>JARQOD010000007.1:63539778-63586025 GCA_033576555.1 Oophaga sylvatica
GACACTATTTTTTTCACACGGACACATGTGAAAAAAAACAGTCATCTGAACAGCCCTATTGAATAACATTGGTTCCTAGTTCTGTGCGTGCGAGGTCAGTTTTTTTTATGGACAGCACTGAAACAAAAAAATACGGTCACATCAAAGTACAAAGTACCATTCGCTAAGGGAAAGACAAAGCATAAAATAAGTACAGCGCATGCGCTACTCTTTCCTTGCCCCGGAAGTCGTCCGAGGCAAGCAGTCATTTCCGGGGCAAGGAAAGAGTAGCGCATGCGCTGTACTGATTTTATGCTTTGCCCACTGTTGAGCAAAGCACACTGCGCATGCGCGGGGACTAATTTGAAATGCGCAAATGCGGGAAGCCGAACGCCGTCTGTGGGATTCACAGACAGCGATACAAAAGTGATGCCGAGGAGCGGGTGGGGGGAGAGAGAGAGAAACGCCGCCCTCCTGACCTGACCACCCTGATTGACAGTGCAGAAACCAAAGTTTACTAAGGTATTTTGATATGAAAACGGGGGTATCAGGATATATGATACCTACCGATAGCTTTGTTATGGGACGCACTATTCAGCCATATCTTTAGTTGATATGGCAAAATTGGGGTGACAGATTCCCTTTAAGGCAAATTTTTTAAGCACCCCCCATAGTTCTGGGCTCTCTTAGATTCCCGAATGGTAATATATATATATATGTATTATATATATATATATATATATACTACTCCAGAATTACTATGTTGAGCATTGTATGAAATCTGCCTGGCTTTCATAGAAACACCAATAAATGGCTGGACAAACTTTCAAGAGCTTGACAGAACAGGATAACTCAAGGATTTCAGCCTGTGTGCTGAAACTACAATTTCTCTTGACGGAAACCCTGCCATGTGGTTTAATACCTTGTAAAGTAATGAAGAAAGAAGAGGTTAATTGTTTCCAGTTTTGCACTTGTGTCATCGATAGGTCACTACTGGTTTACTTCTTGGTAACACCAGTGAGGCCATCACACCCTACACCAAAAAGAAATCTCCTTTCACCACCTTGTAGAACAGCTTGCAGTAATTCCAATAAGACTTTGCTGTACAGGAAGTTTAAAACAGGTGAAAATTTGGGATCTATCTGCAATTCACCTCTTTAATTAAGCCTTCAAAACTCAGACCTACCACCCACATACACAAAGAGCATGATTTATGTCCTCATTGTTTCCCAGCTCGGAGGACACTTGGGTTTATTGCATTCTAAAAGGTTATTAGTACTTGTACCTCTCATTAACTAGACATGAACAAAATGATTGAGCCCGACTGAGAACAAAGATCTTGGATAATCTTTATTGGGTTATAGGACAAATAGTGAGGAATTAATCAGCTGTATTAAAATGTGACATGTTATCTGATTACAAAAAGCAGTGCTCCGAAAGACTCTAGGGGAGATGCCACAATAATGTTGTAAAATACAACAAATAAGGAGCTGGCAAAAATGGTGCATGTGGAATGGTAAATATGGTGATAGTCACTAGATATGTTAAACCCTTCACCGATGGTTTGCGTGTAAAAAATTGTAGCATGTGCTACTTTCATCTTTTTTTCTGATAAAAAAACAAAAACATGGACCGGTTTATTTCAGTGTTTTGGATCTGAGTTTCAACAGTTTTTCTCATTTGCAAAAAAAAAAAAACTGATGGAGGTTTCTCAGGCTTCTCCTATCGGTCAGTGAAAAATGAACAGCTCATGGATGCACCAAGATGCCATCAGTGTGCTGCCCAAGTTTTTCACTGATCCACTGACTTGCATCAGATGTGATTTTGATCCATGACTCAGATCGAACATCGTTTTTAATTTTGTCAACACTTGGTCCGCTAAAAATCATGGAGAACAGACTAGGGATGAGCTAACGTGCTCGGTGATGCTCGGTTATCATTCGAGTATCACGGTGCTCACATGTGCTCATTACTCGGTGAGTAATGGGTGGTACTCGATGTAAAACTTGAATCCCCACCCCGCATCTTTGGCACCTATTACGCAGTTAATAAGCATGCGAGGATTGCTGTTCAATAACTGTAATGCCATAGCCATCTTGGTTGTGGCATCACTGTGATTGGCTGGCTGTTTAACATATAGTTGCTACATACCGTATTTTTCAGATTATAAGATGCACTTTTTTCCCCCAAATTTGCGGGGGAAATGGCAGTGCGTCTTATAATGCGGATATACCTTACCGGCTGCGATGAAGTTGGGTCCGAGGGTCGTGGCTGGAGGAGGAAAGAGTGGAGCGTTGCTAAAGGCCGCATGCTGGGATGAGGGGGTGTTACGATGTGCGGCGCACCGCTGCGGGTGACCGATGCTCCAGGTGGTGCTCCGGTGCTGCGGGGGCTCTGCCGATATTGTGTGAAAGGACAGAGCCTCCGCAGTTCCATGGTTTCCTATGCGGTGAACTCCGGGTAAATAGCTGCCGGGGGCGGCGCATGCGCAGATGGAGATCTCGGCACCAAGATCACAGGAGATGAGATCTCAGTGCCGAAATTTCATTTCCCGAGATCTTTGTGCCAAGATCTCCATCTGTGCATGCGCTGCCCCGGCAGCCATTTTCCCAAAATCCACCGCATAGGTGTAAGGAAAAGGTTGTCGCCATTTTGTATAGGGCCTGTACCAGCCTCCATTTTGTCAGTTCACACAGCCACAGACTTTTAGCTACACATTGCCTATTAGCATATCCAGTACGACAGGTTTTGATGTCCACTAGGAATCAATAGGCCTTTACATGCTAATTAGTCTAGGCCAGTGACTGAATGAGATGGTCAGTCGTATGGTAAATAGCCCAAGCTCAGGCATTGTTTCCTGCTCCATATGAATTGCAGGCCAATTAATATGCGTGCTTCAAAGCAATGGGGATGGGCCTAGCAGGTTTAAGAACTAGCCATGACCAGGCTGCTGGTCTCATTCCATTTCACACACAGAAGCCAACAAGATGGTCTAGGAAAGACCAAGGGACTATTCAGGAACTGAAGACTGTACCTGGAAATGGCAGAGCCAAGGCCTTCCCATGACCATAATACCCGGTAATATTGATCCATAGCTTATACCTTTAAGCCTTGTACATTATTGTTGTATTTTTACTCTGACTGCCATTCCATTGTAGTTACGTTGTATAGCTTTACTGTATATTTCTGTAATTATCTAGTGCGCCCTTAAGGCAAATTAAACCATAAAATTAATCTTGGGCTGATGCTTTTACTCTGATCACGAATCTTAGAATACCCAGTGGGTAGCAGGACACCTTCCCCGGCGGCCATTTGCTCCAGGTGCAGTTCTCTTACTGACCTGAGAGACAAAGGGGGGCGCCGGAGAGCTGTACCTGTGGAGTTACGTCCCATTGGTGACGTGGGAGGAAAGGGATCGTCCGTCACATTTGGTAGCGGCGGTGGTATCAGAAGCTGTGATACCCGGGCTACCGTGTGGCGGCCGGCTGAGTTCCTCACAAATTGGTGGCAGCGGTGGGATCAGAGTAATAGTGTGCGTGGGACCCCTACTCCCAGACACTAGAGACTACCAGCAGTACTTTCACTGCTGGGGTCTTAAGGTCAGCCCAGCACTAGACGGTCAGAGTGTAAATATAACAAGTTGTGTGCAAGGTCAGGGTTGCAGCTGTGTTTCAGTAACCAAAGGTTCCCAAGATGGCGGAAGGCACCAGGAGTAGGGCAAAGGGGGAGGCCAATGCTGTGGCCTATGAGGGGTTCGATAACGATGAGGGGAGCTCAGCCAGGGCTCCCCAAGGAGCCCGACCCCCGTGCTCAGTCTCACAGTGGACTGTCCACCCCCTGCCCGTCCCAGCCTGTCCAGATCGGAGGCCCTTTTCCAAGCGGCTATGGCACAGCTCGAGGCTGGTAATGACGCCGCCTATAAAAGACTCCTGGTGGCGGCAGAGACAGCAGCAGAGCGTGAGCAAGCAGCGGCAGAGAGAGCAGCAGAGCGTGAGCATGCAGAACGTGTGTTGCAGGCTACAGAATGCCGTGAAGCTGCGGAGCGCCAGCACCGACTGGAGATGGCTCAGCACGGGCCCCCGCTGGACGCACCAGGCCCACTGGAGACAAGGGCTCCCAAGGTCCGGGCGGAGGACTTTCCCTTACTTGAAAAGGATGGAGACCTGGATTCCTTTCTGCTTGCTTTTGAGAGGACATGCCTCCAACATCATCTGGCCCCGGATCAGTGGGCAAGGTACCTGACCCCCGTTTGAGGGGTAAGTCCCTGGAAGTTTTGGGGGACTTACCTGCCGGGGAGGAGCAGGACTACAACAGCATCAAGCGGGCCCTGATCCAGCACTACAACCTCACCCCGGAGTCGTACCGCAGGAAGTTCAGGAGCCTGCAGCGGGGTTCAAAGGACACCTGGACCGACCACATGCGGGCCCTGTTGAGAGCTGCGGAGCACTGGACCTCGGGTCTAGAGCTCACTACCCGTCAGGAGGTCCAGGAACTGTTTGTCGTGGAGCAATTCTTGTGGAACTGCCCAGAGGACCTCCAGCAGTTCCTCCGTGACCGGAAACCAAAGGGGGCTTCTGCTACAGCCGCCCTGGCAGACGAGTATGCCAACAACAGGGCGCCGGAGCCAAAGAAGCCTGCCAGCAGCACCTGGAGAGGGGGTAAGCCCAATCCTGCCCCAGCCCCATATCCAGCCCCCAGAGTGCAAGGGGTGTACCCCCCTGCTGCCCTCTCCAGGCCAGGAACAGAACCCAGACGTTGCCATAATTGCAATCAGCCAGGACACTTTAAGGCTGCATGTCCCCAGCGCCAGAAGGCCCCATCCCTGTCCCAGAAACCGTCCACTGTTTTGTGTGTGGGAGGGGTGGTGGGAGGTCCCTAGACAATTACCAACCCGTCACCATCGGCCGCTCAGCGGTCATGGGACTGCGGGACACAGGCGCTGAACGAACCCTGGTACGCCCTGAGGTGGTGTCCCCTCAAGACTTGGTACCTGGGAAAACCCTTTCCGTCTCCGGAATCGGAGGCGTTGAACCGGCGCTGCCCGTTGCCAAGGTGTATTTGGATTGGGGTGCCGGGAGGGGGATGCGGGAGGTGGGAGTAACGCCGAATATTCCTGCAAATGTGTTGCTTGGGACCGATTTGGGGCGGCTAGTGTCCCAGTATGTGGCCACTGAACCCCCAAGTCCGGCTCCCCAAGAATGTCATGACTCTACTGTGAATGCTAATGTTAATGTATTGAATGTGCCTCCAACAGTGGAGGAGGGAGTGAAACCTGATGGTAAGCCATGCACTGACACTACACACACAGGGCTCACAGTGAGGACAGGTGAGGAGGCTGTAGGGGAGAGCTCAGAGGTGGAGGGAGGGGCTGCTATGGGCAGTGTAGGGCCCCTAAGTGAATCCAGCCTGCTGAGTCTAGGGCCCCTGCAGGAAGAGGAACAGGCCATGGGGGGAGGGGGTGTCCCGGGAGAGGAGCCACCAGGTAGGACCCCAGGTCAGGAGTTCCCCACATCCGGGATGTCAGGAAGTCAGGGAAGTCTGCCTGACCCGGCGACTTGGTCAGAGGAGGAGGGAAAGCAGGCGCTACCCGTGGTCTCAGCGGTCGTGGCCGCTGTTACCAGGAGTGGGAGCGCTGAAGCCCAAGGAGCCTCGCGGAGGTCCGACGGTTTCCCCCTCTCTGACCAAGTGGCTGCCGAGTCAGACAGTAGCCAGGAGACAGATCCCGGGAACTGACAGAGGACAGGGCAGTTTCATCAATTCTTGCCATATCTAGTCAGGGATTTCAGGCAGCGTTGGAAGCTGACCCTAGCCTGAAGACTCTCAAGGAACAGGCGGCACAGCCTCCCCTGGAGTCCGACCGCGAGCGAGTGGTCTGGGACCAGGGACGGCTGTACCGGGTAACGGTCCAGCAGGGTTCACCGGAGGCGTGGCCCAGGGACCGACAGTTAGTGGTGCCCCATCCGTTCAGGGCGGAATTGTTGCGGATCGCACACGAGATTCCAATGGCCGGACACTTAGGGATCACTAAAACCAGGCCAGGCTAGCTCAGCATTTGTACTGGCCTGGAATGAGGACCGAGGTGATAGCCTACTGCCGTTCGTGTGACACCTGTCAGAGGGTGGGGAAGGCGGGGCCGCGCCCCAAAGCCCCACTGGTAACTCTGCCCATCATCGAAGAGCCTTTCTCGAGGGTGGCTGTGGATCTCATTGGACCTCTGTCCACTCCCAGCCGCTCCGGGAAATGCTTCATACTAACGGTAGTGGACTATGCCACCCGGTACCCGGAGGCGGTAGCTTTGTCGTCCATTCGGGCCGACAAAGTGGCCACTGCCTTACTGGAGATTTTCTCCAGAGTGGGGTTTCCCAAGGAAATGCTCACCGACCGAGGGACCCAGTTCATGTCGCAGCTGATGGAGTCTCTCTGTAAGCAGGTACAGGTGCAACATCTGGTGGCCAGCCCGTATCACCCACAGACCAATGGCTTGTGTGAGCGGTTCAATGGCACCTTAAAGCAGATGCTGAGGATGTTGGTCGACTCCCATGGGAGAGACTGGGAGCGGTATCTCCCACACCTGCTGTTTGCCTACCGGGAGGTTCCACAGGCCTCAACGGGGTTCTCCCCCTTTGAGCTCCTGTACGGGCGACGTGTACGGGGCCCCTTGCTCTGGTGAAGGAAGCATGGGAAGGGGATTTAGCCACCCCTGGAGTGTCGGTCATTGAGTATGTCGTGCGCTTCCGGGACCGAATGATGGCCTTGACACGGCTGGTGCATGACAATATGGCCCAAGCTCAGGCTGACCAGAAGCGATGGTACGACCAGAATGCTTGTGAGCGGACCTACCAGGTGGGTCAAAAGGTGTGCGTACTGGTCCCCGTACCACAAAACAAGCTTCAGGCGGCCTGGGAGGGTCCATACCTCGTGCACGAGCAGCTCAACGCCGTCACCTACCTGGTCACCCTGGACCACGCCCGTGGAAGGAGGAAGGCCTTCCATGTGAACATGATGAAGGCCCATCATGAGCGGGAGGCTTATGCTCACCCAGTGTGCAACCTTCCAGAGGAAGGAGAGGCAGAAACCCTCCTCGATCTGCTCACCCAAGCCAAGGCGGGTGGATCCATCGAGGATGTGGGGGTTGGCCACCAGCTCTTGGAGGACCAACGTTCCCAGCTGGGGGCCACCCTACACCCCTTCCGGGAGCTGTTCAGCAGCCTGCCCGGAAGGACTGAGGCAGCAGTCCATGACGTGGACACTGGTAACCACCCCCCAATCCGGCGTTCAGCATATCGGGTCTCTCTTGAGGTGCAGCAGCAGATGCGCCAAGAGATAGACGAGATGCTGAGGCTGGGGGTGATCCAAGCGTCCAACAGTGCGTGGGCTTCGCCTGTAGTCCTCGTCCCTAAAAAGGACCGAACTACGCGGTTCTGCGTGGACTACAGGGGGCTCAACGCTGTGACGGTCACCGATGCGTACCCAATGCCGCGCATCGATGACCTGCTCGACCAGCTGGCCGGGGCCAAGTACCTGACCATCATGGATCTGAGCAGGGGGTATTGGCAGATCCCCCTGACCCCTAGGGCACGGGAACGCTCTGCCTTTATCACCCCATTCGGACTGTACGAGTACACGGTGATGCCCTTCGGCATGAAGAATGCCCCTGCCACTTTTCAGCGGATGGTCAACACGCTGCTCGAGGGACTGGAAGGGTATGCGACCGCGTACCTGGATGACATTGCCATCTTCAGTCCCACCTGGGAGGATCACCTAGAGCACCTGGCGCAGGTGCTCGGGCGGATCCAGCGAGCCGGCTTGACCATTAAGCCGGAAAAATGCCAGCTGGGTATGAGTGAGGGCCACTACCTGGGACACCGGGTAGGTGGGGGAGCTCTGAAGCCAGAGCCCGGGAAGGTGGATGCCATCGCATCCTGGCCCACCCCCAGGACCAAGAAGCAGGTGATGTCCTTTTTGGGTACTGCTGGGTACTATAGGAGGTTTGTTCCACACTATAGTGCCCTGGCCAAGCCCCTGACGGACCTCACCAAGAAAAGGCTGCCCGTCGCAGTCGACTGGACAGTCGCCTGCGAGACAGCTTTCCAGGCGCTCAAGACCGCCCTTTCTAGTTCTCCTGTACTACAGGCAGCCGACTTCACGCGGCCATTCTTAGTGCAGACCGACGCCAGCGACTTCGGCCTCGGTGCTGTGCTCAGCCAGGTTGACACTACGGGCCATGAACACCCCATTTTGTACCTGAGCAGGAAGCTCCTGCCGAGGGAAGTGGCCTATTCCACGATGGAGAAGGAATGTCTGGCAATTGTGTGGGCCCTGCAGCGTCTGCAGCCATACTTGTACGGACGCCAATTCACCGTGGAAACAGACCACAACCCCCTCAGCTGGTTACACACGGTCTCTGGGACGAATGGGAGGTTGCTACGCTGGAGCCTCGCTCTCCAACAGTACCATTTCACCATTCGCCACAAAAAGGGCAGTGACCATGGTAACGCTGATGGGTTGTCCCGGCAAGGAGAGGGTGCGGTAGGGCGCACGGGGGAACACAGGAATGTGATACCCCCTAGCGCCCTCAAAAGCAAGGAGGTGTAAGGAAAAGGTTGTCGCCATTTTGTATAGGGCCTGTACCAGCCTCCATTTTGTCAGTTCACACAGCCACAGACTTTTAGCTACACATTGCCTATTAGCATATCCAGTACGACAGGTTTTGATGTCCACTAGGAATCAATAGGCCTTTACATGCTAATTAGTCTAGGCCAGTGACTGAATGAGATGGTCAGTCGTATGGTAAATAGCCCAAGCTCAGGCATTGTTTCCTGCTCCATATGAATTGCAGGCCAATTAATATGCGTGCTTCAAAGCAATGGGGATGGGCCTAGCAGGTTTAAGAACTAGCCATGACCAGGCTGCTGGTCTCATTCCATTTCACACACAGAAGCCAACAAGATGGTCTAGGAAAGACCAAGGGACTATTCAGGAACTGAAGACTGTACCTGGAAATGGCAGAGCCAAGGCCTTCCCATGACCATAATACCCGGTAATATTGATCCATAGCTTATACCTTTAAGCCTTGTACATTATTGTTGTATTTTTACTCTGACTGCCATTCCATTGTAGTTACGTTGTATAGCTTTACTGTATATTTCTGTAATTATCTAGTGCGCCCTTAAGGCAAATTAAACCATAAAATTAATCTTGGGCTGATGCTTTTACTCTGATCACGAATCTTAGAATACCCAGTGGGTAGCAGGACACCTTCCCCGGCGGCCATTTGCTCCAGGTGCAGTTCTCTTACTGACCTGAGAGACAAAGGGGGGCGCCGGAGAGCTGTACCTGTGGAGTTACGTCCCATTGGTGACGTGGGAGGAAAGGGATCGTCCGTCACATTTGGTAGCGGCGGTGGTATCAGAAGCTGTGATACCCGGGCTACCGTGTGGCGGCCGGCTGAGTTCCTCACAATAGGAAACCATGGAACTGTGGGGGCTGTGGCCTTTCACAAAATGTCGGCAGAGCCCCCGCAGCACCGGACACCCGCAGTGGCGCGCAGCACATCAGAACACCCCTTCATTCTAGCATGCGGCCTTCAGCAACGCTCCACTCTTGCCTCCTCCAGCCGCGACCCTGGGACCCCGCTTCACCGCAGCAACCACCCCCGGTAAGCAATAAGACACATGAATTATAAGAAGCACCACCATTTTATTAAAATACGTTTTTTGCTATTTTTCTCCTCAAAATTTGGGGTGCGTCTTATATCCAAAAAATACAGCATATGTCAAAAAATTGTTCAAAATTTTATTGGTATTATATTGCTCATCCATAGACTATTACACATTCTTGGGTTGATATCAGTGTTATTTAAGTATTTAAGCCTCCAAAAACTTGTCTAAAAATGTATCAGTATTATAATGCTCACCTATAGACTATTAGACTAACTGGAGTACATTTTGTTGGTATATAACCCTCAAAAACCTTATTCAACATTTATTGGTATTATATTGCTCATCCATAGGGTATTGCATCTTCTTTGGTACCCTCAGTTGCTATAAAAGCCTCACAAAACTTGTTCAAAATATATTGCTATTATATTGCTCGCCCATAAGGAATTACATCTTCTTTGTACATTTCGTTGCTATAAAAGCCTCCAAAAACTTGTTAAAAAAATGTAATGCTATTATAATGCTCATCTACAGACTATTCCATGGTCTGGAGTACATTTTGTTGATATATAACCCACAAAAAACTAATTCAAAATGTATCGGTATTATATTGCTCACCCATAGGGTATTACATTTTCTTGGGGACATTTAGTTGCTATATAAGCCGCCAAAAACTTGTTTCAAATTTATTGGTACCATATTGCTCACCCATTGGGTATTACAACTTCTTTGGTACATTTCATTGCTATAAAGGCCTCAAAAAAGGACTTGTTCAAAAATTTACGTTGTGTGCACACATTGCAAATTTGGTGTGTTTTTGTCGTGTTTTTTCTGTGAGGATTTGTGACAAAATCTGATGCCAGCAAAGTGAATGAGAAACCTGAAGTACAATGCACATGTTGGGTATATTTGACTTGCAGATATGGTGTAGAAAATAATCTGCAGCATGTCAATTCTCTGCGTTTTTGCCCTGCGTTTTTCCTGTAAAGAAATGCAGAAATTTTTCTCAACATGTGCACATACACTTATTGGTATACTATTGCTCACCCATAGACTATTCCGTGGACTGGAGTACATTTCCTTGGTATATAACCCTCAAAAAACTGGTTTAAAAATTTATCGGTATTATATTGCTCATCCATAGACTTTTACACATTCTTGGATAGATTTTGGTGGTATATAAGCCTCAACAAACTTGTTAAAAATTGATTGGTATAATATATTGCTCATCCATAGACTTTTACATATTCTTGGGTAGATTTCGTTACTATATAAGCCTAAAAAAGTATTCCAAAATGTATCGGTAATATTTTACTCACCCATAGACTATTCCGCTGTGTTTAGTACATTTTCTTGGCATATAACCCTCAAAAGTGCATAGCCTTTATGAATCTAGGCGTACCAATACATGACAATTTGAACAGAATGTGTATGAGGCCCTCCTTTATGTCTAATACAAGGTGTATCTGAGTCCCTAATTTTTGGCAGATCTCACATCCTTAAAAAAGTACACTGAAATTTTGTATTTTTTAATTAAAAAAATCAATTTTGGTTTATTTAAATTATATATTATTTAAATCCTTTTTAAATGTTACCTTATATACAAGTCATTATACAGAAAAAAATTGTTTCTTAACTTTTTTTTCCTGTAAAATGCAATTTCTCGTGTTTGAAATGTTTTATTGTCTCTCCTTAAAGTGGAGTAAAAGTGTGATACCACTGTTCTCAGCAGCGATCTGGGGTCAGAGATGCTTCCAGGGGTCTTCTCTATCCTGTTGTCCTTTCAATTCAGCACTTTTCCCATCCATTTGAACATTGTCACTGCCCCCCAGATCTCTTTGTAGGGTCTGCCGGAAAAAAGCTCGGATTTCCCATTGACTCCTATTATACCTCGGTACTCGAAACGAGCGTCCGAGCATTAAGAATTGTTTGGTTGAGCAACAAGTACCAGAGCATTTTAGTTCTCGCTCATCCCTAGGACAGACCCATAGACTAAAATGGGTACGAGTTCTAATCATGAAAAACATGGACAGAACATGAACGTGCAACACGGACGTCTGAATGAGGTTTTAAGCAGCAGCCTGCTGTCTCTTACATTCACACGTTCAGTATTTGGTCAGTATTTTATATCAGTATTTGTAATCCAATACCAGGAGTGGGTGATAAATACAGAAGTGGTGACGTGTTTCTATTATACTTTTCCTCTGATTGTTCCATTCCTGAATTTGACTTATAAATACTGATGTAAAATACTGTGAATGTGGCCTTAGATGCATGTAAATGCCAGAGCTAATGGTGGAGTGTTGAAGAGATACAAGAAGGTGGGTTATAATCAGATATTGGAGGACTATATTCTGTGCTTCTGTAAGCAGGTACAAGAATGCAGTAACAGGGAATGCAGAACAAGGATTAACAACAGTGCGGTTTAATTGAGCTCCTCGCAGGGAGGCGACAGATAATTAACGGTAAAATTATGGTATAACACAACAGTCTGGTTATTAAACTTCACTTTTCGTGACTTCTCTGTTCCTCAATCGCATGCAGTCTCATGAGACTTGAAATACCGGCAATGGCCCGCACTGCGGCTCCAGGCGTAACCCGCCAACACACGGTACTGCTTCTGGCGGAAATGGGTGGTCACCGGTTCTGCCCGTTGAGCCCCTAGTCCATTAATCTGTAAAGCCGAAGTGGGTGGTGCCGCAGTAGTCTCTGTCCGATATGTGCTCCACCGCATGCCTGTCAATGAGAAACACACCTCGCGATCCTGCCCCCGGCACTCGCTTCTCAATGCGAGCACCACACACTGTCCAGCTGAGCACCCGACACTCTGCGCGCTCACTGATTCTCCGGGGCCCTCACGTAACCTCTGCCGGGTCTCAGCTCCGCTCTCTCTCTCTGCAGAGTGCAGTATGCACTTGCTTCCTCCCTCTGCCGGCAGGAACCCTCTGACTTTTCCCGCACTTCCTGCTTTCTCCCGGGTGTCGCCACGCCCCCTCTCACCAAGTCATGGGTCCTGTCCGGTTCCACATTCTTTCACCCGGCAACACTGGACGCAGCCTCGACAGTTCCGGACCCGGCATTGCACAGGTACTAGCAGACCGGTTTTCCTCACACTTGCACTGGGTCCCTTAGTTTTCTGTGTCAGCCCCAGACAGATTCTCAATATTCTCGTCTACTTGTCCTGATATCTTCCTTTATACACACAGGTACACTATATATTATCTACACAGATGCCTTATTTTTCATTATTAGGCACTTTTTAATTGCTTTGTCCTTTCAACAAAACTTGAGTTTAGAAAAAGGAGGCATCTGTGCTTCACAAAGAAATATGAGTAATTTTCCAAATAATTCCCACATCTAGGGATTTTTGAGAAACAGATGTTTGTGCATTTGACAGGGATTTTATTTACTGATATTAATATTAATTACAATCATCATTGTGGTAAACGTACAAAATACTTAACATGAGCAATGATTTATTTTCAATATCTTGTGCAGCAAATATTTATAATGTGTGAATTTGCTATTTTTAAAGGGGTGTTCCCATTTACGACATTTGTGCCATAAATATGTTATACATTTGAGTCCCAGCGTTGGAAGCCGCGCTTATTGAGAAAATGAGGACTTATTGCTGTTAGAAGTCAAGGGGTGACGCACTTATGAGAGAGCTACACTTATCTAATCCTGATAGGCTGCGTAGGATTTCACCCCAAATTTATATATACATGTAGATCTTTCAAAGACAAGTCCAGCAAGTCCGTTCCTCCATTACTGAGAAATCAAAGCTTGAATTTATATCCAAATGAGGGTGTAGATCTGAAACCTCTGTCACTCCAGCTCTATTCCCCACCCAGCGCCACCGCCTCCTACTGGACTGATGACTTCTCTGCCTTACGTCACAGAGGCTATCAGTGAAGAAAGAGAAGGTGGCACTGGGCAGGGAATAGAGCTGAGCTGCAATACTAAGCATAGTCCATGTAATGGGTTGGCGGCTAGCTTTTATAATTTTATACAAACCCTTTAATTAATTACGCCAACTATAGAAAATTAGGATTTTGAAAATAAAATGCGTGAGAAATTAAACAAGTATAGATGAGAAAAAAAAAATTGTCAATTTTTAGATTAGCAGTTAACTTCCGTCATTCAGGCAGGCAAATTACAGATAATCTGGAGCAAATATATGGGCATATATAGGCTTTATTCCTGATTAACAATATTTTTATTACAGATTCACATTTCATTTTCCACTAAACAGAACAAATTGTGCTTCCTGTGATATATAAACAATTTGCTGGGGCATAAACATGGACATATGTATACTGTATATACATATAAATGTGTACATGCACTATATGGACCAAAATGTAGAGACATCTCCACATTGCACCTACATGAGCTTTTTTAACAAATTAAGTTGGTTCCCCCTTTGCAGCTATTACAGTTTTTCTTGGAAGGTTTTCTACAAGATTTTGGAGGTATCTGTGGGAATTTTTGCCCATTCATCCATAAGAACATTTGTTAGGTCAGACACTGATGTTGGAGGGGAGGCCGGGCTCAAAGTCTCCGGTCTAGTTCATTCCAAAGGTGATGAAGTGCGGCCGGTCAAGTTCTTCCACACCAAACTCGCCCAGCCGTGCCTTTATGGACCTCGCTTTGTGCACTAGAGCACAGTCATGCTGAAACAGAAAAGGGCTGGCTGTCCCCAAACTGTTCCCACAAAGTTGGAAGCAACAATGATCCAAAAAGTCTGGGAAAGCTGAAGTATTAAGACTTCCCTTCACTTGAATTGTAAAAACATCCATGAGATGCCAAATAAAGAAGTGTGATCTTTAACGCCACTGCTCCAGAGTCCAGTGGTGGCAGCTTTACACCACTCCATCCGACGCTCGGCATTGTGCTTGGTGATGTAAGGCTTGTATGCAGCTGCTCAGCCATGAAGCTCCCGGCGGGGTCTCTGTTTTCATGCTGATCTTAATACCAGAGGAGGTTTGGACTCTAAATTGATGGAGTCAACAGAGCGCTGGTGACTTATATGCCCTTGGGGACCCCGCTCTGCAACTTTACGATTTCTCCACTTCATGGCTGAATTGGTGCAGTTCCTAAACGCTTCCACTTTTCAATAATGCTGTTATCAGTGAACATTTTATAACAAGTATATTCCATCTCAAATGTTAGTAAAGGCAAACTGCATGGCGAGAGACCGGATGTTATTCATTGAGGGTAATGGGACTGAAGGAAAAATCTGAATTGACTACGAGGTGAGACCCAATACTTTTGTCCATATAGTGCATATATGGTATAATGTACTTTACTGCCTGCTATGGTTAAACCAGAGTATTTATTAGTCGTGTTTTAATTTGGTGGGTTGAAGGAGGACGCCGGGTATGAACATGAATGGCACTTTTATGGTCTGGGGCTGAAACTTTTAGCCCCTGCATGTTACAGTACAGTTTTGGTTTATGGGACTTTAAAAGCGATCGGATCAAGCTTAGTTTATTATAAAAACAATATCTAAAAAAAAAAAACAATCCCGTATAATATAGCGCTGGGATCCAGTTCACTGCTTTCTATCGGAAAATGTGAGACTTACTAGTTCTTTAAGAGAAGAAACAGTCTGTTTCGAGCAGACTTTAGAGAGCTGTTTTATACAAAGCAGCAGAGCCAAGTCTGTAACAGGCAAAACATCTTTCCAATAAGAGACGTCGTGCTGGAATAACCCGTTTAAAAAGACTCAGAGGAAGAATATGGGTCAAAAGAGACCAAACTGTTGCTTTTTTCTGCTGCCCGTGCAAGCAGCTCATAAAACAAAAAAGATTTGTCTGTCAATTTTAATTTGAGCATTTTTACAGAATAAGCCTTTTAACTTCTCCTGCCAGTGCTGTTCAATTCCACAGCTAGCTGGCTCCACAATACAACAAAGTCATAAATTACCGGACAGTATGACAATGTTTTGATCTGAAACCAAGCGGTGGAACATTATTAACTAAAGGCAACAAGAGACAAGCCATTTAGGCTTAGGTACTGATAGCAGCACCAAGAAATACAGCTGCTCACTGCACTCAACTGGCCCCGGTGACATATAAAAACTAGCTTTGCTCTATTAGCCTTTTGACCTAGAACTGCTCCCTGATAGTGTAATCTAGTTATGGCTGCAACTTAACAAACACCAAGCGGCCAACAAGTATGACTTAAGGCTTATGTAACACCATTATGTGTATCACCAGAGGTGGAGAGGTAAATGAAGCCGATTTGGGTCCCATAGTTAGATAGGAGGCACCAGAAAAAAATAATTCAGTCTGCAGTATTTATTACATACATAATACCAGCATTACATAGGCACCGGAGCTATATGGTGCCACATATCACTGAATCTCTGTAGAGTTGGTCATGGGCCAATGACTCTTCCAGAGAACCAAAAAAAACTAAGTGATGCTACTGTCGAATACAAAGTTCACCCGTGATGAAGAGGATCTGGATTTTTTTTCTTATGGAACACAGTGGCTCTGGTTTCAGGTATGTAAAGGTTACAGGGATTTTCCGTTGAAAAACAATAATCTAATCTCCTATCTAGAGGACAGGAGATAACTTTCTGATTGGTGAAGTCCAACGCTGGGACCTGCACCAATAGGGAGAACTGGAAACTTTTATCCTGATTAGAATGGAGCGGCAGTGCACATTCTTGTCATGTCCCACAACTTGGAACTTCTGGAATCTTCATACGTGCCTCTGTAGTCGAGTCAAGCTATCTGATGAAATCTCTTCGGTGAGTACAGGTACATAGAGACAGTCAAGAAATGACGTCTTAAGCGCACCACATTCGCAGCCTAGTTATGGAGAATAATGTTGACTTTCCACTATATTCATTCCCTATGGGACTGTTGAATGCTACACTCAACCTTTTCCCAATTGGAGAATGAATGAAGCGGCGTTCTAGGAAACCAACCTGCCACTTCATTTTGTACAAGGGATAAAAGTTCACCACTAGGGATAAAAATATGACAATCGTGCAGGGTGCATCCTAGCTCTCGGACTTCTACCGATCAGTAAGTTATCACCTATACAGTGGATAGGTAACAGTTTGATTTAAACAGTTAACCCCTTTAACTCTTTGAATACCAAGGGAGAACGTTGTCCCCAAAGTTTTAAATTGAAGCCAATTCGATTGAATAAACTTATGGTCCTCAAAGGGTAAACTGCACTAGTATGAGCCCTAAATAGTTCAGATAAAAAAATAGGCCAATTCTCCATTTGAAGTTTTTTTAAGTCATTCTTTTGGTCTTTCTTTTTGTGATAAAGGATTTTGTGCCCAATTTATCTAAATGGACACAAAATGTTTGGTAAATTACTGAAAATTCAAAGATGCTTACATTTTTGGCTCTTTCGTGTTTTTGTGCCTTTTTTGGAGTAGAAAGTTACACAATCCTTTCTTTAAGCTTGTAGTACTTCAGTCTTCAACTGCACAAAAAAAAATTAAAAAAATTACACAGATTTTAGAGTCCAGTAGGATAAAGAAAAATTGAACAAAAGTTTGGCAATATTTAAAAAAAAAAAATTGCAAATGATGAATTATACTAAAACATCTGGATAAATAAGAACACATTCTTCAAGCCGAAAAACAGACAAAACAGGTAAAGTTAACTTAAAATAAATCTGGGTTGTTCATTTCCACTTTGTGTTGGAAAAAAACATAATCCTGCTGCGTATGTTCATTTCTTAACTGGAAGACATCATGATGCTTTTCATGTAGAATTTATTTGACCACTTTCTATACAAGCATCTATAGATATAGGCATGGAAAATGTGACCACATACATTTTTATTTTACTGAAAACGAGAAATTCAATACTCTATCTATAACAATTTTTCTTTTTTTTTCTATTTTCACCATTTTTATTTCTGTCTATTCAATAAAAACTAAAGGAAGTTTATCCAGTAAAAGTGTTTTGTTATTTGTTTTACAGAGGCATCCTGGGAATTGTAGTCTTTACTTTTCATCTTCTTATTAAGAAATGATAGCCAAAAGGACTGGTTCCCCTGCCAAAGATCCCTTTAAGTGCCCCACATGTAGGTGTCAAAGGTTGAAAAATCAGCGCTTCATTTCTTTATCGCAACTCCAGGGAACTGGCCTGCTGGCTCTGCAGCCTCCTTGTCAAAAGAATTATCAAAACCAGATTCCCCCTGGTCCTCAGTGGTGAAATGTCTGGCTCTGCAAGTATTAGAGGGTTATAATGCTCTCTGCTTTATGGGAAATGTCCTGAGTGCCACTACTTGCTGAATGCTTCTGACTTATATCACTCCCCACTACATGATGAGAATCTATATTAAACCCATGTCAACAACTTTTCAACAGTAAAATAAAAGAGGAAAACAAATGTTCATAGAACAAAAGACACTACAAATCCTTCCCAGAGGAGGGCAAGAGATTTTGCTCTTCATGTGTAGGTTACCTAGAAATAACCACAGTTTAAGAAAAATATTTAGACTTGAGAGTCCTCAGTGGTTGATACCTTTTAATGGCTAACTGAAAAGATGGTAACAAATTGCAAGCTTTCGAGGCTACTCAGGTCTCTTCATCAGGCAAAGACACAGTTTAAGAATCACTTTCAATTGTCCATAGCACAAAAGAATTCACTTATTTGAGGTCCATATAACACGAGACTTATAAAACAAAAATTAGATGTCACATCCATAAGTAACCGCCACTAATACTCTCCGATGTTGACACTGTTAAATAAAACGCAGCTCAAGGCATAAAATCAACTTTTGGCTAGTCCTATGTCACACTACTTGCCCCTAAAAATTTGATTACCTGTATACTACTAATGGGGTGGTCCGAAACTAAATTCTGTTTTCCTTCTAAATCTCTAACGATTTAATGTCATAATGTAATCTTTTTTTCTAATACACTTTAATTAAAAATTCCCTATCTTCCCCTCACTACTCTAACTGCTTTATTTTTTTTATTACTCCCTCTTTGATGACATTTCGTTTGAGAATCCGAACAATGCCGGGATATTCAAATGAGTCATCATCGGGGTGGCAGAGGTTGCGGTCACCACCTCCCTGAAATGAAGCGTCATCAGTGACCTCGGTTTCACGCGCTGGTATAATCCCTGACCTACTGAGCATGTGTCGATTGTCAGTGTTTAGTAAGAACATGTCACTGTGCGCTGTTTTTCTCAGTGCACAGTGACAATGCGCTCTCTTGCCGACTCTGATTAGAAGTGACGAGCCGGCAACAGAGCGCACTGTCCTCCAGAGATAATCTCCTGCTGATAAAGCAGTGATTTTATAAAAACAACAGAAAATAGGCCGGTAAGTGATACATTGCTGGAATCAGGGCCTCTGTATCTACATTATCCTGCTCTAAATTAGGTGGCAAAAACCCAGTGACAGATTCCCTTTAAGGGATCAATGTAATACATGTTGTGATAGTCAGGGACCTGTTAAATATTTTGCATTGTGTCTAAAAGCTTTTACAGGATATTCTTGTCGAGAACTACTATTACCCGTCCACTGTATACGTGCTAAATCTTAGTGCAGTCTGGATGTTTGAATGAAGTTTCTATTCTCTAACAGAAAAACGCGACACAGAGAATGTTGTGGATGGTTCACCTGGTTTAGTGAACCTTCCGCAACGATCTAATATTTCTCACCTGCCTAGTGGATACATTAAATATTTTTGATTTTGATTTTCAAGATTCCTAGACCCAATGCAAGATGTAAAGAATTGCAAATTATTTCTATTTACCCCCATTCAAAAAAAACAAAAAACTTGTTTTACACAGTTAAATTAAAAACTGTACTCAGCACTGGACTCTGGGTAAGGGAGTAAAACCCAGGGTTTTTTATTTTTTAAACTGCAGTCAGGGAAAAAAGGGATTTTCCCAAAGCCTGAAATATCCTTTCATAATTAATAATACAATTTTTATTAACTATTTTGGAGATTTTTTTTTATTGGCACTCTGTAGTGCCTTTCTCTGTTACTCCTCCTAGAATTCATGAATAAATTGACAAGTTGGTGTTACAATTTCGGGGGTGTCCTACACCATCTGACTCTCGATTTTGCCAAGTATTCTGATCCAAGCATGGTCTGTGAACACGGACTATATGAAATTAGCCTCAGACCAGGTACGGACTGGGGCTGAAATTCAGCCCTGGCATTTGAAACCACACAGTCCCATGGTGTCCCCGTCCCCAAGAACCAGATGGGATATATTACCCTGGATTGAAGAAAGCAAGATTTACTACAAGACCTATATTTCTAATGACACCCATGGCCTGCTGGGTAAGTGACTTTGTGCTTCATCACAACTCTTAACAGTACGGGTGTCTTGAGAACACAGATTAACAATATAGCAGACAAGGCGGCCCACAACCAGCCAGGCCTTTCTGGCATTTGCCAGAATTGCCAGATGGCCAGTCCGGCCCTGCCTCAGACTGTACAGGGAGCAGGGATGCACTCTTACTGCAAGGTGAATGGTAAAACCCAGTTGTCATTTTTTTTACAAAAATTTCGATACGAAATAACAGAGGAATGGCACAAACTAAACTTCTAAAAACAAACATGCTCCAGAATTGTTAATTCATGTTACTTTTTTCAGGTCTACTAGGAACATGATCAAAGTTGGTCCCAAAGATCCTGATGTTTTAGTGTTGGAAATGGCAGTGAAACTGCTTTTCTACGAGAAGCCTCACTTATATTTCTGGGAGCTTTGCAGTATTTTGTAAATCTCCCTTCTAATAGGATTGTTACCTGCCTTTTACATAACTCAATCACAAATGCAATGAAATGTTATTGGTGGCACGGTGGCTCAGTGGTTAGCACTGTTGCCTTGCAGAGTTGGTATCCTGGGTTCAAATCCCTCCAAAAAAAACATAATCTGCAAGGAGTTTATATGTTCTCCCCATGTTTGGGTGAGTTTACTCCAGGTTCTCCGCTTTCCTCCCACACTTCAAGACATACTGATAGGGAATGTAGATTGTGAGCCCCAATGGGGGCAGTGATGATAATGTCTGTATAACTTTGTGGAAGTTAATGGTGTCATATAAAAATATTTAGACTTGAGAGTCCTCAGTGGTTGATACCTTTTAATGGCTAACTGAAAAGATGGTAACAAATTGCAAGCTTTCGAGACTACTCAGGTCTCTTCATCAGGCTAAACTAATACATGGTGTCATATAAGCAATTCAAATGAATAAGTATCTGCATCTATCAAAATACATTAGTCCTTATGTATCAAAAATCACCATTGCATTTAACCGGTTTTAATCCTGTAAACATCATATCTGATATAGGCCAAACATATCTGCGGGTCCAATTCTCTATTCATTTATGGCTTGTGCAACATAAGCTTTGGCTTCTATTGTGTTTTGGTGACCTCTGCCTGACATCTTGCTCGAATTCGACTTTGAGGTCAAGAGAAGCCATAAATCACGCCTAGTGGCGACTGAGGCCAGGCCACCAAGATTTCTAGAGGGAACATGGAATTGGTGCTCCATAGCAAACAAATGGAACATATAAGTTCTGATTTAGTGTCACAACCAATAACAGACTTCATCATTAAAAGTAAATAAATAAAAAAATAGGATTTGAATATTATTAGCGGCTAATTTTTTTCTTTTTCTACAGATCGCTGAATTTCTTGCTCATCTACAGGACTTGGCAGCATCACCACTAACTGTGTGGCAACACCTAGACAGCGCTTTTAAGCTTTTAATTAACACTGTACGTTTTTTTAATCACCCAGAAAAGCATTATTTTGTGAATTCAATTTGCTTCTTTTATGGCGGCACCCATAAAACGTCTTGCCGCATTCCGGAACTTTACAAATGTTTTTAGTTGCCAGTGACATAACGCAGCCGTTGGACCTACAACAAAGGCTGAGGTTTATGAGCAGCCCAAATTAGGATGTAGGTTAACCAATTAAAACTCTCAAGTGCACCCCCCTTCTTCTACACTCCCCGAAAGAAAAGATAGCCAACACGCTGTGAAAGAATTAAAGAAAGCTCAGGAACCAAGACGTAAGACTTGCTCCAGACAAAATATGCAAATTCTCGCAGCTTGTATCATGACAGCAATGAGGGAACGGTACGGCGCGGCTACATATGCAGAAAGGTCAAACACATTTCATTAATAAATCTATGCTGATTTTTGTAATCAGCATCAAAAAATGTCCTATTAAAGGACTATAAGTAACGGAATCATAAATCTAAATGACCTTGAATAACATGAAGAAAAAGCAAAAGAGGCTACTATTTACAAGAAGTGGTAATCGGTAAAAAGTATATCATTTTGCAACATGCAATAAAATGCAGATTAAATTAGTCCTTTAATCCCATTACATATGTCTCCATAATCTGGCTTTGTGTTACATGTATAAAAGATATAAAAAGTCTACACATCCTTGTTAAAATGCCATTTTTTTCACGTAAAAAATAACAGCAAGATGAATCATTTCAAAACTTTTTCCACCTTTAATTTCACCCATAATCTGCACTAATCTTTTGAGAATCAAACTGAAATAATTTTGAGGAGGAAAATAAAAATAACAAAGGTAAAATAATGTGGTTTCATCAGTGTGAACACCCTCTTATAATTGGCTGTTTGGTTGTGTTAAGAATTAGTAAATCACATTTAGGCTGGTGTCACACTATGCAGCTGCATAGAAATACATGCAGCCGGACACTCCGGTCCGAGTGCCGGCGGCAGTGCCGGGTGTTGATGCGAGAGACTTGTGCGAGTTTCTCGCATCACACACACAAGTGTGACCCCGGCCTTAAACTCATATTAAATAATAGTCAATACATGGCTGCCATCATTTACGGGATTCTGATCATCCCGATAAAAAGTTTAACTGTTCAAGTAGAATTTTCCTGCCATTTTCTTACTTGCATTTTACAGCAAAAGCCGTGGTCTGTAAACAGCTTATAACACAGCAAAGGGATCTTATTGTTGAAAGTCAACAATCAAAAGAACAACAGTTACATTAACTAGAACTAGGCGTCCCTCAAAAATTGATGAAAAGACAATATATGTCTGTTGGTATCTTAGTATGCATAAATGTGAATTGGTGTTTATACGTGTACATTTTCCCCATGCTTCAGATTCACTGCAACATATGTCTGTTGGTATCTTAGTATGCTAAATGTGAATTGGTGTTTATACGTGTACATTTTCCCCATGCTTCAGATTCACTGCATGCTTATTAGTATGACAATCTATATTGTGGAGCTTGAAACTTTGTGAACATTACAAATTTTCCATATATCTGCATAAATTTGATGAAAAACTACATCAGACTTTCACACAAGTCCTAAAACTAGGTAAAGAGAACCAAATCTAATAAATAAGTTAAAAATATTCAGTTCTGTCCCTTCTTTGTTGAGCAAAGGATTCAATATCACATATCTGTGAGTGGCAAAAGTTGTGAACTTTAGGATTAGCAGATAATTTTTAAGATAAAATTAGAGTCTGGTGTTTTTAGTCAGTGGAATGACCTGTTTTATTTAAAGAATAGGGATCTATCAAAGCTGATCTTCACAATATGTTTGTGGAAGTGTATTATGGCACAAACAAAGGGGATTTTTGAGGATCTCAGAAGATGGGAAGTTGATGCTCGTCAGGCTGGAAAAGGTTACAAAACTATCGCTTAAAAGTTTGGCCTACACTTAATCCACAGACAGATTGTGTACAAAGGAAATTCAGGATCATTATTACTCTTTAGCAGTAAGTGACCAGTAAGTGACCAGCAAAGGTCATTCCATGTGCAAGGCATATAATAGTCCACAAAGTCAGATAAGAACCCAAGGTAAACTCTAAGCAACTAAAGGCCTCTCTCAAATTAATGTTAAATTTCATGAGTTCACCATCAGGCGGTCACTCAACAACAATGATGTGCATAGCGGGACCGCAATGAAAAAAAAACATTGTTCTCCATAAGTATCATTGCTGCCTATTTGCAGTTAATAATTACCCAGATAAGCCAGAATGCTATTGGAATAACGTTTTGTAGACATATAAGGCCAAAATAGAGCTTTTTGGTTTAAATGAGAAGCTTTAGCTTGGAGAACACTGCATTACAGCATAAAAACCTCATACCATCTGTGAAACATGACGGTGGTTGAATTGTAGATTGGGCCCGTTTTGCTGAATTTGGGTCACGACGGCTGCAATCATTAATGAACCATGGAATTCTGAATTATACCAGCAAATTCTAAAAGAAAATGTCAGGACATGTGTCGATGAGCTGAATCTCAAGTCAATGTGAATGATGAAGATGCAAGACAGCAACCCAAAGTACACAAGTCGTTCTACAAAAGAACGGCTAAAGAAGAATAAGGTTAAAGGGGTATTTTCATCGCCAAGATCCTATCCCAATATGTAGTAGGTGTAATAATATTAATATTAGCAAATACTTCCAATCAGAAATGTAATATAGTTTTTCTGATTCGCTATGTCTCTTTCAGGATGTGCAGGCATTGCAGGACCTTAGGTATCCATGGTTATGACCACTAGCAACTAGCTAGCTTACGGTCACTATATCAGTGGTGGTAAGTTGGTAACTATGGATACCTAAGGTCCTGCAATGCCTGCACAGGAGGAAATAGACATTACTACACATTGGGATAGGCACTTGGTGATGGAAATACCCCTTTAAAGTTTTTGAATGGTCAAGTCAAAGTCCTGACCTTAATCCTAGAAAAATGTAGTTGAAGGACTTGAAGCGATCGGTTATAGGTAGAAAGCCTACCAGCATAACAAAGTTTAAGCATTTTTTTAGGGAGGAATCAGCTAAAATTACCCCAAGCCTATGTGCAGGACTAATCAACAATTACAGGCATTGTTTAGATGCAGTTATTGCAGCAAACAGTGAAAGTAAAGGTCCATATACTTTTGCCACTCATGGTCATGTGATCTGTGATCCTCAATAAAAAAAATTACAAAGCCTAATATTTTTGACTAATTATTTTGATTTGGTTCTCTTTATTTACTTTTAGGACTTGTGTGAAATTCCTCAAACTTTTGTAGAAATATAGTTGGCACTTGAGTTTCTGTCCTCTTCCTCTCTGAAGAAGCTACTTGTATATTCTAATTCCCAGAGGAGCATTGCATGACATATGTTTCCCCTCGCTAAATTGTCGCTCTCCACTGACATAAGTCTCTTACCTAGCCAAACCAATTCTCCTCCTTTGCACTGATGAGGGGCAAACGCTCTGAAACAATTGCCTGCAAATGGAGTTTCTGGTTTGGCTTTTAATCCTAAAGGGTATGCCACACTAAACGAGATCGCTAACGAGATCGCTAAAACGTCACTATTTAGCGATCTCGTTAGCGACCTCGTTGTGTGTGGCATGTAGCAACGATGTGGCCCCTGCTGTGATGTCGCTGATCGTTCACTAGCTTCTGGACCGTTTTTTGATCGTTGGCGTCCCGCTGGTGAGCCTATATTGCTGTGTTTGGCACCTTTTGCGAACGTCGAGTGACCTCGTTTGTGAAGCATATGACAGCGGCGCAGGCGGGACTAGGGTTTTTAGCGTCAAGGAGTGGACCGCAATATCTGTAGGTTCTCTTTTGCGTCACAGAGAGGATCGCAGAAGTTGCAAAGCAGGCTAGCAGGACGCAGAGAGCAGGAGCGATGCTGGAAATTCCTATGAATCAGAAGCGCTCAGTACATGCTAATGACATCCTAACGACCGCCAAAGTCGTTAAAGAGATCGCTGACCGCTGATGTGTCATTTATGAGATCTCCTGTTTGGCAGCTACTAGCGACCTAAAAGCGATCACACCAACGATCTCGTTAGCTTGCGTCGTTATCGTGATCGCTAACGAGATCGCTAAGTGTGGCAGTACCTTAAGTCAAGTAACAAGGCCCTTTAAAGGGTCAATATTGACTTTTCGGATTGGTACTTCTAATATGTTGCTCTAGAGTTTCATTCCTCTTTGTTAGAACAGTGTTGGCACCTCTGCACAAGCCCCTTCCTCCTCTTAGCAGGGACGCCGGTGCATTCACTTACCCTCCCATGCTGCACTGGTCTCCGCGGCATCTGTTTCCTCCCAAGACTTGCGCATGACACGCTGGTCTCTTGGGAGTGTGCTTAGGGCATGCATGCTCCCTGTCCCTTAAAGGGGAAGCGCACATGCTTCTGAAAACATCCTCAGCTAATAGCTGGGAGATGCCTGTTATTTAAGGCACCCTTACCTGTTGGGAGGTGTCTTAGCAACATTAGCTATCAGAGTGTATTCCTGCTACCTAGTTGTAAAGTCCCAGTACCTGTACTCCCTGAACCTGTCCGTCCTGTCTACATCTGATCCTGCCCGTTCTATCTGAACTTGATCCTGTCCGTCCTGCTATAATCTGTTCCTGAGCCTGTCCTGCCTCTACCAAGTCCTGATCATGATCCGACTTGTCCGCTACCCTCACTTGTCCAGTCTGAACCAGCACCTGTAATCCTGTACCTGAGATCCTGAACCTATCCTGTTCGTTCCTGATCCAGTACCTGTTCTGTCTAGCAACCGTGCAGTCCTATCCTGAACTTGCTCTGTCTAACCAGCCATATGTCCTTCAGTTAACCAGTTCCTGGCCAGTCCTGCTTCCCTGCCCCTTTTGGGGTCAGCTGCTGCATCTCCGGGATCTGTCCTGGAGTAGCACCTTGTGTCCATCTGGGTTCAAGTCTAACCACACATGAGGGGATCTAGTAAAGAACCAGGTAGTCACTTAGTTACGCCCCTCCAGGTTCAACCCAGACCGTGACACAGTGGTTCCACAACCATGTGCGTAACACTCTTCCTCTCTGAAGACACTACCTGCTTAATCTAAAAATACGGCAAATTCTGAAGGGTTCACAAACCTTCAAGTATCAATGTATAAAGTGGTCCTGCTGACAGGCAGCAGATAATGCAATTATTCATATTCTTATGAAAATCTCAATATACCATCTAGATTCACTGCTAATTCATATTGATAGATATTGTCAGCAGACAAGAAGGTACAAGAGTGCACCACTCCCCAGCGATGGAATGAAGATTTATCACAAGTCAGGTATGATGTCTTCCAAAGGGTAAAAGATTTTTGCTCTGGGGCCGTTGTGGGCCATAAATCTGCGGCTACAAAGCGATTTTGTCTGAGACAGTTGTGCAGTCAGAGATCACTGTATACAGTTGCTATATGGAAGCATAATGCTGGTGACTGTGAAAAGTAATTCACAAAAAGTTGGAACAGTTGGATTTTTTGCAATTTGCTTGTCATGGTACCCTATGACTTGCAGCGTGACCCCATTCACCTACATTACACTGTGATGTAGCAGACGCCCAGAGCGATATTTAGCCCCACAGCCTGTGTTATAGCCAAAGTCGCTGTGCAGCTCAACCTAAGGCTCTATCCACATCTAAACTCAATTCAATATTGTCTCTGTCTGCACGCTGCAGACTATTTTTGAGTCAGTTGATGGGTTGTAGAGGAGCAGACATTTAGATAATGATATTGGTAATTTCATGCACTTCGCCGCCAAATAAAACGCATATCTGGTCTTTAATGAATCCACCATACTATAGCTAATGATAATGTGATCCTTTTAATTGTTTAAATATTGCTGCTGATCAAGACCTTAAGGCTGGAGTCACACTGGCGACTAAATCGTACCACTAGAATGCGATGAAATATCGCATTGCAGTCGACCCAATATTAATCAATGGAGTAGCTCCCATCATCCGATTTTTTGTGGTCCGATTTAAACGTGCGAGTGCAATCGCAGCATGCTGCGATTGTCACCGATTGTGGGTCGACTATCGCCAATGCAAGTCTATGGGAGCGATGAAAAGTGGGATTACAAACGGACCGCACGTGTGAGTTGCGATTAAATTCACACAACTTTTCCAGGTGACAGGAAACTGGCTTTGAATTTCTCAGGAAGCCTTTACATGCTAATTAGCTAAGCACATCTTAAAAAAAAACAGGAAGAACGCCTACACGGAGTCCAGAAACATGGCATCTAGCCACATCAATGTGGAACTCCTCATTGTATTGGATGCAGGAGAGGCCTGAATTGTGGGACCAGCGCGATCCCAACTACAGTAATCGGACGCGCAAAGAGGCGGCATGGAAAACAATATGTGTGCACATTTTTCCGGACTATCATCAGAGATCCAGGGAGGACCAAGAGCGACTTAGTAAGTACCACATGTAACGGTTTTTCAAAATGTTTTTAAAAATTTTTGAAGCAAATAATAATGTAGCCTTATGTGTTTAAATGCTATTTAAAAGCCAGCATTATCGACCTCTTACTATTTAGAAGTACACATTGATGTGTGTGTACGCAAACAATATCCATGTATATTTAAATATCATCGATGCTTCGGCATCTATTGACTACAACATTTTGTAGTCTCTTCACCTCAGATGTAGTGTTTTGGTCATAAAATTCAAACTGATTGAGGCGTTTTGTAAAGGGCCAAGCATTTTTGTAAATGTATGTTAGTGCTTATAACATGGATACTTCTGGTTGTATGTTGATGTCTTTTAATATTGTAAATCACATCACACATGACCAGTATTTAAATGTTCAGTGTTGCATATTTTTTATTTTTGGATTAATAAATAGATATCAGTCCTAATAACCGTTATGCTCTCCTTAAATTTGTAGTGACTGATGTGACAAGGCGATGGCGCAGTTGTCGGGACTGCTACCGGAGGGAGAGGCAGATTAGGGATCGGAGTGGGGCTTCAGCATCTAAGAAGAGGAAGTACCTTATTTTGATAGACTGAACTTCCTTGAGCCAGTGTTGGATCTGCGACCGTAAGTGCATGTGTGTTGAAGCACTTTCATGGCAAAATTTCAATTTGTATTGATTTTAATTTGTATCATTTTTTTCATTCCTAGAACTGAGTCAAACCTAACTGAGAGGGAGACGGGGTCTGACTCAGAAGTGCTTATTGACCCCGTTGGTGATGGAGCACAGGAGGCAGGCCCTTCCTCAGCAGCATGTGGGTCCACCCAAGCAGCACCAACAACAGCTGCAGGAGCTGAGGATTCCCAATCACAGCATCATGAAAATGAGGACCTACCTCTGAGCAGCAGCCCTAATAGGGCTCAAGATGTATCTCCTCCTCCTTCCCAACTCACAAGGCGAGGTAGGCGGGACGAGAAGGAGTGGGTTCTGTGTCAAGGAGGCAGGTGGACCGAGGAGTTCTGGACTATTTGTCCAGTGTAGCTAAAGATGATGGTGAGGGATTTTGCCGCAGTCTGGCCCCTTACCTCCGGGCTACTCAAATACAGCACAGACTGAGGATCAGAAGTGGACTGCAGATTGTGTTGGAAGCTGGATCAGCTCCTAATGATCCCACCAACCTACTAGATTATCTTCATAGATGGGTGGTTGGTCCTGAAAATTTAGTGAGGTTGTTAGCACCAAATCCAGCCAATCTGCTTCAGCCTCTGATCCTCCTCCTCCTCATCATCATCCTCCTCCTCCACTCCTCCTTGTGTCCAACAAAACCCAACTCCTCCTCCTCATCCTATTGCAGCTCATTCTTTCTATGGAGCTTCCCAGCTCCAAACCATGGGACAGAGTGGCCATGCACAATATGCCCACTCTAACATACCCAATGTTGTTGGCTGGCCACAACATGGATATGTTAGACATGGGCATATTGGGGGTCACTCTGCTAGTGCTCAGTCATATCAATATGACTATGAGCATCAATTCCCTATGTACCCCTACCCACAAGGCATTCATGATGCAGCCAGTAACCCAGCTGCTACTGTAGGATCTGCAGCAGCTCTTTCTCAAACACAGGTTGCAGATTGTGGAAGGCCGAATACACAACCTGGCCCTCCATCCTCACCAACACCACCACCAAGCTACCATCAATTGTAGCTGTAAGAATAGTTTTTTATTTTTTAAGTTAGATATTTTTCTATTTTCAGATTAATAATGTTATACATATTTTTTTGTTCTGTTTGGACATGTTGGTCCTGTTTACCAAAAAATATATCAGCCTTTAAAAGGCTTCAAAAGAAAACACTAATGAGTAAAATTAGTGAAGTTACATTGGTTGTCTGTGTTTATTGTTATATGTTATGTAGTGTCTTAAGTATGGGAAAGTATTATCCAAAAAAAGAGAGTCAACCATGAATTGAATAATCAAAAGGAACTTTATGTTATGATATCACATAAAACACACTACATACCTATGGCCTCATCTTGCCAAGGAATAGAACCACCAGGGGAAACAAAATAATTTGTCAATAATTCACGCACTTTCAGACCAGAAGGGGGACGACGAGGATGGATGACTGGTCTCATAGGCCTCGTCATATTATCAGACTGAAGGTCAGGCATATCAGCTGATGAGCATTCATGCATTCTGTAAAATTATGTAGTACCACACATGCTTGCACTACAAGATTTACATTTGATTCACTTAGCTGAATGGCTGATTGTAGGACACGCCATTTGGCTGTAAGAATACCAAATGTGCACTCCACCAGGCGTCGTGCACGAGAAAGGCGATAATTAAAGATGCGTCTCTGATGGTTCAGATTGCGCCGAGGATATGGCCTCATAACATTACAACTTAATTGGAAGGCCTCATCCGCTACTACAACATATGGCACTGCATCCATATTGGAGTGTGGAAGTTGACATGGTGGTGGTAAGTCCAATTGGTTATTGCGTAGCCGCCGACCCATAATGGAAGAATTGAAGACTCTGGAGTCTCCAGTCCTTCCATACGCCCCAATGTCTACAATTATGAAGCGGTAGTTACTGTTGACCAAGCCCAACAAAACTATAGAAAAATATTGCTTATAATTGTAGAATTGGGTCCCTGAGTTCGGCGGCTTACGCACACGTATGTGCTTCCCGTCCAGGGCTCCAATACAGTGTGGAAAATTACTGTTTTGTTGAAATCCATGTGAAATCCTCAACCAATCTTCCATTTTGCGGCTCTGGCATCACTTCTTTATTTAGTCTGGACCAAATTTGTCCACAAGTAGAGCTGACTATTCTGGAAATGGTGGATTTTCCAATTAAAAACTCTAAATGCAGAGCAGCGTATGAGAGCCCAGTGGAAAGGAACCTGCAATACAGAAACAAGAACAAACATGTACACATCAGACAAACAAAATATAAAAAAAACATGAAACAAATGTAAACAGTGGACATTTGTATACTCACACATTCTCTTAATGTTATGAGTTAATAACCATTAAGACTGCTACACACAAGCATATAGGGAAAATAATACAATTTCATAATGCCATGAGGTTCAGTATGTTAAGATGAACAAAGTAAGAAGAATGTGAAAGATGGTAAATTATGAAAAACATCATCAACATATCGTTGACACACATACCTTAATGTTAGAAGAAGCCTTTCCTCAGCACAAATTGAAGGACGCATCCTGGTGTTCTGCAAGGTGATTCCAGGGCGCAATATGTCCAGCAAAATATCAAAGGTGACAACACTCATGCGACAATAGGCAAAAAACTTGTCAGGATTCCTACGCAGTGTCCAATACAGGCGCTCAAAATGGCCTTTGCTGATCCTTCGCTTCACAAGGGGATGCACCCACATTCTTCTGCGGATTCTGTGAGAAACAACTACAGGGTATGGTTCCCCAAAAGTTCTGGATAGCAGCCAATAGTACAGCACACGCTCAGTTGTATTAAAACGTAGTCTGTCACTCATAATTTTAACTTAGCAGCAACACAACAGGAACCACTAAGAAGCAAAACACTCCACGGCAACAGTGGGAGGGTAATAACAGTCAAACCACGCTTAAATATGGGTCTGGCTCATTAATTAAATTATTTGCAGGACTCAAAAACGTTAAATGTCCATTTTGCTATGATGCCACTAAAAATCGGTAGTCGGTGGGTAATCGGATGTGAACCGTAAGCGTACATGCTACAAAATCGCATCAACTACAAAAAATCGGATGCCAGTCGCATCAATGTTCATGAAATTTTTATCCGATTATTGACCGACTAAAACGGACCGATTTTTTAGACGTTGTGTGTGTCATGTGTGCATTGCCACGAAGATCGTCGCGGTTGCACATTTTGACTTCTCACAGCTGAGCTGCTGTTTTTGTGTTTGGCAGCTAGGGAGTTAATTCTGTCTGTGCTCGGTTCTGGGACTGGGTGCAGTTTCTCCCGGCTGCAATTGATTATTTGTTGATTGGTTTCCTTTAAATTCCTGGTTGTCTGCTTGGGGAGTTGCCAGTGAAACCTTCATGCAGACCACAGATAGGAATGAATCTGTATAGACTTTAGTTGTGAGCTCCTTAGTTGTTCTAAGCTCAACTTGGTTAGAGTTTATTTCCCAGACCATTTATGTTCCTTTGGTGTTTGAGTGTGTATGCAAGCGAGTTTTATCCTGTCTGTCTTATATGTCTAATCTGTGTATTTAGCTGAGATCAGCCCATATCCCTTTGGTGGTAGTCAGGATCCTTCTTAGGACTGATTACAGGGTTCAGGGTCTGATAGGAGACAGGGTTAGGTTGGAGACTTGGACCTCTGAACCATTATCAGTACCTCCAAGGTGAGGGATTAGTTAGGACCCCAGTTTAGGGTCAGGTTAGATCCCGGTCCACCTCTTTCCTGTTTCAGCTCATCAAGTCCTCAAGATTAACCCTGAGTTCAGCAGATATCATGTCAGGTAAATCTATTCTATACTTACATGCTGATGTTGCTATACTAGTTGTTGTATAGAGTGTTGTTCCTGTATTAATAGTTTACTGACATTGTATACATATCATTAGACAGCGTGACATTTTCACTGGCCATAAAAATTATCTCCAGTTACCATGGATCCAGTAGCCCAGCTGGCTCTGCAGTTGCAGGGATTATCCATGGAGCTGACGGACATTAAGTCCAAAGTTTTGTCTCCCCTGGAGCAAACCAGAGTTGAACCTAAAGTAGCTCTCCCGGACAGGTTCACTGGTGGGCGAGACAAATTTTTCACCTTCCGGGAGGCATGTAAATTGTATTTTCGGCTTCGGCCTCGATCATCAGGGAGTGAGGAGCAGAGAGTGGGAATTGTTATCTCACTTCTGCAAGGGGACCCTCAATCCTGGGCATTTTCCCTTCCTCCGGGATCCCCGGCTCTACTGTCTGTAGATCAATTTTTTACTGCCCTGGGATTGGTATATGATGACCCAGATCGGGTCTCTCTTGCTGAGACTAAATTACGTAAGATACAGCAGGGAGATCGTCCGGCAGAGGAATTTGCTTCTGAGTTTCGTAGATGGGCCACAGATACTCAGTGGAATGACCCAGCTCTTAGGAGCCAGTTTTGTCATGGGCTTTCTGATAAATTAAAAGACGTTTTGGCTCAGTATGAGTCTCCTCCTTCTCTGGAGGCTGCTATGGCCTTAGCTATCCGTACTGATAGACGGCTTCGGGAGAGGGGTGAGGTAACCCCACTCCCTGTTGTTTCTCCACCTACCACTAAAGTCCCTTATGTTGAGGTTCCCCTTGTCTGTTCGGATGAGCCTATGCAGTTGGGAGAGACATCATTTCGTAGGAGGGGATTGGCGGTACGCCGCAGGACTAGAAGATGTTTTTTCTGCGGGAAAGAGGGACATTTTGTTGGAGAATGTCCATCCCGTGCCTTGTTGAGCCAAAAGTCGCCGGAAAACTGTTAATCCCAGGTTGTGTGGTGGACGACAACCTGGGAGTATGTATTTCATCCGCCAGTTCTTCTCAGTTCCTTGTACCAGTGGAGGTGGTGGTTGGTACGAGAGTGGGAGATTGTCTGTTCTTCTTGATAGTGGTTCCGGGGCTAATCTGGTTGACGCTCAGTTTGCTCAGGCTCAAGGTATGCATCTGAGTGTATTGGTCAAACCGATCCCTATATTCTCCATTGACGCCAGGCCTCTCGGCCAAGGTAGCTTTGTTCATGAGGTTCATAACATTGACCTTCGGGTAGGGGCAATACATAGGGAACAATTGTCTTGTTATGTGTTGGAGGGTCTACCTACTCCCATTGTGTTGGGACTTCCTTGGTTGGTTAAACATAACCCTGTGATTAATTGGCAGTCCAGAGAAATAAGCCAATGGGGTGAGTTTTGCAAAAGCAACTGCATGAACACAGTCATCAGTGCGGTCGTGCCTAGTACATTGCCTCCTTTTTTGGAGGATTTTGGGGATGTTTTCTCTGAGGAGGGGTGTCAGGAGTTGCCTCCTCATCGCGTGTATGACTGCTCTATTAATCTCCTTCCTGATGCTAAGTTGCCTAAAGCTAGGTTGTATAATCTTTCTGGTCCTGAGAGGCAGGCTATGAAAGATAATATTTCTGAAAGTCTGGCCAAAGGGCATATTAGACCTTCATCTTCCCCAGTAGCCGCGGGGTTCTTCTTTGTGAAGAAGAAAGATGGAGGCCTACGCCCTTGCTTGGATTTCCGCGAACTTAATCGGATTACTGTTCGAGATCCGTATCCACTCCCTCTTATTCCTGATCTCTTCAATCAAATTGTTGGCGCCAAATGGTTTTCTAAATTGGATCTCAGGGGGCGTATAATCTGATTAGGATAAAAGAGGGGGATGAGTGGAAAACGGCGTTTAACACGCCGGAGGGACATTATGAGAACCTAGTCATGCCTTTTGGTCTGACTACTGCACCAGCAGTATTCCAACATTTTGTTAATGACATTTTTCGTCACCTTGTGGGGCTGTTTGTGGTTGTATATTTGGACGACATTTTAATTTACTCGCCAGATCTTGTGTCTCATCAGGAGCATGTGAGACAGGTGTTGCAGATCTTGCGAGACAATAAACTATACACCAAACTGGAGAAGTGTGTATTTGCCGTACAGGAACTTAAGTTTTTGGGTTTTTTGGTGTCAGCCTCCGGTTTCCGTATGGACCCTGAAAAGGTGAGAGCAGTGCTTGAATGGGATCAGCCAGGGGATCTTAAGGCTCTGCAGCGTTTTTTGGGGTTTGCTAACTACTACCGGAAATTTATTTGTAATTTCTCATCTGTCGTCAAACCTCTCACTGACATGACAAGAAAAGGGACGGATTTTTCTAAATGGTCGGACAAAGCTTGCCAAGCCTTTTCCTCTTTGAAGAAATGTTTTGCTTCGGCACCCGTTCTCATCCAACCAGATGCATCTCAGCCGTTCATTGTGGAGGTGGATACGTCTGACGTAGGGGTGGGTGCTATATTGTCCCAGGGTCCGTCCCTGGTAAATGGCATCCGTGCGCTTTCTTTTCTAAGAAATTGTCGTCCGCCGAAAGGAATTATGATATCGGCAATAGGGAACTTTTGGCCATTACGTTAGCTTTTGAAGAATGGCGTCACTTTTTGGAGGGGGCAGTCCACCCGGTTACCGTTATTACTGATCACAAGAACCTGTTGTATTTGGAATCCGCTAAGCGTCTGAATTCCAGACAAGCTCGATGGTCGTTGTTTTTTACCAGGTTTAATTTTGTCGTCACTTATCGCCCGGGGTCTAAGAATGTAAAGGCTGATGCCTTGTCTCGCAGTTTCCCAGGGGCCGGGAAAACGGATGACCCGAGTCCTATCCTTCAGGAGGGGGTGGTAGTGTCGGCTGTATTTTCTGAGCTTGAGGAGGAGGTGTTAGAGGCTCAGGGGGACGCCCCTGCAGGACCTCCAGGGAGACTGTTTGTCCCAAATCTGTTGAGACAAAAGGTTATTGAGGCACATCATAATTCTGCTCTAGCAGGACATCCAGGGAGTAAGGCTACTTTAGATCTCCTTTCTCGCCGGTTTTGGTGGCCTAATGCTAATAAAGATGTTATAACTTTTGTCGCGTCATGTGGGGTGTGTGCTCGCTCTAAAACCCCTCATACCCGTCCGTCTGGGACCCTTTTACCCTTGAAACTTCCGGAGCGTCCATGGACTCATTTACCTATGGACTTCATTACGGACCTTCCTCCGTCGTCAGGGAATACTGTCATACTGGTGGTTGTTGACAGGTTCAGTAAGATGGCACATTTCGTTGCTCTTCCTGCACTCCCTAATGCTAAAACTCTGGCGCAGGTGTTCATTAGGGAGATCGTTAGACTTCATGGGTTGCCTTCTGATGTGGTGTCAGATAGGGGGTCTCAGTTTGTGTCCAAATTTTGGAGGGCATTTTTTTACGTCGGGGGATGCAATTGTCACTTTCCTCGGCTTTTCATCCGCAGACTAATGGTCAGACAGAGCGTCTGAATCAGAGCTTAGAGACATATCTCCGGTGTTTTGTCTCAGAGAACCAAGAGGACTGGTCTTCTTTCTTGCCTCTGGCAGAGTTCGCTCTTAACAACAGGCGGAGCGAGTCCACTGGTAAGTCCCCGTTTTTTGGGGCATATGGTTTCCATCCCCAGTTTTGTACTTTCAATGGGGGGGGCCCTTCTGGGGTTCCTGAGGAGGAGCGTTTCTCGTCGTCACTTGCTTCTGTGTGGAGAGGTGTATTGAACAATCTGAGTGCGATGGGGAACCGTTACAAACGTATGGCTGATAGGAGGAGAGTTTCTGGTCCAGATCTGAATGTGAACGATCTGGTATGGTTGTCTACCAGGAATATAAAACTTAAAGTGCCCTCCTGGAAACTGGGTCCCAGATTCATCGGGCCGTACAAGATCAGTTCCATAATTAATCCTGTGGCATTTCGTCTGGACCTCCCTCCTACGTTTAAAATTCATAATGTGTTCCACAAGTCATTACTTAAAAGGTATGTGGCACCAGTCATACCGTCACCTCTACCTCCTCCTCCTGTGTTGGTCAATGGTAACTTGGAATTTCAAGTATCAAAGATCATTGACTCACGTCTGAATCGCCGGTCCCTTCAGTACTTGGTGCATTGGAAGGGGTATGGTCCAGAGGAGAGGACGTGGGTCCCTGCGTCTGATGTTAACGCAGATCGTTTGGTTCGGACCTTCCACAGAACTCACCCGGGCAGTCCGGAGGCCCCTCGTAGAAGGGGGGGTACTGTCATGTGTGCATTGCCACGAAGATCGTCGCGGTTGCACATTTTGACTTCTCACAGCTGAGCTGCTGTTTCTTTGTGTTTGGCAGCTAGGGAGTTAATTCTGTCTGTGCTCGGTTCTGGGACTGGGTGCAGTTTCTCCCGGCTGCAATTGATTATTTGTTGATTGGTTTCCTTTAAATTCCTGGTTGTCTGCTTGGGGAGTTGCCAGTGAAACCTTCATGCAGACCACAGATAGGAATGAATCTGTATAGACTTTAGTTGTGAGCTCCTTAGTTGTTCTAAGCTCAACTTGGTTAGAGTTTATTTCCCAGACCATTTATGTTCCTTTGGTGTTTGAGTGTGTATGCAAGCGAGTTTTATCCTGTCTGTCTTATATGTCTAATCTGTGTATTTAGCTGAGATCAGCCCATATCCCTTTGGTGGTAGTCAGGATCCTTCTTAGGACTGATTACAGGGTTCAGGGTCTGATAGGAGACAGGGTTAGGTTGGAGACTTGGACCTCTGAACCATTATCAGTACCTCCAAGGTGAGGGATTAGTTAGGACCCCAGTTTAGGGTCAGGTTAGATCCCGGTCCACCTCTTTCCTGTTTCAGCTCATCAAGTCCTCAAGATTAACCCTGAGTTCAGCAGATATCATGTCAGGTAAATCTATTCTATACTTACATGCTGATGTTGCTATACTAGTTGTTGTATAGAGTGTTGTTCCTGTATTAATAGTTTACTGACATTGTATACATATCATTAGACAGCGTGACAGTGTGTGACTCCAGCCTAAAGGGGAAGTCCAAGTTTGCTAAAAAGCATCCCACAAACTGCAAGAAGACATATTCACCCTTATACCCCCTCTGTTCCAGTGCTACACCTATGATTATCCCCATTAGTCTCCTATTTGTTATTGGCTTCAGATGTAACAGCTTATATACCACAGGTGACCGCTGCAGCCAATCACTAGTCTCAGCAGTACATGGCGCGAGACTGCGAAGTTCAATGATTGCTGCACAAGTCACGTATGGTATGTGAGCTGTTACCTCTGCAGTTGACATAAGCAGGAGACTATGGAGAAAATAGGGGATGCAGCATTGGTACAGAGGGGGGTAATAGGACGAGTATCCGTTATTTACTTTTTAGCAGGATTAGTGCTTGCAGGCAGCCTTTTAATTAACTTGGACATTGCCTTTAAACAAGCACATTCATTGTATTTAATTTATACCAATTAATTAGTGTCTAATTATTTTATTAGAAATATTTTTTTTCTGCTGGGACTAAATATTTATGATTGAAAATTGTTTTTTTTTTTTCCGTATGTGGATATTTGCAATTTGCATTACTTAATGTATGTTCCCCAAGTGACTCTATAACTGCTCATCTTCTGCAGGTTTGCATAAATTGAATATGATTCTACTCAAACCTAATTAACTGCTATACAATGGGAATCAGAAACCACAACTGAGCATTGCTTAGCTTACTGTACACTAACACGATTAAAAGCCCCAACCTTTTTGTGATCTCTGATTTGTTTCTGTGATTTATTCACTGCATTATTTTTTTTTCTGGCAATTGAAAAGTGTAGAAAATATAATATGCAAATTGCCTCTTTAAACAAAGAGGACTTGTACTCTATAGCGCCACCTATTGGAAGTAGCGATCCTACAAGTCACAATCAACCCTTTAACGAGTCTTGTAATATGACTTAGGATAAAAGCCAAATCAGAATCTCCATTTGCAGACACGGTGTTTCGGACTGTTGGTCCTCGTCAGTGCAAAGTAGGAGAGATCTGATTGGCTAGATGAGAGGCTCTGGACTGGGGTCTGGGGGGTAAGGTTTCTCCTTGTGGAGAGTGACATACCAGCTCTGGCGTGTCGAGGTAAGGAGGCTTATTCGCCGTGCAATGCTCCTCTGGGAAATTTTAATATGCAAATTGCCTCTTTAAACAAAGAGGACTTGTACTCTATAGCGCCACCTATTGGAAGTAGCGATCCTACAAGTCACAATCAACCCTTTAACGAGTCTTGTAATATGACTTAGGATAATATAATGGGGATTTCTAGAGATCTATGGGTAGTGAGCATTTCTCCAGTTATGCATAAAAGAACCTTATGACTCCCTCTAGTGGTAAACATGGAAACTGCATGAAAGGACTATTTCTCTAAACATTGATAAATCTACGTTGTTTATAAAAGTCAAAGATCATGGTAATTGAACGCTTTTTTGCAATCAGCCAACTGATCCATAACTCCACAATATGTAGGCCAAGCTGTTGTTAAATTTATGGTATGAGCTTGCCCTTTCACAAGTGTTATAAAGGTGCCTGAAAAACATTCACAGACCTTTTCAATGCGAGCATTTTGCAGTCAGTAATTTCTCATGAATTTATCATGTATTGTATGTACAGAAATAGTCTGCCTCCGTTCAATGCTATAAATGTAATGATGCACAATATTTTAGGCAAACCTCCAAATTATGATAAAACAGTAAGAGGTACACATATTGAACACAGCGGCAATTTCTATTTTACGATAATGTTCTTCCCACCACGCCAAATCCTTTATATTTTCCCACACAGAAATATTGCTACTAGTGAAGCCCATAAATTTTCACATGCTGTAGGGTACCGCTTTCATGGTGCCTACACACAATATGATGCCCCCACAGCACCACACACAGTATGATGCCCCACAGTACATTGCCCTACATAGTATGATGCCCCATAGTCATTCCCACACACAGCATAATGCCGTCCCATATAGTATTCCCCAACACACAATATGATGCCCCACAGCACATTCCCCTAAGTGACGCTATTGCCAGCGCACCTACATGATTCCTCTTCCCCCTCCACACAGCGACGCTCACAACTCACTGCTCTGGCCCTGTGGCATGGTTCCCTTCTGCTGGCAAGTCTCCTACTTGTGCACACTGCAGTTCCTGGCAGCAAGTTCTTAAAGGGGAAGCGCACATAGTGAAATGCCCCCAGCAAATGGCAGGAAAGCATTTGATATCAGGGTACACCTGCAAGATTTCTCCAGCCAATAGCTGGGAGGCATCTTATATAAAGGACTCATTCCCCCTGAGGCAGTCGACAAAGCAACAATATTCTTCCGTTTCTCCTACTAGTGAGTTGTATGGTCCCCTGGTTCGACCAGTGTCCTAAACCCAAATCCCCTGGTCCGTGTGTGGCCGGCGTCATGACCCCGAACTCCTAGTCCATGTGCAGCCAGAGCCTGAACCTGCTCCCCTGGTCCGTGTGTGGCCTTGAGCCTGAAACCTCGTCCCTCAGTCCGTATCTATCCGATCTGCTAAAGCCAGTCTCCAATTCAGCCCAGTCTAAACGTAGTCTGAATACTTGTCAGTAACCGTTCTGTAGAGGTGCCAGAACTTACTGGTCTAAACGGAGCCCTAGTCCTTAATCAGTGTCAGTGAACCTGAGCTGCAGTACCGGGATCTGCCTAGGAGTGGTAACTGGCGGCTACCTGCAGCCCAGACTGTCTCTACCAGGTAGCTGCTTAGCTACGCCCTTTCCCATGCAGGCCCGGTCTTGTGGCACAGTGGGTCCACAAATCCACTTGCGCCATAGTTGGGTTTATACATATCATATCGCTACGCAGATCAGACAACACAGGGTGAGGGTAAAACAGTGAGGCAATGCTTTACTGAACCACAAAACAGGCAGATAACACATAGAACAGTCCTAGCAAAATATCCCAAGATGGTGCACATTACAGAGTCTCACCCTTCCGCTGACTTGCCGGGATAATGGCAGCTGTTACTTCAGAGCACCAAGGGTCAACTACTCCACCTGTGGCATGCACACAGAGAGTAGGAAATGACAAGCGTAGGGAGATGACAGTCCATTCAGGTACAAGGCCAGTTGACCAGAGGGTCACAAGCTGGATTCATTTTCCAAGGTCGACTAACCCCCGTGGCACACACACAGAGAGGAGGTAACGACAAGCTTAGGAAGAAGACAGTCCATTTAGGTACAAGGCCAGTTGACCCGAGGGTCACAACCTGGCTTCTCCGGACATCTCCATGGAGCCAGGCGGGTCCAAATCCTGGCTTTATCCAAACGTATCCATAATTCAGCGATGGTCAATGGAGCAGATCTGTATTCTTCCAACCAGGGCCGAGAACCCCTAGGTTGTTTCCAGTTGAATGATGGATCCATGTCCCTCAAGATGGAACCATGATGTATTGGCTGCTGTCCTGTCTCTGGTCCTTTGGATGTATGGCTGTCTTGCCAGAATCTCTGGCTGTCTTTCTCTGTCTCTCTCAGAGGCATATCACCTCTTTTTATGTTTAACCAGTGTCCTTCAGTCCAGCATCACAGATAAAGGGAAGAATGGTGATGGCCAAGTCGCCTTGTTTGATTATGTAATCTATTTGCATAGATTTTCCTCCTCTGTTTTAAAAATCAACAAACTATCTGGGCTACCCAATGCATAATTAGCATATCACTAGTCATGAAGGATAAGATCACACTATGTTATATCAAATATCAGTCAATATTACAGGCTATAAGGTTTTACTCACTTGGCCGCGGGATGAGGTAAACACAGGAAGTGGTTTTCCTAAAAATGTCTGTCAGGTTTATTTGCTCCATAAACCTGCTTAAGTTCAAGTAAACAAAAGATGGCCTTCTGTGGCACAAAATGGAAACAAACAGAAAAGCAAACAGTTCATATAGCACAGCGGGTCCGTCCGCTCAAGTCAGTGTCTCAGCAGAACATCCACTGGAAGCCTCCATGCCTCCAGTCACAAACCATGTGACAAACAACAGCCTCCAATAAATAGGCTGCAACCACACCCAGATGTGAGGTATGTGGGTAGTCAGACCCGCCTATCTCTCATAGCTACCCGCAACCCAGACCCATGTGCAACAGACGAACCTCTTAGTGCTTTCATGCACTAGAGAAAAATACTCTGGGTTACATCACAGAGACAAGCTATCTCTGTGACACATACCTCCCATCGATTATGCGACCATTAGCCATACTACATACCTCCCCCTCTGCCTAAAGCCATGGGGCTTGGCACTTTCTCCTACCAGACAAGGGATTCTCGAGAGGGCATCGGCATTACCATGTAGCTTCCCTGCTCTATGTTCTACATAAAAGTTGACATTTTCCAGGGCTAAGAACCAACGGGTGACCCTAGCATTTTTACCCTTTGTTTCCCTCATCCAACTGAGTGGGGCATGGTCGGATACTAATCTAAACTTACGTCCTACCAGATAGTACCATAATGTGTCCACCGCCCACTTTATGGCCAAACACTTTTTCTCTACGACTCAATAATTCCTCTCACATGAGGATAGTTTCCTACTCAGGTAGAGAACAGGGTGCTCTTCCCCGTGTATCTCCTACCCCAACATCTGAGGCATCTGTTTGGAGTATTCTTTCTTAAAGTCAGGGCCACCAGAACTGGTTGCTTACACAGAGCCCCTTTCATTTCTTGAAAGGCCATCTCTGCCTCTTCAAACCATTTGACCATCACCAATTTTGTCCCCTTAAGGAGGTCAGTCAGGGGCGCGGCCATCATGGCAAAGTTGGGGATGAACCTACTCTAGTATCCTACAATCCCCAGGAAGGCTCTAACTTGTTTTTTGGACAGTGGTCTCGGCCATGTTTGAATTGCCTCCACTTTACTGAGCTGGGGTTTGATCTCGCTTCACCCCACTACATATCCCAGGTACTTGGCTTCTTCCTTTCCCAAGGCACACTTCTTCGGGTTTATTGAAAACCCCGCCTTCCTTAAAGCATCAAACACTGCCTGGACCTTTTCCAGATGATCCTCCCAGTCTGGGCTAAAGATGAAAATATTGTCCATTTATGCAGCGACGTATTGCTTATGGGGTGCAAGGATTTTATCCATAGCTCTCTGGAAGGTCGTAGGGGTCTCCTGCAGTCCAAACGGCATCCGGATATACTGGAAGCATCTGTCGGGTGAGGAAAACGCAGTCTTCTCCTTGGCTTCCTGTGCCATGGGGATCTGCCAATATCCTTTCGTCAAATCCAAGGTGGTAATGTATCTTGCAAGCCCAAGTCTCTCGATTAGCTCAACGACGCGTGGCATGGGATATGCATCGAACTTGTAGACTTCATTCAACTTCTGATAGTCGTTGCAGAACCTCCATTTACCATCGGGCTTTGGGACCAGGATAATCGGGCTCGACCAAACGCTCTTGGACTCCTCAATGACCCCAAGTTTTAACATGCACGCCACCTCCTTGGAGAACACTTCTCGACGGGCTTCTGGAATCCAATAAGGCTTCACGTTTACGCGCACATGTGGCTCCGTCAGAACTTTGTGTTCCACGACCTTCGTGCACCCTGGCAATTCTGAGAACAGGTCCCTGTTTTTCTGGAGCAACTCCGCCACTGCTGTTTCTGAACTTTCGACAGTGTCTCCGCTATGGCAACACCTCCAACCTTGCCTTCTGGGTTGCCCAGCAAGCACGGAGTTTTAGCCAGCTCTCTGTCTTGCCATGGCTTGATGTGGTGGACATGGTAGCCCTGATATGGTTTCCGTCTTTCTGGTTGATGAATCTTATAATTTACGTCACCAAGCTTCTCCACCACCTCATACAGCCCTTGACATTTGGCCAAGAACTTGCTCTCCACAGTAGGAATTAGCACAAGAACTCGGTCTCCCGGATTGAACTGCCTCACTCTGGCTGACCGGTTGTAGACCCTGGTTTGAGCTTCTTGTGCCTGGAGGATAAGTCCTTTTACGATAGGCATCAACTTCGCTATCCTCTGCTGCATCAGTGCCACGTGTTCGATGACGCTACTGTGGGGCGTGACTTCAGATTCCCAGGTTTCCTTGGCTACATCCAGGAGACCTCGCGGATGACGGCCATAGAGAAGTTCGAATGGCGAGAATCCAGTGGATGCCTGGGGAACCTCGCGAATGGAGAACAACAGATATGGTAAGAGACAGTCCCAGTCTCATCCGTCCTTTTCTATAGCCTTCCTCAGCATGCTCTTCAGTGTTTTATTGAACCTTTCGACAAGGCCGTCTGTCTGAGAATGGTACACTGAAGTCCTCAAATGGGAGATTTGCAGGACCTTGCACATCTCCCTCATCACTTTACTCATAAAAGTTTTTCCCTGGTCGGTCAGGATCTCCTTTGGTAAACCGGTCTGGGAAAAGACATGGACCAATTCGCGGGCTATACTTTTTGCGGAGGAGTTTCTCGGGGGAATTGCTTCAGGATAGCGTGTGGCATAGTCCAGGATGAACAATATGTATTAATGCCCACAAGCAGATTTCACTAGGGGACCGACCAAGTCCATAGCAATTCTCTCGAACAGCATTTCGATGATGGGCAATGGTACGAGAGAACTCCGAAAGTGAGAGATGGGGGTGGTTAACTGACACTTAGGGCGGGACCTGCAATAGTTTAATATTTCCCCGTGACACCCAGGCCAATAGAACCTCAGTGAAAAACTGGGTCTGAACTGAAAAAGTAAGTTGATGTGTATGCAAAATGTAAATGCATATCAAACACATGACCATTAAACAGAGAAAACAAAAAACAAGAAACAAATATCCTAAAATAAAACAAAATAAAAAATATATTGCAAAACATGCATGAAGTTGTAATAATAATAATAAGGGTATTGGTAAACATAATTTTGATCAAAAGAATGTACAAGCCATCCCACCACGTCAAGGCAACCCTTTGTGGGACAGTCCTACTCTAATATTAAAAACCTTTCCACTTGTCAAGTGACGTAAATGTGAACAAGGCAGAGGGACTGAACCCACCAGTTGAAGCATAGGCCAGACAGGATGGATTTTTCAGCTCAAAAGCAGGGCGGTCACACCCTTATATGCACAAGATGCACTAAGAACTAAATGAAAAACTGGGTCTGAACTGAAAAAGTAAGTTGATGTGTATGCAAAATGTAAATGCATATCAAACACATGACCATTAAACAGAGAAAACAAAAAACAAGAAACAAATATCCTAAAATAAAACAAAAATAAAAAATATATTGTAAAACATGCATGAAGTTGTAATAATAATAATAAGGGTATTTGGTAAACATAATTTTGATCAAAAGAATGTACAAGCCATCCCGCCACGTCAAGGCAACCCTTTGTGGGACAGTCCTACTCTAATATTAAAAACCTTTCCACTTGTCAAGTGACGTAAATGTGAACAAGGCAGAGGGACTGAACCCACCAGTTGAAGCATAGGCCAGACAGGATGGATTTTTCAGCTCAAAAGCAGGGCGGTCACACCCTTATATGCACAAGATGCACTAAGAACTAAATGAAAAACTGGGTCTGAACTGAAAAAGTAAGTTGATGTGTATGCAAAATGTAAATGCATATCAAACACATGACCATTAAACAGAGAAAACAAAAAACAAGAAACAAATATCCTAAAATAAAACAAAATAAAAAATATATTGCAAAACATGCATGAAGTTGTAATAATAATAATAGGGTATTTGGTAAACATAATTTTGATCAAAAGAATGTACAAGCCATCCCGCCACGTCAAGGCAACCCTTTGTGGGACAGTCCTATTTGGATATTTGTTTCTTGTTTTTTGTTTTCTCTGTTTAATGGTCATGTGTTTGATATGCATTTTACATTTTGCATACACATCAACTTACTTTTTCAGTTCAGACCCAGTTTTTCATTTAGTTCTTAGTGCATCTTGTGCATATAAGGGTGTGACCGCCCTGCTTTTGAGCTGAAAAATCCATCCTGTCTGGCCTATGCTTCAACTGGTGGGTTCAGTCCCTCTGCCTTGTTCACATTTACGTCACTTGACAAGTGGAAAGGTTTTTAATATTAGAGTAGGACTGTCCACAAAGGGTTGCCTTGACGTGGCGGGATGGCTTGTACATTCTTTTGATCAAAATTATGTTTACCAAATACCCTTATTATTATTATTACAACTTCATGCATGTTTTGCAATATATTTTTTATTTTGTTTTATTTTAGGATATTTGTTTCTTGTTTTTTGTTTTCTCAATAGAACCTCAGCACAATCCGTTCCTGCGTTTTTTCCACTCCCAGATGTCCCCCCAAGATGTGTGAATGGGCCATGTCCAACACCTTCTGTCTATAGGGGCCCCAAACTATTAACTGCTCCACCAACTCCTCCCTTATTTTTGTGACCGAATAAAACAACTCCCCACTCAGAATAAAATAGGGAAACCTTGTGTCAGCCCCGGCTCCTGTGCAACTCCATTAATGACAGTGATATTGTTAAAGGTTTCTTTCAGAGTTGGGTCCCTATGATGGGCAGTCCACAATTCTCACTGGTCACCCTAACTCTGGAATGTCAGACACAGGGGACACTTCCTCCTCATCCCCCACAAGGACACAATAGGGAAACCCGTCTGCCTCTTGGTGTGGTGATACCTTATTAGGGTTCACTGGTTCCCTATTCGCCCCAGCTGTCATGTGTGCATTGCCACGAAGATCGTCGCGGTTGCACATTTTGACTTCTCACACTGATCTGCTGTTTCTTTGTGTTTGGCAGCTAGGGAGTTAATTCTGTCTGTGCTCGGTGTGGGACTGGGTGCAGTTTCTCCCGGCTGCAATTGATTATTTGTTGATTGGTTTCCTTTAAATTCCTGGTTGTCTGCTTGGGGAGTTGCCAGTGAAAACTTCATGCAGACCACAGATAGGAATGAATC
>JARQOD010000007.1:63586125-63609774 GCA_033576555.1 Oophaga sylvatica
TTTTCCGTCAGCCATTTTGCTTTCTGTCTTGCTGCAGCTATCTTGCCCTCAGTCAATATGGAGTTTCCAGCTTTCATGTTCCCGCCCTGATTCTCTCCCTCTTGCTTCTTAAGCAGCCTCAGCTGAGCAATCAGTGCTTCAGAATCAAGCCTGCAGTGAGCCTGTGACCTGACTCCTGGAAAACCTTGGACTTTGTACTCCAGCTATTTCCTACTGAGGAACTTTGGAACACTTGTGGACTCTGGAAACCTGCTATTTGATAAATCCACGTTTGCATGGAATTACGGTAACAGAGAAGAGATCCTGAACCTGTTGTGGAGAGTTATTGCTGAGCTTAAGTTACTCTGGCCTGCTGTGTCTCCTGCTTCTGTACCTGCAAACTGTGTGACCATTTTTGCCACTTGTATGAAGTAATACAAGTCCTTCTATATCAAACCTGTGTCTCATGTGTTTTCCTCGCACCCAAGCACAAGACGCTATATGAACTGTACACCATACATTACAACATGTTTGGGGGCTTCCTATGTTCTTTGGGGATCTGCTCCGGGGCAGAAAGCTTTCCTCTTTCTATCTTTAGGTGTAGTTAGCCTCTCAGGCTGTGACGAGGCGTCTAGGACCAACGTAGGTATGCTCCACGGCTGCCTTTAGTTGTGGTGGTTAGTCAGGGTACTGCAATCCAGTAGATTCCAACCTCTCTGGTGTATTGCTGTTTTTGCCTGCTCTCCTCAGCTACCAAATCATAACAGTGAGGTACAGTATAACACTACAGGCTGGATGAGACACTGTGAGGTACAGTATAACACCACAGGCTGGATGTGACACTGTGAGGTACAGTATAACACCACAGGCTGGATGTGACACTGTGAGGTACAGTATAACGCCACAGGCGGGATGTGACACTGTGAGGTACAGTATATCGCTACAGGCTGGATGAGACACTGTGAGGTACAGTATAACACCACAGGCTGGATGTGACACTGTGAGGTACAGTATAACACCACAGGCTGGATGTGACACTGTGAGGTACAGTATAACGCCACAGGCTGGATGTGACACTGTGAGGTACGGTATAACGCTACAGGCTGGATGTGACACTGTGAGGTACAGTATAACACCACAGGCTGGATGTGACACTGTGAGGTACAGTATAACACTACAGGATGGATGTTGCACTGTGAGGTGCAGTATAACAATACAGGCTGATGTCACCAGAGGCTGGATGTGACACTGTGAGGTACAGTATAACACCACAGGCTGATGTGACACTGTGAGGTACAGTATAGCACTATAGGCTGGATGTGACACTGTGAGGTACAGTATAACACCACAGGCTGGATGTGACACTGTGAGGTACAGTATAATACCACAGGCTGGATGTGACACTGTGAGGTACAGTATAACACCACATGCTGGATATTACACTGTGAGGTACAGTATAACACTACAGGCTGGATGAGACACTGTGAGGTACAGTATAACACCACAGGCTGGATGTGACACTGTGAGGTACAGTATAACACCACAGGCTGGATGTGACACTGTGAGGTACAGTATAACGCCACAGGCGGGATGTGACACTGTGAGGTACAGTATATCGCTACAGGCTGGATGAGACACTGTGAGGTACAGTATAACACCACAGGCTGGATGTGACACTGTGAGGTACAGTATAAACACCACAGGCTGGATGTGACACTGTGAGGTACAGTATAACGCCACAGGCTGGATGTGACACTGTGAGGTACGGTATAACGCTACAGGCTGGATGTGACACTGTGAGGTACAGTATAACAATAAAGGCTGGATGTGACACTGTGAGGTACAGTATAACACCACAGGCTGGATGTGACACTGTGAGGTACAGTATAGCACTACAGGCTGGATGTGACACTGTGAGGTACAGTATAGCACTACAGGCTGGATGTGACACTGTGAGGTACAGTATAACACTATAGGCTGGATGTGACACTGTGAGGTACAGTATAACACCACAGGCTGGATGTGACACTGTGAGGTACAGTATAGCACTACAGGCTGGATGTGACACTGTGAGGGACAGTATAAGGCCTCTTTCACACTTCCGGCGGGCGCCTCACGGCGCCCCCGGCATTTTGCCGCACCGCCGCATCAGAAGACCTGATGCACCGCCGGCGGCCGCATGCGTTTTTTTGCCGGATGGTTTCTAATGCTTGGAGACATCAGAAACCATCCGGCAAAAACAAAAAACGTTACATGCAGCGTTTTGTCCGGCCGCCGAAATGTACATTTGCGCCGCATCCGGACAAAACCGCATGCAACGCATTGACATGCGGCGCCATCCGGCGCTAATGCATGTCAATGCGAAAAAAGCCGCAAGGCGTCCGCCGGATGTGTGAAGCCAGCCTAACACCACAGGCTGGATGTGACACTGTGAGGGACAGTATAACACCACAGGCTGGATGTGACACTGTGAGGTACAGTATAACACCACAGGCTGGATGTGACACTGTGAGGTACAGTATAACACCACAGGCTGGATGTTACACTGTGAGGTCCCCCCCCCCCCCCCCCCCCCCCCCCCCCCCCCCCCCCCCCCTTTTTTTTTTTTTTTTTTTTTTTTTTTTTTTTTTTTTTTTTTTTTTTAACACCACAGGCTGGATGTGACTGTGAGGTACAGTATAACGCACAGGCTGGATGTGACACTGTGAGGTACGTATAACCTACAGGCTGGATGTGACACTGTGAGGTACAGTATAACAATAAAGGCTGGATGTGACACTGTGAGGTACAGTATAACGCCACAGGCGGATGTGACACTGTGAGGTACAGTATAGCATACAGGCTGGATGGACACTGTGAGGTACAGTATAGCACTACAGGCTGGATGTGACACTGTGAGGTACAGTATAACACTATAAGCTGGATGTGACACTGTGAGGTACAGCTATAGCACACAGGCTGGATGTGACACTGTGAGGTACGTATAACACCTACAGGCTGGATGTGACACTGTGAGGTACAGTATACACTACAGGCTGGATGTGACACTGTGAGGTACAGTATACACTACAGGTGGATGTTGCACTGTGAGGTACAGTATAACACTAAGGCTGGATGTGACGACCTGTGAGGTACAGCATAAGCACACAGGCTGGATGTGACACTGTGAGGTACAGTATAACACTATAGGCTGGATGTGACACTGTGAGGTACAGTATACACCTACAGGCTGGATGTGACACTGAGGTACAGTATATACACTACAGGCTGGATGTGACACTGTGAGGTACAGTATACACTACAGGCTGGATGTGACACTGTGAGGTCAGTATAACACTACAGGCTGGATGTGACACTGTGAGGTACGTATAACACAAGGCTGGATGTGACACTGTGAGGTACAGTATACACACAGGTTGGATGTGACACTGTGAGGTACAGTATAACGCCACAGGCGGATGTGACACTGTGAGGTACAGTATAGCTACAGGCTGGATGTGACACTGTGAGGTACAGTATAGCACACAGGCTGGATGTGACACTGTGAGGTACAGTATAACGACCACAGGCTGGATGTGACACTGTGAGGTACAGTATAAGCATCAGGCTGGATGTGACACTGTGAGGTACGTATAGCACTACAGGCTGGATGTGACACTGTGAGGTACAGTTATAACATACAGGCTGGATGTGACACTGTGAGGTGCAGTATAACACTACAGGCTGGATGTGACACTGTGAGGTACAGCATAGCACTACAGGCTGGATGTGACACTGTGAGGTGCAGTATAACACTACAGGCTGGATGTGACACTGTGAGGTACAGTATAACACCACAGGCTGGATGTGACACTGTGAGGTACAGTATAGCACTACAGGCTGGATGTGACACTGTGAGGTACAGTATAGCACTACAGGCTGGATGTGACACTGTGAGGGACAGTATAAGGCCTCTTTCACACTTCCGGCGGGCGCCTCACGGCGCCCCCGGCATTTTGCCGCACCGCCGCATCAGAAAACCTGATGCACCGCCGGCGGCCGCATGCGTTTTTTTGCCGGATGGTTTCTGATGCTTGGAGACATCAGAAACCATCCGGCAAAAACAAAAAACGTTACATGCAGCGTTTTGTCCGGCCGCCGCAATGTACATTTGCGCCGCATCCGGACAAAACCGCATGCAACGCATTGACATGCGGCGCCATCCGGCGCTAATGCATGTCAATGCGAAAAAAGCCGCAAGGCGTCCGCCGGATGTGTGAAGCCAGCCTAACACCACAGGCTGGATGTGACACTGTGAGGGACAGTATAACACCACAGGCTGGATGTGACACTGTGAGGTACAGTATAACACCACAGGCTGGATGTGACACTGTGAGGGACAGTATAACACCACAGGCTGGATGTGACACTGTGAGGTACAGTATAACACTACAGGCTGGATGTGACACTGTGAGGGACAGTATAACACCACAGGCTGGATGTGACACTGTGAGGGACAGTATAACACCACAGGCTGGATGTGACACTGTGAGGTACAGTATAACACTACAGGCTGGATGTGACACTGTGAGGGACAGTATAAAACTACAGGCTGGATGTGACACTGTGAGGGACAGTATAACACCACAGGCTGGATGTGACACTGTGAGGGACAGTATAACACCACAGGCTGGATGTGACACTGTGAGGTACAGTATAGCACTACAGGCTGGATGTGACACTGTGAGGGACAGTATAACACCACAGGCTGGATGTGACACTGTGAGGTACAGTATAACACTACAGGCTGGATGTGACACTGTGAGGTACAGTATAGCACTATAGGCTGGATGTGACACTGTGAGGTGTACAGCTGATGTACAGTGGCATTCATAGGGATGTGACACTGTGAGGGACAGTATAACACTACAGGCTGGATGTGACACTGTGAGGGACAGTATAACACCACAGGCTGGATGTGACACTGTGAGGGACAGTATAACACTACAGGCTGGATGTGACACTGTGAGGGACAGTATAACACACACAGGCTGGATGTGACACTGTGAGGGACAGTATAACACCACAGGCTGGATGTGACACTGTGAGGTACAGTATAAGCACTACAGGTGGATGTGACACTGTGAGGTACAGTATAACACACAGGCTGGATGTGACACTGTGAGGGACAGTATAACACCACAGGCTGGATGTGACACTGTGAGGACAGTATAACACTACAGGTGGATGTGACACTGTGAGGTACAGTATAACACACACAGGATGTGAATGTGGGACATACTGGCTGGAGTGACACTGTAATAACACACAGGCTGGATGTGACACTGTGAGGGACAGTATAACACCACAGGCTGGATGTGACACTGTGAGGTACAGTATAACACTATAGGCTGGATGTGACACTGTGAGGTACAGTATTACAGGCTGGATGTGACACTGTGAGGGACAGTGCAGCAAAGCAGGATGAGGAGTGGCTCCTGTCAGTGTCAGGTCAGCAGCAGCCGCGGAGCCTCCATGCGACACTAAGGTCACTTACTGACACTCCTTCCTCCTAATATCAGCCAGTAAATGCTCTGTGTCACTGTAAACCAGAGTCAATAAAGTTGTTACAAAGTGACCTTGAGTGAGTTCTCCGCCCTCCATCCGGGTCTTCTTTATAAAGGGCGGAGCGCGCTTGCGTGGTGTTCTCCGTTCAGTTCGACCTCTGGTGCCGGTAAGAGGAGGGACGTGGGCTGCTGGGAATCCTCCGCCATCCGTCGTGTCTGCGCGCCCTGTCGGTCCCCGGTTGTGGGTTTTCGTTAGGTCTCCCCTCGGCCGTCACGTCTCCTGCTCCATTTCTTGCCGTCTCCTCCGTGATTTTGTTATTTCCGCCTCTGACTCCTCTCGCTCTCCTCCCGCAGTGGGACCGTGACAGCTGACCCTTCTCCCGGCAGAAGACCCCCCCCCCCAGACCTCAGAAAACATGTACGCCTGCGCCAAGTTCGTGTCGACCCCTTCTCTGGTGAGTGTTCCCGGCCGCGGTGCTGCGGGGGGGACGAGGCCTACTTCCCGCAGCGCATCCCTGGGCCTGTGTAGGTCAAAGTCTGCAGATCTCCCCCTCTGCTGCACGGTGGCTTCATCCTGCCGCCTCCCTGACTGACAGCGGCTGCTTCAGGTGCTCTGCACTGACAGTGGGGCTGCCCGCACTGTGCGTCCTGCTGCCGCCTGTGTGACCTTAGCCCTGCTGACAGCCCAAGGACAGAGCAGCCGCCATTCATCTGAGCTGCAGGATCAGTGGCCTGACAGCCGCAGCTTTAATACTGGGGATTTCATGGATCTTTTATTTAGTTTTTCTTCTTCTATAGGGTTTTTTTTTCAGGTGTGGTTTACTTGTATTTTTGCAGGTTATTGAAAATGCTAGGATTGCAGTTAACCCTTTATGTGCACCAAATGATCCATATCGAGTGTGATCACTGGACATAATATCATGTCTGTTCTCGTCCTGTCAGATCTGTGCTGGATCCAGAGCTCTGTACAGACCAATCTCTGCATCAGTCCTGTCTCGACCAGAGGTCCGACCTGGAGAGGTAACCCTGTCTCGCCCATTGTGTGCTCAATATTCCTTCAATACCAGTCTGCTGTATACATTACCTGTAGCTAAAGGGGGAAATGCAATGTGCATGGGGTTTCTGTAGTGATGCCTTTTATAATTTGTATTTTTGCTATGGGTTTGAAGTTTAGTGCCTTTAGTACTAACATTAAAGGATCCTCAAGTTGTATATCTGAACCATCCCAAAGATCAATCACTTTGTGGTGGTTGACATTTGATTTGCCCTCCCCCAAATCATCTATTGGCTCCCATGTTCAGTTCCTAATGATGAGGAGCTGATCTGCAGCATCTAGAAACTGAGGGAGATGTGTAGCTGTGGTCAGGTTTCTGCTCCTGGCTGAACAGCTGACATGTTGGGGTGGTGGGTGTTAGATCTCCAGAGTATCCTAAGGGTAGGTCATCAGTACGTTAAAATCCCTTTAAGAATATATAGAGCCACACTTGCTTGTTTTGGGTTAATACTGATGTCTGGAATTGTTCAGTATGCCATTAACATGAAGGGCACTCGGTACAGGTCACTGGGTCAATTCAAGGATATACCTTCTGTCCTGGGTGTAATCACAAGGATGACTTGTGCATTTGAGTTAATTGAAGTTAACAAATACCCTGGATTTTTTTTTCTTGTTCTAGGGAAGCACACTCCTCAGTGGGACACAGAACCCCTGCACCCAGCTGGTATTGAGACAAATCCAGACCAGTGCAATCAGCAGGGACATTGACACTGCTGCTAAATTCATTGGCGCTGGTGCTGCCACAGTAGGTGTGGCTGGCTCTGGTGCTGGTATTGGAACAGTTTTTGGTAGTCTCATCATTGGTTATGCCAGGTAACTAATTTATTTTATTTTTTTGGATTAATACGTTTTAGCGTTTTTAAAATTTCAACTTTATTGCAGAGATCGCAATCAAAGTACTTGGCACCCAATATAATGTCCAAGTGGGTGTTATCAGATTCTTTTTCCTGTATGTATTCCACATGGACTTAAAGAAATTGTCCACTAGTTAAACAACTTCTTGTCATACCCCATGCTGGCCCTGATAAAATAATAAAGCTTATACACCTACCATGTCAGCAATAGTTCTCCCAGGGCTCCTGTGCAGTTGTGATGTCTACACTTGATCAGCACTGGTGTCATGGTCTGTCTTCAGACAATTCTAAGAAAGTCCAGGCTGCAGCACGGACTCTCTTCATCTTCATTTTGTCTGGAGGTGGAGACCCTGATGGCAGCGCTGATTTGCCGGCTTCACGTGTCACAACACTGCACAACAGCCCTGGGAAAGAGTGCAGACCCTGTGGGAATGGTGCGAGCACAGGAGGGAAGTACAAGCTTAATTATTTTGTCAGGGCAAAACCCCTTGATCAAGAAGGGGTTGTCCTGGTAGTGGCCAACCCTTTTAAAGGGAATCTGTCACCCCATTTTAGCCATATCAGCTAAAGATATGACTGAATAGTGCATCCCATAAGCAAGCTATCGGTATGTAGCTTATATCCAGATACCCCTGTTTTGATAGCAAAATACCTTAGTAAAGTTGGGATTATTTTCTGTAAATCAGGGTGGTCTGGTCCAGAGGGCAGTGTTTCCTCCTCCCTCCCCCCCCACACCATTTTCTCTTCTACATCACTTGCGTATGGCCGTCTGTGAATCCCACTGATGGCGTTCAGCTTCCGCAATTGCGCATTTCAAATTCAGCCCCGTGCATGTGCAGTGTGCTTTGCCCTACAGTGGGCAAAGCATAAAATCATTACAGCGCATGCGCTACTCTTTCCTTGCCCTGGAAATGACTGCTTGCCTTGGACAACTTCTGGGGCAAGGAAAGAGTAGCACATGCGCTGTAATGATTTTATGCTTTGCCCACTGTAGGGCAAAGCACACTGCGCATGCACGGGGCTGAATTTGAAATGCACAATTGTGGGAAGCCGAACGCAGTCTGTGGGATTCACAGACGGCCATATGCAAGTGATGCTGAGGAGTGGGGGGGGGAGGGGAGGACAGAGAAAATGCCACCCTCTGGACCGGAACACCCTGATTTCCAGAAAATAATCCCAACTTTACTAAGGTATTTTGCTATCAAAACGGGGGTATCAGGATATAAGCTACATACTGATAGCTTGCTTATGGGATGCACTATTCAGTCATATCTTTAGCTGATATGGCTAAAATGGGGTGACAGATTCCCTTTAACTTGGGTGCCAAATACTAATTGCAAATAGCTCTGCAATGGAGATGCAACATTAAAAAAAAAAAAATAAGGTTTTATTCAGCTCTGCAGCCACAATTGTGGTCTAGTTCAATATGAATAATTTGGTGATGGGTCCTTAAGGGTCTGGACACAAGGTAAAGGGGTTGTGCACTACTAGGATAACCCCTTCTTGATCAAAAGGTTTGGCCCCCATAAAATAAAGCTTATAACCCTCTCCTATGCCAGCGCTGTTCTGTACTGGAGCCCTGACACTGCGTGTTGTTGTGACACTTGAGCCTGGCATCACTGTCCCTGCCTTTGGACAAATCTTATCATGAAGTCAAGGCTCCAGCTGATCTGACTTTCTCTTCCTGCTCAATTAAGAGCAGGGACAGTGATGCCAGCGCTGAAGTGGTGACACCAGCACCCAAACAGCACTGGAGACTGAGTACTGAGATGGGAGGTGTGTGTTTACACTTTTTTAGGAGTGGTATGAGAAGTTGTCAAAGTAGTGGACTTTTTTTTTCTTTTCTTTTTTATAAATGGCCAATGGGAAGTAGTTTCCCCCCTAAACCTTGTCAATCTTCCCTGGTAATTTTGGATTAACAAATCCGTTTGTATCTTGACTGCCTCTCTTAAAAGGGTTTTCTCAAGTTGTATCTTGACTAGTGCAGCATTACCCAGTATTTATCAAGGGGCATTGTGCTCCTGAAGTATTATGTTTCAACCAGCAGCATGACTGGGCCTCTGGCCCAAACTACTTGATCTATCCTATAAGCAAAGACTACTTTACCTCTACAGCATATAGGTTCAGGCAGACTAAAGCTGACCAGATCAGCTTCAGGCAGCCCTTGCAAACTCCAAGTAGTGGCCCTGGGCAGCCATATTAACCTTTATGTACAAAGTATGCTTTGAAGGGTGATGGACAGGTGTATTCATGTCTTTAGTTTAAGCAAGTGATCAGAGCTGGCTCCAGTCACTACTGTTGGAGGCAGATGCCTGTTGTAACACAGCTGGCACCCACCATGTATTGAATGTTCTCAACTGCTGAGCCTGCTCTGTATATCTGTACTCAACATAAAATGTACTAGTACCTCCTACATCAGGAAGTAATTAATGTTAGGGCTTCAAGTTGACTTGTGCTGCTACAAAGTAACTTTTGATCTACAGTTGCTGTTCTAATACATGCATGGTGTTGCGTGCAATTATGTGGACTGTACACTCAGTGCTACAAAATCTCCACAAGATATGAAAAGTTGCATTCTATCAATCCAAGAGAGCCTTTACAGTATTCACTAGATATTTTTTTTCCCCCAGTATTTAACATTGGTAGTGTAGCTTGTATTATCAAGACTGGCTTATCTGACTTGCATTTAAACCCCACAATATAATGTGAATCTTCATAGTGACTGGTCCATAGAAATGTATAACTTGGTAAATCTAACATGTACTTTTTATTTTTTTTTCCCCCTTCTCCCAGAAATCCTTCCTTGAAACAGCAGCTGTTCTCCTACGCCATCTTGGGATTTGCCCTGTCTGAAGCTATGGGTCTGTTTTGTTTGATGGTTGCTTTCCTGATTTTATTCGCTATGTAAATGGTGCTGGGAATGTCGACATTCAACTGATCAGATGTAAAAAAAAAAATAATAACTGTGGCTCCTGAGAAATGTTATGTTGTCAAGGAAAATGTACCATATTTCCAAAGTCCGTTCATTAAAAATTATGAAAACTTAGATACAAAAGTTTGTACAGTTGTCATTTGCAACTATTGCCTTTAATGTACACAAGTCAATCTGGGACGACTTGGCTGGGTTTATAAAATCACTACTTCTGCCATGGATCTTGTAATTTACAAATGCATTAAAAGCTACTGATAACAATCTGTGCAATTGCTCTAGTGCTGTGTAAAGAACCAGATGTATTTCACATCTGCCAAGGACACAATTGTCAAAGGGTTCACAGCTTCTTATAACTTGTGTGGAGTTTCTTTTTGAAAAAGTGGTCTGTAGACTTGCATGATAAGGACACTGTTTTAGCAGATCACTCATAATAATGGAAAATGTCATTGCCTGTTGGTATAGAAAAAAGCTTATCTATTTTGATGGGTATTTCTCCACCAGTCATATATTCCATCACTAACTTATAACACTATGCAACTTGTTATAAAAACCATCAGGACCTTATTATAAATGATATAGTATCTGCCATTAATGCTTGTGGTCATTCATTCCACAGTAACTGCTCAAAGTGTAAAGAATCCTTTGCTATGTACCGTAGCTGCTGTTATTGCCTTTCCTTCACATAGTGAATGCCCTTAGTCCTTTTGAAGGAGCAAGTCATGGGTTGGTCCTTTGTATCGACTACATATAAATGATTTATTCTGAGGCTTTTTTCTTCTAAGCTACACAAGCCCAACTCTTCAACCTCTTGAGGCCTCATCCCATGTAATCTACTTGCTGTCTTTGAACAAACTCTAACTTCTGAAAATCATCTTGAAAATGTGGAGCCTGAAACGAAATGCATATTCTAGATGTGGCATTAAAGTCTGTTAGAAAGGAGTAACTATTCATTGGAATCCAAACTTTTCTTTTGTACACTTTAATCTTTGCTATAGCTGCTGCTGTCTGACATGGAGAATGGCTTCTCAGTTTACATGTGACTGTTACCTAGTCCTTCTGTTCTGTAAGCTCTGGGTATTTCCTTTTAATGTATATAATTGGGATTACTACACTTATCAACCTCATGATCATGTGTTTGCCCATGCAGACATTCTATCCAGATTGTTCTAGAATATACTGTTTTAAGCTTGGCTTTTATTCTACATGGTTTTGGGTCAGCAAAGACTGACATGTTACTATTACCTACAATTTAATCTTATCTAGCCATAGATTAGCTGGGAAACACCATTGTTTTTCCACTGATTTTTTTTTTTTTTTTTAAGGCACTGTCACACTTGGCGATCGCACTAGCGATCATGACAACGACACGACCTGGCGAGATCGCTAGTGCGATCGCTATGTGGTCGTTAGTTAGCTTCCAAACACAAAGATCTCATCAGAGATCAGCGATCTGTATAACGACCTCTGCGGTTGTTGGGAAAACCTAGTCCCACCTGTGACGCTGGTAAAGTTGTTCATAAAGGGTGTCACACTCAGCGATTCAGGTCACCAGCGGGACACCAACGACCAAAAAACGGCTCAGAACGTTCATGAGCGATCAGTGACATCGCAGCGGGGGCCACATCGCTGCTACATGTCACACATAGCTATGTCGCTAACAAGATTGCTACTGCGTCATAAAATCGGTGACTCTTTAGCGATCTCCTTAGTGTGACAGTACCTTAAGTCCTTGATCTGTGAGGAGCTGAGTAAAGCTGCAGACATGCTTTACTACTCCATAGTCTATGAACTAAAACTGCAAACAGGTGCTCCATAGTGCAGGGGTTTTACACAACTTTTAGAGAATGCAGAATACAAGTAGTGCACTCATCTTGCTTGGCTGTACAAATACCAGGCACAACTCTTACTGCATGGTGTATGTTAGCAGCTGCAGCACTAAGCACTATAGCTGTGAATCCAGCTCTGGATAAGCAAAATAACTGCAGCACAATCTGCCTCTTCTCACCCTGCTTCTCTCCATTGACCTCAGCATACTGTAGGCCAGTGTTCCTCAGTAGCCACCAACAGATCATATTTCAGGGTTTCCTTAACATTGCACAACTGATGACAGTACTAAAGAAATCCTGAATACTCATAGTGGTGACGTTTGAGAGCTGAAGAATATTAATCTAGACTGACATGGTCTTTTTGCCACAGTGATTCAGTGGTCTTCCATCCTCTGCACCCCAATGGATGACAGTAGTACTGTTTGCACAGTGAGAACATATACTTGGTGTACAAATACCTCCAGCTACACAAAACAGGGCTTATATGGCCTTCTCCAAATACTACAATTAAAGAGTCCTAGGATCAAGACGCCCAAATTAAAAGAATTGAGACATCTGTGAAACATGGTTTGAGTATGGACTGGCCGTAGGCCTTCTGATCTGAACTTTACTTCTCTTAAGCTTATATAAGGCTGACAAATTTTCAGCCAGTTCAGGCATCATTGTCCATGCACAGATGTCTACACCACCTTGGGTTAACGCTAACCTAAGAAACCCACTTAATATTGGATAGTTATACTTAGAATCACAGTTTTGGATAGTTAACATTTTTTTTTTCTTTTTGCACTTTGACATACATGTGTAAGGGTGTGGGTATAGAGTGGGCTGAGGATTGAAGACCCACATGTTTTGGCACCCCACAGCCTGTGTTGGGTTCCAATGGTTTGCCATGGGCCTACTGCAGGCACCAGTCACTGCCACACTTGTGCTTGGGTCCTAAGTAAAAAAAAAAAAATGGTGACAACTTTTTCATGAATTCTGAATTTTAACCACGAAAATATATATAAAAACTGCAAAGTTTGATATTGCTGTTAATGTGATTTTACAGGTCAGTACAATACCAGGTTATTTTTCCTAGTCAATGACAGCCATATAACTGAAATGCCAAAAAAATGGCACTTGGATTTTTTTGTTTTAGTATGAAGTGTCTTTAGAACATGAACTTATCCTGCAAAATTAAATCATATGGCTAGGTAGATGAAAATAAGTTTTTGCTTTTGGGAGAAAAATGAAAGTGAAAAATAGTGGTTAATGGAGTAGAACATGGAAAGGATGGGGTGAGGACTGTCTTTACCTCCTAGTACTAAAGTTATTTTTGGAGAAAAGTTTTAGGGCAACCAAAGGGTCTGGTTTATTTGCTGGGGAAACCATGCTAGTTGCATTTACAGGCAGAACTAGCAGAGTGCACACATGATGTGCAGTAAATGAGGCAAATGACCTGGATCCCACGGAACATTTATCGGCATCCAAGAGGAACCTGCTGGACGTATAATCCCAGTGCCTGCTCGGTGCTCAGGGCTACTGTACAGAGGTAATGAGCAGTCAGCAGGGCCTCTCAGCAAGTGTCCTAGTATAAAGCCAGAACCACAACAGTAAAGTAGTGGAAACCACTGAGTAGATGTTGATATAATCTAGAAATAATGGGGAAAAAAAGCTTGCATTTCTCTGGTGCTCAGTTGCTCACACTTTAGACAATTCTTATCAGTCATCTGTCTAGATAAGCTGCTATAGAGGTTGGGACAATTTTCACACACACACAAATTCCCACAGCCATGCTACTCATGTACGTTGTGAATTTGGACACCTTGTAGAAATGCCCAGCATGTTCCAATCCTGGGAGGGATCGTGCTGATTTATAGGAAAAAGCAATGTTCATTCAGAAACCATAAAGTATTTCTGGTAAAAAGTAGAGCTTGAGATGCACCTCACCTCTTAAAAGGTCAAAGCTGGCAGGATTTCTACATGCCACTTTTCTATGTGGAGGTTCACGCGCATATGGAATACTGAAGGCTGCAGCCAATCAGTGGTCAGATTGGTTGCAGTGGTCATGTGGCCACCGGGGGGGGGGGGGGGACAGAGCGCTGAACTCAAATCTGGGAGGTAGGTTTAAATTGTGTACTGCTAAGTGGAGCCAATAAAGGCATTTTCCACCTTTAAAGTATCTTCATATTGAATTTATGGAGCAGAGACGGAGCGAAAACTTCAGATTTTCCTTAAAAACTTGAGTTTTTCTGCTCCAAAAACTCAACAAGAACCAACCCTTAGAAAAGTCAACCCCAACTGATCAGTTACTAGTAAAAAAAAAAAAGCAGAAACAGTACTCGCCCTCTCTTGCTCCATCACTGACTCCCTGCTGCTGCTCTGATGGTTGTTTTGGCTGTAGTGAATGGTCCATCACCACTGTAGCCAATCACTGAGCGCAGCAGCTCTTCTGTGGTTAAAGGGACTCTGTCAGCGCAGAATAGTACATGCACTCGGTGATCATGGCATGGCCAATCATTTTTAAAAAACCTTCACACCTGATTGTTTTCCATCTTCCTCCTATGGCTCTATGAATCCAGAACTGTCAGTCAAAGAGAGGGTGGAGATTAAGTGGATTCTGGCATGAGATGAGACTAGTCCTGCACGGCCCTTGGCTAGTTTCTCCCATCGCCGTTCTAGATTGTTGACAGCTTCTCCTATAGCTATCAATCTCCTTGACCAGCACTTGGAGAAGCTGGCGGGGGAGGCACCATCCTAATCTCATCTCCGGCGATGGTCCCCAGCCATATTTTCTACCCAGGTATATCTATTCGGAAACTCTTAAGTGTTTCGGGGAATATGCTGGTCTGCAGTCGCTCAGCCAATCTCTGATTTCTGCTGCCCGCTGTTTGGGCAGCAGAAAAAAGATAAAAGCAAAAAAAGAGTCCACTTTTGACCAGGTAACAGGTCCTCTTTAAAGGGGTTGTCCACTACTGGACAATCCCTTTTCAGTGTCCCTAAGACCTTATTCAGACATCCATGTTTGATGATGTACCAAAAAAATGGTCTGCATATCATCAGTGTTTTGGATCCGAGCTTCATCGGTATTTGGTCCTTATGTCAGTTTTTACCAGTGTTTTTCACTAATAAATAAATTACAGATCTTCTCCTATACAGTACAATGTTAATCATGGACTGCACGCTGACGCCATTCATGTGCCGTAAGTAGTTTTCACGGACCCATATACTTGTATTACTACTTTTTGTCTGTCATGCCTGAAAAAAATGGACATGTCAACGTGATTTTTGCGCAGACACAAAGGTCACAAAATAAAAAAAAAACACATGAACATGTAACTCTAAAGCTCAGCTATATATGGAGCTTTAAAAGTAGAACACAATTTACACTGTAGTACAATAACATGGTATTAAAAGTATCGCAGATTCAAGTCCCTTAAAGGGACTAAAAAATAAAGGTTTTTTTTTACATTTTATAAAATTTCCAATCACTCCTTTTTCTCTCTATTAAAATAAAGAAATTAAAAATTAGACATTTGGTATCGTTAGGTCCTTAACACTCTGAACTATCAAAATATAGAATTAATTAAAACGATCGGTAGCCGTAGCAAGAAACATAATCAAGACACAAGAATTACAGTATGCTTTTCACACCCTAAAAAAGTACAATTAAAATGTCTTTGGTATTCTGAAATTATACCAATCAAAATGTCAGCCTGTTACAAATACCAATTCCTCACGCAGCTTCATTTATGGAAAAGTAAAAAAATTACAAGCTTCAGAAAATGGGGAAACAAAAAATTTTTTTTCCTAGCTTCTGATTTTTTTTTCTCCACTTAAAGGGAATCTGTCACCAGTTTTTTTGGCCTATCAACTAAAAATATCATCCAATAGAGTGTGAGCTATACATTCCCCAACTACTTGTGAATCCCCATAAAAACCTTTTATATTGCTCCCGTGCTGTATGTAAATATCCTCGCTCCGGTCCGATTGGCATTGGTTCTGGTCCCTCTCTCCACCCCAAATCGGTGTGCTGTACGCATTCCGTTCTGTGAATGGCGTTGTTTGTGTACAGGTCCTGCGCGTGCGCAGTATGCTCTGCCCAACTGCGGGCAAAGCCGAAAAGCATTAGTGCGCATGCGCCGGTGAACTATGTTCTGGTATAATACAGTCTCTTTATTACGATTGTCACGTTAACAGATCTTTAGAAAAAGTATTTTTAAAGTCCGTTTTTAATATGCCAATCATCTTTTGACTAACGTGGGGTTGGTATCCCTAGACTCCTCGTCCCACTCAACGTTATCACGACCCTGTGGGTCATTGCCTGCTCTCTGCAAATTTTGCACATGCATGCGACTTGCTTTCATTCATATCATTGCTCCTCTGAAGCCTGGTGTACGCTTCTTGGCTTTAGAGGCGGAGTGCATATGTCTGGAAACGGTCAAGAAGCCTGAGATCAAAGGAGGAGCTGAAGAATCTTCTTTGCTTCCTGACATGTGCAGTGAGCCTCTGAGGCCACGAAGAGTACACCCGGCTTCAGAGGCGCAATGACGTGAATGAAAGCAAGTTGGGATCATGCGTGAAATTTGCAGAGCAGGCGGAGGACAACTCTTGTAAATCATATTTTCACATCTACAGGTGTGAGAGAACATGTTGAGTGGGACGACTAGTCTGGAGAAACAAATGCCCCCATCGACTATTCAAAACGCTAATTAGCATAAGAAAAATGGACCTTAGAAAAAATGGGAAAAAAGTACATAGTGGCGCTCACAGTTGTCAGGAGGGGATGAAGCTGCTGGTGATGTGACAGGTTCTGTGCCTATTCCTGTCTGAGTAACATGCAGAATATCCAGAGTAACAAGTAAACAGTATTAATAAAATCACCTAATGTGACAACATCCCGGTACTGTAAATGCAAGTAGTAATGCACTTGGGTTATGGGTTCCGGTAACACTTACTTGTGCTGTAGGTTAATGAAGTATCGCACCGTAGGTATATACATTCATCCATAATTATAGATGCATCTGTTATCGACGTACAGTATATCACACAATTCAATGGCGTCTAAATACTGCTACCTCAGCTATGAATGCTAAGTTTTACATGTATAGAGAGATTCTATCCGGTGACAAAGGCATCATTGTACAAGCAGTTAGTAGGGCGTGAGGCTTGCTTGGGTATATAAGGACGGGTCAGACGATGGGGCTGTAACCCTGATGAAGGACCGCGTCCTTCGAAACGCGTTGCGCACCCATCGTTCAGTTTTCGTGACGTCACGTTACACCACTCCCCTCTCTCACTTCGCGACAGCATCGGCGGCGCTTCCGGCTGGAGCCCGTCATCAACCGTGATCTCTGTGCACCGGTGAGGGCTGCAACAACAGGAGGACGCTCCCCCAGCTCTCACCTCCCCGCTCAGGAGTGTGCCGCAAGTTTTTGACCTACGGTGCGATACTTCATTACCTACAGCACAAGTGTTAGCGGAACCTGTTACCCAAGTGCATTACTACTTGCATTTACACTCCCGGGATGTGGTCACATTAGGTGACTTTATTAATACGGTTTACTTGTAGCGCGGTGATTACATCACTTTGGTCTTTAGAAATACTTTTTATAAATCCGGTAATGTGTCAAATGTAATAAAGGGCATTTTAGGCAGATACAATTGGGGGACCTGTCCGGTTCCTGTAAATCTCATTCATGCCATTTGGAGCTCAAAATCATTTTTGCATAAGGGTTTCATTAAAATGTAGCACCATTCGCTTCCTAAAGCCGCTGTTACACTGTCTATAGATAGCTGCAGAATGACTGATGGGTCAGCCTGGCCACAGGATCTAGTCACGTGTTGGGGAGTGGGGACGTGATTTTGTGGCACTATTATATAGGCGGGACTGGTTCTCCCCTCCTGCAGTTCTCCAGTCCATCCAATGGCGGCAGGTTGTAAGGAGCATGTGACCAGACCTGTCCATCAGTCTCCTCCAATAGGAAAGCAGCTTTCTCATGTGAGGTTTTCAATTGGCCAGGTGTGGTCACATGTTCTGCCAAAGCAGCCATTGTATGGCCTGCAGCGCCATCTGCTATATAGATCACGTGGCCTTGGGAGCTGTTGTTAAGGGACAGCTCGGTCCCTACAACATGAATGCAGGCTCCTCATGCCAGTTCTGTCAGCCGGCCATGCCCAGTGTCTGTCACTGCATTGTGGTCACATTTCTACCTGCCCTGACAACACCAGTGACGGAGCCGGTGCTCCACGCCTAATATGAGGGTTTACATTCATGACGACAACATCCGGCCGGCACCCTCAGTCCTCCACTCACTATGGTAACGTAGTTTCCAACACGCATGCGCTCGAATAGGAAGTGAAAGCATTTCATAGCCATCCGGCTGTGGCCCCGCCCACACGGCTGGGCAGCCGCCATTACTACTACTGGCAGGCCCGCGCTTGTTCCGATGACGTAATCCCTTGTGCTGGCTCCCTTTCCCACAGCCGGAGAAGCGATCACTCTCCCCCCTCCCCCCCGGCCTGCTGTCAAGCGAGATATCGCGATATCCTGACAGGGAGCTGGTGGGATTTGGCCTTGAGCAAGGTTCAGCCCTTGTAAAGGGGTAAGTTTGTAAACACGGAGGTTGCAGCTGTCGCGATATAACCTGCGGCTGCACAGTAACATGGCGGTGCGTGTCGGTAGTCATCAGTGATCGGAGGTGCCAGGACGGTGACCTTCCCCCTTATACTGTCAGGTAGGAGATGGAGGACTGCTGCTGAGGAGCAGGGGCCCGGGCTGCAGCTTTGTGCGCCGTCTGCCATGATGTCTGGTTGCCATGGTAACAGCATCCTTCTTCTCCCTCGCCCCCCAGGACCAGTCCCACCAGTGACTTGTCTAGAATGTTCCCTGCCAGGTGATGGCGACCAGGGGGTTGTGACTATCAGCCCTGTGCGGGTGATCGACGTTTCCATGGCGACACGACAATGGCTTCCCGATCATGCCATCTCGGCCGTTGTCTGTCGTGGCCTCCGCGATAACATCGATTGATCCGCTAATTCCACTGTGAAGTCGCGTCCCGTTACGTCCTCCCGCCGTCCGTCTTGGACGCTCCTGTGTGATCCCTCTCTAGCGTGGCTGGTAGCGAGACGCCCCTAATATTGTGGGGCGTCCGGTGGTTGTGTCCTCATCAGAGTCGTCTCTCAGCGTTTCAGCCACGAAAACTCTTATTTCTTCCTGATGTGTCTGAACAAGGTCTTATGTCTTTATACAGGAGACTTTTGGGTTTGTTTTTTTTTTTTGCAGCGGGAATATTAATACTTTTCAGCAATATTGTTAATTTTTTTTAGATGGCCCCTCGTTCTTCAGACGATTACTGTCCTGTCGTTACCTAAAAAGTGTCGATGCTTTTGTAATGTCTGCACAAGAAAATGTAACGTTTACTAAGTGATGGCGTTTTTGTCCCAATTTTTGTTAAACGTAATGTTACTTTTGTAAATACACTTTTTAACCTATTAAAGGGGTTATCCAGGACTATAGATATATTTTTTACTTTGTGGCTAAGGACTGACATGCAGATAGTCACTGACTACCTACCTGTTGTGCCCGGCGCCGATCTCTGCAAGCACAGATCCTGATCATGACAGATCAGCGCTTCTCTTTTCCCTCTGCTCTGTCGACAGGGTGGGACTGCCAATGTTCTGCTGACTGACAGCTGTTTCCTGGTGTTGGCTGTCAATCAGCATGACGTCGGCTGTCAATCAGCATGACGTCGGCTGTCACGCCCTGTTGACAGAGCCGCCCAGAAGAAGAAGAGCTGTTCTCTTGACTTGGAGCAGCTGAATAGTCAGAAGGATTGCTCAGTGACCGCTCTGAGCAGGTGCCAGATAGAACAGGCAGGTAGTGGCCTATGTTAGCAACTACCTGCCTGTTAGTTTTAGACTCATAGTAAAAAAAAAAAAGTCCTGGACAACCCCTTTAAATAGTTATCCCTTAACTATAGGATAGGAGAATAGTGATGAGCGAGTATACTCATTGCTCGGATTTTCCTGAGCATGCTCGGTTGTCCTCCGAGTATTTGAGCGTGCTCGGAGATTTAGTTTCTGTAGACGCAGCTGCATGATTTGCGACTGCTAGACAGCCCGAATAGATGTGAGGATTGCCTGTTTGTTAGAGAATTCCCACATGTATTCAGGCTGTCTAGCAGTCACAAATCATGCAGCTGCGGCGACAAACTAAATCTCCAAGCACGCCACTCGGAGGACACCCGAGCATGCTCGCGAAAACCCGAGCAACGAGTATACTCGCTCATCACTACAGAAGAACCTTACTTACTGGTTATTGGGGAAGTTAGAATGTTGCCAGTGATCCTGAGTGCCAGGCTCTGCAGAGCTCCATAGAAATGGAGCAAAAGTGCACATGCTTGACCTCCGCTTTGTTTATTGGCTATGGGACTGCCAGAGTAAGCCGAGTACAGCGCTCCCCTATTTCCAGACAGCACCATGGAGAAGGAGAGGTGCTGAGGTGGAACATGGGGCAGCTTTGCTCCATCCAGGTTGCAGAGCCCCAATTTTGGGATCGCTAGGAGGCAGAGCAGTCAGTACATTATCCACAATCTGGGAAATAACCCATTATGGGATTATTATTTCACATCTTACTTTTAAATGGATAATGTAATTGCATGTTCATTTATAATAACATTATCTTCAGTGTGTTAGGGTTCACACTCAGCAGCGTAACAAATAATCAGTCCGATGTTCCTGAAAAGTAGGACAGGTGTCATGCGAGTACAATGCGATTTTTCTCACCTAACAACCATATGACATCCATGTGACAATGCATTTTTAACATCAGCTTTTACATAGAGTAATTCTCTAATATAAAGCTAGTTTTCTAACTAATAAACAATGTTGTATACAGATAAAGATAGAAAGATGTCATTGAGATCTATAATCAGTGCAGTGGAGCATACTGTACATGTATTTAGCTAATAAATAAATAAAATTAAAAAATAGCGCGGGGTCCTGCTTATTTTTCTTAACCAGCTGAGGGAAAGCCAACAGCTGGGAGCTCATGTTTATAGTCTGGGAAGGGGACAGTAAACATGGAACTTCCCAGGCTATTAATATTAGGTCCTTAAGACTAACTGACTAAAGGAATTCTCCAGACCCTGATTGTGTCGCTGGTTACCGGATCAAAGGGAGGAGAGCCCCCTTTAACTTAATTCTGCAAGGATTACTCTCAATGCAACAAAAAAAAAAAATAGACATGTGAAAAAGGCTTTGGCGATGAGAGTATAAAAAAAATCGTCCCGTTTTCATCCATATTGTCATCCGTATTCCATCCAGGTGTCTTTCTTTTGTTTCTTGTATCTGTTTTTATACATCAACATTTAACAAAAACTGTCAAAGATCAAACCCAGTTTCCTATGTTAAGCATTGCAATGTGTATGTAAAAATCGGATGTCATATGGATGATCCAAGACTTTATCCTGTTTTGCGGTGAGCGCAACATCCAAACAGTGCCGATGCCCGATTTTTATCCTGCGATGGTCACTGTACCTGTGCTGAGCTTATGTTCCTGTGTGTCGCTGTGTATTTGTCATGGGTGTATCGCCACGAGGATCGTCGTGATTACACACTCTGACTTCTCACAGCTGAGTTGCTGTTTCTTTGTGTTTGGTAATGAGGGAGTTAATTTTACCTAGCTCTTTGCTAAGACTAGGTCCAGCCTCGCCCGGCTGCTTTTGATTATGTTCTAATTAGATTCCTTCATATACCTGCCAGTCTGCTTGTTAGATGCCGGTGAAAGCATTCATGTAGTCTAGCAGACTGGATCGGTTCTGAGAATACTTAAGCTAAGAGCTCCTTAGTTGTTTTTACTCTTATAGCTTATAGTTTATCTCTGAGACCTTAGGTGTTCCTACTGTGTGTGAGTGTTGTATGTAAGACTTTATTTACTTTATTTCTTGTCTTTCTTGTATGTCTTTCTGTTCATTAACCGTTACCTGTTCATTCCCTTTGGTGGTAATCAGGGTCCTTCTTAGGACTAGATTACAGTTGGCAGGGATTGATAGGAGACAGGGTTTACGCTGGTGGCCTGGACCTCTGTACCTTTAACAGTACCTCCAGGTAGAGGGATTAGTTAGGACCCCAGTTTAGGGTCAGCATAGACCCCGGTCACCCTCTAGCTGGAGACAGCGTATAACGGATTCCGTATTGACCCACTGGACATTCTGTCAGGTAATTCTATGTTATCATATATCTATGCGCATGTTATATAGTATGTTGCCCTTTTGATATAGATTACTGTCATCACATGTGTATATATATATATATATATATATATATATATATATATATATATATATATATATATATATGTATATATATATATATATATCTGCTATACAGCGTGACATTTTCACCGGCCATACTAAAGATTCTCCCCAGCTGTCATGGATCCAGTAGCCCAGCTGGCCCGGCAGTTGCAGGGGTTGTCCATGGAGTTTGCAGACATTAAGTCCAAGGTTTTGTCCCCCCCGGAGCAAACCAGATCTGAACCTAAGGTTGCTCTCCCGGACAGGTTCACTGGTGGGCGGGACAAATTTTTTACTTTCCGGGAGGCATGTAAATTGTACTTTCGGCTGCGGCCTCGGTCATCTGGGAGTGAAGAGTAGAGGGTGGGAATTGTTATCTCGCTCTTACAAGGGGACTCTCAATCTTGGGCGTTCTCTATTCCTCCAGGCTCCCCAGATCTCCAGTCAGTGGATCGATTTTTTACTGCCCTGGGTCTGGTATATGATCCGGATCGAGTTTCCCTTGCTGAAACAAAGTTACGTAAAATACGGCAAGGAAATCGTCCAGCGGAGGAATATTCTTCTGAGTTCCGTAGATGGGCAACAGATACTCAGTGGAATGACCCAGCTCTTAGGAGCCAGTTTTGTCAAGGGTTGTCTGACAAATTAAAAGATGTGTTGGCTCAGTATGATTCTCCTCCATCACTGGAGGCTGCTATGGCCCTCGCTATTCGCATTGATAGACGAATTCGGGGAAGACGCGAGGTAACTCCGCCTCCCGTGATGACTCCACCTACTACTAAAGTCCCTTATACTGAGGTTCCCCTGGTCTGTTCTGAGGAACCCATGCAGTTGGGAGGGACATCTTTTTGTAGGAGGGAATCGGCAGTGCACCGCAAGACTAGAAGGTGTTTCTTTTGCGGGAGAGAGGGACATTTTGTTGGGGGGTGTCCATCCCGGGCATCTTTGAGCAAAGGAGTTAACCTGGGAGTGTGTATTTCGTCCCCAAATCCCTCTCAGTTTCTCGTGCCTGCGGAGGTGGTGATTGGTACTAGAACTGAGAGGATTTCTGTTTTTCTTGATAGTGGGTCTGGGGCTAATCTGGTGGACGCTCGGTTTGCCCAGGTGCATGGTATGCAACTGAGTGTATTGGCCAAACCGGTCCCTATAGTCTCTATTGATTCTAGACCTCTCGGTCAAGG
>JARQOD010000007.1:63609874-63725425 GCA_033576555.1 Oophaga sylvatica
AGTTTTAGACAGAAAAGGGCACAGTCTGTATATACTGTAGGCCTGGATTACACTACCACTTTTTCTAGCGCTGCTGATTAATTTAACCACTTTTCATCACTGCACTGCCCTTTCATGTCCTAATAGACGAGATACTCCCAATTATGCCACGTTCACACTTTCAATATTTGGTCAGTATTTTACATGCAAACCAAAACCAGGAGAAATGCAGAAATGGTGACGTGTTTCTATTATACTTTTCCTCTGATTGTTCAACTCCTGATTTTAGCTTAAAAATACTGATGCAAAATACTGACCAAATGCTGAACGCAGGGTTCGACAAACCCGGGCGCCAGGTCGCCAGTGGCGCCTAGAAAATCATGCCTGGCGCCCAGGGAATTAAAGATTAGCAGCTCCTGCTGCGCCGTCTGCAGGGCCGGCGTCAGCACCCGGCACACCCGAGCAAGTGCCGGGGCCCTGAGCAGGCGGGGGGGCCCACTCGCCGTCGGGCACCCCGGTGCCCGTTAGCGGTGTCAGCACTGCCACTGGGCCCTCCCCCTCTTGCTCAGGGCCCCGGCAGCAGCCGGCGCAATACTTACCTCTCCCCGTGCCTCCGCTGCTGAGTGCTAGCAATCCTCCCTATACACAATGTATGGTGTTGTGAATAGGCTGGAAATGAGTTCTGAGCAGAAGCTCCCTCTGGTGGTTACAAACGGTACTGGATTGTCCAGTGAAGATTGTGAGGATTGGGAATCAGGTGTTACTGACTGGTCTTATATCAGGGAGTCGCCTTCCCATCAGGGTTGCCTGTGATCAATTGTTCTGGTCTCAATCCTTGATTCCTGATTCCTTGGTAGCCTGCTGTGTCGTGTCTGAATCTCCTGCTAACAGATAAGACATTTTCTTCTTTTTGTTTTTGTGCTTGATTTTTGCATTTTGTCCTGCACTTCTGTGGGGGCCTTCAGGGTCCCCTCTGGGGGCTTTTGCCCTCTCTGTTCAGTTCAGCCACTGATGTTTGTACATTTGCTTTTTCCAGTTTTTTCAGTGGCTGCTGTTTTGTTTTTGGTTACACCAGAGAACTAATTTAGGTGGTAGAGGTCGTGTGATCTCAGGTGTTTTTGAAATTAGTAGAGTTGGTGCTTTTCAGGGTTTTTTGGGATTGCAGTAAGTGCCCTTCCTATCCTTTTCTATTTAGTAAGTTTGGGCCCCAACGTTTGCTCATACTATTTTCTGTCTGTGTCAGTATTTCTTCTTGTCTAACCGCCATTACATGTTTGGGGGCTTTCTATGTTCTTTGGGGATCTGCTCCGGGGCAGATAGCTTTCCTCTTTCTATCTTTAGGTGTAGTTAGTTTCTCAGGCTGTGACGAGGCGTCTAGGACCAACGTAGGAACGCTCCACGGCTGCCTCTAGTTGTGGTGGTTAGTCAGGGTACTGCAATCTCATAGTTTCCAACTGCTCTGGTGTATTTCCTTTTTTGCCTGCTCTCCTCAGCTACCAAATCATAACAGTATCACCGGCCCAAAACTGAAAATTATATGGTACTCACAGAAGGGAAAAATATTGTGGAAAGAAAAAAGTTGTCAGAGATTTTTTTTTCTGTTTGTTGCATTTTTTTTTTTCCCTCTGTATCTCTGGGTGCTGAGGAGGATTTTTTTTTCTCTCTCAATGGAGTTTGCACAGTTGTCTGGCCGTGTGGATCAGCTTGCCACTGAAGTTCGGAGTATTGCTACCTATCTTGCTAGGTTGCCTGTTGTGGAACCTAGGATTCCCATGCCAGATTTGTTTTTAGGGGATCGAGCTAAGTTTCTAAATTTCAAAAATAACTGTAAATTGTTTTTTGCCTTGAAATCTAAGTCCTCAGGGAACGCAGCGCAGCAGGTTCAAATTGTCATCTCTCTCCTGCGCAGCGACCCTCAGGATTGGGCTTTTTCCCTGACACCTGGGGATCCTGTTTTGAGTGATGTTGATGCGTTTTTTCAGGCTTTGGGGTTATTGTGCGATGAGCCTAATGTCACTGATCAAGCTGAAAAAACTTTGTTGGCATTAAGTCAGGGACTTGAGGACGCTGAGTTATACTGTCAGAGATTCCGTAGGTGGGCAGTCCTGACCAAATGGAATGACGACGCTTTGGCAGCTCTTTTTCGGAAGGGACTGTCAGATAATGTAAAGGATGTTATGGTGGGATTCCCTGTTCCCTTGGTCTCAATGATTCTATGTCATTAGCGATTCAAATTGACAGACGTTTGCGTGAGCGGAAAGGTATGCGTGGAATAATGTTGCCTTGTGAACCTGCTTCTGAATCCATGCAGTGTGATAGAGTGGTTTCTGGGGCACAGCGTCATGAATTTCGAAAACGCAATGGGTTATGTTTCTACTGTGGTGATGCCTCTCATGCTATTTCAGTCTGCCCTAAGCGGGGAAGACGTTTTGCACGCTCAGTTGTCTTGGGTAGTGTTCAGACTAAGTTTTTATTAACTGTCACTCTGATATGCTCTCTGTCCTCATTTTCTGCTCAGGCTTTTGTTGATTCTGGAGCAGCTATTAACCTGATGGATTTTGATTTTGCTAAACGTTGTGGGTTTCCCTTGATACCCCTACGGAAGTCTATTCCCCTACTGGGGATCGATTCTACCCCTTTAGCTGAGAATAAACCTCAGTTCTCTACTCAGGTGATGATGAGGGTAGAACCTGATCATCAGGAGAGTTGCAAATTTTTGGTTCTGTATAATCTGCATGACATTATCGTACTGGGTTTCCCTTGGTTACAGTCTCATAATCCTGTTTTGGATTGGAAATCTGTGTCTGTAACCAGTTGGGGCTGCCAATGTGTTAATACCAACACTCCTGTTTTTTCTGCCTCCCCCCAGGCTCAGGATGTTCCTGACTTTTTGATTGATTTTTCTGATGTGTTTAGCGAAAGTAAATCTGCATCCTTACCTCCCCATGGAGCTCTGACTGCGCTATTGAATTAGTGCCTGGTGGTAAATTCCCTAAAGGTCGCCTTTTTAACTTGTCTGTACCTGAACATGATGCTATGCGGTCTTATATCAAGGAGTCATTGGAGAAGGGTCATATCAGACCATCCTCTTCACCCTTAGGTGCCGGTTTTTTCTTTGTGGCCAAAAAGGATGGTTCATTAAGGCCGTGTATTGATTATCGTCTCTTGAACAATATTACTGTGAAATATCAATATCCTTTACCCTTGATCTCTGATCTGTTTTCCAGGGTGAAAAACGCTACTTGGTTTACCAAGCTTGACCTTAGGGGGGCATATAACCTTATTCGCATTAAGCACGGGGATGAATGGAAGACGGCATTTAATACCCCTGAAGGGCATTTTGAGTACCTTGTGATGCCCTTTGGGCTCACTAATGCTCCTTCTGTCTTCCAGTCCTTCATGAATGACATTTTCAGGGATTTTGTGGATAAATTTCTGATTGTTTATTTGGATGATATCTTGATTTTTTCCAATAACTGGGACTCTCATGTAAAACATGTTCGGACTGTGTTCCAGATTTTGAGAGAGAATGCTCTGTATGTGAAGGGATCAAAGTGTCTTTTTGGCGTTCAGAGGATCTCATTTCTGGGATTCATTTTGTCCCTGTTATTGAAATGGACCCGGTCAAAGTTCAGGCCATCTGTGATTGGGTCCAACCTACTTCATTAAAGGCTCTTCAAAGATTCTTGGGTTTTGCCAATTTTTATCGTAAATTTATTGGTAATTTCTCTGTTATTGTTAAACCATTAACTGATTTGACCAAGAAGGGTTCTGATGTGGTGAATTGGCCTCCTGAGGCAGTCTCTGCATTTCAGGAACTTAAGCAGAGATTCACTTCTGCTCCTGTTCTACGGCAGCCTGATGTTTCTCTACCATTTCAGGTGGAGGTTGATGCCTCTGAAATTGGGGCAGGTGCCGTTTTGTCCCAAAGAGACCCAGAGACCTCTAAAAGTAACCCTTGTGCCTTTTTCTCTCGAAAATTTTCTCCCACTGAACGTAATTATGACGTGGGTAATCGGGAATTATTGGCCATGAAGTGGGCTTTTGAAGAGTGGAGACATTGGCTGGAGGGAGCCAAACATCAGGTGGTGGTCCTTACGGACCATAAGAATCTAGTTTATCTGGAATCTGCCAAGCGACTTAATCCTAGACAGGCCAGGTGGGCCTTGTTTTTCACACGTTTTAATTTTGTGGTTTCATTTCTTCCTGGCACTAAAAATGTTAAGGCGGATGCCCTCTCGAGGAGTTTCCTGGCGGACTCTCCTGAGTTATCTGATCCTTCTGTTATTTTGAAAGAGGGTGTAGTTCTTTCCGCCATCTCGCCCAATTTGAGACTGGCTCTGGAGGGGTGTCAGGAGGATAAGCTCGAGCGCTGCCATGTTGGGAAATTGTTTGTCCCGGACCAGTGGAAAAAGAGTGTAATGTCTGAGATTCATTGTTCCGCGTTGGCCGGTCATCCCGGAATTTTTGGTACCAGAGACTTGGTTAGTCGGTCCTTTTGGTGGTCTACCTTGTCTCGTGATGTCAGGGAGTTTGTGCAGTCCTGCGGGACTTGCTCTCGCTCCAAGCCTTGCTCTCGTTCTAGTGGTTTGTTGATGCCATTACCTGTGCCCAAGAGACCATGGACCCATATCTCTATGGATTTCATTTCCGACCTCCCTGTTTCTCAGAGAATGACCGTCATCTGGGTGATTTGCGATAGGTTTTCCAAGATGATACATCTTGTGCCATTACCTAAGTTGCCTTCCTCCTCTGAATTGGTGCCTTTGTTCCTTCAGCACGTGGTTCGTTTACACGGCATTCCTGAGAACATTGTGTCTGACAGAGGAGTCCAGTTTGTTTCCAGATTTTGGAGGACCTTTTGTTCTAAAATTGGTGTTCAATTGTCTTTCTCCTCGGCGTTTCATCCTCAGACCAATGGTCAAACTGAGAGAACAAACCAGACATTGGAGACTTATCTAAGATGCTTTGTGTCTGCTGATCAGGATGACTGGGTCTCTTTTTTGCCTTTGGCTGAGTTTGCTCTTAATAATAGGGCTAGCTCTGCCACTTTGATGTCTCCATTTTTCTGTAATTCTGGGTTTCACCCTCGATTTTCTTCAGGACAGACGGAGGCTTCTGTCTGTCCAGGTGTTGACTCTGTTGTGGAGCGTATGCAACAGATTTGGGACCAGGTAGTGGAGAGGTTGTCCCTCTCTCAGGAGAGGACCCAGCGGTTTGCTAACCGGCATAGGACTGATGGTCCTCGGTTTAAAGTAGGGGACTTGGTCTGGTTGTCCTCAAAAAATATTTTGTTTGCTTCTTCCAGGGACATTTAAGATCCATAACGTGTTCCACAAGTCCTTGTTGAAGAGGTTTGTTGAGCCAGTGGTTCCTACTACTGTGCCTCCTGACCCTGTTTTGGTTGAGGGCAATCTGGAGTATGTGGTTGAGAAAATATTGAATTCTCGTTTTTCTAGACGGAAACTCCAGTATTTGGTTAAATGGAGAGGTTATGGTCAGGAAGACAATTCTTGGGTGTTTGCTTCGGACATCCATGCTAGGAGACTCATCCGTGCGTATCATAGAACTCATCCTGACCGACCTGGTTGCTCAAATGAGGGTTCGGTGACCCCTCCTCAAGGGGGGGGGTACTGTTGTGACTAGGCTGGAAATGAGTTCTGAGCAGAAGCTCCCTCTGGTGGTTACAAACGGTACTGGATTGTCCAGTGAAGATTGTGAGGATTGGGAATCAGGTGTTACTGACTGGTCTTATATCAGGGAGTCGCCTTCCCATCAGGGTTGCCGGTGATCAATTGTTCTGGTCTCAATCCTTGATTCCTGATTCCTTGGTAGCCTGCTGTGTCGTGTCTGAATCTCCTGCTAACAGATAAGACATTTTCTTCTTTTTGTTTTTGTGCTTGATTTTTGCATTTTGTCCTGCACTTCTGTGGGGGCCTTCAGGGTCCCCTCTGGGGGCTTTTGCCCTCTCTGTTCAGTTCAGCCACTGATGTTTGTACATTTGCTTTTTCCAGTTTTTTTTAGTGGCTGCTGTTTTTTTGGTTACACCAGAGAACTAATTTAGGTGGTAGAGGTCGTGTGATCTCAGGTGTTTTTGAAATTAGTAGAGTTGGTGCTTTTCAGGGTTTTTTGGGATTGCAGTAAGTGCCCTTCCTATCCTTTTCTATTTAGTAAGTTTGGGCCCCAACGTTTGCTCATACTATTTTCTGTCTGTGTCAGTATTTCTTCTTGTCTAACCGCCATTACATGTTTGGGGGCTTTCTATGTTCATTGGGGATCTGCTCCGGGGCAGATAGCTTTCCTCTTTCTATCTTTAGGTGTAGTTAGTTTCTCAGGCTGTGACGAGGCGTCTAGGACCAACGTAGGAACGCTCCACGGCTCCTCTAGTTGTGGTGGTTAGTCAGGGTACTGCAATCTCATAGTTTCCAACTGCTCTGGTGTATTTCCTTTTTTGCCTGCTCTCCTCAGCTACCAAATCATAACAGTATGGACTGGCTGGCGGCTCTCACGACTCAAGCATAATATCTTTATATGTTTCAATGAAGCTGTCACACTCGGTTCAGGAGACCCATCGGCCAGTCCGTGCATGCCAGTCCTATCTTGGTCCGATTTATATGGTCGTCTGACTGAGAGGCTAGGTAATCAGATGCTTCATATGTTGTACAAAATATTACCAGTGCGATCCAGAGATCTTATGTTCAGGGTCCCTTGGGAGACTAATAAATATTGTAAAAAAAAAAAAAAAAGCGTTCGGGGAAAAATCTCCAAAAAACATTTTTTTTCATAATAAAAGTCAATTATTCTAATAAAAAAAAATACATCTCTGGTATCACTGCATCCATAACGACCAGTCCAATAAACCAAATATAATTTTCTTTATCCTGCACACTGAAATAAAAATGAAAAACTACAGCACAATTTCCATTTTTGGGCAGAAAGATAGGCTGTAGTTTTTCATATCTAATATAAAATTAAAAATAAAAAAAAATGATTTGCAAAGACATATATACAACAAAATGGTACCAATAAAAAAAAAGGTCATTGCGCAAAAAACAAGCCCCTATTGAACTCCGTACTCTGTAAAATGAAAAAAATATATCTTTGTTAATATGATGCGTAAAAAAAATAATTTTAAAGTGATTTTCATCTGAAAAACAGTAAAAAAAAAGAAACAGTATAAAGTGGTCATCACTGTAATCGTATAAACCCGTCCTATAAAGCTATATCTCTATTTGTCCCACACGGAGAATGCAAAAAAAGAAAATATAAAAACCAATGCTTGAATTGCATTTTTTTTGTTTATCCCACCTACACAAGAAATTAAATAAACAGTGATCAAAAAGTAGTGTATACCCCAAAATGGCACCATTGAAAACTATAGCTTGTCCTGCAAAAAAAAAAAAAGAACATAACACAACTGTCTACAGAAAAATACTAAAGTTATGGGTCTCAAAAAAATGATGATCAAAAATATTATTTTTATTGTTTAGCAAATGTGGAAAACCTAAAAAATCTAAATGAGTTTGGTATTCTCATTATCGTATCGACCGACAGAAAAAAGTGGCATATTAATTAAACTGAATTGTGAGTCATGTTTAAAAAAAAAAAAGATCCAGAATTGCTACTTTTTTGTGTTAGCTCTCACAAAAAGTGTAATAAAAAATTATTTAAAATTCATTTGTACCCAAAAATGGGACCAATGAAAACTACATCTTGTCTGTTGCCCGAAAACAATTAAAGTTATGACCCTCAGAAAATGGCGATGCGAAAATAATTTATTTTTTTTCCTAACAAAATGTTTGGTATCGCCATAATCGTGCAGACCCACAGAATAAAGAAAATACTTTATTGGTGCAGCAAATAAACAGCATAAAATGTCAAAAAACAAGTGCAGAATTGGTGTATTTTCCATAAAGAGTTAATAAAAGTTTGGTATTTAGTTCTGGTGCCGCTGACTAAACAACTTTCTTTAAGGGTGTGTTTCCACGGTCAGGAAACACTCAGTAATTGCTGCGTGTTTGACTCTGTGCGCTGGCGCAGCGTCAAACACGCAGCGTCCAGATGTTACAGCATAGTGGAGGGGATTTCAAGAAATCCCGTCTCCACTATGCTTCAAAACACACAGGCGGAAGACCTGCGTTCAGGGGCGTACATAGAAATCATGGGGCCCCATAGCAAAAGTCTGAATGGGGCCCCCCCACCCCCCTCAAAAAAAAAAAGCCAGAGCCATTGTAAATGTAAAGTGCCAGCACAGTGAGGAGACACATTTAACAAAAAAAATGTATTATGCCCCCATAGATGCTCCATAGATTGTACCCCATAGTATAGGTCCCTTATACTGCCGCAGCTGCTGAAACCAAAAAAAAAAGACATACTCACCTCCCGGCACCTGTGATATTTACCTGTCACCCGGTGCACCGCTGACCGCCGCTGTCTTCTGGGTCCTCCGCAGTGAATGCTCAGGCAGAGGGCGCGGCGCGCACAAACTACGTCATCGCGCCCTCTGCCTGAACATTCACAGCAAGAGAGGATGCGAGCACACAGCAGCACAGCGGTGGAACGGGACAGGTAAATATCCCTTATACTCACCTCCTCCTGGCGCGGTCTCTGCCCTGCTTTTCTCCCGCGGTCTCCGGCGCCTGTGTTCAGCGGTCAGGTGGTACCGCTCATTAAAGTCATGAATATGCACATATTCATGACTTTAATGAGCGGTACCACCTGACCGCTGAACACAGGCGCCGGAGACCGCGGGAGAAGAGCAGGGCGGAGACCGCGCCAGGAGGAGGTGAGTATAAAGCACACAGCTGCGCTTCGCCTCCCCCACCTCCCCCTGCCCTGGTAGTACTGTGCCAGCACAGCTGCCAAACCGCAGCGGCCGTCGCGGGCCCCCTCACCTGTCCGGGCCCCATAGCAGCTGCGTGGTCTGCTACAATTGACGGTACGCCACTGCCTGCGTTAACGGACATGCGGCACGTCTTTTTAGACCGCAGCATGTCCTATTCCCTTGCGGCGACGCTGCGTCGCCGCAAGGGAAATAACACAGGCCTGTGTAGCCTGCGGTCATTCCGGATGTGTTCAATGAACACATCCGGATTGACCGCGCATTCACTAGGGGGCGGGGCTTTGGGCGGAGCAGACTTTCCGCTCCGTCCAAAGCGTTGTGCTTCCTGATCATGGAAACACAGCCTAAAAACAAAGCCTTTGTACAGCTACGTCTACAAAACAGTAAAAAAAAGTTATGACTCTATATGACTGCAGACTTACGAATCCTCAAACTGTGCACAGTGCACGCTGTCAGGATTCTCCGGTGCTGGCATCAGGAGCGGGCTGTCATGTGACCATTAGTATGGGAGTTGCATGCTTCTGGACACATTCTGACTATACATATTCGGCCTCATTTAGTTCGCTCCTATTGAATGAGGCCATGCATGTCTAGTTGGCAAATTGCATACTTGCCGTCACACGCCCGCCCGGCACTGGAGAATCCTAACAGTGCGGAGTGTGCATTGTGAGTAACTGCAGAGTTGTGCCCCAAAGCCGCACAACCCCTTTAAGGTTCACTATTTAGCTACAGCTGGAGTCAAAACAATACATTCAGATTGATGCAATTGGGCAGGCGGCGGCTGCCACTTAATAGTTCAAATCAATCAGTAGCGCTCTAAAAAGTCGTAGTGTAGCCCAGGCCTTAAAATATAAAATTCACGCCCTTGACTCTCTGCTGTTCCTTGACAGTCTTAGTTGAAAGAGCTGCAGCGGTGACATCATGTCTACAACTCTTGACTGCTGCAGCCAATCACTGGGCCCTTGTGTTCTTGTGGCTGACCAGTGACTGGCTGCAGAGGTCATGTGTTGTAAGCCGTGACGTCGCCGCTGCAGTCCTGTAAGCAAAGACTAGCAGAGATAAGAAGTCGATCCGTCTGACTGCCCATCTCATGCAGTGATGTTAAAGGGGAATGTGTGTAATAAAACCATTCTCACATGCCTGTTAGAGAATTCTAGGGTTAATGGAGGTGGCTTCCCCGGTTGGATCCTTTTCTATTAACCCCAATTTAAAAGCAACTACAAAGAGATTCTTGCATTCCGAAGGATCAGCATGTCATTGCCTTACACAGGTAACACAATGGCTCTGGAGATAAATTAAAGAGGTTGTCCAAGCTATATAAAAAGCTACACATGGGCAGCCGTATTGCTAAAACAATTAAATGATGCATACTCGCCCTCCACTCACGTGCTGGTCCCCCCGCTGATCTTCCCCATGTGATGTCTGCAGCCAATCACTGATCTCTTTGGTCTTGGGACCTATACCGATGAGGCTACTGGTTGCAGATTTCACGTAGAGAATGTGGGCTGTGACATCGCCAGCCAATGCTAGCAGAATTCTGATGGGCCGCAGCGCTAATACGGAGGAGGAGGAAGTATTATTTCATTGTTTTAGCAGTAATGCTGTCTCTGTTCAGCATTTTAAATATTTTTGACTAGCCCTTTTAAATACGGTACCTTCTGTTGAATACCCACATAGATTACAAATCATCAGATGTTGTCCCTGCAGCAATACACCTCTGTGATTCGCTTACAGGAGGGTGCAATCACTTTTTAGCTTGTATGCTGGGAAACGCTTTCCGTATTTTAGCTGTTTGTCAGGCTGGTTTACTGTAAATGAAGGCATGGAGTAGTATAGTAGACTGTTTCTCACAGTCTATGCTTTTTAGAATAGACTCATGTGGCATCAGACAAAGGTCTCCTTATATCATGTAAAAAATGTAGAGAGCTTTTTTGACGTTATATGTCAAACGGAGCCAATGGAAAACCTTCAGGGAGCCTTTAAAGAGGATATCCGGGACTTTAGATAAAAAGGCAAGTAGTTGCTTACAGAGGCAACTACTTGTCTGTTGTACCCATCGCTTGTCATTGACCGCTCCTGCCAGAGAGTCAACTGCTCCCTGTCAACAGAGCAGCAGTTTCTCTTCCTGTTGACAGGGTGGGACTACTGGTGTCATGCCGATTGACAGCCACCTCCCTCAACTAGGCAGCAGGATTCGGCTGTCAATCAGCATGACACCAATTGTCCCGCCCTGTCAACAGGAAGAAAAATCGCTGCTCTGTTGACAGGGAGCAGCTGAATCACTGGCAGGAGCGGTCAATGGGTCATGGACCAGCGCCGGGTACAACATGCAGGTTGTTGCCTCTGTTAGAAACTACATGCCTTTTTTTCCTAAAGTCCCGGATATCCTCTTTAAGTAAAATGAATTGTTTTATACTGACATCCCTTTTTATTACTTATTTTTAAAGATAAATTTAGGTGTAGATTTTTTCAGCATCTCCATTCTTTGAAGTTTTTTATGATATGAAATAAATCTAATTCTGTATTTGTGGGGCTGTTCCTTTGTGCTAAATCTGCATATTGAATAATTCTCTTTCTGTTTGCTAGGAAGTGCCATTGCCAACCTCACAGCCCACATCTACCATCGTTCGGCCGCCATCCCTCCAAGTTCCTAACGTGCTGCTTACAAATTCGGACTCAAGTGTTATTATTCAACCAGCGGTACCTTCACCTACGTCTAGCACTGTAATAACCCAAGCACCACCGTCTAACAGACCCATAGTGTGAGTACCCTGCGGCTATGCTGTCTGCCCCCAGTACTGCTTGCATGTCTTATAGACTGTTTAGATCTCCAGGAGGTGTCAGACTGTGTCTGCTTTGCATTATGGCAGTGATATCGTCAGTAATGATTAATAGTTCAGGACATGTTATTATTTTTTATTAAATGGTTAATTATAGACAAGTCCTTCTAAACATTGCATTGGATAGAGTCCTCTAGATGACTGGATTTATTGCCATGGTATGAATTTAAAAATCTGTTTTAAGGAGGTTGTCCAAGACTATTTTATTTGTACTATAGGCCTAAAAACTGATTGGCAGGTAATTGCTAAAAGTGGCAACTACCTGCCTGGTCTACCTGGCTCAGGCTCAGATCAGTCACCGACCGCTCCTGCCAGTGATTCAGCTGCTCCACGTCAGCAGAACAGCTCTTCTTCTTCACTCTGCTGTGTCGACGGAGCGTGACTGCCAACATCATGATGATTGACAGCCAGCTCCCCATTGCCTAACTGTGGGGAGCCAGCTGTCAATCAGAATGACTTCAACACTGACCCTCCCGTCAATGTCAACAGAGCAGAGTGGAAGAGAAGCCGCTGCTCTGTCGACGTGACATCAGCGGAAGCAGCTGACTCGCTGGCAGGAACAGTCTATGACCATTGTGTGTTGGCAGAGATCTGCGCCAGTCAAAACAGGCCCATAGTAAAAAAAAAAAAAAAAAAAGGTCCTGTATAGCCCCTTTAATATGCTCACATAAGATTAGTGTAATTGGATGAGTATAATTAAAATAACCCCATATAACTTTCTTCCTCCACAACTAGGACCCTTAGTTCCCATATACGGGAACTAAGGTGCCCATACACGAGAACTAAGGTGCCCATACACGGGAACTAAGGTGCCCATACACGGGAACTAAGGTGCCCATACACGAGAACTAAGGTGCCCATACACGAGAACTAAGGTGCCCATACACGGGAACTAAGGTGCCCATACACTGGAACTAAGGTGCCCATACACTGGAACTAAGGTGCCCATACACTGGAACTAAGATGCCCATACACCGGCATTAATGTGCCCATACTCTGGAACTAAGGTGCCCATACACGAGAACTAAGGTGCCCATACACGGGAACTAAGGTGCCCATACACGAGAACTAAGGTGCCCATACACGAGAACTAAGGTGCCCATACACTGGAACTAAGGTGCCCATACACGGGCATTAAGGTGCCCATACACGAGAACTAAGGTGCCCATACACTGGAACTAAGGTGCCCATACACTGGAACTAAGATGCCCATACACGGGCATTAATGTGCCCATACTCTGGAACTAAGGTGCCCATACACGGGAACTAAGGTGCCCATACACGAGAACTAAGGTGCCCATACACTGGAACTAAGGTGCCCATACTCTGGAACTAAGGTGCCCATACACGAGAACTAAGGTGCCCATACATGAGAACTAAGGTGCCCATACACGGGAACTAAGGTGCCCATACACTGGAACTAAGGTGCCCATACACTGGAACTAAGGTGCCCATACACTGGAACTAAGATGCCCATACACGGGCATTAATGTGCCCATACTCTGGAACTAAGGTGCCCATACACGGGAACTAAGGTGCCCATACACGAGAACTAAGGTGCCCATACACGAGAACTAGTGCCCATAACGAGTGTGCCCATACACGAGAACTAAGGTGCCCATACACGAGAACTAAGGTGCCCATACACTAGAACGAAGGTGCCCATACACTAGAACGAAGGTGCCCATACACGAGAACTAAGGTGCCCATACACGAGAACTAAGGTGCCCATACACTGGAACGAAGGTGCCCATACACGGGCATTAATGTGCCCATACTCTGGAACTAAGGTGCCCATACTCTGGAACTAAGGTGCCCATACACGAGAACTAAGGTGCCCATACTCTGGAACTAAGGTGCCCATACTCTGGAACTAAGGTGCCCATACACGAGAACTAAGGTGCCCATACTCTGGAACTAAGGTGCCCATACTCTGGAACTAAGGTGCCCATACACGAGAACTAAGGTGCCCATTCTGTGGAACTAAGGTGCCCATACACGGGCATTGTGCCCATACTCTGGAACTAAGGTGCCCATACACGGGTTTTAAAGTGTCCATTTACAAGATCTAAGGTGCCCACACATGACATCTATTGGCAGACAATTATTCCTGCAGCCCTGGCTGAGCGTTCATATTTTTCTAATGGGGAGGAGGGAGAAAGTTGCTGCCAGACGCCTCCTGCCACAGTATGATTCTTTGTGTTTCTTGGGAACACAAGGATCGTATTTCTAAGTTTAATATAATGTGTTGGGAGAATCAGGAGGACCATGTACACGACAGATGGTCAGCTAGACCCCCCCTAAAATCAGCAGTTTGGGCTGATTTTAATCTACCTTGTGTCCGGGGCCTTTAAATGTCACTAGTTAGTGCTCCTGCACGGTGACCCTGGCGGCCCTGATTCCCGCTCCTGTTTTCTCCCATACACAAGGTGTCATAGGTCGACATTCTGATAGCGGGAATGAAGCAATGGAGCAGGATACAGAGAGGTCTGTATGATGTCAGCGGGGGTCTCCACATCAGCACCAACTGTACACGTAAATAGGGCACGGGGTGTTGTCAGTAATGCTCCTAAACTCAGGACAAATGCAGATTTTTAAGTTTTCTCCAGCTTTTAACTTCACGAATGTTCACGTTTATTTATCTTGCTAATGGCCAATGCACCCAAACTTTCTCAATTGCCAAGTCTGTGGTTGACTTGTATTTTTAAGGTTGGATCCATGCTTTTTTCTATCCTCAGACCAGTTCCAGCTCCTTTTCCTCTCTTGTTACATCTACCTAATGGACAAACCATGCCTGTTGCTATTCCTGCCTCAATCACAAATTCCAATGTCCACATACCTGCTCCAGTCCCAGTAAGTCTGTATGTGTGTGAGTTCTCCTTGGTGTGTAGCTAGAGCGTCTCTGTATTCTCTCATCTCCCTTGTGTCCATCACACCGTGCCATTCTCACTTCTGACTCGTGGAAGATTAGTAACTGACTAATGAATTACTGTTTATGCTTCTTTCTTGCTGCAGTGCTGTGAACATGCACATAGTGCCGTCACTAGGATTACATGGGCCGATTTTCACTAATCACAATGTCCAATTTGTATCATTAATTGACATGTGGAAATTGTCTAACAATAGAGCCTGAGTAGTTATTGTAGATGACTCTGCAATATATATATATATATATATATATATATATATATATACTACAGTCATGAGTGCAGCTTAGGAGGGGCCGGGGAGCTGTCAGGTTACCTTTTAAGTGCGTATATATGTATATAATATATATATAATTTACATTTAAAAGGTAACCTGACAGCTCCCCAGCCCCTCCTAAACCGCACTCATAGCTGGATAGAAGCCTATTCCTGAATTATAAAATGGTCCGCTATGTGTCATGCACTCATTATTTTGTTTAAAAACTCAAGTTATAAATGTGGCTTGTGATAGCTGGGACTAGCCCTGCAGAGTGATGATTCACCCAGACTAGTCCTGCCTCAGATCCTTTAGTCATCCTTAGGGTGGGCATCATTGACATTCAACACACAGATGTTGTCACCCTCAGGGTTCTGCAAGATGGTCATGGGCAATAAATCTAGTTGGATGTTCATCGATGCACTGCTCATGCCCAGGAAAGTATAAGAGCAGGATCAACATAATTGAAGAGGATTTTCAGACTTGAGATAAAAGTTTGGAATCACAGTGAATGGCTGCAGAATGCCGAATTGTTACAGCATGGGGTGCGCACACAGTCACAATTCCCCGGTATCGCTGGTGTGAGTACACAGTCATGTGGTTAACTCCTCATCATTGCAGCGGTCATGTGTCTGTGTGTAGAGCGCCTCATCGCTGCAGCGCGCTCATGAGTCTGCCACAGCGCCTCATAGCTGCAGTGGTCATGTGTCTGCACAGCGCCTCATCGCTGCAGCGGTCATGTGTCTGCACAGCGCCTCATAGCTACAGCGGTCATGTGTCTGCACAGCGCTTCATCGCTGCAGCGGTATGTGTCTGCACAGCGCCTCATCGCTGCAGCGGTCTGTGTCTGCACAGCGCCTATTGCTGCAGCGGTCATGTGTCTGCACAGCGCCTCATCGCTGCAGCGGTCATGTGTCTGCACAGCGCCTCATCGCTGCAGCGGTCATGTGTCTGCACAGCGCCTCATAGCTACAGCGGTCATGTGTCTGCACAGCGCTCATAGCTGCAGTGGTCATGTGTCTGCACAGCGCCTCATCGCTGCAGCGGTCATGTGTCTGCACAGCGCCTCATCAGCTACAGCGGTCATGTGTCTGCACAGCGCCTCATCGCTGCAGCGGTGATGTGTCTGCACAGCGCCTCATGCTGCAGCGGTCTGTGTCTGCACAGCGCCTCATTGCTGCAGCGGTCATGTGTCTGCACAGCGCCTCATCGCTGCAGCGGTCATGTGTCTGCACAGCGCCTCATCGCTGCAGCGGTCATGTGTCTGTGTGTAGAGCGCCTCATTGCTGCAGCGGTCATGCGTCTGCACAGTGCCTCATTGCTGTAGTGGTCATGTGTCTGCACAGCACCTCATCACTGCAGCGGTCATGTGTCTGCACAGCGCCTCATTGCTGTAGCGGTCATGTGTCTGCACAGCGCCTCATCGCTGCAGCAGTCATGTGTCTGCACAGCACCTCATCGCTGCAGCGGTCATGTGTCTGCACAGCGCTTCATCGCTGCAGCGGTCATGTGTCTGCACAGCGCCTCATCGCTGCAGCGGTCATGTGTCTGCACAGCACCTCATTGCTGTAGCGGTCATGTGTCTGCACAGCACCTCATCGCTGCAGCGGTCATGTGTCTGCACAGCGCTTCATCGCTGCAGCGGTCATGTGTCTGCACAGCGCCTCATCGCTGCAGCGGTCATGTGTCTGCACAGCACCTCATTGCTGTAGTGGTCATGTGTCTGCACAGCGTCTCATCGCTGCAGCGGTCATGTGTCTGCACAGCGCCTCATCGCTGCAGCGGTCATGTCTGCACAGCGCCTCATCGCTGCAGCGGTCATGTGTCTGTGTGTAGAGCGCCTCATTGCTGCAGTGGTCATGCGTCTGCACAGTGCCTCATTGCTGTAGTGGTCATGTGTCTGCACAGCACCTCATCACTGCAGCGGTCATGTGTCTGCACAGCGCCTCATTGCTGTAGCGGTCATGTGTCTGCACAGCGCCTCATCGCTGCAGCGGTCATGTGTCTGCACAGCACCTCATCGCTGCAGCGGTCATGTGTCTGCACAGCGCTTCATCGCTGCAGCGGTCATGTGTCTGCACAGCGCCTCATCGCTGCAGTGGTCATGTGTCTGCACAGCACCTCATTGCTGTAGCGGTCATGTGTCAGCACCTCATCGCTGCAGCGGTCATGTGTCTGCACAGCGCTTCATCGCTGCAGCGGTCATGTGTCTGCACAGCGCCTCATCGCTGCAGCGGTCATGTGTCTGCACAGCACCTCATTGCTGTAGTGGTCATGTGTCTGCACAGCGTCTCATCGCTGCAGCGGTCATGTGTCTGCACAGCGCCTCATCGCTGCAGCGGTCATGTGTCTGCACGGCGCCTCATCGCTGCAGCGGTCATGTGTCTGTGTGTAGAGCGCCTCATTGCTGCAGCGGTCATGCGTCTGCACAGCGCCTCATTGCTGTAGCGGTCATGTGTCTGCACAGCGCCTCATCGCTGCAGCGGTCATGTGTCTGCACAGCGCCTCATTGCTGTAGCGGTCATGTGTCTGCACAGCGCCTCATCGCTGCAGCGGTCATGTGTCTGCACAGCGCCTCATCGCTGCAGCGGTCATGTGTCTGCACAGCGTCTCATCGCTGCAGCGGTCATGTGTCTGCACAGCGCCTCATCGCTGCAGCGGTCATGTGTCTGCAAAGCGCCTCATCGCTGCAGCGGTTATGTGTCTGCACAGCGCCTCATCGCTGCAGCGGTCATGTGTCTGCACAGCGTCTCATCGCTGCAGCCGTCATGTGTCTGCACAGCGCCTCATTGCTGCAGCGGTCATGTGTCTGCACAGCGCCTCATAGCTGCAGGTAAATAAACCGAGACCATCAGGGACCACTGAAGTGTCATTGGAGCTGTAGGAGTGTGACCAAGTGAGTGTTGAGTAAGTCAACTTCCCTGCAAATGTGGGTGGAAATTAAACTAGAAGGTTTTCTTGGAAAAAGGAAATGAGGGGTTAAAATAAAATGAAGTGGAGAGTGACATGCCACGAAGAGAAACGTTACCCCTTAGACCTCAGTCAAAGGCCTCTCACCCAGCCAAACCAGATCTCATACTTTGCACTGATGAGGGGCAACACCCAGAAACACAGTGTCTGCAAATGGATATTCTGGTTTAGCTTTTATCCTAAATCATATGACAAGGCTCGTTAAGGAGTCGATATTGACTTTTAGGATTGCTACTTCCAATAGGTGGCGCTAGAGTTCCTGTTCTCTTCCTCACTGAAGAGGCAATTTGCCGATCAGTTTTGTAACTCCGTGGTACATACTTGACGTGAAGTTGTTCTTCCCCTATATCGCAATGCATATCATAGTCTAATGCCACAATATATGGTTTTTTTTTCTTACACCGAGTACATGCGCTGATGCTTCGCTGATACCAGTCCTTCCCCCAAATCTTTCTTTCTGTACATTGCCTCCCAGTTCCTACCGGTATTTGCTTTCCATTTTTGTTTGTAAAGTTCGCCCCCTAGTGGCCAGCTTGTGCATTTGCACATTTAAATATCATTAAAATAAAAATTAATGTGTTTTTAAGAAAATTTTTAGAATTTTATAATCTCTTAATTCACTTTTCTTGGAAATGAAGTGTAATAATTTTTTTAATTTTTTTTTCCCTAATGCACTACGCATTGCACTAGTTTCTACTGGGCGGCATTTTGAGTGGGAGCTGCCCATTGTAGCAGTTGTAAATGTTATAAGTTATCAATTATCTGCTCTGCTCTTTCATAGATTGTCCGACCAGTCACCGTGGTGCTACCATCCCAGGATTCCAGGCCCTCCATCTCCAAACCTGTTCAGTCAGAGGCAAAACTGGTAACTGCTCAACTATCTATATTGTTCGGACATTATCTTAGGGCCTTATCATGCTGTGATTTGAAGTGTATCTTGTCACTGTACAGGGCTTTCTTCTGAATCCTCCCCTCCCCCCCAAAAAAGTGATTCATATGTGCCCCTCATGGGACCATTGAATTAAATAAGGCAAAACAGAGTACAAATGTGATTCATATGTGCCCCTGAAGAAGCCACTGAATTGAATATGGCGAAACGGAGTCCAAAATTTGAAACTTTGGGCTCTCTTTGTTCTCCTTTCCGGCAGTGACAATCTTTTCAGACTGGCACAAGAATGTTTTTTTACATTAGGCTAGGGATGCATAATTACTTCTGTAAGGCTACTTTCACATATCAGTTTTTTGCCGTCCGTCACAATCCTTTGTCTCAATGGATCGACGGATCCATAGCAGATTGTGAAAAAGTGATGCGACTGATCCGTTTATATATAGTTATATATATATATATGTATATATATATATATATATATATATACATATATATATTATATAGTTCATGCAGTTCTACATAGCATAATAGCCGCTAAATCAATTGCCAGCTTCAGTAAAATCATTGCCGAACCCGACATGATATGACACATAATTTACATACAGTAAACCATGTCATATCAAAACGATTTATATATGTCAGTGTTTAATCAATTTAGTAGTTTGTGTTAGGAAAAATTTGGAACTCTAGGGGTTACATTTAAGGCTATAATCGCGGAAAAAAATTGCGGGGGCTACCGCGCAATTTTCTCTGCCAGAGACGGAAAGGCAGTGACTGAGGACAGATATTCATAGCCTTGAGAGGGACCATTGTTTTTGGGCCTCCCCTGGCTACAAACATCTGCCCCAGCCACCCCAGAAAAGGCACATCTATTATTAGATGCACCTTTTCTGGCACTTAGCCTCTCTATTCCCATTGCCTTTATCGGTGGCTCAGGGTTTAATAAGGGGTTAATGTCACCTTGCTATTGAAAGGTGACATTAATCCGGGTTAATAATGGAGAGGTGTCAATAAAAATTAATCCTATAGTAGTAAAGGGTTAAAAAAGACACACACATTAATTAAAAATTCTTTTAGTGAAATAATTACACAAAGTTTTTGACCAAATTTATTATTCTGCCAATCCAACTGAATCCCTTGTTCTCCTGTAACAAAAATAAAATAAAAAAGCAACAATATCCTTACCTCTCCGCCGTTCAGTCAGGTTCCCCGCTGCAATCCAATCACAAGGGGTTAACGCCTGGCCGGGATGAACTGATTAGCGTGGGAAAGTTTCTGAACTTTTTCCCACGCTATCGAGTTCACTTCAGGTCATCCGGGAACTCCGTGCAGCCTCAGTAAAAAAAAAAAATATTTTTTAATAAAACATTCAAGAAAGTAAATTAAATTTTTTTTTTTTTTTTTTACGCAAATTTACTATTCCTATTTCTGTTTCTGCTTCTGTTGACCCCGGATGTTGTCGGGAAGTCTAGCTTTTGTGAATTATTACTACATATTCTTGTTCCTGTGGTTAAGCTGACATTGGCTCCGGTCCTCTGAGGCTTCGCACTGTTAATCCTATGAGCTGTAAACTATGATGGAAGTGATGGTGAGCGTCGTTCTTAGGTCAGGTCTTCAGTAGGGACTCTCTAGTTCACGACAACCCATCAAAGCATCAGTACGGGAAAGAAAACACTGATATAATCCCATGCGTCATGCTTGTCATTTTCAAGTTAGGGACGGTAAGTGCACATCTTGACTTTTTATATTGGAGCTCTCTACTTAACCGAAGGCGCTGAAAGGGAGCGAAGAACAATCAGAAGCGCATTAAATGAAGCTCGACCCTGTGGGATCCACCATGTAAAGACTTTGTGACAAACGGTGAGTTACGGTTCCACACAGTATGAGGCCGGTAGGGTTACGGCAGGAGGCGAGATGACAGAGGGCAGGTTGGCAGCTATTCAGAAAGCTGTATGAAGTTGGTTGAGCCCGGCATGGAAGCTCGTGTTCAGCAGAATTCTCCTGACCTGCCTCTCTGCATGCCAAGCTCATCAGCAAACACCTAATGAACCCCCTCCAAACAGACCCCGTTCCCAGCCTACTTCATTTTCCCCGTGTCCTCTGGGGGAGAAGAGACAAGACTTCATGAGGACTGATGATGCTGCAAAGACCACAATAATGATAATTAACTTGCTGAATTTAGAAGATTATGCTGTTAATTAGTTGCAAAATAAAGATAAGTAATAGAGCAGCAGATGGTCGGATAACACCCAGGAGAAGGAGGGTTATTACCCTGATGAGCCTTTGTGGCAGATATGAAATATGGATCTGACTTTTTCCTGTGCTGTTCCTGGAGAATATTACCTGGTTTCTGCAAGCTGATGATGGAGTGACCCAATCCTACCAAATTTTGACAGATGTCTGAGCGGTTTGTTTTCAAGGGTACTTAATGCACAGTAAACCCAATTCTCCTTGTATGAACGCTAATGAGAAAAGCATTTTATCAGTATATAGTGTGTCGTTTCCAAAACATAGGAGTATTATTGGGTGTATCGTTCCCATTCCTGCATACACATTGAAATAAATCCAGAGGAGCATCCCCCAATGTACCCACCAAGCCAGGTTATTCCATATGGAAGGTGGGGCATGATGACTGATGCCATATGGCCAGTATCCCAGGGGTACAGAGATATAGGGGGTTGCTGTCCAAGAAAGCTGCACAAAGTGCTGCATCTACTGCCTGCCAGACACTGTGCGTCGTATCTTCATCCAATGGTCATCCACAGCAAATGCAAAACATTGCCTGAAGGAGGGAATATTCCCAATATCCGGGTCTACATTTTGTCTTTAGTTTTGCACAATACCTTAACGTTTTAATAATACAGTCTACACCCCTCTATCAATCTTCAGGAATATTTCCTATTTCCATTGTGGCCGTACACTTAAAGGGAATCTGTCACCCCATTTTTCGACCATCAGCTGAAGCCACCGCCATCAGGGGCTTATCTACAGTATTCTGTAATGCTGCAGATAAGCCCCCGATGTCACCTGAAAGAGAAGAAAAACAAGTTATATTATACTCACCCAGGGGCGGTCCGCCGTCCGGTCCAGTCCGATGGGCGACGTGGTCCGATCCAGCGCCTCCCATCTTTTAGCGAAGCCCTCCTCTTCTTAGCTTCCCGTTGTGGCTCTGGCGCACTGATCTGCCCTGGTGAGGGCAGAGCAGAGTACTGCAGTGTGCAGGCGCCGGACCTCTCTGACCTTTCCCGGCGCCTGCGCACTGCAGTACTCTGCTCTACCCTCACCAGGGCAGATCAGTGCGCCGGAGCCGCGACGGGAAGCTAACAAGAGGAGGGCTTCGCTAGAAGATGGGAGGCACCGGACCGCGACGCCCATCGGACCGGACGGCGGAACGCCCCTGGGTGAGTATAATAGAACTTGTTTTTCTTCTCTTTCAGGTGACATCGGGGGCTTATCTACAGCATTACAGAATACTGTAGATAAGCCCCTGATGGCGGTGGCTACAGCTGATGGTCGAAAAACGGGGTGACAGATTCCCTTTAAAGGGGTATTCCCATCTCCAAGATCCTATCCCAATAATGTAGTAGGTGTAATAATATTAGCAAATATCTCCAGTTAGAAATGCAGTATAGTACTTCTGATTCACTCTGTCACAGGGCACTGCAGTAACTTAGGTGTCCATAGTTATGACCACTCGCAAAGTAACAGTTAGCTGTTCTTGGTCGTAACCATGGATACCTACGCTACTGCAGTACCCTGCACATGGGGTAAGTGACGTAGCAAATCAGAACAACTATGCTATATTTCTAATTGGAGGTATTTGCTAATATTATTATTATTATTATTACACCTACTATATATTGGGATAGGATCTTGGAGATGGGAATATCCCTTTATGGCTCTGTTCACATCCGCAACCTGGCTTCTGTTAACTGAAACCTCAACACTGTTCCGGTGTCATGTGTGCATTGCCACGAAGATCGTCGCGGTTGCACATTTTGACTTCTCACAGCTGAGCTGCTGTTTCTTTGTGTTTGGCAGCTAGGGAGTTAATTCTGTCTGTGCTCGGTTCTGGGACTGGGTGCAGTTTCTCCCGGCTGCAATTGATTATTTGTTGATTGGTTTCCTTTAAATTCCTGGTTGTCTGTTTGGGGAGTTGCCAGTGAAACCTTCATGCAGACCACAGATAGGAATGAATCTGTATAGACTTTAGTTGTGAGCTCCTTAGTTGTTCTAAGCTCAACTTGGTTAGAGTTTATTTCCCAGACCATTTATGTTCCTTTGGTGTTTGAGTGTGTATGCAAGCGAGTGTTATCCTGTCTGTCTTATATGTCTAATCTGTGTATTTAGCTGAGATCAGCCCATATCCCTTTGGTGGTAGTCAGGATCCTTCTTAGGACTGATTACAGGGTTCAGGGTCTGATAGGAGACTTGGACCTCTGAACCATTATCAGTACCTCCAAGGTGAGGGATTAGTTAGGACCCCAGTTTAGGGTCAGGTTAGATCCCGGTCCACCTCTTTCCTGTTTCAGCTCATCAAGTCCTCAAGATTAATCCTGAGTTCAGCAGATATCGTGTCAGGTAAATCTATTCTATACTTACATGCTGATGTTGCTATACTAGTTGTTGTATAGAGTGTTGTTCCTGTATTAATAGTTTACTGACATTGTATACATATCATTAGACAGCGCGACATTTTCACTGGCCATAAAAATTATCTCCAGTTACCATGGATCCAGTAGCCCAGCTGGCTCTGCAGTTGCAGGGATTATCCATGGAGCTGACGGACATTAAGTCCAAAGTTTTGTCTCCCCTGGAGCAAACCAGAGTTGAACCTAAAGTAGCTCTCCCGGACAGGTTCACTGGTGGGCGAGACAAATTTTTCACCTTCCGGGAGGCATGTAAATTGTATTTTCGGCTTCGGCCTCGATCATCAGGGAGTGAGGAGCAGAGAGTGGGAATTGTTATCTCACTTCTGCAAGGGGACCCTCAATCCTGGGCATTTTCCCTTCCTCCGGGATCCCCGGCTCTACTGTCTGTAGATCAATTTTTTACTGCCCTGGGATTGGTATATGATGACCCAGATCGGGTCTCTCTTGCTGAGACTAAATTACGTAAGATACAGCAGGGAGATCGTCCGGCAGAGGAATTTGCTTCTGAGTTTCGTAGATGGGCCACAGATACTCAGTGGAATGACCCAGCTCTTAGGAGCCAGTTTTGTCATGGGCTTTCTGATAAATTAAAAGACGTTTTGGCTCAGTATGAGTCTCCTCCTTCTCTGGAGGCTGCTATGGCCTTAGCTATCCGTACTGATAGACGGCTTCGGGAGAGGGGTGAGGTAACCCCACTCCCTGTTGTTTCTCCACCTACCACTAAAGTCCCTTATGTTGAGGTTCCCCTTGTCTGTTCGGATGAGCCTATGCAGTTGGGAGGGACATCATTTCGTAGGAGGGGATTGGCGGTACGCCGCAGGACTAGAAGATGTTTTTTCTGCGGGAAAGAGGGACATTTTGTTGGAGAATGTCCATCCCGTGCCTTGTTGAGCCAAAAGTCGCCGGAAAACTGTTAATCCCAGGTTGTGTGGTGGACGACAACCTGGGAGTATGTATTTCATCCGCCAGTTCTTCTCAGTTCCTTGTACCAGTGGAGGTGGTAGTTGGTACGAGAGTGGAGAGATTGTCTGTTCTTCTTGATAGTGGTTCCGGGGCTAATCTGGTTGACGCTCAGTTTGCTCAGGCTCAAGGTATGCATCTGAGTGTATTGGTCAAACCGATCCCTATATTCTCCATTGACGCCAGGCCTCTCGGCCAAGGTAGCTTTGTTCATGAGGTTCATAACATTGACCTTCGGGTAGGGCAATACATAGGGAACAATTATCTTGTTATGTGTTGGAGGGTCTACCTACTCCCATTGTGTTGAGACTTCCTTGGTTGGTTACACATAACCCTGTGATTAATTGGCAGTCCAGAGAAATAAGCCAATGGGGTGAGTTTTGCAAAAGCAACTGCATGAACACAGTCATCAGTGCGGTCGTGCCTAGTACATTGCCTCCTTTTTTGGAGGATTTTGGGGATGTTTTCTCTGAGGAGGGGTGTCAGGAGTTGCCTCCTCATCGCGTGTATGACTGCTCTATTAATCTCCTTCCTGATGCTAAGTTGCCTAAAGCTAGGTTGTATAATCTTTCTGGTCCTGAGAGGCAGGCTATGAAAGATTATATTTCTGAAAGTCTGGCCAAAGGGCATATTAGACCTTCATCTTCCCCAGTAGCCGCGGGGTTCTTCTTTGTGAAGAAGAAAGATGGAGGCCTACGCCCTTGCTTGGATTTCCGCGAACTTAATCGGATTACTGTTCGAGATCCGTATCCACTCCCTCTTATTCCTGATCTCTTCAATCAAATTGTTGGCGCCAAATGGTTTTCTAAATTGGATCTCAGGGGGGCGTATAATCTGATTAGGATAAAAGAGGGGGATGAGTGGAAAACGGCGTTTAACACGCCGGAGGGACATTATGAGAACCTAGTCATGCCTTTTGGTCTGACTACTGCACCAGCAGTATTCCAACATTTTGTTAATGACATTTTTCGTCACCTTGTGGGGCTGTTTGTGGTCGTATATTTGGACGACATTTTAATTTACTCGCCAGATCTTGTGTCTCATCAGGAGCATGTGAGACAGGTGTTGCAGATCTTGCGAGACAATAAACTATATGCCAAACTGGAGAAGTGTGTATTTGCCGTACAGGAACTTCAGTTTTTGGGTTTTTTGGTGTCCGCCTCCGGTTTCCGTATGGACCCTGAAAAGGTGAGAGCAGTGCTTGAATGGGATCAGCCAGGGGATCTTAAGGCTCTGCAGCGTTTTTTGGGGTTTGCTAACTACTACCGGAAATTTATTTGTAATTTCTCATCTGTCGTCAAACCTCTCACTGACATGATAAGAAAAGGGACGGATTTTTCTAAATGGTCGGACAAAGCTTGCCAAGCCTTTTCCTCTTTGAAGAAATGTTTTGCTTCGGCACCCGTTCTCATCCAACCAGATGCATCTCAGCCGTTCATTGTGGAGGTGGATGCGTATGACGTAGGGGTGGGTGCTATATTGTCCCAGGGTCCGTCCCCTGGTAAACGGCATCCGTGCGCTTTCTTTTCTAAGAAATTGTCGTCCGCCGAAAGGAATTATGATATCGGCAATAGGGAACTTTTGGCCATTAAGTTAGCTTTTGAAGAATGGCGTCACTTTTTGGAGGGGGCAGTCCACCCGGTTACCGTTATTACTGATCACAAGAACCTGTTGTATTTGGAATCCGCTAAGCGTCTGAATTCCAGACAAGCTCGATGGTCGTTGTTTTTTACCAGGTTTAATTTTGTCGTCACTTATCGCCCGGGGTCTAAGAATGTAAAGGCTGATGCCTTGTCTCGCAGTTTCCCAGGGGCCGGGAAAACGGATGACCCGAGTCCTATCCTTCAGGAGGGGGTGGTAGTGTCGGCTGTATTTTCTGAGCTTGAGGAGGAGGTGTTAGAGGCTCAGGGGGACGCCCCTGCAGGACCTCCAGGGAGACTGTTTGTCCCAAATCTGTTGAGACAAAAGGTTATTGAGGCACATCATAATTCTGCTCTAGCAGGACATCCAGGGAGTAAGGCTACTTTAGATCTCCTTTCTCGCCGGTTTTGGTGGCCTAATGCTAATAAAGATGTTATAACTTTTGTCGCGTCATGTGGGGTGTGTGCTCCTCTAAAACCCCTCATACCCGTCCGTCTGGGACCCTTTTACCCTTGAAACTTCCGGAGCGTCCATGGACTCATTTATCTATGGACTTCATTACGGACCTTCCTCCGTCGTCAGGGAATACTGTCATACTGGTGGTTGTTGACAGGTTCAGTAAGATGGCACATTTCGTTGCTCTTCCTGCACTCCCTAATGCTAAAACTCTGGCGCAGGTGTTCATTAGGGAGATCGTTAGACTTCATGGGTTGCCTTCTGATGTGGTGTCAGATAGGGGGTCTCAGTTTGTGTCCAAATTTTGGAGGGCATTTTGTTTACGTCGGGGATGCAATTGTCATTTTCCTCGGCTTTTCATCCGCAGACCAATGGTCAGACAGAGCGTCTGAATCAGAGCTTAGAGACATATCTCCGGTGTTTTGTCTCAGAGAACCAAGAGGACTGGTCTTCTTTCTTGCCTCTGGCAGAGTTCGCTCTTAACAACAGGCGGAGCGAGTCCACTGGTAAGTCCCCGTTTTTTGGGGCATATGGTTTCCATCCCCAGTTTTGTACTTTCAATGGGGGGGGCCCTTCTGGGGTTCCTGAGGAGGAGCGTTTCTCGTCGTCACTTGCTTCTGTGTGGAGAGGTGTATTGAATAATCTGAGTGCGATGGGGAACCGTTACAAACGTATGGCTGATAGGAGGAGAGTTTCTGGTCCAGATCTGAATGTGAACGATCTGGTATGGTTGTCTACCAGGAATATAAAACTTAAAGTGCCCTCCTGGAAACTGGGTCCCAGATTCATCGGGCCGTACAGGATCAGTTCCATAATTAATCCTGTGGCATTTCGTCTGGACCTCCCTCCTACGTTTAAAATTCATAATGTGTTCCACAAGTCATTACTTAAAAGGTATGTGGCACCAGTCATACCGTCACCTCTACCTCCTCCTCCTGTGTTGGTCAATGGTAACTTGGAATTTCAAGTATCAAAGATCATTGACTCACGTCTGAATCGCCGGTCCCTTCAGTACTTGGTGCATTGGAAGGGGTATGGTCCAGAGGAGAGGACGTGGGTCCCTGCGTCTGATGTTAACGCAGATCGTTTGGTTCGGACCTTCCACAGAACTCACCCGGGCAGGCCTGGCCCTGAGGGTCCGGAGGCCCCTCGTAGAAGGGGGGGTACTGTCATGTGTGCATTGCCACGAAGATCGTCGCGGTTGCACATTTTGACTTCTCACAGCTGAGCTGCTGTTTCTTTGTGTTTGGCAGCTAGGGAGTTAATTCTGTCTGTGCTCGGTTCTGGGACTGGGTGCAGTTTCTCCCGGCTGCAATTGATTATTTGTTGATTGGTTTCCTTTAAATTCCTGGTTGTCTGCTTGGGGAGTTGCCAGTGAAACCTTCATGCAGACCACAGATAGGAATGAATCTGTATAGACTTTAGTTGTGAGCTCCTTAGTTGTTCTAAGCTCAACTTGGTTAGAGTTTATTTCCCAGACCATTTATGTTCCTTTGGTGTTTGAGTGTGTATGCAAGCGAGTGTTATCCTGTCTGTCTTATATGTCTAATCTGTGTATTTAGCTGAGATCAGCCCATATCCCTTTGGTGGTAGTCAGGATCCTTCTTAGGACTGATTACAGGGTTCAGGGTCTGATAGGAGACAGGGTTAGGTTGGAGACTTGGACCTCTGAACCATTATCAGTACCTCCAAGGTGAGGGATTAGTTAGGACCCCAGTTTAGGGTCAGGTTAGATCCCGGTCCACCTCTTTCCTGTTTCAGCTCATCAAGTCCTCAAGATTAACCCTGAGTTCAGCAGATATCGTGTCAGGTAAATCTATTCTATACTTACATGCTGATGTTGCTATACTAGTTGTTGTATAGAGTGTTGTTCCTGTATTAATAGTTTACTGACATTGTATACATATCATTAGACAGCGTGACATCCGGAGCCTCTGTACAACGAACCCAAATGATCTATACTGGGGTTTGCTGGGTTCTGCCAAGGTGTTTGCGCAGTTTTAGTTAATATGTTGGAAACTACAGATTAAGCCCCAAAGAATATGATTGCAACGATCAGAGTTTTGGCTCACAAATTTTGTATTACGTGCCAAAATATGTATGAGAAAAACCCTGGAATAGGTGTAGGCTGGGATTTTAGGCGTTAACCCCTCTCCTGGAATGTAACTACTGCACACTATTGGCCAGCGTCTGGGCAGGCACAAGTGGCTGAGCACAATGGAATCCAGCTGTACACTGAGTAAGATAAAAGCTGTTGTTGCTGGAGAATGGCAGCAGATAGAAAAAGTAAGTCAATTGGTAACCCGCTTATTTTCATGCTGTCTAATTTAAAGCAATTTTCTAACTTTAGAATATCCCTTTAATCAACCAATGAAATGTTTTGTCTCAAAATAACAGAACCTTTATCATGCATGGGTTGATTAAAATCCGACTTTGGAGTGTTGCCCCCATTTTTTCAATTTTGTTTTTAAGAGGTTTTGGTGATATCTTAGGGGGCTTTGTACCCATTTCTGCATGAAAAGTGCTGCTTTTATTTTTGTATAATGTAATGACTGAATATATTGGTGCAGCTCTGCTTTAAAGAGAGTAATAAGCGGCGGCAAGACTCCTGCTCCCATTTATCTCCTAGAGGCAAAGCCTAAAGAATATTGTGAGCTGTGGAGTCTGAGTTGTGGAGTCGGAGTCCATTTTGGTGGAGTCGGTGTCATGGAAATTGAGGAGTTGGAGTCGGAGGTTTGGCTTACCGACTCCACAGCCCTGGTATGAGGGAGTTGGAGTCGGAGTCATGGAAATTGACGAGTCGGAGTCATTGAAATTGAGGAGTCGGAGTTGGAGTCGAAGGTTTGGCTTACTGGCTCCACAGCTCATCCTGAAACCATGCTCCCTCAGATAGCCGGTGTCGACAGCATGGCTTCCTCCATGTCGGACACCATCGACAGATTTCTAATGTGTACGTCTACCTGGAATCCCCGCACCAACAATAGTGCCGCCTATGGATGGATATATGGCTGCCTTCTGGATTTGGTGCATGTATCGTTTCCTGCATGATCTAGGCCCAACGTGCCACAATATGTGATCTAGAATCTCCCGCGCCTGTGTATCGTGTATTTTTCTTCATTTTATCAATACGATTTATTGCCGGGTCTGTTGAGGAAAGAACATTTTGTGAATAAAGAGAAAGCCCTCCTCCTCCTCTATAGTCGCGCTTGTATTAAACGGTACGCACAGTTTTGTAAGCACCATTAACCCTCAACTGTTCCCAATGGGGCCTGCAACATATTGCACTGGAGGGGTGTAAGGATTAAACAAATCTCATTGTGTACATTTATTTAATTTAACAAATCTTTAGGGGGAGAAAATCCTATTCTCCGTTTTGCCCTCCAGTGCTGAGTCACACCTAATCAGTTCTCTTAAACGGTGCGAGACTGTGACATATAGCTCATGTCTGCGAGACCATACGGTATCTGCTGAGTGGTCCGGGCACACAAGGAGATGATGAGAAATCATGGCTGCTGTTTCCTTTGCATGCGATTACCGACTCGCCCTGCAGTCATTCTTCAACATAATGATTTTTTATGTGTTTTTTCACTAGGCCTACGTGCATGGTAACTGAACTCCAGTTTATTTTTCAGGCTCTAGTTTGGGGTGTTTTGTGGGATTACTAAGGCCATGTTCAGACCACAGCCGGCGTGTAGGTCTCACGTGTGTGTTGTGAAATATACTTCTCAACAATGAAATTGCAAATCCAAGAGGGAAAAGTTGTGGATCTCTGAAAATCACAGGATGGATAGACATGTTACTGATCTGCAAATGATGAAAACATGGAAGCAACATTTTCAAAGCATAGTATTGAGTATGAGCGCCAATGCAGAAATCCCGGCACTTACAGCCTCGGCTGATATCAGCGAGGATATTAATGGTTGTCTGAGGAATGTTCTGCCGCACTGAGTGCACTTCGGCAAATCATCAAGATCCGCTGCTGGCGGCTCCCTTTGCTATTTCTGATCAATGACGTCACAGATGTGCTCGATGGAACAAGTCTGGAGACGCTGTAGGGCACGGTAGCACATTTAGGCCAAGCAGGCTGCTCACAGTAGAATGAGCAACATATGGCCTGACGTTGTCTTGTTGAAAACCGTCCTCTTTAGCTTTATGTCTGATTTTCTGGCCTGGTACCTGAAGTCACACAGACCGTGAGCTATCAGTAAAGAGACTGGTGCTGGGCGGGGAAACAACCAAGGAGGCAGTGGCTACCTAAGTGCTCTGCCACGCCCAGAGCACCTCACACCTTATTTCCATGTGAATTAAAAATTCAAATTACTCTGCAATGCAGTAACAAATAGAAGATATAAAGACGTCCATGGATTTACTTTTTTGCAATTCCACAGATGCGGTGTGTGAGTAGAATTTGATTTTACTGAAAGATCCCCTACAGTTGCTAGTTATAAGGGCTCGTGCAGACGACTGTATTTTTAGTCTTACTGCGATCCGATTAAACATTGGATCGCACTTGGACCAATGTTATTCTATGGGGCCATACACATGTCTGATAGTTTTTCTTCGTACCGATTCGGTCCATTGAAAAAATGTCATCATGGCCAAGATGCATCCATTTATCGAATCGCACGCATCCATGCAAGTCATTGAGTCCGTGCAAAAAAAATGGACTGCACTCGGATGACATCTGAGTGCCGTCCGATTTCCACGGACTGAAAGAATGGGGAAGATGGAGACTTTTTTTTCACAAGAAACACAGGTGCTTTTTAAAGTGCAGAATCCCAGCGCTTCTGTACAACAAAAAAATGCATTAAAAAAATGCTGCACCAAAAACACATGAAAAGACAAAATGGGGGGGATACATAAAAAATCTGCAAAAAATTTTATCAGAGCAGATTGCGATTGTGTATTTTGTTGCAGAAAAATTTCTGTAGATTATCAGCAGGATTGCGCAAAGCTATCGGCAGGGCCAGATTATCAGCACATTTTGATGCTTCTTTTCTTCTTCTAAATTAGTCTGTGCCCACCTGGCATTGCTATTCCCTATGCGACACCCACATATAGGTGAATGCATTAAAATTTCGAAAGCCATAATTAATTCTATCCAACTTTATTAAATCATCACCTTAATTGGCATAGTGAGATTAATTTGGACGTGAGGATGACCTACATTAGTGCATGGCTAGGTACAACACATAGACTTAATGGCCATTTAAAAGATGAATTTTTCCCCCCCATAACTCGGGAACTCTGCATGTCAGTCCATGGAAATAACGAGAGAAAGGTCACTGACAAATGCTTAACCTCGTAACTCCTGAGAGCAAACCTACAATAATGGCCGAGGACCGGGGACAAATCCTCTCGGGGACCTCGGTACCAGCACAGTTGGGAGCCAGGTCTCCTCCTCTACAAATATTGATTTTCAGCTCTGAGGGATTTGTGTTTTTTTTTTTTCCCTAAATCCTTGCAGTTTACATACGCAGATGTAAATGTTACCGACAACTGCAGGTAAACCAAACGCGTAGCGTTACCCGCCCCTTTAAGGATGCAGCCAATTTTCATTACTTTTATTTTAAGTTTTTTTTTTTTTCCTCTGTCTTCCAGGAGCCCTACGTTTTTTATTTTTCCTGTGCTATACCCGTATGAGGCCTTATTTTGCTGAACAAGTTGTACTTTTAAATGGCGCCATTTATTTTACCATATAATGTACTAAAACTGGGGCGAAATGCGGGGCCATCAAAGTTTTATGGGTTTTGTTATCCGACTTTTGACTTGGCACCATGATTCTCCAGTTTGGAACAATTTTGGTTTGTGTCGCCATTTTCCAACACCCATAACTTTTTTTTTTTATATTTCCATCAGTGCACACTTGTTTGTTTTTTTTCCCGTGCTTAGCTGTAATTTTTAATGGTACCATTTTGGGGTACCCATGACATTTTGATCACTTTTTATTGCATTTTTAGTGGTGGGGCAGCTTAAAAATGGCAGTTCTGCAGCCAATTACTGGATTCGGTAGCCATCAGCATCCGTGGAGCTGCTGAGCTCAGTGATTGGCTGCAGCAGTGATAATGTTGTGACAGCACTGCTGCAGCTAAAATACAGAAACCGGAGCTTCGACGCCGAGCCACCGCTGGACCGGGGGAGGGGGAGTACGTTGTTTGTTTGTTATTTTATATATATATATATATATATATATATAACCATTTGGGGAATGATTTTGTTAAAGTGGCAATCCATTTTGATGAATGCTTCATGAAATAGCGCACAATGTATCTGTTAAAGAGACCCTTATGGCGGATAGATACCCCGGTCAGGCATCCGTCATAGCCTCTGTTCTTGGTGTACACGTTAAAGAGGTTGTTCACTGCTTTATCATTGAAGACCTATCCTTACAATAGGTCATCAATGTCTGATCGGTCAGAATCTGACACCTGGCGCCCCCCACCGATCAGCTGTTATTGATGTACATGGTGGCATCCGCCGGCCGGAGGTACTCCCTTCCCTTGAATAGGAGGCGTATGTGTTGCACCCTGTGGTGGTCACTGTCAGAAAACAGACAACTGTGCAAGTGAGTATTTGCGGCCGACCCCGATAGCGGCTGATCAGCGGGGTGACTGGTTTTCGGACCCCAACCAATAAGACATTGATGACCTATCCCAAGGATAGGTCATCAGTGCTAAAGTAGAGGACAACCTCTTTAAACAGAAGCCAGAAAGGCGTAAGACTCCGTTCTGCAGTGTCTGATAGCAAAAATAGTACGATCTACAGCAGAAAACCACTAGAACACCAAAGAAACCTAAAGTATCCCATGGAAAGTCAATGGGATTCATTCGAAAACGGATCTACAATACTTGTCATGGGTGTTGGTAGAACCGGAGGCCGTGATATTAGTATGATCAGAGCCATAGACAAAAGCAGTATCAATCAGCAATAATTTGTATCTATGATCAAATGTCCTATACATGTATTTTTTTCATACAGTCCTTAATTTAAAGGGAAACTTTGAGTAGGATCTACCTTCCTAAGCCGTCTTTATGGGCATGCAGATTATAGAAGGTGGAGTAAAATGATACCTCGATATCTGTGATCCGATGTCTTATTCCTGAAAAATCCATGTTTTTCTTAATATGTAAATTAGCTGTTAAGATCTATGGGTCGGACATAGATCTCCCCAAGAATCCGCCTCCAGAGCTTACTGCAAATGAAGGGCGTGTTACCAGTGCGAGACATGTAATGACGGACAGTCTGCTCTCCTAATATACATGTGTCACACAGGTAACTCCTCCCTTCATTTCCAGTAAACTCCGAAGACAGATTCTCGGGGAGATCTATGTCGGGCCCATAGATCTTAACAGCTCATCCATATTTTTTAAAGTTTTTAGTTTGGTTGATAAGTTTTTTCCTATTTTTATAGAGACTTAAAGCTGCCCTGACCCAGCAGCATCCTCAGGTAACAAATGGCGAAACCACCAAGGGGCAGACGAGTGCGACTGTAAAGACTCAGCCGGAGGAAGCTCAACCGCAGTCACTACAGCAGCCTGCCACATCAACTACCGAAACACCGGTATGTACCTCACCACCGCATAGTGGTGCCTTAGTTTTAATGTCTAGCAACCCTGCAGCTTCTAAATATCAAGAACATACTGTATTTTACCAAACATATGCCAACATTCTTATAATTATTTTAAAGGGGTTGTCCACTTTTGATGGCATTTGTTGTTTGTTTTTTTCATTTTTAATTAAAGCCATGTATTCAGGGCTAAAAATTATTTTTGCAATTGGATCTAATTAAACACTGTTTGCCTTTTATAGTCTTTGTCTCTCACTGTCTATCGCTGGCTGCAGAATGAGTTAACTGAGAATCCATCAGTAAGTCTGCTACGCTGGTCTGATGGGAAGTTTGTAATGGTTTTATCTGTTTTTTTCCGAGCTCCTCTATTAATTTATGACAACAGACCACATCAAAGTTCAATATGCAGGGAAACAAAGAGCCTGTAAAAGCCAAACGAGGCAACATTTTTAATGAAACCCAATTGCACAAATTTTTTTGCCTTTTAATTGCTGGAACTGTTAGAATGATGAGATTATAAAATATTCAAGTCCCATCAAAGAGACTATAAAAATAATCTTAAAAACCTAAAAAATAACCAAAACATAAAATAAAGAGCATCAAAATCACAAAAAAATGTTTTGCCAATAAGAAAATATTTTTTATGTATAAAAAAAAGAAAAAAAAAATTGCACACATTTGGTATTGGCGTGTCCGGAACGATACGGGCTATAATTATTTAACCCTTAAAGTGAACACTACTAGAGAAAATTAAAAAAAAAAAAAAACACAGCAAAACGCTATTGTTATTTTCCCCATCGTACTAACCACAAAAAGTGGTGTTGCCAAAAGTCATATGTAAAGAAAAATAAGATGGCTTTGCAGAAATGTAAAAAAGTTATAGCTCTCAGTATACAGCGATGAATAGATATTTTTTTTCCTACAATATAGTTCTTATGGTTTTGCTGCTTTTGCACTGTAATAAAAACCTATATAAAATTGATCCGAAGAATAAAGCTGTCGTAGCACTTTTACAGAACAGTGAACAATTTGTGAATTGCTATTTTTTGTTAATTCTTCCTCCGAAAAATTAGAACGAAAAGTGATCAAAAAATCTGATGTACTTCAAAAAGGTATGGGGAAAAAAAAAGTCAACTCGTTCCTCAATAAATAAAAAAAGCCCCAACCTGTCCACAAAAAAAAATAGAATTTATAACTTTCAAAACATGGCAAAAATATATATTTTTTGTAAAAAATCGTTTTTAATCATTTAAAGTCGCAAAATAGAAAAATTGCTGGTAAAACAACATTTTACACGTCATTTTTTTTTCTTCATGGCCAAATGATATAATATTCTATGAAACGCATGTGGTGTCAATATGCTTAATGCAGTCCTAGATGAATTTATAGAGGGGTGCAGTTTGTAAAATGGGGTCTTTTCGGGGGAGATCTGCTGTCTGGGATCCTCAGCGGCTCTGCTAATGTTGCATGACACCTGCAAACCATCCCAACCGCGGGGAAGTTGAACATATTTTCCGAGCACGCTGAAGATACTCGGTTAGCACCCGAGCATGCTCAGATAACACCTTAAGCCTATTAACAAACTGAGCGCAATTTTGAATACCCTTGATTGGCGCAGTTTTAAAATCGAATCTTGTTTGCTGGGGTCTTTTTTTTTTTTTTTTTTTACATAAGCCCCTCTAACATGAAGTGGTGTCTAAAAAAAGAAGTTTTGTACATTTTAATATAAAAAAATTAAAAGTTGCTGTTAAACTTTTAACAATTCTACCACAATACTAACAAAAAGATGTTTGAAAAGTGATACGGACACAAAGTAGACATGTGGTCGATGTTATTTAGTAACTATATTGTGTGGTGTGACTATGTTTGAAGGGCATAAAAATTCAAAGTTTGAAAATGGCGAATTTTATCAAAATTTTGGTAATAATTTTCAGATATTTTCAGAAATAAACACAACTCATAGCCACAGACATCGTCCGCTAATATAAAGTACAATGTGTCACATGGCCTCCGAATCGTTGGGATAGGCAGAAGCATTCTCAGGTTATTAACACATAATGTGACACATGTCAGATTTTTAAAATGTTGGCTTTAAAAATACGGTATGTGGAATTGGAAAAAATTAAGGCCTGGACTGTCTTTGGCAGCAAGGGGTTAAAGTCCTGACTGTGGCGAGGATTTTCTTAAAGGGAATCTGTCAGCAGCTTTTTGCTATGTCATCTGACAGCTGTGTAACGTAGGTACAGAGACCCTGATTCCAGCAATGTGACTCTTCGTTTACAGGGTGCAACAGTTGTGATAGAATCACAGTTTTCTCTGTTGCAGATCTAGCAGATCTCTGCCTGCTGAGCTCTGTATAACCCGCCCACACCACTTGATTGGCTGCTTTCTGTGTACACTGTGCATTGACAGCTGCTAGTCAAGGAGTGGGGGCGTGGTTTGGCCAGGAAGCAGGAGACATCTAGTCCTGTTATGATAGTCTCCTGCTGATAAAACACTAATTGTATTGAAACAGCAAAACACAGCCTAGTAAGTGACACATCCCTGAAATCAGGGTCTCAGACTGTACATCATGGTGCTCTCAGATTGCTTAGCAAAACCTGCTGACCTAGTCCCTTTAATTCTCATGTTTACCTTCTGTGTTACGGTTCCTGCATGACACGTGCTTACATTCTACATAAATGTGAGTGCCGTGTGTTATCATTGCTTTACGATGTTTGAAATCGCACACGCTGTATCTGCAGTAAAGGAGCAATTTTCCATTCTTGCTCTCTGCACCTCCTCAACATCTCCTGAACAGAAGGCTGTTCTGGGAGATTGCTTCACCAGCTGTTGCCTCCGTTGTTTAATGCTTACGTTTTCCTTTTTTTTTTGCTTTTTTTTGAGGGGTAGGGGGGCTTCTTGATGCAATGCAGAAGGGAAAAGTTGTATATACAAATGAGCCAGACGCCAAACGACTTTGTCCTTGTTTTGTTGCAGGCGTCTCCTGCTCCCCCCGCACCACAAACTCAAAGCACAGGAGGGGGGCGTCGGAGGAAAGCAGCAAGCGATGACCCAGATGAAAAGAGGAGGAAGTTTTTAGAACGGAACCGCGCTGCCGCTTCCCGATGCAGGCAGAAGAGGAAAGTGTGGGTGCAATCCTTGGAAAAGAAAGCCGAGGATCTGAGTTCATTTAATGTGCAGCTACAGGTACGGATGACCTGAAAAATAGGGGAAAAAAAAAAATACAAGCGTGAAATTAACATTTTTCGTTGCGTAGATGTTCATTCCAGTGTAAAGTGGTCACAGTCTCGTCAACTGGTAATCATTTCAAAGAAGCGGAAACGGCCTTTTATGTTCCTCCCTCCCGTCCGTAAAATGGAATTCTTCTTAACATTCCTCCTGCTCCGATACGTTGAATCCGAAGGCTTTATGGTGAACGCCGACAGGATATAAATGGTTTGCGGTTTAATGAAATGCCTTGTAGGATGAATCTCACAATTAGACAGCAGGGGCTGATGACAGTTGTCATTTCGATCGTTTATTTGCAGTCTGTCTTCCGTAGAACATATTTTTTTTGGGGGGGATCGGGGATCATTATGTTAATTCAACCCATAACCGGCTGGAAGTTCTTACGAGACTCCGCCAGTGTAGGAACGGGATCTTCACACACACACAGTAATGAAGGCCCTTAATACATTTTTTAAGGCAATTAAAGCTTTGCATGGTTTATTCCATTCATTATAAGAACATATTACAGTCCTTAAAGCAAACAGAGAAATGCCTCGCAGGGCCTGGTATAAAACGCTGACACTTTCATCATTTGTCACAGAATTCATTGTGTACTTAGTTCTCAAACTATAAAAACAATCATTGATTTGTTTTCCTCCATCTAAAATTTTTTTTTTTTCTATGCAGTCGTATCTGGGGGCTCAAAGGCTCCTCTGCCACATAAGAATTCACCATTTTTGCCAATTTTGCAGGTTTTGCATTGAGGCCTAGGAGCTTCAAGTTATGTCTCTGAATGACTCATAGGACAGGGAATAAATATGTATTCAATGGGACCCCCCCTGATGACTAGAGCAGAGTTTCCAAGCCCCCCGTCTTTCCATACTGCACGATTGAAGTAAGAGGCTTTTGGATTGGGCGCAGGGGTCGAGATCGTTTGTGGATATCGGAGGCAGCATAGCGCTGTACTTAGCGGCTCCATCAGTTCCATAGACTTTAATGGGGTAGCACAACACATGCTCAGTCACCACTGCGTTTAACTCCTTCCCACCACAGCCAATTTTCATTTCTGCATTTACTTTTTTATTCTTTTTTTCCTTCCCCTTTTTCCAAGTGTCATGACTTTTTTTTTTTTCTTCTGATTCACCCATAGAGCGTTTTTGTTATTTTTCTGGTACAAGTTGCAGTTTTGAAAGACACTGTTCAATTTACTGTGTAATGTACTGAAAAATATTGCAAACAAAGTAAACAAACAAAATAGGGCAAAGAAAAATAAACAAATTTTGTAAAAACAATTTTTCTTTTTTTTTTTTTTAGATCCATAACTTTTTTTATTTTTCCATCAAAGAACTTTTATGCTGGTTTGTTGTTTTGCATGGCTAACTGTAGTCTTTATTGATATGATTGCGTGTTGCATACAATATTTTAATTGCTTTTTACTGCATTATTTAGGGGATGTGAAGCGAATATGAAAGAACAATTTTGGCACGTGCTTTATGGCGTTACTGTACAGGATAAATATTATATTTTGATATATCTGAATTTTGTAGACATGTGATACCAAATATGTTTTGGGTTTTTTCTACATTTTTTTTTATTTCTTATTAGGGAAATAAGGGTGATAAGGTTACTTGACCTGAGTTTGATCAGTTGATCATATACTGCAATACCTTAAAGAGGTTGTACACTACTTTTTCATTGATGACCTTTTCTTAGGATAGGTCATCAGTGTCTGATCAGTTGGGTTTAACACCCAGAACCCCCCGATCAGATGGTCCCGGTGGCGTCCGTCGCCTAGAACTACTCAATTGCGGAGCTGCTCCATTTTCTGATAGTGGCCGTTGCAGGGTACTACACATCTAATAATTTGAATAGGAGGCGGATGTGTAGTTTCCTGCCGCGGCCACTATCAGAAGACAGAGCAGCTCCGCAATTCAGCAGTTCTGGCCGCCACTGACACCGATAACAGCGGATCAGTGGGGGTGCTGGGTGTTGGACCCCGACCGATCAAACAAAGGCCAAAAAAATTGGTGCACCAAGGAGAACGTGACCCTTAAGGGCCTCTGTCGGTGAGTGACTGCTGCATTTAGGTGGTAAACTCCAGTTGCTGCTGTTAGCGCTAGCTCCAGTTGCTGCTGTTAGCGCCAGGTTCTGGTTGTATAATACATTTATTACCTGTCCGTATAGTGGTTGATGGATGTATAATCACCGTGAGACCCTCCGCAGCGTCTCAGCATGCAGATTCCTGCTCTCGTCAAAGTCTATGAGAGTGATGGAGTCAGCTCTGTACAATGTGCGGCCGTCTTAATGACGTTGAATAAGATGGCCATGTGCATGTAAGTTAAGGGGGGACAGAGGACTCTGGACCCCTGTTAAAGTGATTACTGGGGGTCCCATTGGTTATATAATTAGCCCCTATCCTAAATATCATGTTTGTGAAACCCTATTAAATTCTTAGATGGTTTCAATGTAAAGAAAGTGTTCAGTGCAAAGTTTGTTTCTGCACGTCGCTTTTGCCGCGCGATACCAATTGGCTCCGTCAGTTCGGATTATACAGCATTTTTCTGGCACCGTAATTTACTTTCTTTGTCAAAACCAAGTTTGTAGTTTTTATGCCCAAAGGCTTCCACATCCCCAACATTTTTTTTTCTATGTGCAGTGGTAGCAAAATCTGAGAACACATTGGTGCCAGACCCAGAATTTAAAGAGGTGTGAAAGGCTCTGCTGGGAGTTGTCACGTTGCACGTATAGGGCACATGGAAGCCACAGTTAGGGGTCCACGTAGTCCTGCTTTTCATGTCACTGACTCTGAAATATCCACTGTTATTGTAACTTCAAGGCGATCGTCCTGCCTATCACATTACTCTCACCACATAAGTGGCGCCAAGCTCACTGCCGCTAGATGGCGCAGAGCTCGGTGATGGACAGCAGACTGTCCGAATATTGCAGAATAGACATTCATGCGTATAATTAATATTTCCAGCCATGACCTTGTATATACAGTGACCCCAGGGATAGATGACTGTTAGCATATGCATAAGTGGAATGAATACTAACCACTATCTGGTAATGTTGATCTGCTCCTTCTAAAGTTTTTCGCCGGTCATGTATGTACTTTGGCGTACAGGCTGAGGTTTCTGCACAATGCATTTTATTTTTAAACCACTAGATGTGTACGTTGGGAATATTGCCCAACTTGTACCTCTGATATATGCAGACAGTATATTGACCCCTGTAGCAAAAGAAATGTACCCTATGTGGTATACTTTCTCTATTGTGTTTTTCTGTATGGGAAAGTGTGGCAGACTATAGAATAAAAGTTATGAGTCATGGCCTGAATACACCCTATAGAAGTAAAGTAAATGACGGGAGGGTAGGAAGGGGATGGAGCTGCAGCATAATTGTCTATCCCAAAATATACTTCTCAGCATTGAAATTGCAACAGCGAGACGTAAAAGTCGTGGAATTATGGAAATCGCAGGATGGATAGACATATTACTGATATGCAAATGATGAAAAAATGGAAACAAAATTTTTAACTTCTCTCAATTTATTCAATATCGAGCATGTACTCTCAGTACTCTAGTATCTGGGTGCTCGGTTGTTCTCGGCACTCGACAAGCATTGGCTGTTGCTCAGATGTAATGTTCGAATCCGTGCCCTGCATGTCTTGCACCTTTTACACAGCCAATAAACATGCAGAGATTGCCTGTGAGTCACTGTAAGACTGTAGCCATCTTCATAGTGGCATTACTGTGATTAGCTGGCTGTTTGACATCATTAGGGATTACAAAAGAACAGGCGCCGCCAGGCTTGCACACTGACGCCATTGCACAACTCTGTGACACTTTGTATTGGAGGGAGAGAGTGCTTGTCCAGGCCTGTATGTGCACAGTATAACGAATCAGATCCTGGAGTGTTGATACTGGTGCTGAAGCTGAGCCATCATACTAAGAGCCTCATAGGGCTAATGCTTTACTTTGATGTTTGTATCACATAATTCTGCAATAGTCTAGAGAGGGAGAAAGAGTTGCAGAGTAGGATAGTGGCTGAAGTCTGTAGGCAGGGATTAGGGCTTTGCAGTCCGTTGCTAACTGTACAGCTGCAGCAGTTGCTGTGGGTTTTTTGTGTGTGTGTGTGTGTAAAAAATGTAATATCGTACATACCCGAGTATAAGCCAAGACACCTAATTTTGCCACGAAAAACTGGGTAAACTTATTTACTCGAGTATAAGCCGAGTATGCATTGTCCGTTCATTCCTATCATGGTATGCATGGCTCCCCCGTCCTTGTATGTATATATGGCTCCCTGGTCCATATCCTTGTATGCATGGCTCCCCGGTCCCTGTCCTTGTATGCATGGCTCCCCGGTCCTGTCCTTGTATGCATGGCTCCCCGGTCCCTGTCCTTCTATGCATGGCTCACCCCGACCTTGTGCTTGTATGCATGGCTCCCCGTCCTTACCTTGTATGCATGGCTCCCCCGTCCCTGTCCTTGTATGCATGGCTCCCCGGTCCCTATCCTTGTAGAGAAAAATGGATACACCGCACTTAAGAGACAAGGTATGATGCTTAAAGATAGTGTTTTATTACAAACTAGGCAACTCATTAGGACAAAAAGAAGGCGATCTTTAACGTTTCGGCTCCAATTGAGCCTTTATCAAAACATCGCTCATGGTGTCCAGTGCCCAAAGTATGAGAAATGGTAGAGGAGTTTTTTCGGTATGGCTGTAATAAGGACAGCTTGTATGGTAAAAGCCAAATGGTGGTCCAATTAGGGATCGTGTGCTGCTGCTGGAAAAAGACCAGCAAAATGGACATCAGAATAAGTGTACGGTTCCCGGTCAGGATAATGGCTGGCGCTGTAAAAAGCAGAGTCTCCAAAGGCAGCGCTCCGCTATCCTTGTATGTATGGCTCCCCCACCGCTGTCCTTGTATGTATGGCTCCTACGTCGCTGTCCTTGTATGCATGGCTTCCTGCGCACCCTCGCAGCATCTCGTTTGTTCCAGCGCCAGCAGCACTTCCTGCAGAGTGATCACATGGACCCGCTCATTAAGGTAATGAATATTCATTCCACGCATTTGGGAGTGGAGAGGCATGAATATTCATTACCTTAATGAGCGGAGCCACGTAATCGCTCTGCAGGAAGTGCTGCTGGCGCCGGAACGAAGGAGATGCAGCGAGGGAGAGCAGGAAGGTATGTAGGATGTGTGCTTTAAGCCGGCGGCTGCAACTGTGCATGCTATAAGAGAAATTAATATTCATTTCTCTTTAGCAGCAGCACAGGCTTTAGCCACAGCCGCCGGCTCCTACCTCTGTGACCCGCCGCTCCCCCCTCACTCGTCGGCTTTCTGGGACAATTGACTCGTTTATAAGCCGGAGGGGGGGGGGGCGTTTTCAGCACAAAAAAATGTGCTGAAAATCTCGGCTTATATATGAATATATATGGTATATTGTGATCCATTGAGAATTACATGCTTTGTGGTACATTTTGTTGATACATAACCTATCAAAAAAGTGTTGAAAGTATTTTTCTGGATTAAATTACTCACCCATAAAGTATTACATGCTCTGGGGTACATTTATATGCCATATAACACTTCAAAAAAGCGTGGAAAATTTTTGTTGAGTAAATTATTCACCCATACATTATTCCGTGGTCTGGGGTACATTTGTGTGCTATATAACACTCTAAAAAAAGCGTTAAAAAAATTTGCTGGATTAAATTACTCACCCATACAGTATTCCTTTCTCTGGGGTACATTTCTGTAATATATAACACTCCAAAAAAGCTTTAAAATATTTTCTGTATTCAATTAGTCATCCATAGTGAGCGACAAAGATGGCAGAATTACGCGAGACTCCCAAAGTAGTGACCGGAGGAATATTGGAGCCAGAGGAAGCTGGCACAACAGCAGAGGTCGCATTTGCCAGTGGTCCGGAACCGGTAGTTTACCCAGAACCACCAAGTCCCGATGCCAAGCTGCAACCTTCACCGCTGGGGTTCTTGCGGACTGCAGATGGGAGAGCCAGGAACTGGTGAGCGGACTGCGGGGCCTAGGCTAGTCGGAATAGACAAGGAGGCATGCCAGTACCAGGGCTGGAGAAATGCCATCGGGCCCCCAAGCTGCAAGGTACCGACGGTTGGCATCCTGTGGGGGTGGTCGTTACGTACGACGGGCAGCGGAGAAGGGTGGTCCATTGAAGAGTTTGGACCCGTCATCACATTTCGTTCGACCGTCGGGCCGTAGAGACGGAACACTTGCCTCCAAGGCTGCAAGAGCTGACGGCTGAAACCAGGGTCACGTTCCTCAAAATGGAGGGTCAGGGTGTGTTCCCAGAAGGAAGGGACCAGAATGAATACCCCCAAGAGATCGTACTGTCCTTGGGGTTCCCCATATCCTATGCAGGAACAGGCAATGTTGCAGGTGACACAAGGGGCTGTCGACCTGTTTTATGTGTTGGGGCTCCGGCATTACCGGAAGCCGGGTCACTTACAACACAAGCACCTGGAAATCGGGCTCCAGGATGCAGGTAGAGGCAGTCCCCCAGCCTCCCGAGGAAGGAGAAGAAGAAGCGGACACCTGAAGAGGATTACTGTATTACCGTTATTATAATTTTTTCCTGGCTTTATACTTAGTGTGCAAAGCCTTTATGAGTGTAGGAGTACACAACTACATTTTAAAAATATTTGAATGAGGCCTGCCAGTTGTTGTATTTCAGGTGTCTATGGATTACAGTCCTTATAATTTTTCCTTGCTTTGTACTTTCTGCAAAGCCTTTATGAGTGAGAAGTACATGAACTAACTTTCAAAATATTTACATTAAATACATTTTTCTGGATTCAGTTAGTCATCCACACAGTTTAATGCAGTTATTGTTACATTATGGTGGTATGTAAAACTAAAAAAAGCGTTGGAAAATATTTCTGATATCAATTAAATAAATATAAATAATAATAATAACTACTCATCCATAGAGTATTACTTCCTCTGGGGTACATTTTGGTGGTATATAACGCTCCAAAAAAGCATTAAAAAATGTATATGGATTCAATTACTCATCCACAGAGTATTATGTTTTCTGGGGTACATTTCGGTGGTATATAACCCTCAAAACAAGTTGTCAAAAATTGGCCTGCTACAGGTTTAGAAATTTGGTTGCTCAAAAATTGAATATTGTCACATATACTATAGAACTTGGTATGTGTGAAATTTTGTTGATTGGAAATAAAAAAAAAAGAACAAAATTGGTCTGCTACTAGAGGTGTACAAATTTGGTCCCTCAGTACTCTGTCCCCAGCGTCTGTTGCATCCCCCGCCTTTTACCAGCATGTTGTCCAGGAATATCACCCTTGTCCTTACCAACGCAGGTACTGGGATCGTCCACTTAACGACCGACATGTGTACAAGTGCGTGCGGCCAGGGACACTACTTTTCCCTGATGGTACACTGGGTGAACATTGTGGAAACCGGGGAAGAGTCCCACCCTGGCATGGCACGTGTGTTACCGACGCTGATAATTGCTGGCTCTACTCCTGTTAGGCTATGTACACACGTTGCAGAAATGCTCCGTAATTTTGTGGAGCATTTGCGCAACTCTCCACCATGGGTAAATCGCATACGTAATTAGTATGCGTTTTCCCGCAAAACACAAGCATTTTGCAAGCGTTTTTAGCTTGCAGAATGCTCGCGCTTTTCTAAGCAATTTGAAGCATCGCTTGGAAAAGTGATTGACAGGTTGGTCACACTTGTCACGCATAGTGCTGACAACTGTGACCAACTGTTTACTACTGAGGAATGTTAAAAAATAATAAAAAATATGGATATACTCAGAGGGTGAGTATATCCATGCTTTTTATTTTAATTCTATTTTTTACAGGAATATGGTATCCAGGACCTGGAGGCAAGTCTCCTCTCCTCCAGACCCTGGGTACCAACCGCACATGAAGCGCTCACTTAACGCATGTGGCTAGCACATGCATAAAGTGAGCTTTCAATGCAATCCTATGGTGGCGTAATCACCGCGATTACGCAAAAAGAATGGACATGCTGCTTATTTTTACACAATGTGATTATGCTCTGTAAAAATACGCAGCATGGGCACAGCAATTGCGTAATCCCATAGGATTGCATGGGATGCGTCTTCCTAGCGTTTTTATAAGCGTTAACGCCGCCGAAAACCGCGGCAAAAACGCTTAAAAAAACGCAACATGTGCACATAGCCTTAGGGTTTCCTACAGTTCCTGCACCCCCTCTACTCTTCCTGCATCTCCAATGTGCTAGCTCAGAGCATGTCGTCCACATCAACTGTAAACTGGAAGCTCTGGAGCACTGCCTCAGAGAAGCGGCAACAGGCTCTGCTGAAGCTCATCTGTCTAGGAGACAAATCGCACACCACGGCAGAGTTATTGAAAGGAACAACAGACCAGCTAGATCTGTGGCTCTCGCTGCTGAACCTCTAACCAGGCATGGTTGTATGTGATAATGTTCATAACGTGGTGGTGGCTGTGAAGCTTAGCAAGCTCAAACAGGTACCATGCTTGGCCCACTTGCTCAGCTTGGTAGTTCAGCAGTTTCTGAAAACCTACCCAGATTTGCCAGAGCTTCTGGTCAAAGTACGCCATGTTAGCGCCCATTTACACTAGTCATCTACAGCTGCCACCGCTCTGGCAGTACTGCAGCAGTGCATGCAAGTGCCAGCTCACCGACTGGTGTGCAACGTGACAACAACTGCAACTACACACTGCACATGCTGGCAAGGCTTTGTGAGCAGCAGAGGCCAGTTGTGGAATACCATCTCACACCTGTCAGAATTCTCATCAGTCTCCACACATAACAACTGAAGAGTTGGCATGGATGTCTGACATTTGTGCGGTTCTCCAAGACTTTAAGAAATCCACAAAGATGATGAGCAGCAATGACTCCCTCAACAGTGCAATGATCCCGATTCTGTGCTTACTAAAACAGTCACTGCTGACAATGAAACATGAAGATTTGCATGTGGACCAGGTGGAGACGGAGGAAGACTTGAGATGGGGAGATACTACCCATCCCAGCCTCATCACATGTGCTCAGCGCGGATTGGGTAACAATGAGGGGGAGGAGGAGGAGGAACAGGAGCTAGCTGATAGCATAAAAGAGGCTATTACCCACAAAAGCTTTGTCCCGTCTCACCCACATGGATGGGCTGAGAAGATGAATGAGGAGGAAGAGATGGAGGAGGAGATGGAGAGTAGTCATCAAGGTGGAGACAGGGAAGTGTTGGCTGTAGGGACCCTCATGCTACATTCTTCTTGTTCAAAAAAAGAGTACTGGTTGTTCACCCTGCTAGACCCACGCTACAAGAGAACTTTGCAGCTCTCCTTCCTGAGGGGGAGAGGTCTCCTAAAATGGTGCTATACCAGTAGGCCATTGTGGAAAATATGTTGAATAAATTCCCATCAGACAACTCTAGTGGCAGGGGGCAAGCTTCCTGGCCCAACCAAAGAGTGGTGAGGGAGACACACAGTAGAGGCAGGGGTACACTGCCTAAGGCCAAGGCCAATTTCATGACACCCTTCCAGCGTTCATGCCCTGATGACTGGGTAATTTTAACAAGGAGGTTACAGTTTTTAAAGATGATCAAGCATTACCTGGTCAACAAAACCAGCGTGCTCCCTAATTCTGCTGAAATTTCAGCTATTGGGTCTCAAAGCTGGACACCTGGCATGAGCTGTCCCTCTATGCCTTGAAGGTGTTGTGCTGCCCTGCCGCTAGCGTCTTGTCTGAGAAGGTTTTTAATCGCATTGGAGTGGTCATAACAGACAGGTGCTTTCGCCTGTCAGCAGAAAGTGCTGAAATGCTCACCCTCATAACAATGAACTAAGCCTGGATTAAACCCCACTTTTCCACACCACCAGATGACAGCAGCACATAGTGTTTTTAATGTTCAATAGTTGAATGAGGTCCACCAGTTGTTACCTTCTAGAGTCTATGGATGACCCTACTTTTATTTTTTTCATGGCTTTACACTTTGTGCAAAGCCTTTATGAGTTTATAAGTACCACAATTACACTTTCTGATTTTTTTTCTTTTTTTGTTATGAGCCACTACAGTTGGTGCCTTTAAGAGTGTATGGATGACCCTGCTTGTAATTTTGGGCAGGATTTGTACTTTATGCGTAGCCTTTATGAGTCTAGGAGTACCACTACATGACAATTTGAACAGAATGTGTGTGAGGTCCTCCTTTATCTCTAATACAGGGTGTATCTTGGTCCCTAATTTTGGCACTTCTTGCTTCCTTCATAAATTACACTGATTTCCACATTTTTGATAAATTAAATTTTAGTTTACTTAAATTTTATTTTTTTTTTTTTAAATCCTTTTTCAATTTAGCCTTATATACAAGTCATTTTACATCGAAAAATGTTTCTTAACATTTTTTTCCCGTAAACTCCATTTTCTTAGTCGATTTTTGAATGTTTTTTTTTTGTCAGTCCTTAAAGTGGAGTAAAAGTGTGACACCATTGTTCTCAGCAGCTATCTGGGAGTCAGAGGTTCTTCCATGAGTCTCTCCCATGCTGTTTTCCTTCCATTCAGCACTTTTCCCATCCATCTCAACATTTCACTGCCCCGCCAGACCTTCTTGTAGGGTCTGCCGGAAAAACACTCGGATTTCCCATTGACTCACATTATACTCGTTACTCGAAACGAGCAGAGCATTAGAAATTGCTTGGTTCAAGTAACGAGTATCTAAGCATTTTAGTGCTTGCTCAGCTCTATTATTAGTTCTTCCTATAAAGGAATGATGAGCATATTCTTTTTATATTTAAGTGACTGTTCCACTGTCATATTAAAGAATGTTACATTTTTGTTCAAAATTCTTTCCATCTTGCATTTATTTTTTAAGGGAGTCTGTAGCTCTCAAAACACGATTTCTACTTCTTATACAGTACTATAGGACTTGGCCCTTATAAAATACACATACTGACAGTGTGGGGTTGTTCTTATCCTTTTCTCCTGTCTGCAGCACCTGCTCACTGCAGACAGGAGAGACACTGTGTACAAGCTTGTTCGGCTCCTGCAGTGTCAGTGTGAACGTGCAGGACTGGCAATTTATTTTGGGCAGCACTCGGAGTGCTGTTAGTCTTCACAAAAAATATTGCTTAATATCATATTTTCTTCCTCCAGTCACACCTAAAGTAAAGGTAATATTTCAGCTGGTTGATTTGACAGTCTGATGAGCTTTCAGTGCAGCTGTAAATGTGTAACAATCATGTAACAAGTAATATTTTCTTGCTTTGGATGTAAATAAAGAAGAAAAGCAATGCATGACATAAGTAAAGCCAATCTGCTCAATGTTTAAAGTAGGGTTAAAGGGAATCAATGTAAGAAGGTCTAAAGGTGGAAATTGTTGATCCTGAAATTATTAGTATACAGTATACATCTACAGTAAGATTGAAATTGTTTTGTTTGCACATTGAAAGAGAAGAACCCAGAGGCCGGGGATTTGGCTGCCATCACCCTCTGGCTTCTTGGGAGGCTGCTACATTCTTCAGAGAAGCTAGAACTTTTAATTTAAACCTTGCGGTTTCGAGGCCGAACAAACCTTATGGAGTAAAACAGACAAGCTGTTGCCAATAAAAATTCTAGCACGATGTGGAAATCTTGTAAGAGCCATATGGTTACTTAAGAGTCTTACAAGGGTTAACCCTGTCATTCCTAGAGAACAATGGTATTCTCCGTTTTTTGGGGATTTTTTAGTGTGTTCACCCTCAGCAACTTGAGTGGTTTGTGTCGAGCATTGTCCTAAAGACAAGAACTCCCACACAGTGCCAGACCCTAAGAAACATGGCACATAACACAGGTCGAAAACCCAGAGAAAGTAGAAGTATATGGCAGGCTGAGAAATCCCATTGTTGTAATTCTGCAATAATATGAATTAAATGTATATTAATCCTGAATGACCGTAACTGCTGTAATGATGTATATGTGCAAAATGTGCTGTGTTCCAATTCACATTATCTATTATCTTGTAGCCCTGAAATCACTGCATAATGCAGTCCATCAGGTTTCTCCCTTTCCTCTAAGTTGTTGTCCACTGCCTGTTGCCAAGTGTAATCTGTCATGAGTAGCAGAGATGGCGTGCTGGATTAAATTAAGAGGGTGGGTTTTTGTCTCAACAGGAAGTGTGGGTGGGTCCTTGTCTGTCCACAGGAAATAGGGCTGGGTCTTTGTTTCTCTAAAGGAAGTGGGGCTGAGTCTTTGTCTCTCTAGAGGAAGTGGGGCTGAGTCTTTGTCTCTCTAGAGGAAGTGGGGGTGGGTCTTTGTCTCTCTAGAGGAAGTGGGGTGGGTCTTTCTACATGAAGGGGATAGGTCTTTGTAGTTCTAAAGGAAATGGAGGTAGGTCTTTGTCTCTGTACAGGAAGGGGGGTGGATCTACGTCTCTATAGAGGGAGTGGGGGTGGATTTTGTCTCCACAGGAAGATGGGGTGGACCTCTGTCTCTCTGATGGAAGTGGGGGCTGGTTTTCATCCCTTTACAGATGTGGGGACAGGTCTTTGTCACTCTGCTTTTGCTTTCCTCCACAAAGGCATATCAGAGAGGCAGGTTTTCAGTTCAAGGCAGGCATGTCACTGAACAATGTCGGAAAAAAGGCATGCTGGACAGTGAGGCGGTTGTCCTGAATCATTAATGCTGGCAGGATGCTGATCAAGAAGGACTGCTTACTGTAAATGAGTGAAGGACATGTTACAAAGCATGAGAATCTAGACAGTTCCTAGACATAATATATGGCATGTGTATCCAAAGCAGTGTTAATTTGTTGTAGAAGGTGAGGGCAGCATGACCAATCTTTGGCAGCGTTTGAGGAAGGTGCAGGAAGCAGTTTCTTAATCAAACAGGAATATTTATTAAAGTCCAAAAGTCTTCCAAAGGAAAACTAACAAGTGCCTTTCTCCAGCACACAAAGGAAGAACAGAAACAAATAGTTCATATATTCCAATCAGGTTCCCATAGACCAAAGTCTCAAAGCTGTTTCCACATCTACACTCAAACTCTAGCAGGGTCTGAGCAGCTCACACAAGGTCTTTCTCTCTTACACACACAGCCCCTTGTGAGCAGCTCAGCAGCCCTTTTAAATCAGCTGCACTTGGAGGATGGGACTGACCAGTCCCACCCATCTCTACTAGCCATTCCTGAAACCTGGACCCATGCTGCTCCATTAAACAAACCTCTCAGCACTTACTGGAGCCTTTTTTCCAGGTTTCACATTACCAAGGCCAGGCACCTCAGTGACACATACACTCCATGCAGGACCCATACTGCTGCAACCTTACACCATGATTTTTGGGTGAAATGACAAATACATGTAATTGTCCGCTATGCTGGTATATTTTATAAATTCTCATCAGAGCAGTACATAGATGACTCTTTTAGCATCTATGTCTACTACAGCACAAATCTTCATCCTTAAAGGGAACCTGTCAGCAGGATTGTGCATAGTAACCTACACAAAGTGTCTGGTCGGCGCCGTTATACTGAATAAAATGATACCGGAGGCAGCGCATGCGCAGTAGTACTCGCTAGATGCTAATGCGCAGGCGCAGCCGACGGCGCTATATTGATGTAGTGTGATTTTTTGGGGGGCTGCAACAACAAGGAGCCGGCACAGGCGCTTGCGCAGTAGCATCTATCGGAACTTAGAGCTTCTTATGACTTATATGGAAATGTGAAAGGGAGTATAGAGGATTAGAAAAACATGGGCGCTTTCTCCTAGAAACGGCACTACACATGCCCATGTGTCTAGTATTGCAGCTCAACGCCATAAAATGTGATCGGTGGGAGTACCGAGTGTCAGACTGACACCGATCTGGTATTTGTGATCCACCTTGAAGATATGTCATCAATGTCATTGTGGTGGGTCAGCCACTTTGTAGTCGACCAGTCCTCTGACTCCGCTGCTTCTCTGTGGTTGTGCAGGTGCTGGCGTATTACATCAAGTATCTTTTACAATCGGCAGCACATGCCTAAGATGAAAAATAGTACTAAAATATCATATACGGTAAGTGTTACTCGATAATAAACAAAAATCAAACTAATGTGTATAAACAATAAATAAAGTCAAATATGCAATAAAAATTAAATGTTGATTTAAAATCAAGAAGCAATGAAAGCAAGGAGAGGCCGATGAGACACAAAATAATGACGACAACCATACTCGGGGTAGCCACCGAATGTCAGAATGCTACCAAAGAATGATGATAACAGTTATGTATATGCATATGTGTGTATTCATTAAGTTATTTACGATGCAATTCTGAGAGATATATAGTATTTTGGTGCAATATAAAGCACATATATGGTGCAATGTAAAACACAAAATTAAATCAATGGTAAAAAGATAGATGCATTATAGGCAGACATACCCAAAACTAGAATGGGCCTCTATCTCAGTCCCTAAATGTATGTAGACAGATTTGAGGGAAAAAGGATGGGACATGTTGAATTTTTAACATGCACGATCCTTTGTTCTCGAAAGGAAAACTAGTACAGCTAGACAGTTATCAAATCAGAAAAAAATGAAAATCTGTAGTATAGAAAAAAAATCTACGCAATAAAAAAAAAAGAGTCTGATCCATTACTGCAGTAAGAGTCCCTCACTCATTATAATGCAGGTGGCATATATATTGGTGCCTAGAGGCGCTTATTGTCTGTTAGTCTGTGAAGGGTTAAAATGCCCACCCTGGCGGTGATTTTAAGAGAACGAGATCTTTCTGTCTGCCAACAGCAGAACTGTCGGCTGTGAAGAACAGAATGACTTGTAAAGAAAATTGAATGTCACAGAAATAATTAAAGTGTTCTTTATGTGAGCGCATTAATCAATCCCGCGCTCCCCTTAATAACTCTTCACTTGACGTGCTGGCAGCGCTGATGAGCATAGTGGGCAGTAATGACCCATGATTACTTTTACGTTGCATTTAATAGTAAAAGTAATATGTTTGGAGGTTCTGCCTTTCTCATGGCAATTTAGACCATGAACTGTTTTCTTCTCGGATGCGGTGCACTTAGCGTCAGGATTGTGCTTGGCATGGGGGGGGGAGCCTTTCTTATGGATTTCATACAATACCAAGAAAATCTGTTTTATCTGGAGACGTGTTTAACAAAGTGCCTGTGATCGTCATGTACAATCAGGCAACGAACGGCCATTTAGTCAGTCGTCCATTAGGTAAAAAAAAACCTCCCATCAGTCAGAAAATACAGTAATTATATGGCATTCGGGGTTTTTTTTCTTAGTATCTCAGATATTTGCCTTTTTACTACATTTATTCTTCAAACATGTGAATGGCATATTTCTCTATATTTGCCCATGTTAGTACACGGTAGTGGAGCGTGATTTACTGGCAGATTTGTCATCCAGGATTCCGCGTAGACAAATGAAAGGGCTTACTATCATGGTAGTCACAATGGTTGTCACCCAAAAAGTACTCTTGATGTGTGCATTAATTCTGGGTTCCTTTTTCTTAGAATTTTGCATTGCACCATTCCTCTGTTGTTCCTCCTGGAAATGTTTGAAAAATATAACGACTGGGCAGTATCGTTCTTCTTGTTAATAAGGTGTGTGCTATGTTACGCAGGGACAAGGAAACTGTGGCTTCCAGTTGTTCATGTATTAATATGTTTCCAGGAGAACTAATAGAGGATCAGACTCTTAAGAAAAATGGATCCAGGTGCTTTAAAGGGTTTTTTCCATTTTCTATCTTGAGCAGCACGTCGCTCCTCAGTCTTCTAGCTTGCTGCTTGCCAGGTTGTGCGTCCCTGACAATTGACCTTTCAGACCTGCGGCATGGTCCAAACTGCATCCTTTTTGCTATGCTGCAAGCAGAGACAGATTTCCCTTTGGAACGTCGGTGGATCACAGGGGATACGGCCAGCAAATGTTTTCTAAAACTGATGTGTCAGGAGAGATCATTTTTACCATATATAAGGCTCTGTTCACACCTGCATCATGGTTTCCACTTATGATGCAAACCACAATGCAATGCTGGATCTGTCACACAACAGGGCCCCCATCACCTGATGACTTACAGTAGACATTGGGTCTCGCCAGATGATGGGGGTCCGGCTGCACACATCCCTGTGACTCCGATAGTCCAACACACAGAGTAGAACAACTATTTATTTATTATTGTTACTTTATAGTTATATAGTAAGCGCTACGTAAACACGACGCGCACATGATAAATGGTGCCACTATCACACTTCATTTTGACAACATTTATATTAGTTATATATTTTTTTTTTACATTTATATTACTGGGGCAGTAGACCAGAACAAGAATGATTGTGTCCTCCGCCAACATAATTGATTTACTGAAACCTTCAGTCTAAATCACCCGCTAATATAGAGCTAGCTGATGTAACCGCGAGCCAACAAGATAATTCTAGCACTTTATCTGTATAATATAGCAAAGCTTATTAATAACCTCCACCCCCCCAAAAAAACTGTTGTATTGGAGAAACAAGTTATAAGTGGAATGTTAGAGCCGCGATGATAACAATAAACTTGTAAACTAAGCAGGAAAAAAAAATAATCCTCAATATCTAATATAGCTAGATAACATCATCCAAGAACATAAAAGGGTTCCCTAAAATTATATAAAGATGCCTGACATAAACAGTCACAGTAGGTGTTGAGTGAGGGCCGCACTGAGGGTCGTCCATGAGGCCTATTTAAAATAGCCGCATGATTGCATCTAGTAGGTGCCCTTAATGTTTCCCACTGTGGTGATTTGCGACATCCATGTTGGAATTCTTCTAATTGTCCCATGACTTTGACCGTATAGGAAAACATTCAGATATAGCCACACAAGATATGTAATATTGGAGTCCCTTCGTAGCCTGATTAGCCAAAAGTAGACCACTCGGCCACAGTCCAGTCCCTTTAAGGAGGACCTTATAAAGTTATTTAGCTTATAACGTTTAGATTAGAATTTATGGTAAATCCAACAGGCATGTACTTTTTCCTCTTTATGATATAGATCAATTAAAAGCAGGAGACGTCATGCAGGGGATAAAAAAGAACTCTCCCTGTAAGCTTAGAGCAGGCTTTCTCCTATGTGAGATATGTAATGGCAGACAGCTGTGCTGTCCTCCGTGATATCTGCACATACTGTGTAGTATACAGAAGAGCTGAGTGTTATTACAAACTCTTCCATCTCACAGCAGTCAGTGTGGGGGAGTGAAATTACTGACTGCCCTGAGATGAAAGCTGGAAGTACTGTAGTTGTAATCACACTTAGCTCTGCTCTATACTGCACAGTACCTGCAGAGAGCAGGGCGGTCCGTCATTACATGTCTCAGGCTGGAGAAAGCCTTCTCTAAGCTTATTTAGAACATGTTCATTTTTTCCCCTGCATAACACCTTTTGCTTAAGATTGGTCAAGGTCAGCAGGTCACTTCCTCAGAGATGGATTATCAAAAACCTGGTAACAGATTCCCTTTATTAAGTGTATACTGTAACATTTCCAGGGGATATAGCTCTAGGATCGCTGTCTGGGTAGACAGAATGGCACGAAAACAGTTCATTCAGACAGCGGTTCTGGTGTAAAACTGGCCGCAACCAGCTTTATTAAAGTCCACAGCACACAGATAAAAATAAAGCATAAACAGAAAAAACCTAGGCTTGTCTAGCCACTAATTACACATAGATCGATTGCCCTGTCTATCCGGGTCCCGGCTCTACCAGCCTGACCCAAAACAACACATATGATATATGTTACCAGTATGGAGTTTCACAGATACTCCTCCTTGTGTCTGAAGGCACTTTCAATGTCCAGACTTGAGAGAGATCCACTCCTATTCAGCCGCTATTCACACGGATTCGCACTGAGACTACTCCTGTGTCCGGGGTCCTTCCTGCACCCAGACTGAGATAGCTCACACTCCTGGAGACGCCCCTTGTGCCGGGACACCTTCCTGTGTCCAGACTGAGCGTGCTCCCACTCCTGGAGACACCTTCTGTGCCTGGACCCCTTGTCCAGACTGAATGAGCTCTCAGACTGTGTTTCAACACACCTACTTCTGGTCTCCTAATTAACACCTGAGTGATTTCAGGCCTGAGCTGCAAGTGTGTGCTGAATGTGAGGTGTAGTGACCTTTCTCTACCACTAGGTTTACAAAGCCACACATTTCCCTTATACCATACAGCACAGTACCTAGGTGAAATGTACACCCCATTCAACACATATTCCTTCACTGTCTCACATATCCCCTCCCTCTTCTCCAGACCGGAGGGCTGGTCATCCAGACCGGAGGGCTGGTCAACAATCCAACAGAGACAGTGAACTCTGGACCAGTCATGGCCCTCATCAGCTTCATCTTCATCTGAAGCATCCGCACTACTCTGTACCCTCCCAGGCCTATGCTCTCTGCGGGCCTCGGGTATCCTGCACGGTTTCATCTTGACCTTAGGGCCGGGCTCAGTTTCGATATAGTGCCTGGCCAGAGAAGTACGACCCGGTACATCAGAACACTTCTGCTGACTCTTCCTCAGAAACTCACGTACCTCCTGTCCCTGGTGCACTGACCATGTGTCACCAACTATCACAGAAGGTATAGGGGGTTTTTCACTTTTCTCCAATTCCCCTCCTTCAGGCTCTTCTGGCAGGACATGCCCAGAAGCCCTACCGTCAGTCCTACACTCTACTTCTTCAGTCACATCACTTTGGTCTCCAATATCTCCATTTATTCCAGCCTTCAAGTTCTCCTTGATAGCGGCATCTGTATACTCAGAACCCGCCGGATTCTTCTCTTCCACCACGTTCTGCATCCCATCTGGGCTCCCGTGTGTCTGTAGCGGCAACGGAGTGACACATCGCTTTTCCCATTTGTTGGGACGTGGCTCCGATGTAGCCTCCCTGAAAGTGCGCTTGAGCTCACCAATGCCAGCTACTGATCCGGACCGTAACCCGTCCACGCCGCTGTCTTCGGCAGAAACAGATTCCTGGAGAGAGTCAGTCCCCATATCTTCAGTCTTGTTCCTCACAGCTTCACTTGAAACCTCAGCTTCTGATGAGGCATCTGGCTTGGTGACCACCACTTCCATGGCTTTTTCCACCTCTGCAGCATCACCTTCAGAGTCCTTGGCATGATGCAGATCCACACCACACACCGACAACTTCTCATCTTCAACAGCATCCACTTGTGCTGTGTTCAGTTTCAGAGTCCTGCCTTTAAAGCTCAGCTCTCCTCCTTTCACCTTAGTCTTCGCCAGGGAACCGGCCAACTGTAAAACATCTTCAGATGCCATCTTCTGTCTGGCTGTAAGGTCAGCATCAGCTTTCTTCTCAGGACTCTCAACCTCCTCTGCTACCATGCTTTCCTCATTTGCACTGGTTGCTTTATGGTCATCAGATGATTCACTATCACTATCTGACCCCTTTTTCTCAGCCACATCTGGCTCACTGTCAGGGCTATACACTTCATTTTCATTCACATCCTGCTCACTGTCAGGGCTATACACTTCATTTTCATTCACATCCTGCTCACTGTCAGGGTTATACAATTCATTTTCATTATATCCTGCTCATGTCAGGGTTATACAATTCATTTTCATTCACATCCTGATCTGGAACCTTAGTTAACATGTCATCCACAACATTAACTTCACCATCTGGTCCCTCAAGTATGTGACTATGTGACAACCCCAGCACTATACTTCTATATAGCTCAGGTACTAGGAGCTGACTCACGACCTCTCCCTGGACTTCAGTGTCCCTATACAATAGGTTATTGTTCATGGCAGCATGAGGAAACCTCTCCTCAGAGCCAGGCTCCTGGGAAACCTCATTTAGATCAATCATATTTTCCTGTGCCGTCCTAAGAGTGGGGTCTCGCCACTGCTCACTCTCAAAATTGTCACAGGACACAGGCAAGTCAGGGACACTCGGTTCCCGAGAACCACCATCCTCGTCTCCCAACATCACCTGCAAAGGAATTTCATCTTTATTATGATCATCATCACTATTATGATTAGCATCATCATCATTATCAATATCAGCATCATCATCATGGTCATCATCATTATCATGATCATCATTATCATTATCAATATCAGCATCATTATCATGGTCATCATCATTATCATGATCATCATCATTATCACATAATTTTAATGGCCCACTAGCATTGTGTTCCGCCCCTCGGGACTGCGCACCCTCAATAGGAGCTTCATCACACTGTCCATCAGAATCACCCTTCCCCAGAGATCCTTAGACCGGGGAAAGTCATTACCCAATATGACGGGTTGCACCAGGTTCTTCACTACCCCCACTTCATATGAAACCTCCCCGAGTTTGGGGACCAAGTCCACGGCAGTCTCTGGGTAGACTTTGGTGTCTCCATGGATGCACACCATACTCAGGTGCTTATCAGGGATGAAGTCCCTATCAATCAGGCTGTCACATACGGAAGTCACTGGACTCTCTGAGTCCAAGAGGGCCTGTGCTGGGCAGTCATTTACAACCACCGGGGACACCTGTGGTCCAGTCTCTTCGGCTGAGGTGGACACACACACAGGTTCTGCGCAGAGAGAGAGGGATCTGCCAACATCACAACACATAGGCTCCCCCTCTATTGGACAGTTGGCTGCAATTTCACGCCAGGTCCAACACTGTCCATCACACTCTCCCACCCACATGTCCCCTCGGGCCCGAACCCGCTTATCAGCATACCCCATGTCCCCAACAGCTGGAACGCTCTTACCGCGAGAGTTCAGCGTCCGGGAACTCCGAAGTGACTACCTCTCAAACGGCTGTACCTCAGGAGGACGTGCTTGGGTGTAGCGGTCCACTATCACCTTTTCAACTCCATAATCAGGTTTGCTGACTGCAGACTCCCAACTGCATCTCCAGTCATGAACTCCCCTGGCACGGGCTGTCACCGTAACACCCAGCCGGGTAAGAATCTCCGCTTTCAGCTTGGCATAGTCTTGGCTGTCCTGCTCGCTCAGGTCAGCATAGGCCACCTGGGGCACTCCAATCAGATAGGGTGCGACCATCATGGCCCATTCAGATAGGGGCAGATTCTCCTTCTCTGCCAGTCTCTCAAACCTAGTGAGATATACCTCCACATCATCACGAGGTGTCATCTTTTTCAAGGACCGTCTTACCGCCTTCTTTACAGCGGACAACGCAGGTACCTTCACAACATTACTTCGGGACGCGGCACCGAAATCCTTTTTTTGTGCTGCCATCCGCTCAACAAATAACCGGTTATTCTCCTGCTGCTGCTGCAGGAATTGCTGCTGGGCCTGCTGCATGCGCTGCTGGTGCTGCAGGCGCTGCTGCTCCATGCTCTGCTGCATGCTTCGCTGGGCCTGGGCCAAGCACTCAATGAGCTCCTCCATACTGCCGGACTTATCTGTCTCAACCACGGCAGTCTTATGTTGCACATTAACTTGCGCCATTTGTTCAAACAGCGCCTCCATGCTGTCATCCATGCTGTCAGACTTCTCTGTCTTAACAACGGCAGTCTTCACTCAAGACATACACACTCTACAGTCTTTTCCATAGAAAAATTCAGCTCTGCTGTGCAGACACTTTTTTTTTTTTTTTCTTTTGCAAAGTCTATTAGGGCTACTGTCTCTTTAAGACTGCTCCACAGACTTTTCTTTTGCTGCTGCATATTCCACAGTCATTTTCACAACAAGTTCAGCTTTGCTGTGCATACATTTTCTCTCTGCAGACCCTATCAGGGCCACTGTCTCTCCAAGACTTGCTCCAATCAGACGTTTCTCTTAACACACTTTTTTTTTTTTTTCCTCTGCTGCTATTTCAACAGACTTCACCTTTATTGCTGTCTCTAATCCACTGTGCTGCATGCACACTCCAGCACTAACTGTATCAGCCACTGCGCTGCCCCAGCATTCTCCGCCAATTGTAACATTTCCAGGGATATAGCTCTAGGATCGCTGTCTGGGTAGACAGAATGGCACGAAAACAGTTCATTCAGACAGCGGTTCTGGTGTAAAACTGGCCGCAACCAGCTTTATTAAAGTCCACAGCACACAGATAAAAATAAAGCATAAACAGAAAAAACCTAGGCTTGTCTAGCCACTAATTACACATAGATCGATTGCCCTGTCTATCCGGGTCCCGGCTCTACCAGCCTGACCCAAAACAACACATATGATATATGTTACCAGTATGGAGTTTCACAGATACTCCTCCTTGTGTCTGAAGGCACTTTCAATGTCCAGACTTGAGAGAGATCCACTCCTATTCAGCCGCTATTCACACGGATTCGCACTGAGACTACTCCTGTGTCCGGGGTCCTTCCTGCACCCAGACTGAGATAGCTCACACTCCTGGAGACGCTCCTTGTGCCGGGACACCTTCCTGTGTCCAGACTGAGCGTGCTCCCACTCCTGGAGACACCTTCTGTGCCTGGACCCCTTGTCCAGACTGAATGAGCTCTCAGACTGTGTTTCAACACACCTACTTCTGGTCTCCTAATTAACACCTGAGTGATTTCAGGCCTGAGCTGCAAGTGTGTGCTGAATGTGAGGTGTAGTGACCTTTCTCTACCACTAGGTTTACAAAGCCACACATTTCCCTTATACCATACAGCACAGTACCTAGGTGAAATGTACACCCCATTCAACACATATTCCATCACTGTCTGTAATGTATGTAGTACAGTTCATATAGCGTCTTGTGCTTGGGTGCGATGAAAACACAGGAGTCACAGGTTTGATATAGAAAAGTCCTGTATTACTTCATACAAGTTGGCAGAAATAGTCACACAGTTTGCAGACACAGAAACAGGAGACACAGCAGGCCAGAGTAATCCAAGCTCAGCAATCACTCTCCAATACAGATTCAGGATCTTCTTCTCTGTTACCGTAAGTCCATGTAAACGTGGGTCTTTCAAAGAGCAGGGTTCAGAGTCCACAAGTGCTTCAGAGTTCCTCAGTAGGAATAGCTGGAGTACAAGGTCCAAGGCTTACAGGAGTCAAGTCACAGGTTCACTGCAGGCTAGATTCTGAAGCACTGATTGCTCAGCTGTGGCTGCTTAAGAAGCAAAGGAGAGAATCAGGGCGGGAACATGCAAGCTGGAAACTCCATTTTGACTGAGGGCAAGATAGCTGCAGCAAGACAGAAAGTAAAATGGCTGACGAACAAACTGAGTTTCAGGAATATATACATAGAACCTTACATTACTCCCCCTTAAGGACAACCTCCGGATGACCTCAGACCAGGCTTGTGTGGGTACCTCTGATGAAACTGACGGAGCAAGCGAGGAGCATTAACGTTATTGACCGGTTCCCATGAGTTGTCCTCCACTGGTTAGCCCTGCCATTTAATCAGATATTGTAACTGATTTCTATACAACCTGGAATCTAAAATCCTTTCCACCACAAATTCTTCCTGACCATCGACTAGCACTGGGTCAGGGCAAGGAGAGGAACGTCCAGGAAACGTATTGGGTGTCGCAGCCTTTAGTAGGGATACATGAAAGACAGGGTGGATTCTCATAGTTCTGGGCAGTTGAAGACGACAAGCAACGGCACTTATAATTTTACTGATTTTATAGGGTCCAATGTACTTATGTCCCAACTTAGACGATGGAATCCTTAACTTAAGATTTCTGGTTGACAGCCAGACCAAGTCTCCTACCTTGAAAGCTGGTGCAGGTTTACGAAATTTATCTGCTGCTTTCTTGTACCTTTCTTGAGCCGATTCCAGATTTTCCTTTAGAAGATCCATATTCTTCTGTAAAGACGTGATTCTTTCAGCCACTGTGGTAAAGGCGTTTCTATGGGAAATCGTGGTAGAATGTTAGGATGATAACCTAGATTAGAGTAAAAAGGAGACTGTTTAGTGGAGGCACTCTGAGAGTTGTTATACGAGAACTCAGCTAATGGAAGTAGATCCACCCAATCATCCTGTAGGTGGCAGATAAAGCAGCGGAGATACTGCTCCAGGGTTTGATTGGTTCGTTCGGTCTGTCCATTAGTCTGGGGATGAAAAGCAGAAGAAAGGTTTACTTTAATGTCCAATGCTGCACAGAAATTTTGCCAAAACCTAGAAGTGAATTGCACCCCTCGATCCGAAATAACCTCATCCGGTACTCCATGTAAGCGAAACACATCTTTAATCATCAAATCTGATGTCTGTTTTGCAGTGGGTAAGCCGACACAAGGGATAAAATGAGCTGCCTTTGTTAGACGGTCAACCACCACTAGAATGGTGTTCTTCCCCTGAGAGGTTGGTAACTCCACAATGAAGTCCATAGAAATGGATCCCCACGGGCGGGACGGGGTGGGAAGAGGCTGTAACAGACCAGTTGGTGAGGAGCGAGGTGTTTTGCATCTTGCACAGACCTCACATGAAGTGACATAATTCAAAACATCCTTCCTGCAAGTGGGCCACCAAAAGAAACGAGAGAGAAATTCCTGTGTCTTTAGAATTCCTCTATGCCCGGCTATCTTGGAATCGTGAATGAGTTGCAATACTCTTAATCTGACTGTTTCAGGAATATACAGACGTTGTCCCTGAATCCACACACCATTCTTAAAGACAAGACTTACGTCCCTTGGGGGTTGTGCCAAAAAGGAATCCGCATGGTATGCTTCCTTGATATCCTTAAGTAGTTCTTGATTATGAATTACTCCTAGGAATCTAGAGTCAGGAAGAATAGTCTTAGGAGGAGTAATTGGACGTGTCTCTGCTGAGTAAATCCTAGAGAGTGCATCAGCCTTTCCATTGCGCGATCCTGGTCTATAAGAGATGATAAAATTTAATTGGTTTAAGAAAAGATTCCAGCGAGCCTGGCGAGGAGTCAGGCACTTAGCCGACCTGATAAACTCAAGGTTACGATGGTCTGTCAGGACGACTATTTGCTGTGCAGCTCCCTGAAGAAGGTGTCTCCATTCTTTGAAGGCGGCAATAATGGCCAACAACTCTCTATTGCCCACATCGTAGTTCCTCTCAGCCGAAGACAACTGCTGGGAAAAGAAGGCACAGGGATGCAAGACATTCTTCTCACCTGTTCTCTGAGAGAGTATAGCTCCAACGGCACAGTCTGAAGCATCCACCTCTATTATGAAGGCAAGCTCGGGGTTGGGATGTACTAGGATAGTGCAGTGGTAAATTTATCTTTTAGACGGGAAAATGCTTCCTGGGCTTGGGGAGTCCAGGAAAACCTAGACTCTTTCCGGGTAAGTTGAGTGATAGGTGACACTACCTCAGAGAAATTTCTAATGAAACGTCTATAGAAGTTGGCAAACCCGATGAAGCGCTGTACCTCCTTCACATTTCTAGGACTTGGCCAATCCTTGATGGCTTGGGTTTTGCTTCCATCCATACTAATTCCTTGTGTAGACAGTACATACCCCAGAAATTGAATTTCGGTCCTATGGAATTCACACTTTTCAAGTTTGATGTAAAGATGATTTTGTCTTAGACGTTCCAAGACCATTCTCACATGTCCATGATGTTCCTCTGTGGAGTTAGAAAAAATTAGAATATCATCCAAATAAATTACCACGAATGTATCTAGGAGATCCCTGAAGATGTCATTCACCAAGTGTTGGAAAGTGGCTGGGGCGGTACTCAGACCAAAAGGCATAACTAGATATTCAAAGTGTCCATAGCGTGACCTGAATGCAGTCTTCCATTCATCCCCAGGTCTAATACGGACTAAGTTATAGGCCCCACGAAGATCTAGTTTAGAAAAAATTTTGGCATGTCGCACTCTCTCCAATAACTCAGGGATTAAAGGCAATGGATAACGGTTTCTAATAGTAACCTTATTGAGTTCCCTATAGTCTACGCATGGTCTCAGAGATCCATCTTTCTTCTTTACAAAGAAGATGGGTGCACCTGCAGGAGATGAAGAGGGGCGTATGAAGCCCTTGGCTAGATTTTCATCTATGTAATCCTTTAAAGCCTTTAGCTCGGGCCCCGCCAGGGGGTAGATCTTACCAAAAGGTATCTCTGCTCCAGGCAATAATTCAATTGGACAATCATATGGACGGTGAGGAGGAAGCTGGTCAGCGTTCTTCTTGTCACATAAATCCACATAGTCCTGGTATACAGCTGGTAGTTCAGGGACTGACATGATTCCTTTAGAAACAGAGCAAGCTGAAACTTTTGGACTCATCTGTTTCTCTGGAAAGTGTAATTCCTTGGTCTCCCAGTTAATGGTAGGATTCTGAGCCTGCAGCCATGGTAGCCCTAGAATAATGGGAAAGTGGGGAGAAGAGATAAGCATAAAGGACAGTTTCTCTTGATGATCTTTACCCATAAGAACCCTCAAAGGCTCTGTTTCCTGATCCACTGGTCCAGAGGTCAGCAGGGAGCCATCCACAGTTTCCATCTGTACTGGAGTAGCCTTCTTCACTGAACGTATTCCCTGTTTCAGAGCAAAGGAGACATCCATAAAATTTCCACTTGCCCCTGAGTCGATCATAGCAGAGCTAGACACCCAAGCTGAGTCAACCCAGAGTTTGATGGAAAGAAAGCAATGAGAATTGTTTTTCTTACAACTCAGCTGGGACACCGCTGAGGAAACTTGAAAAATGGCAGCGTTTACACAGTCAACGTCCTCAGAGGTAACGGAGTTTAAGTCGAGAAATCAAGATCTGTTGCTGCAGATCTCTCTGGAGCCTGAGGCTCGGACCTGACAGATCCCCTCTCGCAACACTCACAATGAATGAGTGCTGCAGTAGTCTTACGAGAACGGCTGGGGCAGTTTATAATGAAGTGCCCTGACTTACCACAATAGAAACATAGATTCTCCTTAAAACGATGTTCCTTGCGTGCATCACTAACCCGTCGTTGTAAAGAGTCTACCTGCATGGGTTCAGGTTCCCGTGTAATCCTACTCAAAGGTTCCTTAGCTGGAGAGGAAGGTAGGAAAAGGTTAGTACGATTGCTTTCGAACTATCTCTCTTGCCTGCGTTCAGTCAGACGAGTATCAATACGGATGCAGTAGTTAATAAAGTCACCTAACGCAGTGGGAGGGTCGGCACGAGCAAGTTCATCCTTAATCAGTGGAGATAACCCCTTTCGAAAAATAGATTTTTTGGCGGAACTGTCCCAGGTGGTATCAAGGGCCCATCTCCTGAAATCCAAGGCATATTCAGCTACCGAGTGCTTACCTTGGCGCAAAGCTAACATGGCTGCTTCAGCTGTTGCACCTCGATTGGGGTCATCAAACACCTGCCCCATGGCTGAAATAAAATCATCAAGGTGATTCAAACAATCATCCTCAGTCTCAATCAGAGGGTTTGCCCACATTAAAGCCTTGTTGGTAAGCAACATAATTATAGTAAGCACCTTAGATCGTTCAGTGGGAAATTGTGAAGCATGTGCAGAAAAAAAAAGATTGCATTGATTAATAAATCCCCTGAATTTCTCACGTTCACCGCCAAAACGAAAAGGGGCAACTTGGGAATCCCAGCACTCGGGGCTACGGCAGGAGCCTGGACTCGCCCCTCTAGAACCTCAATCCTGGCTCGCAAATCCTGGGTAGTCTGTCCAACCACTTGCAAATTGTGATTATTGAGGTCCTGTAGATTTGTAAAACGGGTCTTTATATTCTGCAAATCTGCAAGGATATTATCAGTCACTCCGCAAAGTTCCTTTATGCTGGGCCTCCATTTTCCAGATCTTTTAAGACAGGATTACTGGAAGAAGAGGAGAGAAAAAAAACAATAGTGTTTACCTGTGGTAACACTGCAAAAAGAAAAAACTTAAGGGAATTGCTCACCTGGAATGGTTGTGAGAAGTCACAACCACTGTCATCACAGAAAGTACAACCGGACGTCTGATATCCACAGTACAGCAGACACAGCCTTCCAGACCCAGCAGACACTAACGTTTTGGCTTCAGAATCTTGTAATGTATGTAGTACAGTTCATATAGCGTCTTGTGCTTGGGTGCGATGAAAACACAGGAGTCACAGGTTTGATATAGAAAAGTCCTGTATTACTTCATACAAGTTGGCAGAAATAGTCACACAGTTTGCAGACACTGAAACAGGAGACACAGCAGGCCAGAGTAATCCAAGCTCAGCAATCACTCTCCAATACAGATTCAGGATCTTCTTCTCTGTTACCGTAAGTCCATGTAAACGTGGGTCTTTCAAAGAGCAGGGTTCAGAGTCCACAAGTGCTTCAGAGTTCCTCAGTAGGAATAGCTGGAGTACAAGGTCCAAGGCTTACAGGAGTCAAGTCACAGGTTCACTGCAGGCTAGATTCTGAAGCACTGATTGCTCAGCTGTGGCTGCTTAAGAAGCAAAGGAGAGAATCAGGGCGGGAACATGCAAGCTGGAAACTCCATTTTGACTGAGGGCAAGATAGCTGCAGCAAGACAAAGTAAAATGGCTGACGAACAAACTGAGTTTCAGGAATATATACATAGAACCTTACACTGTCTCACAATACTTTGAATGGTATCTTTTGGGCATTAACTGTTTATAAGCCCAGTCTATGACATTTTAATAGGCACACGCTGAGGCTGACTGTTTATAGGAGCACTCTTAGTTTGTAGGTGCACAATGACTATTTGTGTGTGTCCTTTCTGGCTGACACTAATAATGTGTGCACTTTCTGGCTGACAGTATTGTTGGGTGCACTCTCTGGCTGACAGTATTCTTAGGTGCACTCTTTGGCTGACACTGTGTGCACTCTTTGGCTGACACTGTACTCTCTGGCTGAGGCTATTTGTTTGTGCACTCTTTGGCTGACTCTGTGTGTGCACTCTTTGGCTGGCACTGTGTGTGCACTCTTTGGTTGACACTGTGTGCACTCTTTGGCTGTCACTGTGTGTGCACTCTTTGGCTGACACTGTGTGTGCACTCTTTGACTGACACTGTGTGTGCAATCTTTGGCTGACACTGTGTGTGCACTCTTTCGCTGACACTGTGTGCACTCCTTGGCTGACTGTGTGTGCACTCTTTGGCTGACACTGTGTTTGCACTCTTTGGCTGACACTGTGTGTGCACTCTTTGACTGACACTGTGTGTGCACTCTTTGGCTGACTCTGTGTGTGCACTCTTTGGTTGACACTGTGTGTGCACTCTTTCACTGACACTGTGTGCACTCTTTGGTTGACACTGTGTGTGCACTCTTTGGTTGACACTGTGTGTGCACTCTTTGGCTGACACTGTATGTGTACTCTTTGGCTGACACTGTGTGTGCACTCTTTGGCTGACTGTGTGTGTACTCTTTGGCTGACACTGTGTGTGCACTCTGGCTGACACTGTGTGTGCACTCTTTGGCTGACTCTGTGTGTGTACTCTTTGGCTGACTCTGTGTGTGTACTCTTTGGCTGACTCTGGGTGTGCACTCTGGCTGACTGTGTGTGCACTCTTTGGCTGACACTGTGTGTGCACTCTTTGGCTGACTGTGTGTGTACTCTTTGGCTGACTCTGTGTGTGTACTCTTTGGCTGACTCTGTGTGTGCACTCTGGCTGACTGTGTGTGCACTCTTTGGTGACACTGTGTGTGCACTCTTTGGGTGACACTGTGTGTGTACTCTTTGGCTGACACTGTGTGTGCACTCTGGCTGACACTGTGTGCACTCTTTGGCTGACACTGTGTGTGCACTCTTTGGCTGACTCTGTGTGTGCACTCTTTCACTGACACTGTGTGCACTCTTTGGCTGACACTGTGTGTGCACTCTTTGGCTGACACTGTGTGCACTTCTTGGCTGACACTGTGTGTGCACTTCTTGGCTGACACTGTGTGTGCACTTCTTGGCTGACACTGTGTGTGCACTCTTTGGGTGACACTGTGTGTGTACTCTTTGGCTGACACTGTGTGTGCACTCTGGCTGACACTGTGTGCACTCTTTGGCTGACTCTGTGTGTGTACTCTTTGGCTGACTCTGTGTGTGCACTCCTTGGCTGACTCTGTGTGTGCACTCTTTAGGTGACACTGTGTGTGTACTCTTTGGCTGACACTGTGTGTGCACTCTGGCTGACACTGTGTGTGCACTCTGGCTGACACTGTGTGTGCACTCTTTGGCTGACACTGTGTGTGCACTCTTTGGCTGACTCTGTGTGTGCACTCTTTCACTGACACTGTGTGCACTCTTTGGTTGACACTGTGTGTGCACTCTTTGGCTGACACTGTGTGTGCACTCTTGGCTGACACTGTGCACTTCTTGGCTGACACTGTGTGTGCACTTCTTGGCTGACACTGTGTGTGCACTCTTTGGTGACACTGTGTGTGTACTCTTTGGCTGACACTGTTGTGCACTCTGGCTGACACTGTGTGCACTCTTTGGCTGACTCTGTGTGTGTACTCTTTGGCTGACACTGTGTGTGCACTCCTTGGCTGACTCTGTGTGTCACTCTTTAGGTGACACTGTGTGTGTACTCTTTGGCTGACACTGTGTGCACTCTGGCTGACACTGTGTGTGCACTCTGGCTGACACTGTGTGTGCACTCTTTGGCTGACTCTGTGTGTGCACTCTTTGGCTGACACTGTGTGCACTCTTTGGCTGACACTGTTGTGGGATCCGCTCTCTGGTGCTGTTTTTGGGCTCACCCTCTGGAGGACTCTTGTAAGGCTTGCTGGTGCTCTATCTGATTGACAATGTTTGCCTAACAGTTTACCGGGAAGTTATGAGCGTCTCTCATGCTGTAATTAAAGGGCATGGATGGAGTACTTGAAGGTGGGACTTATGTGAACATTTTCTGCACCTTTCATCCATAATATCGCTCTGAATTTTGGGCCATTTTCTGCCATCATGTATTTTGTAAGCTTGTGCATTTCTATCCATGCATTAATTTAATTATGTAATGCGCTGACTTTACTGCCCAGCCTATACCATCTACTCCACTTTCCATGTATTTGCCATCTTCTCTAATGATTTACCTTCAGTTTGCAGCCAGTTCTCAACAGCTCATAAAGATTTTATGGGAAAATTAACCCATTGGAGCAGAGCCATATTTGCCCTATTAAAAATGCCTATTCTTTGAAAACCTCGGGATAAATTGCATTGCAATGTGTGCTGTGTAGGTTCATAAGGTGTTAACCAACATGGAATTTATGGGTGATCCTCAGTTCAGATTCTTGCTTAGACTTGCTTCTTATTAAAGAACTAAAGTCCTGAGCATGAATAGCCGTGATTACTACATATTGACTTCAGCTAGAAAATCTGTGCTGAAACGTACGGTATATCTGCAGCAAAGCATCCGGCGTAGAAGAAAATGTTCTCTTTTATTCTAAAGCATCATGATTTGTGTATACTGGAAGAAACATGTCTTGTTATGAGAGCAACAGCGCCACCACTAGACATCAGTTGTAAATGCATGATGGTTTTTTGGCCACCACCTAGCAGGTTTAGTATCATGTAAAAGTGACCATACACAATAAATAATTGTCCGCCGCAGTTATTCCTCCCATTTACACACACATTCTGCCAATCTGCATCTTTTATTGGAAGATGGGAAATTTTGCTGCCATCAGATATAACCAGTCAGTGTTATACCTTTCATTGGAACGAGGATAAGGCATGTTGAAATCCAACATGCCCAATCCTTCTTTCCCCTGACCGCTGCTAATAGGGAATAGTCCAGTGGACTCGTGTATCATCCGATGCTGACGTAAAATTGGTTTATAAAGCTAAAAGTGCCAGAGTTCTGGCATAATTGGTGCCAAAAGACCGTCTTGAATGTCTTGGACTTTGTGTCTTTTAGAGACTGCTGACATATTGCCCTACAGGGGCGTGATTTTGCTGGAAATGGGTGTGGTTTGGCTGGGAGAGGTGTGACTTATCATACGACGCTGTGCGCCCCAAAAGATGTGCCAAAATTTGACAAAGTAAACCAATTAATAAGTGGCGTAAACTTGGACTAGACAGTGTAAATATACACCATATTTATCAAACATGAAGCGCTATACTATAGCTGATGGATTTTAAGACTGTCGGTTCGTCCGATACCCATTTATTATACCTTGGGGGCTTCGGACCAGTCAGTCGGCTGAGAGTTGTCTCTCTCCAGTCCCCCATACAGAGGAACGCCCACGCTTGGCCAAGTGCTGCTTTGTTCTCCATGATTGATCCAATGTCTGACTCTTCCAGCAGCGCCTTATCTGCCGGAAAACAAAAGTATCATCCATCGGGACTTTGATATGCCAGCCCTTTCTCTTCCCTCATATGTCGAGGGATAGTCGAGAGTCCCCCATACACATTGGATTGTTGGCAGATCCAATTCTTCCAACATAATCCTAATATGTATGAGGGCAGTAAAGGGGTTGTCCACCTCTTGGGTAATCCTGTCCCAATTAGTGTGTTCTTCCAAGTAAAGTAATAATGGCTTGTACTTGCCTCCAAAGCCGGTGCCGTTCTAGCAGTATCGGCGCAGGTCTCTGAGCCTTGCATCCAATCAGTATCTGCTAATGGGCCACTTCACGCTTACTTCCTTTGGATGAATCTGACATATGGAGGAAGGAGATCACATGATCATCTGATGAGACATACGCTTCAGATGTTCCAGGGGGTCAGAGCCAAAATTAATAATCAAGTCTGATGGGTATGTTTCTGCTATGATTTAGAAACAAATAGTGCTTTCTTTATAGCTGATCGGACACCCCGTTTAAAGGGAATCTGTCAGCAGGTTTTGGTATTTAATCTGAGAACGGCATAATTAAAGGGTAGAAAGCCTGATTCCAGCGATTTGTCACTCACTAAGTTGTGTGTTGTAGTTTCAATACAATCAGTGTTTCATCAACAGGAGATTATCACTGTCTGACTAGGTCTCAGGCCTGTCAGGATAATCTGTGTAAGCCCACCACTGATTGGCAGCTTGCTTCCAATGTAGCCTACACAGGAAGCTGCCAATAAGTGGTGTGGGCGGAGTTATACACAACTCAGCATTCTGAGTTCTGCTAAATCTGCAGTTGGGAAAACAGGGATTCTATCAAAACTACATCAAGCACTAAAGTAAGTGATACATCACTGGAATCGGGGTCTGTGCTCCTACATCATGCTGCTCTCAAATTACATGGCACAAAACCTGCTGACAGATTCCCTTAACTATTGACTGTGATGCTTTCGCCATCACTTTGACAGCAAGAATAGCAGTGCATATAACACTATTTTTGTCGTTAAAAATGAAGGAAACCCCAAAACGCTAGAGGAATAATAAAGTTTTCTGTAATGGATCAGTAGAGAGTAATATCAGTAGTCAGTTGTTTGCTATAACTTTCTGCTCTTGTCTTCCTATCTGTTTTGTCAGGTATTTTTCTGTGCATTGTGTAAAGTTTCCTTCCGGAGTTGTCAGAGTGCCGCATGGATGTTATTACTTTGCTATGAACTTTGAGAACTTCTTCCATTTGGTTCTAAAGAGAAAGTTTCCCCTTTACCTCTAGAATGAAGTCACCCTGCTGAGAAATGAAGTGGCGCAGCTGAAACAGCTTCTTCTGGCTCATAAAGATTGCCCTGTAACCGCCATGCAGAAGAAATCTGGCTATCATAGTGAGTAATGTTCCATTACCCATGGCCTTGGGCTACGTCGTGAAATACTGCCAAAATGAACCGTGCCTCTATTAATATAGGAAGCCTCCTATGCACTTCTAGTGTTTAACATTAAATATGGAAAATAAGGCAAGGTTAGAGCTCGCTACATTTAGATGTTGTTTCAATAGAATTCATCTCCACGCTGCTCTCCGCAAAATATTTCCATGCTGCACATGATTAACTTCAGTGTAAGTCTCTCCGGCACTTAAAGCTTTAAAACATTTTGCAGATTTTTTTTCTTCCCCTTTTCAAGCAGTTTTTAATTAGTACTGTATGCTGAAAAAAAAAAATCCCTAAAGCGATTCTGTTCCTGTTTTTCGCATATACAGTAGGATAAACATATGCAAAAGACTCGGGTAAGTTTCTCCAGTGAGTGAAATAAACACATAAAAAATGATATGTATGTTTAGTTTGACAGATTTTATTGTAATGGGATTTATTCCGGTTGCGCACAGAATTGATTTCCGCATCTTGAATTAAATGTCTAATATTTCTGTTCAGCGGCTTGTGTGTGGAATGTTAATAATCATCAGCCCGGGATTTGCAAGTCCTACACGGCGCTGCTCGCTTGTAAGACTAAGGCCTCTTTCACATTTCCGGCGGGCGCCTGGCGGCGCCCCCGGCATTTTGCCGCAGCGCCGCATTTGAAAATCTGATGCGCCGCATGCGGCTTTTTTCGCATTGACATGCATTAGCGCCGGATGGCGCCTCATGTCAATGCGTTGCATGCGGTTTTGTCCGGATGCGGCAGAAATGTACATTGCGGCGTCCGGAAAAAACGCTGCATGTAACGTTTTTTGTTTTTGCCGGATGGTTTCTTATCTCTCCAAGCATCAGAAACCATCCGGCAAAAAACCGCATGCGGCCGCCGGAAGTGTGAAAGGTTTTCACATGCGGCGCTGCGGCAAAATGCCGGGGGCGCCGCAAGGCGCCCGCCGGAAATGTGAAACTAGCCTAAAAGGCTCAGCATGACCAGTCTGCCACTAGTGTGATTCTACAGGTTGCTGAATTTGTGGCAGTGTCCGAAGATCCATGCAGTTTTATTCCTGTGTGTTGATAATACCATGGCATGTAAAAGTTGGAACACCCCTGGTCAAAATTACTGTTGTTGTGAACTGTTAAGCAAGTTGAACGTGAAATGATCATTAAAAGGCCTAAATTTAAAGATGACACATTTGTATTTTAGGGGGGGGGGGAATATATATATATATATATATATATATATATATATATACAGTGGTGTGAAAAAGTCCTGCATAGGTGTGAAGAAAACTATATATTTCATATATTTCATACTTACGCATCTCTACAGTGAAACTGGTGGAACATATATGTTTTTGTAATCCCTCATTGTATGCCATACTCATTTTTGAATGTCCCAAGTGTATAAATTGTTATGGTATGCGCATTTTTGATAATTTTTTTTACAGCATAACCATACCTACACCAGTACAGTGTGTAGAATGGTGAACAGGTTTCTAAGTTCATTAACTTCCAATACAAGTTCACACAGACTTAAATTTTACTTTTTAAGATTTATTATTTTTTATTTATTTCAGAGTCCTGAAAAGGGCCTTTTGAGTGCATCTTTAGCTTCTAATACTTTATTGGCCAGCCTTTGCACCAACTTGCATCTCTGTGGCATTGAGTGAACAAGCTTCTGCAGATGTTCACGAGTGATGATGTGGTTCCAGGCCTGTATCAGAGACTCAATCAACTCTCTCTTGGTCCTTGGCTGTTTTTTAGATATTTAGACATTTTCTTATTAAGGATGTCTATGTATTTTTTTGCATTAACCATACCCTCCACAATATGAAGCCTTCCAACGCCATTGGCTGCCATACAGCCCCAGACCATCACTTTCATCAGATGTTTCACATAGAAGCTCAAACAGTCTTTCTTGTACTCTTCATGTGGAAACCTTCTCACATAAGACTTGCCATCATTTCCTAAAATGCAAAAAGTGCTTTCATCACTAAATAGCACTTTTTCCCACTCCTCCTTCCTCCATTTTGAATATTTCAATGCCCACAGTTTTCGCCTTTGTCTTAGTATGGCTGTCATCAATGGCTTCTTTCGGGCCTTGCACCCTCTCAATCCTGCTTCCAAACATCTCTTCCTAACAGTTGATGTTGATACCTCAATATTGCACTTTTCTTGCCATTCTCACAGAGAAACTGAGGAGAGGTGAGCTTTCGATTGGCAAGGGATGCTCTTATCAGTACTCTATCCTCCCTTTTAGTTGACTTTCTGGGCGACCAGATCTGGGCCTGTCCTGGGTAATTCCAAGCTGCTTATGTTTCTGCAAAATTCTTACTACTGTACTTTGATTACAGCCGACCTTCCTTGCGATCTGGGGGCCAGTATAACCCTCTTCATGTAGCACCACAACTCGCACACGATCCTCCGCTGACAAAAATCTGAAGGCTCCAATCATAAAGCTCTACAGTATGATTCACTAGATAGACCAACAGATAAAACAAACAAAGCAGCAGATGTGATGCAATGTAATGGAATGTGATTGACTGCCATATCCAGGTTATGATTGGTCACAAGAACCTCATCTGTGATTGGCTAATTTTGGATCTGAAGCTGTAGTTGTGCTTTCAATTCCCATATTGTTGCAATAATTTCAGGCAAAACTGCTTCAAAAGCTAAAAATATTACAGGGAGAGAATGCAAAATTGTATTCTGAACAAAACCATATATAATATGTCATATTAGCATTGAAGATATTCGACAGAAAACGTTTAAAACTTGAAAAATCAATTTATCCTATGCAGGACTTTTGAACACCACTGTATATATACAGTATATACATTTATTTATATATGTAAAAAATGGAAATATATACATATATATGTCTATTTTTTACATTTTAAAAATTACAAAATGGAATGTGGGCCAATACCAAAGTTTGGACCCCCTGGGGCGATTTGTGTGCTCAGATAACTTTGACCAAGGTTTCAGACCTTAATTAGCCTGTTATGGTTTGTTCACTATCATTCTGTAATGCTGTAGATAAGCCCCCGATCCCACCTCAAAGATAAGAAAAATAAGTTTTATTATACTCACCTGGGGGGTAGTCCAGTCCGATGGATGTCGCAGGTCTTGGTCCGGCGCCTCCCATCTTCATGCGATGCCGCCCTCCTGCTTACTTCATGGCTCCCCAGCATCGCGCTCCTGCGCAGGCGTACTTATCTGCACTGTTGAGGGCAGAGCAAAGTACTGCAGTGCGCAGGCGTTGTGCCTCTCTGACCTTTCCCGGCAGAGGGCGGTGGTCATAAGAAGATGGAAGGCGCCAGACCCGGACCTGCGACACCCATCGGACCGGACAGTCCCCCGGATGAGTATAATAAAAGTTATTTTTCTTATCTTGCAGGTCGGATCGGGGGCTTGTATACAGCATTATAGAATGCTATAGATAAGCCCAGAAAGGCATCAGCCATATCTTATATCGGCCAAACCTGCTGACAGGTTCGCTTTAATGGTGAGGGCTCATATTAATTCAATCCCTTAAGGGGGTTTGTCAGGCCTTTGGATACGAGTCTGCAGTTACTCTTTGTGACTGCAGACTTGTGAATGCTCACAGCGACCACCCTGCGAGCTGTCAGGATTCTCCAGCGTTGGGAGCAGGCAGTCCTGTGACTGCAAGTATGCAATTTACATTCTTCCAGATACATTCTGATTAGACATGTCCAGCATCGCTCAATTCACTTGCATTGAGCGTGACTGCGTACGTCTAGTCGGTACGTGACTGCATATAGACAAATTGCCAGTACAGAGAATCCTAACAGTGTGCGTTGTGAGGATTCACCAATCTGTAATCCCATACAGTGATTTCAGACATGTACCCTAAGCCCGGGCAAACCCTTAAGAACAAAGCCAATTGTCATTTTTTTTTTCCTCCTCTTCTTCCAAGTCCCATAACTTTTTTCATTTTTCCATTAATGTTGCCTTTTGAGTGCTTGCATTTGCAGGATAAGATGTAGTTTTCAATGGTGACGTTAATTTTTCAATTTACTGAACTGAAAAGCAGGGAAAAACTGCAATCAAGTGGTGTAAGAAAACAAACCGAATGGTGACATTGTTTTTGGAATTTGTTTTTACGATGTTCATTTTTTTTCTGGGCACTTTAAGACATGGAAGATGAGCTTTGAATGGTCCAATAAGCCACACTTTTCTATTAGAATGTATTAATAAATGAGGCATTTTACCTCCTGACCTTGGAGATAATATTCCTGTATGAACCTTACATAAGTAGTGGCCAACCTCTTTAATCAGATTAATGCTCATGGAAGACTTATTTTCATGGCTCGGTTTGGGAATTCAATCCGGTGACCTGTTGCTTTGTGGTCGGTTCTTCTGGCTGTGGATATATTGCTCTTTTCCTTCCCTGTCCAAATGCTGATTGTTCCTATTGTTTTTATTCTCCCTTTGAAGTTTGCTCCTTTTCAGGTGTTTTCCATTTTCCCATTTCAGTTTGCCCTATCACGTTCTGGGTGGTGCTTTATCCCTTCACTGCACTTCCTTGCTGGCTATACTTCAAGTTGTATTTGTGCTAAGGAGTTCTAGACCCTTTTAATGAAGATTTTTTTTCTTGCTAGCCTTACACCTCTTATATTATTGCTGTGTGTCTGTTTGTCTACCTTCCCAGCACCTTTTACTTTTACCCCTTTTAGATTTCTTGGAGGTTATTCTAGTTTTTTTATTTTTTGATTCTCCTTACAATTGCCTCTCTTCCCTTTTATGAATGTGATTTAAGTTTCTCACCCTGGGTCTTCTTGTCCACCTGCACACCTTTCTCTCTCTTTGTTGGCAGTGTTTTGCGGCCTCTCCTCTGGTTCCTTAGGAGGCATGAGAAACTGCTAGATGGCCTTCTAAGAAGCTGTGTCCTAGATAGTGTTTTAAGTTGTGCAGCTAGGGATTGACTAGTCTGTACATGGACAAGTTGGGTATAGGTGCAGTTTCCCTCTATAGTTAGTGTTTTTAATTGTTTATTTTACAAGTGGCTAAATAATTTTTTTGCATTTTACCTGGTTGGTGTGCCGACAAAAATTCTCCCCTTTCCTTCCTTCTATAGTTAGTCTTCCTAACTCCCTTTACCCGCGTTCGAGTATGGTACGTGCATATTTTTTACTAGATTAGTTCTTTGCCATCGTATGTTGACTTGTAAGTGGCATGCATTTTATTTTATATTGTTTTTTAACCATCGGACACCCAATTTGGTAACTGATGCCCAAAAATTAAGATTTAATGTATATTTCCATAGTTTCCTATTCAATTTACAGGTGAAGAATATATTTCTTTTATATTTTTTTTCTTTATACTAGATTTATCATGCCATACTTTATGGTGGAAGTAGAAGATGTGTCATGAGGAGCCGTAATGAGAAAAAACTACACTGTACCGGAGGCGAAAATTGCCCCTGGATTCCGGCAGCTTCTAATTATTCATGTGTATCTGTCTAATGTGAGCATTGTAGGAAAGTAGATGCTGGAGAACGCCTGTCCATCAGAACGCGACTAGTCACCTCTTTGGCATTCGGAAGGTTAATTGAGCCTTGCCTCCGCGCTCTCCTTTTTTTTGGCTGTGATGTACAGCGTTCCAACCAGCTGCTGCTGCTGAATAAATGGCCAATTTTGTCCCTGGTACACAAATTTGTAACAAATAACAAAGCTGGGAATGCATTAGGCAACATTCATAATATATAACCCACAGCTTTCTCCTTTATGATTTAATGATATTCCGGGATATTTGTAAATGTGGAGATTGTCTCTGCCATATGCAGCCACTTCATTTTAATTTGCCAGTGTCAGTAATTCAGGAGGATAAAGAAACATTTTGAATTGCATGCAAACAGTTCCTCAGGTGCTCGCGATAAAACTTAATAGCCTCCATCTTTACTTGTAGTCATTTTAAGCGGTTTTATCAGAACAGGCAATATTTTTTAATTTAAAAGAATTGAGGGGTAAAGGCAACTTTCCATTGCCATATATATTTAGGAAGCTGATTTTTGTCATTTCTGAGCTGATAAATCTTCCTACACGGAGGCACAGTCATTTGACAGGGCTAGAGAATAACATTTTGCAGTAAATTGGATCGGCATAGGCATATGTTGGAGACCGGTATTAACAATGATTGCGGGGAGGATGAGGCTATTATCCTTTTACATCTGATAAACCCACATAATGTCAAACGCACGCTCCCAATATCTGGCATTGTGCGCTGTTTACGTCTTTGATGCCTTTCCAATATCCTTGTAAACATGCCACATGTATATTCATCCGGACAGTAAATGAGGTCCTCGCGCTATGCAATTATGAGGGCTAAATGCGCTGTCATATTGGGAAATTCTGCTGTATGATATAATCATTCCTGATATTTGCTCATTCAACATAGTTGTCATTTAGTAAAAGAAAGCAGTGTACTGAATATCTAATATATAGTATGTACAGTACAGACCAAAAGTTTGGACACACCTTCTCATTCAAAGATTCTTCTGTATTTTCAGGACTATGAAAATTGTAGAATCACACTGAAGGCATCAAAACTATGAATTAACACATGTGGAATTATACATTACACTTTACAAAAAAGTGTGAAACAACTGAAAATATGTCTTATATTCTAGGTTCTTCAAAGTAGCCACCTTTTGCTTTGACCAAACCATCTCGATTGGGTTCAGGTCTGGTGACTGTGTAGCACCCCATCACTCTCCTTCTTGGTGAAATAGCCCTTACACAGCCTGGAGGTGTGTTTGGGGTCATTGCCCTGTTGAAAAATAAATGATGGTCCAACTAAACACAAACCGGATGGAATAGCATGCCGCTGCAAGATGCTGTGGTAGCCATGCTGCACTATGCCTTCAATTTTGAAAATCCCCAACAGTGTCACCAGCAAAGCACCCCCACATCTTCACACCACCTCCTCCATGCTTCACGGTGGGAACCAGGCATGTAGAGTCCATCCGTTCACCTTTTCTGCGTGCAAAGCAGTAATCAAAGCAAAAGGTGGCTACTTTGAAGAACCTAGAATATAAGACATATTTTCAGCTGTTTCACACTTTTTTGTAAAGTGTAATGTATAATTCCACATCTGTTAACCCCTTTATTCCATCAGACGTACTATTCCGTCCATGTGACCCTGGACCTAATTCCCATGGACGGAATAGTACGTCATGGGCGATCAGCTGCGCTCAGCTGCGCTCCCGGGGGTGATTATCACAGCTGACACCCGTGACTGTGTGTCAGGAGCGGTCACGGACCGCTCCCGGCACATTAACCCTTGGCACACCGCGATCAAACATGATCGCGGTGTACCCGGGGCACAGGGGAGGATCGTGCAGGCAGGGGGCTCCCTGCGCGCTCCACTGAGATCCTCAGAGCAGCGCGATGTGTCGCGCTGTTCCGAGGGTCCGTCCTCCCTCCAGGTCCCCGGATCCAAGATGGCGCCGGGGTCCTGCAGGGAGGCGGCTTCCTCAGTGCCTGCTGAGAGCAGGCGCTGAGGAAGCCTGCAGCGATGCCAGAGCGATCGCTGGTGTGACAGAGTGCTGTGCACACTGTCACAACAGCGATCTGCTAAAATACTGTGATGTCCCACCCTGGGACAAAGTAAAAAAAATAAAAATAAAAAGTGGTAAAAAAAATCATAAAAAAAAAAAAAATATTCCCCAATAAATTCATTTTTTCCTGTAAATAAAAAAAACAAAACAATAAAAGTACACATATTTGGTATCGCCGCGTCCGTAACGACCCCCCCTATAAAACTGTCCCACTAGTTAACCCCTTTAGTGAACCCCTTAAAAAAAAAAAAAAGAAGCAAAAAATCAATGCTTTATCATCATACCGCCGAACAAAAAGTGGAATAACACGCGATCAAAAAGACCGATATAAATAGACATGGTACCGCTGAAAACGCCATCTTGTCCCGCAAAAAACGAGCCATCATACAGCATCATCAGTGAAAAAATAAAAAAGTTATAGCTCGCAGAATAAAGCGATGCAAAAATAATAATTTTTTATATAAAATTGTTTTCATTCTATAAAAGCGCCAAAACATAAAAAAAATGATATAAATGAGGTATCGCCGTAATCGTACTGACCCGAAGAATAAAACTGCTTTATCAATTTTACCACACGCGGAACGGTATAAACGCCTCCCCCAAAAGAAATTCATGAATTGCTGATTTTTGTTAATTCTAACCTCCCAAAAATCGAAATAAAAAGCGATCAAAAAATGTCACGTGCTCAAAAATGGTACCAATAAAAACGGCACCTCGTCCCGCAAAAAATAAGACCTCACATGACTCTGTGGGCCAAAATATGCAAAAATTATAGCTCTCAAAATGTGGTGATGCAAAAAACTATTTTTTGCAATAAAAAGCATCTTTTAGCGTGACAGCTGCCAATCATAAAAACCCGCTATAAATAGTAAATCAAACCCCCTTTATCACCCCCTTAGTTAGGGAAAAATAATAAAATTAAAAAAATGTATTTATTTCCATTTTCCCGTTAGGGTTAGGGTTAGGGTTGCGGCTAAAGTTAGGGTTAGGGTTGGCGCTAACGTTAGGATTAGGGTTGGGATTACGGTTAGGGGTGTGTTAAGGTTAGGTTTGTGGTTAGGGTTGGGACTAGGGTTAGGGGTGTTGGGGTTAGGGTTGGAGTTAGAATTGGGGGTTTCTGCTGTTTAGGCACATCAGGGCTCTCCAAATGTGACATGGCGTCTGATCTCAATTCCAGCCAATTCTGCGTTGAAAAAGTCAAATGGTGCTCCTTCACTTCTGAGCTCTGCCATGCGCCCAAACAGTAGTTTACCCCCGCATATGGGGTATCAGCGTACTCTGGACCACAAGAGTTATTGTGCAATTTGGCCTATTTCTCCTGTTACCCTTGGGAAAATAAAAAACTGGGGGCGACAAAATCATTTTTGTAAAAAAAAAATGATTTTTTTGTTTTTTACGGCTGTATGTTATAAAACTTCTGTGAAGTACTTGGGGCTTCATAGCGCTCACCACACTTCTAGATAAGTTCCTTGTGGGGTCTATTTTCCAAAATGGGGTCACTTGTGGGGGTTTCCACTGTTTAGGCGCATCAGGGGCTCTCCAAATGAGACATGACGCCCCCAGACCATTCCATTAAAGTCTGCAATCCAAAACATCACTACTTCCCTTCCGAGCCCAGACGTGCACCCATACAGTCGTTTTCTCCCACATATTGGGTATCAGCGTACTCAGGACAAATTGGACAACAAATTTTGGGGTCCAATTTCTCCTGTTACCCTTGTGAAAATAAAATATGGGGGGCGAAAAAATCATTTTTGTAAAAAAAAAAAAGGATTTTTTATTTTTACGGCTGTACGTTATAAACTTCTGTGAAGCACTTCGGGGTTCAAAGTGCTCACCACACATCTAGATAAGTTCCTTGTGGGGTCTATTTTCCAAACTGGGGTCACTTGTGGGGGGTTTCCACTGTTTAGGCGCATCAGGGACTCTCCAAATGCGACATGATGCCCCCAGACCATTCCATCAAAGTCTGCAATCCAAAACGTCACTACTTCCCGTCCGAGCCCCGACGTGCACCCATACAGTAGTTTACTCCCACATATTGGGTATCAGCGTACTCAGGACAAATTGGACAACAACTTTTGGGGTCCAATTTCTCCTGTTACCCTTGTGAAAATAAAATATTGGGGGCGAAAAAATCATTTTTGTAAAAAAAAAAAAAAGGATTTTTTATTTTACGGCTGTACGTTATAAACTTCTGTGAAGCACTTTGGGGTTCAAAGTGCTCACCACACATCTAGATAAGTTCCTTGAGGGGTCTAGTTTCCAAAATGGTGTCATTTGTGGGGGGTTTCCACTGTTTAGGCAGATCAGGAGCTCTCCAAACACGACATGGCATCCAGCCAATTCTGCGTTGAAAAAGTCAAACGGGGGTATCAGCGCACTCAGGACAAATTGCACAATAACTTTTGGAGTCTTGTTTCCCTTGGGAAAATAAAAATTGGGGTGAAAAGATCAATTTTGTGGAAAAAATATGATTTTTTAATTTTACGGCTCTACGTTATAAACTTGTGTGAAGCACTTGGGGGTTCAAATTGCTCACCAAAGATCGGGTCTAGTTTCCCAAATGGGGTCACTTGTGGGGGGTTTCTACTGTTTAGGCACATTATTATTATTATTATTATTATATACATTTATATAGCGCCATTTATTCCATGGCGCTTTACATATGAAAAGGGAAAAATATAGACAGATACAATAAACATGTGCTAGACAAGGGACACACAAGTACAGAAGGAGAGAGGACCCTGCCCGCGAGGGCTCACAGTCTACAGGGATGGGTGAGAATACACTAGGAGAGGGTAGAGCTGGTCGTGCGATGGTTCAGTAGACTGAGGATCATTGCAGGTTGTAGGCTTGTCGGAACAGGTGGGTCTTCAGGTTTTTCTTGAAGGTCTCCGTTGTTGGTGAAAGTCTGATGTTTTGCGGCAGGGAGTTCCAGAGTATGGGGGAAGCCCGGGAGAAGTCTTGTATGCGGTTGTGGGAAGAAGAGATGAGGGGGAGTCGAGAAGGAGATCTTGAGAGGATCGAAGGTTGCGTGTAGGTAGGTAGCGGGAGACCATGTCACAGATGTATGGAGGAGAAAGGTTGTGGATGGCTTTGTATGTCATGGTTAAGGTTTTGAACTGGAGCCTCTGGGCAATAGGAAGCCAGTGAAGGGCCTGGCATAGTGGGGAGGCTGGGGAATAGCGGGAAGACAGGTGGATTAGTCGTGCAGCAGAGTGTAGGATGGACTGGAGTGGTGCCAGAGTGCTAGAGGGGAGGCCAGACAGTAGGAGGTTGCAGTAGTCGAGGCGGGAGATGATAAGGGCGTGCACTAGTGTTTTTGTGGTTTCATGGTTGAGGAATGAGCGGATCCGGGAAATATTTTTGAGTTTGAGGCAGCAGGAGGTGGCGAGGGCTTGGATATGTGGTTTGAAAGAGAGGGCAGAGTCGATGATCACCCCAAGGCACCGAGCATGTGGGACTGGGGAAAGCGAGCAGCCATTGACATTGATGGATAGGCCTGGTGGAGGGGTAGAATGAGGTGGGGGAAAGATGATGAATTCTGTTTTGTCCATGTTCAGTTTGAGAAAGCGAGCAGAAAAGAAGGCTGAGATAGCAGACAGACACTGTGGGATTTTGGTCAGTAGGGAGGTGAGGTCAGGTCCAGATAGGTAGATCTGCGTGTCATCGGCGTAGAGGTGATACTGCAAGCCATGGGATTCTATGAGCTGTCCCAGGCCGAAGGTGTAGATGGAGAAGAGTAGGGTCCTAGGACTGAGCCTTGGGGAACACCGACAGACAGGGGGCGAGGTGAGGAGGTGGTGTGTGAGAGGGAGACACTAAAAGTTCGGTCTGTTAGGTATGATGAGATCCAGGATAGGGCCAAGTCTGTGATGCCAAGAGATGAGAGAATCTGTAGGAGGAGGGAATGGTCTACGGTGTCAAAGGCAGAAGACAGGTCCAGGAGAAGGAGGACAGAGTAGTGTCGCTTGCTCTTGGCGGTTAGTAGGTCGTTGGTGACTTTAGTTAGGGCAGTTTCAGTTGAGTGATGCGGTCGAAAGCCTGATTGTAACCGGTCAAAGAGGGAGCAGGAGGAAAGGTGGGAGGACAGTTCAAGATATACATGCTGTTCCAGTAGTTTTGAGGCGAAGGGGAGAAGAGATATCGGGCGATAGCTAGACGCTGAGGATGGGTCGAGGGAGGGCTTTTGAGGATCGGGGTGATTGAGGCATGTTTGAAGGATGAAGGAAAGACACCATTTGTAAGTGAAAGGTTGAAGAGGTGTGTGAGAGTAGGGATGAAGACTGTGGCAAGGTTAGGGATGAGGTGGGACGGGAGTGGGTCAAGCGCGCAAGTGGTGAGGTGTGATCTTGACAGGAGAGTGGAGAGCTGATCTTCTGTCATGGTGGTGAAGCTGGTTTTGGAAGAACAGGGCTGAGTGGCTAAGAGGGGCATTGGGGGCTGCGGGCCAAAGCCTTCTTTGATAGTATCAATCTTTTGTTTAAAGAAGGAGGCAAAGTCTTCGGCAGAAATGAGAGGAGAGGGAGGAGGTGCTGTGGGATGGAGTAGAGAATTGAAAGTGTTGAAGAGCTGTTTAGGGTTGTGAGACAGGGAGGATATGAGAGATGCAAAGTAAGTTTGTTTTGCGGCAGAGAGCGTGGACTTGAAGCTGGCAAGGGACTGCTTGTATGCGTTGAAGTGCTCGATGGAGTGGGTTCTCTTCCATCTCCGCTCGGTAACCCTGGAAGCCCGTCTCAGTTCTTTGGTCAGGCCGGTCAGCCAGGGCTGCCTGTTGATTGTACGAGTTTTGCTCTGCATGAGGGGGGCGGCCGAATCAAGTGTGGTTTTTATTGTGGTGTTATAAAATGTGGCAGCAGCATCTGTGTCATTAAGTGAGGCTATGTCTGTGAGAGGGAGGAGGGACTCAGAGAGCGATTGTAAATTGAGGTGTTTGAGATTTCTGCGAGGGTGGGTGAGTTTGTGGAGTGGGGGATGCGTACTAACAGAGGAGAGGGAAGAGAATGTCAGTAGGTTGTGGTCAGACAGGGGGAGTGGGGAGTTAGTGAGATTAGTGAGGGAACAGAGACGGGTGAAGATAAGGTCCAGCGTGTGACCGCCTTTGTGAGTGGCCACAGAGGACCATTGAGTGAGGCCAAGGGAAGCTGTGAGCGAAAGAAGTTTAGAGGTAGCCGGGGTGGAAGTGTCAATGGGGATGTTGAAATCGCCCATGATGAGCACATCAGGGCTCTCCAAATGCAACATAGCGTCCAATCTCAATTCCAGCCAATTTTGGTTGGAAAAAGTCAAATGGTGCTCCTTCCACTCCGAGCTCTGCCATGCGCCCAAACAGTGGTTCCCCCTCACATATGGGTATCAGCGTACTCAGGACAAATTGGACAACAAATTTTGTGGTCCAATTTCTCCTGTTACCTATGGGAAAATAAAAAAATAGTGACTAAGATAATTTTTGTGGGAAAAAAATAGGATTTTTTATTTTCATGCCCGGGCATTATAAACTTGTGTGAAGCACTTGGGGGTTCAAAGTGCTCACCAAAGATCTAGATAAGTTCCTTAGGGGGTCTAGCTTCCAAAATGGGGTCACTTGTGGGGGGTTTCCACTGTTTAGGCTCATCTGGGGAACTACAAACGGAACATGACCCCCATCAATGTTTGCATTCCAAAACGTTACTGCTTCCTTTCCAAGCCCTGCCGTGCGCCCAAACAGTTTCCCTCCCTCCCCCTCCCCCCACATATGGGGTATCAGCGTACTCAGGACAAATTGGACAACAAGTTTTGGGGTCCAATTTCCTTGGGAAAAATCAAAAATTTGGGACTAAAAAAATCATTTTTGTGGAAAATTGTTTTTTTTTTTTCACACCCAGGCATTATAAACTTTTGTGAAACACTTTGGGGTTCAAAGTGCTCACAACAGATCTAGATAAGTTCCTTAGGGGGTCTAGTTTCCAAAATGGTGTCACTTGTGGGGGGTTTCCACTGTTTAGGCGTATCAGGGGCTCTCCAAACACGACATGGCGTCCAATCTCAACTCCAGCCAATTTTAGTTTGAAAAAGTCAAACGGCGCTCCTTCCCTTACGAGCTCTGCCGTGTGCCCAAACAGTGGTTTTCCCCCACATATAGGGTATTGGCGTACTCAGGAGAAATTGCACAACAACTTTATCTGCCCATTTTCTCCTTTTACCCTTGTGAAAATAAAAAAAAGTTTGTAAAAGATCATTTTCAGCTGCAGATGGAAGGAAGAGAGCCACAGTATTCATTACTGATGGGTAGGCGGAGCCCCAGATCAGGATGTCACCTCAGATCAAAAGAGTGCTGACTGGCTGGCCCCTCCAGCTCGGGCTCCTCCTACTCAGCTCCAGTCTAAGATTTGAGGTCCAGAAGGATGGTCGCTGCTAATGCAGCTCCTCAGAAGATTTTATTATTTTATATTCGGACAGGAGACCTGGATCACTAGTTGGTCTAGAGGTCTCAGGGGTACCAGCGCTGCTGTACCCCAACCTCTCCCTTGGCGGATCTGTACTTACTCAAAGTCCCTGCAGAATCCTTGCCGGCCCTGGGGGATGAGGAGAGCTTCCCTGGCGGGACGCAAACCACACGTGCGGTCACTGCGTTCCTCGCCCTGGGGGGAAGCATGGGCATAGCGCCAGAAACCCCTGAGGGTCCCTGTGGCGCCTTGGCTGGTGAGTACTCCACACAAAATTTTATTATTAATGTGTGAGTGCTTTAGCGTCTGATGACAGCGCTATTACATGTATATCAGTGTGCTTCAGCGCTGCGGTGACAGCGCTATTACATGTTTATCAGTGTTTTTTCACCAGCCTCTCCCTTGGCGGATCTGTAATTACATATTGGTCCCTGCAGAATCCTTGCCGGCCCTGGGGGATGAGGAGAGTTTTCCCTGGCGGGGGCGCAAACCACACGCTGGGTCACTGCGCTTCCCGCCCTGGGGGGAAGCATGGGCATAGCGCCAGAAACCCTTAGGGTCCCTGTGGCGCTGAGCTGATGAGTTTTCCACACAATTTTTATTATAATAATGTGTGAGTGCTTCAGCGCTGCGGTGACAGCGCTACTACTGTATGTCAGTATGCTTCAGCGCTGCTGTGACAGCGCTGTTACATTGTAGATGTGGTGATCTTTTGTCCGCAGGCAGATAGCTGCAGGACAGAGAGGGAGCAGGAGCGGGGGAGTTCGCGCTCAACATTTGAGCTAGCAGGGGGCGTGGCCTATCTATTCCCGGTCTTTTGAGCAGGAAGACGCGCGCTCTGGCGTTTCTCCTGCGACTCCCTCACTGTGGCGGCCATTACACAGGCTCCTGGGCTCCTCAGACCGCTCCTCTCCTCATAAGACACCACGGCCAGCTGGGTGAGTGCTGATTCCTCACCCTGCAGCGCAGCGATCGCTATCCTGCAGCTGCAGTCTCATTAGAGACATAAAATTGGCTGGGACTCACACTTCATATATATATGTTGTGGTGAGTTTGCAATATTAACCCTTCTGAGGGTTATTTCTACCAGAAAAATTTTTTTGACTGAATACCGCTGGGGTAACCCTGCCTGGTGGAGCGTTAACCCTTCAGCATTATATAAAAAAAAAAAAAAGAAAAAAGAAAAACCGCATAGTTTTTGCTGGTATTACCGCTTTGGCCTGTTCATACAGGTGAGACATGTCTGAACAGAGTTCAGATGCCGCGGATCACGTCCCAGTGCCATTGCGGCAATCAGATACGCAGACCTCCACAGCGTCTAGCGCTGCGGTCGACAGCGGTGAAAAATTGGACGATGTCGCTCGATCGATCAACAACTTGTCTGACCTTTTAGGTCAATATGTGTCTGCTAATTCTTCTCAGAGGAAGCGACGCAGGCCGTTACCGGCCTCTACACGGAGCGAGTCAGACGTATCTGATATTGGGCAGAGTTCCCCTTTAAATTCGGATGGAGAAATATCCGATTCAGATGCGGACGAGCCGCAGGGGCGTTCCTCTATGGCGAAGCGTACGGAGGCATTAATTGAAGCCATGAGAGATATATTACAGTTACCGGAGGAGGTAACTAGTCGTCCTGGTAAATCAGCACGCATGTTCCAGGAGTCCCGTGCTTCGCGTACAACATTGCCAGCTCTGGATGAGCTTAATAGTGTAATAGAGGAGGAACGTCTATGTCCAGATAAGCGTTTTCATGGAACGCATTTCTTGGATACACTTTATCCTTGCTCTGCGGAGTTAAAGGCTAATTGGACTTCTGCTCCTGAAGTGGATGTGTCTTTATCTCAGCTTAATAAATCCTCACTACTCCCTATTAAGGGAAAAGCGAGCTTACAGGAGCCTTTGGATAGAAAAGCAGAATTGGCGGCAAAAGCAAGCTATGAGGCTGCGGGTCATGGATTCCGAGCAGTGCTAGGATCCATGTGTGCTGCTAGAGCTTCTCTAAGTTGGTTGGCACGTCTGAAGACGGAGTTGCACAATGAATCTCCGTTATCTGAGATACGGGAAACTTGTGAATGGTTAGAAACGGCAGCCTGTTATATCTTTGATGCCGGTCTGGATACGGCATCTCTGCTGGCCAAAGCGCAAGCTTCAGCGGTCACAGTCAGAAGAGCTTTATGGCTCAGACAGTGGGCCGGGGACGCAGTTTCCAAACAAGGGTTGTTGGCCTTACCTTACAAGGGTGGCCATCTTTTTGGATCTGACCTCACAGAGCTGATTTCCAAGGCTAAGGCGAAGGAATCAGCATTACCACAGCGTAGGGCCATGGCCTCGGTGTCCAGTAGGCCTGGTGTCTATAGTGGTCGGCGGTCCTTTCGGGGCCGAGGACGATCTAGTCACTCCTCGTGGGGATCGGGTCGTCCTTCCTTCTCAGGAAAGAAATCCTCTCAGAAAACTCGTACTTCCTGGAAGCAGAGTTTCCGCCAGGACAAGCGGGAACTTGACAAGAAGCCCGCAAAGTCTAATTGACGCCAGGGGTCCACTCGAGGATTCTCGAGTGGGGGGTCGCCTGCTTCTTTTCAAGGCGACTTGGATGGCTCGCGTTCCAGATTCCTGGGCAACGCGGATTGTGTCGGCAGGCTATTTCATAGAGTTTGCTTCTCGACCCCCAAATGTTTTTTGTCAGTCTCGCGTTCCGTCGGAACCCGAGCTTGTTGTCGCTCTACAGCGAGAGGTCGAATCTCTGCTACAAAAGGGTGTAGTGATACCGGTTCCGTCAGAGGACCGAGGAAAAGGTTTTTATTCCAACCTTTTTATAGTTCCCAAAAAGGAGAACAAATTTCGCCCGATTCTGGATCTCAAGCGATTAAACCGGCATGTCCATGCCCGGAAATTTCGCATGGAGTCGCTTCGTTCCGTTGTGGCAGCTCTGTCACAGAACGATTTTCTGGTGTCAATCGACATTCGCGACGCCTATTTGCATATTCCCATCGGAAAGGCTCATCAGCGCTTTCTTCGATTTGCCATAGGTCGGAATCATTACCAGTTCGTGGCTCTGCCGTTCGGCTTAGCCTCAGCGCCAAGGGTCTTTACAAAAATTCTGGCGCCTCTCATGGCAATCCTTCGAAGACAGGGGATTACGATTCTCCCTTATCTGGACGATCTTTTGATCATGGCTTCCTCGGAGGAGGAGGCGTTGACGGCTCGGGATTTGTCTCTTCAGTTTCTGAAGGACTTCGGTTGGCTGGTCAATTGGGAGAAGTCGTCCCTGGAACCATCGAGGACAATCCTCTTTTTGGGAATGCATCTCGACACGTTTCGGTCGGTAGTTTCCCTACCACCAGACAAACAGTCATGTCTTCTTCGACATGTACAGATTATGAGATCCTCAACGGCAATGTCTCTACGGAAGTGTATGCGTCTTCTAGGACTGATGGTGGCGTCCATGGAGGCAATTCCTTTTGCCCAGTTCCACTCCAGGACTCTTCAAAGGTTCATCTTGAGTCGATGGAATCAGTCGCAATCGCTGGATTGCAGTGTCACCATTTCTCGCGCGGTGCGGGATTCTCTAGAATGGTGGTTACGTCCAGGGGCATTCTCCCTGGGGAAGTCTTTCCTCCCTCCGAAGTGGTCAGTCATAACCACCGATGCCAGCCTGATGGGCTGGGGGGTGTTTGGAACAATCTCTGGATTCAGGGGTATGGTCATCGGAAGAGTCTGTGCTTCCGATCAACATCCTGGAATTGAGGGCGATTTTCCTTTGCCTCCAACATTGGACGGTCCCTTTGAGCGGTCTGCCAGTCCGTGTGCAGACAGACAATGCGACGGCTGTCGCGTATATCAATCACCAAGGTGGGACAAGGAGTTCCAGACTCATGGTAGAGGTGTCCCGAATTCTGATTTGGGCAGAGGCCAATGTACCAGCCATTTCGGCGATTCACATTCCAGGGGTTCAGAATGTTACAGCGGACTTTCTCAGTCGCAGAAGGATGGATTCCGGGAATGGAGCCTCCATCCGGATGTGTTTGCACTACTGTGCTCTCGCTGGGGAACCCCCCAAGTGGATTTGATGGCATCCAGGTTCAATGCCAAGTTACCGACATTCATGTCCAGGTACAAGGATCCGAAGGCGGTGGCGGTGGATGCTCTAGTGGCTCAGTGGGATCAGTTCGAGCTGATCTATGTATTCCTGCCGATATCCTTACTTCCTCTAGTACTGCGTCGGATCAGACTAGAGAGAATTCCAGCTATTTTGATAGCTCCAGACTGGCCAAGAAGGGTGTGGTTCTCGACAATAATGTCGCTGTTGGCGGCACCTCCTTTTCCACTCCCTCTTCAACCGACTTGTTGACTCAGGGGCCCGTTTGTCATCCGGACTTGATGTCCCTGCGTTTGACGGCGTGGCTCTTGAGACCGAAATCTTGACCCGTAGAGGTTTCTCAGCCGAGGTCATTGCTACCCTTCGTGCTGCGAGATGTCCGGCTACTACTAGGATTTACCACAAAATTTGGGAAACCTTCTTTTCGTGGTGTTTGGGGTCCTCTCGGAACCCGAGAAAATTTTCCATTCCCAACCTGTTGGCTTTTCTACAGCATGGGCTAGACAAGGGTTTGGCAGTAAGCACTCTGAAAGGTCAGATTTCTGCTCTGTCCTTATTGTTTCGGAGAACCATTGCTTCAAATAGAGACGTGCTCTCCTTTTTCCGAGGTATATCTCGTAAGTTTCCGCCGCGGAAGGCACCCGTGTCTCCTTGGCGGCTCAACCTTGTTTTGGAAGCTCTTCAGCATAAACCTTTTGAGCCTATGGTTTCTGCTAGCCTTTCTTTACTTTCTTGGAAGGTGGCTTTCCTTGTTGCAGTCACTTCCTTGAGGAGAGTTTCTGAGTTGGCAGCTCTTTCTTGTTCGCCTCCTTTTCTGGAGTTTTTTCCGGATCGTGTAGTGCTTCGCACTCGGGTGATTTTTGCCTAAAGTGGTGTCACAATTTCATGTCAACCAGGATATTGTGTTGCCTTCATTCTGCCCGGATCCGAAGAATGTGAAAGAGCGAGCTTTACACACATTGGATTTAGTGCGGGCCTTGAAGTTTTATCTATCTATTACTCAAGGTTTTCGTAAGACGGACTCCCTGTTTGTGGTTCCAGCAGGTCGTCGGCGTGGTCAACGAGCTTCCAAGGATTCTATAGCTCGTTGGATCCGGTCAGCTATTTTGGAAGCTTACCGTCTTCGGGGTGAATCTTGCCCGATTAAGATTCGAGCCCATTCTACGAGAGCTGTGGCCTCATCGTGGGCTTTTCATCAAGGTGCCTCGGCAGTGCAGCTCTGCCGAGCGGCAACTTGGCGCTCTGTCCACACGTTTACAAAGTTTTATAAAGTGGACGTCAGTGCTTCCGCTGATGCAGCCCTCGGACGTAGGGTCCTGCAGGCAGCTGTAGTTTAAAGTTCTGGATGAACTTGTGTTTAGCGCTGGTTGCGTTTTGTTGTTAAGGTTGTTGGGTTTCTTGCCTTTTATTGGTTTTTCCCACCCTTATTTTTGAACTGCTTTGGGACGTCCCATCAGTAATGAATACTGTGGCTCTCTTCCTTCCATCTGCAGCTGAAACACGGATTTTGGTAAGAACTTACCTGTAAAATCCTTTCAGCGAAGGAAGGAAGAGAGACACAGCACCCTCCCAAGGCAGAAGTGTGTTGATGTTTTCAGATGCAGCGCGACCCTTATCTGATAGCGATTATCTGGGCTGAGGTCAGCGCGCTAAGGCTCTGTTCCAGCATCGCCAGCTCATCGCAGTAGTCAGGTTCCGTGAGTAGTACCTGGAACTCTGTGGTTTTTGGCTTTCTTTGCATGCATAACCTGTATCCTTGTGTTTTTTTCTCTGAAGTTCCTTCAGAAGGGGTTATGTTGCTCCGCTGGTGATCTTGGCTCTTTTCCTCAAAGCTTTGGTACGACTGGAGCTGAGTAGGAGGAGCCCGAGCTGGAGGGCCAGCCAGTCAGCACTCTTTTGATCTGAGGTGACATCCTGATCTGGGGCTCCGCCTACCCATCAGTAATGAATACTGTGTCTCTCTTCCTTCCTTCGCTGAAAAGGATTTTACAGGTAAGTTCTTACCAAAATCCGTGTTTTGTGGCTAAAAAGTTAAATATTAATTTTTTCCATCCACGTTGCTTCAGCTCCTGTGAAGCACCTGAAGGGTTATTAAACTTCTTGAATGTAGTTTTGAGTAGCTTGAGGGGTGCAGTTTTTATAATGGTGTCACTTTTGGGTATTTTCTGCTATATAGACCCGTCAAAGTGACTTCAAATGTGAGGTGGTCCCTAAAAAAATGGCTTTGTAAATTTTGTTGTAAAAATGAGAAATCACTGGTCAACTTTTAACCCTTATAATTTGATAACAAAGAAAAATTTTGGTTCCAAAATTGTGCTGATGTAAAGTAGACATGTGGGAAATGTTATTTCTTAACTATTTTGTGTGACATATTTCTCTGTTTTAAGGGAAAAAAAATTCAAAGTTTGAAAATTGCAAAATTTTCAAAATTTTCGCCATATTTGCGTTTTTTTCAAAAATAAACGCAAGGTATATCGAAGAAATTTTACCACTAACATGAAGTACAATATGTCACGAGAAAACAATCTCAGAATCGCGAAGATCCGTTGAAGCGTTCCAGAGTTATAACCTCATAAAGAGACAGTGGTCAGAATTGTAAAAATTGGCCCGGTCATTAACGTGCAAACCACCCTTGGGGGTGAAGGGGTTAATTCATAGTTTGATGCCTTCAGTGTGATTCTACAATTTTCACAGTCATGAAAATACAGAAAAATCGTTGAATGAGAAGGTGTGTCCAAACTTTTGGTCTGTACTGTGTATATATATATATATATATATATATATAAGTTTTAAACAGGTGTGGAAAAAATGCTGCAAAGGCGGAATGCCTTTTGAAATAGAGAAGTGCTCATAGTTTATTTAGATCAATTAACAATATACAAAGTGAATGAATAAAACTGAAATTTAAATTACTGTAAATCAGATCACTATTTGGTGTGACCGTCCATTGCCTTCAAAACGTCATCACTTCCATGTACACTTGCACACATTTTTAACTAAAACTGTGGAAGGGGTCATAATGACCCCTAGACTTTATTTTTTTTTCATTAATTTTTTAATTTTTTTATTAATTTCCTCCAAGTACTGTAACTTTTATTTATTTATTTTTGTTCTCTTTACAATATGTATTGCAAATTACAAAATATATATTTTTTCTAGTGTTAGAGAGGGGGAGCTGTTCCGAACATCTCAGAGAACTAACCACAAATCTTCTGTGGATGTCGCTTGTGAAAATCCTTCTGTCTCTTCATGTAATCCCACACAGATGCGATGATGTTAGAATCAGGGCTCTGTTGGGGCCGAACCATCACTTCCAGGACTCCTTGTTCTTCTTTACACTGAACATAGTTCTTAATGACTTTGGCTCCAAATTTGTTCTGCATCAGGACAAATGACCCTAAACATACAGTCAGTCAGACGCCTCCCTGATGGTATTTCATGATTGATAAGTATCTGCCTGTAGTTATCAACATTGAGGACACCATTGTATCTGACCAAATCCCCAACTCCATTTACTGAAAAGTAGCCCCAAACCTGCAAGGAGCCTCCACCATGCTTCACTGTTACTTGCAGACACTTATTATTGTATCTCTCACCAGCCCCTTGACAAAGAAACTGATCTGTTACTGCCGAATATTCACATTTTGACTCATCAGTCCAGCGCACCTGCTGCCATTTTCCCCTCACCAGTTCTTGTTTCTGTGCATAAATGTTAAGGCTTGGTTTCCATGTCAAAGGTTGGCTTTTTGAACCTAATTCTTCGATGGAGAGCACTTCTGAGCAGACGTTTCCAAATAGTAGATGGGTGTAGCTGGGTCCCACTGGTTGCTGCCAGTTCTGAGCTGATGGCACTGCTGGACATCTTCCAATTTTGAATGGAAGTAAGCATGATGTGTCTTTCATCTGCTGCACTAAGTTTCCTTGGCTGATCACTGCGTCTACAGTCCCTAACGTTGCCCCTTTCTTGGTGCTTTTTCAAAACAGCTTAATCAACACATCTTGAAATCACAGTTTGCTTTTGTTTTTTTCTATGGGAGACTTTGCTAATTCAGTACAACTACTTTGTGTTTTGTGAAGTCTTGTCATGGTGCATGACTTGTGATTTACCTTCCATAACCTCCCTTTTTATAGTAGACTTTGGCTGTTCCTCATGCAGTTTTTAAGCCTCCTACACATCTGTTTCTGTTTCAGTTATTGACTGCGTTTCAGCCTACGTATGAAAATGATGATCATTATTACCTGTTTGGTAGAATTAGTCACTAATACACCTGACCTTACAAAATCCGACTTTGTACAGGTGTACCACAAAGAATTGATGCTGTTTTTGAAGGCAATGGGAGGTCTCACCAAATATTGATTTCATACACATTTCTCGTTTGTTCATTTACTTTGTATTTTGTATAAATCTAGTAACACTTTAAATTTTTTAAAGCATTCTCACTGTACATCATTTTTTCCATGTTTATATACTGCTTTTGCAAAGTACTATATATAATATGCTACTAAAGGTGCAAGTCCTCCTAGAGCTACTGGCCAAGATGGAATTCAGATGTTCGCGAAACACGGTGCAAGTGCGAACCTTGTTGTCCGGATCAGTAACGGGTCTCCTGACCAGAACTCAGCAGCCTCAGAAGTACACATATGAGGCTGTTGAGTTTGGGTCAGGAGATATCACGGTCCGTTCTTAGACCGTTTTTCATGGATATCTGGGTTGATTTTCTTCTTAAAGGGAATCTGTCACCTCATTTTGGCCATATGAGATAGAGCCACCGCCATCAGCGGCTTATCTACAGCATTCTGTAATGCTGTAGATAAGCCCCCGATGTTACCTGAAAGAGAAGAAAAACGAGTTATATTATACTTACCCAGGGGCGTCCCACCGTCCGTTCGGGTCAGATGGGCGTCGCGGTCAGGTCCCGGACCTCCCATCTTGTGACGAAGCCGGCGTGTTCTTTCTGTCTCGTCGCGGCTCCTGCGCAGGCGCACTTCTCTGCCCTGGTGAGGGCAGAGCAGAGTGCTACAGTGCGCAGGTGCCGGGAAAGGTCAGAGAGGTCCGGCGCCTGCACACTGCAGTACTCTGCTCTGCCCTCACCAGGGCAGAGAAGTGCGCCTGCGCAGGAGCCACGACGAGACAGAAAGAACACGCCGGCTTCGTCACAAGATGGGAGGCCCGAGACCTGACCGTGACGCCCATCTGACCCGAACGGACGGCGGAACGCTCCTGGGTGAGTATAATATAACTCGTTTTTCTTCACTTTCAGGTAACATCGGGGGCTTATCTACAGCATTACAGAATACTGTAGATAAGCCCCTGATGGCGGTGGCCCTATCTCATAGGGCCAAAATGAGGTGACAGATTCCCTTTAAAGGGCTTGTTTAATCTAGACAATGTAATACTTGAAATGCCCTACAGTGGCCACTGCAGGAGAAATTTGTGTATCTTCCCCTTAGAAAATAAGATGTTGCTTTGGGAGGGATTCTCCACAGTCCTGCATTTTGTAAGTTTTTTTTATTATTTCTAATTTTTTTAACTATTTTTCTAAATGGGTTGATACCAATATTGTCCTTACATAGGGCAATAACCTCAATTGTGTATGTAACAACCATAGTGAATGGTGATCCCAACAATATTCTACATGTTTAGAGATTAGAATTAATTGAATGTTTCAATTTGCCTGTAATTTCCTATTGAGCTGCGGTTCCAAACCATAATTAAGTCAAAACATGTTTGCAAAGTTACTTTGGGCGTCCTTGCAGTAAAATCTGTTCACAGATAAGCAAGCTGTATCGGCTCGGATCATGATTGCCGGTCTCTTCACAACATAGCAACGCTCGCCTTAACTCCTTTATGTGTTAAAACATCATCATCATTACCTTATCGTTTTAAAAATGTTTGTTGGTTAGCAGAGCAATTTGCACATTTGCCATCTACAATTTACAGTGATGTATTTTCATTGGCTTCTTAATTATCTTTTGAGGATCCGCTCAGAAGGACTAAATTATTAGATTCGGCGTGCGGAATAGTGGATGCTTTCTGTGCCCTGAGCCCAATTAATTTGTGCATCTCTGGAACAGCTGGTGGCATTTAGACTCTAAATACGGCTTATTCTCCTGAGCGCACACCATTACAGTCAGGTGCCGGCATCATCACTTGCCTGCACTTCATGGAAAGGCATCCCCATGAATGTGAAAAATAATCTTTATTTGCCATGGAATCATTGCTAGGTGTGTTTACATCACATTTATAATTAAACGCCATTAGTTCAATTAAAGCGTTTTTTTTCAAAAACAACATCAACGCCCGTTCATCTCCTGAAGGCTGCACGGTTGACATGTCTTTTATTTATTTTTATTTTTTTGTTCAGGATTTGATCTAAATTTGATAGCAGGAAATGTCAGATGCTGGGGGATGTTAATGAAGCTGCGTGGCAAATGATTTCATTTGCTGGCACTCCATCTTAAAGACATACGCTCTCTCTTGGATCTCCTCCTACCTCTCACAACGCTCCTTCACTATATCTGTTGCCGGCTCTTCTTCCCCTTTTGGTATTTTTAGGGGTTCAGTGTTGGTCCCCTCCTCTTCTTGCTGTAATCCGCCCCTCCTGGACAGACCATAACCAGATTTGGCTGTTGTTACCACCTCTATGCAGATGACAGTCCATTTTACACATCTCCTGACTTCACTCCCACATTACCAAGAACTGCCAGTGACTGTCTGACTGCTGTTTCTAACATGTCCTCCCTCTGTCCGAAACTGAATCATTCCAAAACTAAACTCCTTGTGTTTCCTCCCGCAACTAACCTAACTAAACCTATTATTGCCATTTCTGTGGGTGGTTCTACCATAACTCCCAAGGAGCACACTCTCCTCCTTAAGGTTATATGTGACTTAGATCTTTCTTCCTCTCTCTATATCCAATCACTCGCTCATGTCACCTGCACCTCAAAGACATCTTCAGAATCCCACCTTTCCTTACTGTTGATCTTATTCATTCTCTTCTTGTCTACTGAAACATTCTGCTAATCGATCTCCATTTCACGTAACTCTCCCCATTCCAATCTCGCCTCAATGCAGCAGCCAGGCTTATTTTACTGCCCAGCCGCTGCACCAGTGTCTCCAATCTGTGCCAGCCATTGCACTGGTTGTCCTTCCACTATAAAATACAACATAAATTTATCATAACCACCCATAAAGCTCTCCACAGTTCTGTACAGCCCTACATCTCCTTCCTCATCTCTATCCTCCACCCTACCTATGCTCTGCCTTCCGCTAATTATCAAAGACTAACATCCTCCATATTCTAAACCTCCCACTCACATCTTTAAAACATTTTTTGTACTGCACCAGTTCTCTGGAATGCGCTACCCTAGACAATCCACTTTATTCCCAGTATCCCTAGTTTTAATTGTGCTCTAAAAACACATATCTTTTGGGAGGCCTATCACATCACTAACGAACTTCAGTTCTCCCTTTCTACATTTTCTTCAGCATTTGGTCCTTTCTACCATGTGTTCCCACACCCTCCATGCACTCAGTAGCACTCTGTATGTATACATATACAGATACATGCTAATGACTGGTTCATGCAGATTTACTTGATTACCCATGTTTATTACAAATGTGGCTGGACCACACTGAGCACTTTTTAGTGTCCCCACTGGACACTGGCCCTAACTCCTTGTTTCATTTGATGAATTATGTGTCACTCTGTAATGTATAACATTATTTGTACTTTTCCTCTCTGAATTGTCAAGTGCTGTGGAATATGTTGCCGCTGCATAAATAAAAGTATTTATTATGAAGTTATTATTAGTAGCTTCGGACATCAGAGCAGTGTTTTGAGCGATCAGAGGAGGTGTCGGACCAAAAACCCAACTGATCAGCAGCACTTCGCAGTCTGTATGACATATGAAAGCTTTTTTGCGAATCATAGCTGGTACCCTTTAAGATAACACAATATGTTTTCCCACTGTGTTTCTTGACTTTCTATATTGTTCAAGTTTTTGTGAATAATAAAGTTACTTGCTTATTTAAATCTCTTTTTTTTAGAGAAGGACTCCCTAAAATAATGATTTAATAGGTTGTCCCACTGCTCGGTCCCAACAATTCACTATTTTAAAGTAATCATTTCCACTATGGCAACTTCACAGGTGAAATGAAGCTTTACAATGTGCCTTATCAACAGGGAATCTGTCAGCAGGTTCTTGCCACCTAATCTAAAAGCAGCATAATATACGGACAGAGACCCTGATTCCAGTGAGGTTTCACTTACTTGACTGCTTGCTATAGTTTTGATGAAATCACTATTTTATCAGCAGGAGATTATCACTAGAGAACTAGTAATCCTGGTGTCATGTAATGTGTATAACCCCGCCCCCACCACTGATTGGCAACTCTCTGTGTACACAGTGCGTTTTCAGAAAGCTGCCAATTAGTGATGTGGGCGGGGTTATACAGAGCTCAGCATTCAGAGCACTGCTAGATTTGCAGCAGATAAAAAGTGATTTTATAAAAAAAACTAAAAAAAAAAACTGCCAGAAGTAGCCCAGTAAGAGACACATCACTGGAATCAGGTTCTCTGTTCCTACATCATCCTGATCTCAGATGGGGGAGAAAAAAAAATTGGTGATAGATTTTCTTTAAAAATAAATTTGCTTCCTAGGAAATGCACAGAGATGCTCTAGAAGGAAGACGCTCTCTATTACGGCTTTGGTGGCTTTTTAATAAGGTTATGAACAACGGACCCCAATGTATCAACGCAGAATGCACTAATGTTGTAAATATGGGCTATGAAAATCGGACCACAGCTTTAGATTCTAGTAGTCAGCTGTAGGATTTGACAAGCAGGCAAAACTCAATTAAGGGATATCATGTATATGTGTAGTATACTTGGGCACTAATTCTATATTTTGTATCTTTATTTTATTAGTAGATGCTGAAAAAGATGAAAGCTCCGAAGACCTTTCAATGCCTGGCAGCCCACAGACAGAAGCAATCCAGCACAGTTCAATCAGCACCTCCAATGGCGTGAGCTCCACCTCGGTGGCGGAAGCAATAGCGACATCTGTTCTCACCCAGATGGCAGATCAGAGTACAAAACCAGCTGCCGCACACGGTACTACGGCCCCTCCTCCGGCGCAACCGTCGGGAAGTTGATTAGAAACATGTCCCATGCCAGGTTTTAGCAAATGATTGGTGACTTCAGATTGAAAAAAAACACAGCGAAAGGCCGGTCTTTATCTTAAGAGGTGAAACTGATGTAAATTCTAATTTTCTGTTTTACATTGTAGCTCCCATGGAACAAGTTCTGCCCTTCTTCAGGATAAAATGTCTCGTAATCTCCTTAACTTTTTCAAAGATTTTTTTTTTTTTCAATCAATTAATGTGATCCCTTCCTCTTCCTATCATACAAGTTTGACTGTAGGGGCTAAATGAAAATCTTAACCCTATTTTCTTGCAAACAATATTGGGACGATCTCCTGAAACCCAGGGCAGAATTTCTGCTCTTTATAATCACTATGTCACCTTTATACCAAAGTTGCATAGTCCCTTTTGATCTTGATTATTAAGATCATAATGCACTAGGCGTGAGAAAGAAAGACAAAATTGCTTTTGCTTTTAATCTTTTTGCCGTTTTTTTTTTTTCTTCTCTTTTTAATTTGCACAGCTGGAAAGGGAGAAAAAGGAAGGATATTATTTATATGTTGTTCATAATTTATGTCTTCTCCCTTTCTAATTGCTTAACATTTTAGCGTTCCGGAAATCAACACACTTTTACATTCGAAATGTGGAAATCGAAAAATGAATTGCTTTTCATTTGCAAAAAATTTGTAGTCTTAAGTGCAATAACTTTTTAGTTGCCTTTTTTTCTTTTTCTTTTGCAATCCTACTGAAAATATTGAAAAGAAACTCCATAGGCATGGAGTGCACATACATTACACCTCTGTATATGATCCTCTGGCTCCCTAAAGACCTATATTGATACATTGGATAACTTGGAACTTATTTTTCATTGTATTTGGAAGCGGCGTTGTACTTATCTCTTGTGTAAGCACTATCATTATTCTGTAGCAGACTTTTGATATATGTCTTGTAGAGAGGAAGCATTAGGTTTGCTAGAAGGAGTTCTTTGGCAATATACCTTTTGTAATATAAAGCAAAGCACTTAAATAATTATTCTGCTCTTCTTTCTTCAGGAGCACGCCGCTCCCCAGCTTCCCCCTTCCTGCTTGCCAGAGAGTCGTGGTCTCCTGAAGACTGGCAATTTAGACTAGCTGCATGGTCATGCTGTTGGTCTGAATTGTACTCTTTCAGATGCTTCTAGCACGGGTACAGAAGCTGGATCCAGAGCTAGATCTGGAGGAGAGCTTCAGAGCAGCGCTTACAAGCTCTATAGCTAACAGCTTAAGAGGTTGAGACCACCCCTTAATTGTATTTTAATCTCCTAGTACATTATGTTGGGAATTGGACCCCTAAGTGTTGATCTGGGGAAAACACAGTGTCTTGATGGTTAGCACTATTGAGCTTCTAGATGTGGAACTTGAGCTTTGTATGTTTCCTCAGTTTTAGAGTATGTTTACTCCATCTACTATGATTTCCACCCCCAAAGAAAAACGTTTCCCCGTAGATCCCCACTCAGAGGCCTCTCACTTAACCAAATCCTATCTCTTGCTTTGAACTGAGGAGGGGCAACAACCCGAAACACTTGTCTGCAATGGAATGTCTGGTTTGGCTTCTTAACCTAAAGGGTATGCCACACTAAACAATATCGCTAACGGGATCGCTAAAAAACGTCACTATTTAGCGATCCCGTTAGCGATATTGTTCAGTGCGGCAGCTTCCAGCGACGAGCTTCCTGCTGTGATCTCGCTCGTCGCTGGAATCGTTCCGGACCCTATTTCATCGCTGGCGCTCCCGCTGGGTAAGTATCTAATCGCTGTGTGGCACCTTTTCTTAGCGATTTAGCGGTACTTTTGTACCGCTAAAGTCGTTAAGAAGATCGCTAACGGCGATAGCGTCGTTAACTATATCGCTAAATGCGGCAGCATTTAGCGATATAGAAACAATCCCGCTAGCGATCTCATTAGTATGCAACGCTAACGAGATCGCTAGCGGGATAGCTTAGTGTGGCAGTACCTTAAGTCATGTGGCAAGGCTAGTTAAAGGGTCGATATTGCTTCACCTTATAGGTGATAATAGAGGTCAAGTCCCTTTCTCTAAAGAGGCTATTTGCATATGATTTCCTGCTACACTTTTTAATTAAAGTGATGGGTTAATTAGCTTCCATGAAAATTTTGTTAGTTTGTGCGTGGCTAAAATATGAAGAAAAATTAGTTGGGGTCAGGGACCGTTGTTCATGATGGCAGTCTCGGAACAGCCGGAATAAAAATCTTCGAAATTATGCCTCAGGAGGTGGGGAGGCAATATTAGTTTGCTTTCATCTTGGTAAATTAATGAGTGTAAAATCTTGTTTGCTAGCCAACCCACTTATGGCCTCTTCTACAAGTTTAAAAAAATGATATTCTTTTGTTCCGTGTTGCAGAATGATGGCCATCATCTTAGGTGTGGAAGAACTTGTGGGTCATCATTAGAATGCACCACCAGTGGACTAAGGAGCATGCCAACTTTTTCTGAGTATGAGTTGATAGATGTCCAGATATTTTTGTTGCCCAGTGAAAACAGCAAATAATAAATTACATTAAAGGGAATCTGTCACCCCCCCGGACGTATGTGACCTATTAATATGGGCATACAGGTGATAGAAATGTTACACTAGTCCTACCTGTATACCTCATATTAATGGTCTTGTTGTTGAGAAATCATATTCTTTTCTTATGCTAATGATTTCTTCCAGGCTCTGGGAGTGCGATGCCTGGAAAAAATCCCTGCCCCCTGTCTTCATTATACCCCATTAAGGTATCTTCTGCGCAGGCGCCGACGACTTCCTCTCCAGTGACCTCCGGCAATGCGTGACGATAAGGTGCTCTCCTCACTTCCTCCCTGCATTGTCATCGCTATGTACACATGGTTCCTAGCAATGACTATGCAGGAAGGAAGTGGGGAGAGCACCTTATCGTTGCGCACACCAGAGCTCACACTGACTCGCCTGCTCAGAAGATCCCTGAATGCAGTGCTCATAGAAGGGAGGAAAAGGTACGTATTGTGGAGGAAGTGCAGGGCGCAGGCGCGGGATTCCAGGGCCATAACTGATGTTCATGGGAGGGGAGCAGTACTGTAATGAGGACAGGGGTCAGAGATTTCTTCCAGGCACCGCACTCCCCGGAGCATGGAAGAAATAATTAGCATAAGGAAAGAATATAAGATTTCTCAACAAGACCATTAAAATGAGACATACAGGTAGGACTAGTGTAACATTTCTATCACCTGTATGCCCATATTAATAGGTCATATACGTTCCGGGGGGTGACAGATTCACTTTAACTAGATATATATATATTATACAGTTGTGCTCAAAAGTTTACATACCCCAGCAGAATTTTTGGTTTCTTGGCCTTTATTCAGAGAATATGAATGATAACGCCAAAACTTTTTTGAGGATGTTACCTTTAGTAGCCAGTCAAATCCATTTGTGTCAACTTCTGTGCATGTTATCAGGCTTAAATCACCAGGGTGTGTGAACTTTTGATCAGGGTCATTTGGATGTTTTGGGTTGTCATTATATAATTTAAAAAAAGAGAAAACACAGTAGTTTGACAATAAATGGCTTTACCCAACCACTAACCATGAGTGGAGAAAAAGCTTTGGTGTTATCATTCATATTCTCTGAAAAAAGGCCAAGAAGCAAAAATTCTGTGTGTGTGTATATATATATATATATATATATATTATATATGTATATATATATATATAATATATATATATATATATATATAATGTTCAGGTCACTGTGTCTGCTATGTCCAGGGCTCTCCTGAAGTCGCCTGTACACAATCCATAGTAGGAAGAATGTGCTGGATGGGTGGCTTTTTTCTATTGTTTATTAATTAGAGAGTCTGAAGGATAATAAGTTTAATCATGGGGTTTACTTTAAAGGCTATGTTCAAGTTTACAATTTTTGTATTGTCCCCATCAGGCTAAAATTAAAAGTGAAACATTGCAATAGATCCTAATAAAAAGCAATTTGTAAACTCATCATAGTGTAATCCTATTGCGGTGTCATATTTTCTTCTAGTTGTCCCCTACTTTGTGCTAGCGCATATTTGGTAGGTTTGTCAGAAGTAGAAAAAAAAAGTTAGCGTAACTGCAGGATCCGACTACACAGTGTTTGTTGTCTGTTACCGTGGAGATGCGTAGATGCCATAGACACAAACTGGTAGGACATTTTCAATCAAAATCTGTTGCAAAGTTGCTTAATTTTTCGTTTTAAGGCATTGAGAACATTTAAATGTTTGCCGTTAAACATGCAATAGGTTAAGTGCTTTGTTATTTACCCCTATTTGTATATTGTCAGAGAACTCCTTTAATATTATTTTAATGTGTGAGTCACGAGTGTAAGGGAGCAGGAAGGGAAGAGTGGAACCCATAGATTTTGCCAGCAATCTATGCCTGAATGTTTTATGATGCCTTCAATGTGACGCTGGCTTTTTAGAAGACTGCAGGTTAAAAATAAAAAAAAAAGTATATGTATATAAATCTATATATTTATGTGTGTGATTGCTAACTAACATTCCACGATGTAAGGTAGTTTGTGTCGGAGGAGATGATTGTAAGGTACACATTCTCATTATTGAGATTGCCTGTAGGATATTGAGTCCTCTTTCCATGTGCCATTATGTATTCTCATTCACAATGCAATATTTCAAGGATCACTAGGAAAGGAAAAAAGTGTTTACTTGACTTTAAATCAGTTTTCTCACAATTCTTCTGTATATAAAATGATTACCGTACTTTAGCAGCATACCTGCGACAAATAGGGGATTACATAAGATTTTTTTCGTCATACCGCAAACTCTGATTGGTTTCGGACCCGACATTTAATTAAATATTTTAACCTAAAATTATTTATTGTATTTTACATGCAAAAATCGTTCTTTAAAGTGTAGGTATCCACTAAAACTGACTTAACGAATAGCTGGAAAGTCTGAACATGAATTCATTTTAATAGACTGTTGAAGTTAGGTGTCAGATCCAGACTAAGGGCGGCCATACACATTAGACTGCTGATGGCCCAAAGATTATTTGTCTGACGGACATCTCAGTCCACTCTCCCATACACAGGAGTGTTCATTCGGCCGAGCTCTCCGGTGTTCTCTATGAGAGAGCTGCCGAGTGACACATCGTCTGGCGGCTTATTTTAGGAGAATACGATCGACAGTCAGGTATGAGATATGCCTGATCGACATCACTCCCAACCATCATTTGGCAGGTGCCCCCATACACATTAGACAGTTTGCCAAACCCATCAATATCAGTGGGTTTGGCCAGCATAAGTCTAATGTGTATGGCTATAACCACATAGATACTACTGCTGTTTGATCTGTGGTCCAGACTACAAAGCCAGACTGCTGTTATAGACATCGGGACTATACAGTTGGCTGCTGTCTTAGAGTCGAGTCCAGGCTACACAACCAGACTATTTTTATACGGGGTACTCCAGACTACACATCCAGGCTGCTGTTATAGGGGAAGGTCCCAACTACACAGCCAAACTACTACTGTTACAATGGGTGGGTCAGACAACACCGCTATTATAGGGGAACAGTACTGACTGTTGCAGTTATAGAGGGCAGTACAGACAGCACAGTCACATTACTGCTGCTACAGGGTGCAGTCCAGATGACAGACTACTACTGTTAAAGCCATAAATCTAGACCAAACAGCAAAACTACTGATGATAAAGTGGGAGGTCCAGAACTACAAACCCTAACTACACAACTAATGCACTTATGGTGGGGTGGGTCAGACTAAATCGTTAGACAATAATTATAAAGGAGAGGTCTGGACGACAGCTGTTACAGGGTGCAGTACAGATTATACTACTAGACTATTACTGTTAAAGGCATCAGTCTAGACTACATCCAGACGACTGATGATAAAGGGGGCGGTCCAGACTACAAAGCCAGACTACACAGCCTTACTGCTGCTGTTATATTGGGTGGTTCAGACTACACAGCGAGACAACTATTATAAGGGGGCAGTCCAGACGACACAGCCAGGCTACTACTGTTAAAGGCATCAGTATAGACTGCATCCAGACTACTGATGATAAAGGGGGCGGTCCAGACTACACAGCCTTACTACTGCTGTTATATTGGGTGGTTCAGACTACACAGCGAGACAACTATTATAAAGGGGGCAGTCCAGACGACACAGCCAGGCTACTACTGTTAAAGGCATCAGGCACAAAAAACAAATGTCCTAAAATAAAATAAATAAAACATTTTTTTGAAAAAATTGCATGAAGGTAGTAATTGTAGTAATTCTATGTTGTTAAAGGCATCAGTATAGACTGCATCCAGACTACTGATGATAAAGGGGGCGGTCCAGGCTACAAAGCCAGACTACACAGCCTTACTACTGCTGTTATATTGGGTGGTTCAGACTACATCCAGACTACTGATGATAAAGGGGACGGTCCAGACTACAAAGCCAGACTACACTGCCATACTACTGCTGTTATATTGGGTGGTTCAGACTACACAGCGAGACAACTATTATAAGGGGGCAGTCCAGGCTACACAGCCAGGCTACTACTGTTAAGGGCATCAGTATAGACTACATCAGATACTGATGATAAAGGGCTCCACTACACAGCTACTACTGAGTTAATTGGTGGTCAACTAACAGCGAGACAGCTATTATAAGGGGGCAGTCCAGCTACACAGCCGGGCTACTACTGTTAAGGCATCAGTAACTACATCCAGACTACTGATGCTAAGGGCGGTCCAGACTACACTGCATACTACTGCTGATATTGGGTGGTTCAGACTACACAGCGAGACAGCTATTATAAGGGGGCAGTCCAGGCTACACAGCCAGGCTACTACTGTTAAGGGCATCAGTATAGACTACATCCAGACTACTGATGATAAAGGGGGCGGTCCAGACTACACAGCCTTACTACTGATGTTATATTGGGTGGTTCAGACTACATCCAGACTACTGATGATAAAGGGGGCGGTCCAGACTACAAAGCCAGACTACACTGCCATACTACTGCTGTTATATTGGATAGGTCAGACTACACATCGAGACAACTATTATATGGGGGCAGTCCAGACTACAGCTGTTATAAGGTCCAGTCCAGACAACACAGCCAGGCTACTACTGTTAAAGACATCAATGTAGGCTACACAGCCAGACTACTGATGATAAAGGAGGCGATCCAGACTACAAAGCCAGACTACACAGCCAGAGCACATAGACCGACTTTAGGTAAAGGCCTAGAACGCACAGTTACATTGCTGCTGTTATATAGGTGGTCCATACTATGCAACTAGACAGCTGGTATGGGGGGGGGGGCACAGTCCTGACCAAATACCCAGACTTCTGCTGTAGGAGAAAGGTCCCAAATGCATAGCCGGACTTATAGGATGTGGTCCAGGCCACATAACCAGACTGTTTCAGCTATAACTAAGCATTGTCTTAAAGTAATATTTGATGTGAACCTACACTTTAAGTTCATTTGTGTCTGTCAAGTCTTGGAGAACATGTAAATCAGCCCGAATTAAGCACTGGATGAAGCTGCAGTAATCCAGGTTAATGACAATGCACTATCTTTTTTATTATTCATTATTATTATTTTTTTCTTTTTGTTTTTCGGCTGAAGGGGCTTACACCTTGCTTTTTTTTTTTCTTCTAATGCCAGTTAACCTCAGCTACATCAAATGTGAATTCTGCAGGAAAGCTTTACATTTTGTTTGTTGTAGAATATAAGGATAATTTGTGAACTCGCGGTTCTTAATCTCAGCGCGGACACGTCTCACTTTATTTATACATTTCAATTTTTTTTTTGTATTCTAAAATTGTCGCAGCTGTAAATTATGATCTCATTCTGTAAGCGTGGAGAGAAAATGTGTTTGGTGAATGGTATTCGTTTCAATATTAGGAAAACAATGTGCATCTGTGTCCTGGAAATAAGCGAGTAAATGATTTTGTTCTGAAGTCCGTTTCGCAACTTGTCGACGAGTCTATGCGTAGCAATTTCTAATCTCTGGATTTAACATTTCACAAACTGTACCGCATCATTTTTTTTAGTACAGTTTGCATGAGCAAATTATGTATAAAAAAAAAAGAAGACCTTATTTAAACTTGTTTTTTATTTTTTAATATTCAGTTACTGTATTTCCATTGTTTACAAAATGTCTTTATGATCTGTCTAGAAGGCAAGCACATAAATGTACATTAAAATAAACATTTTAAAAATCAGTTGACTTCACTTGGCATTTTATTTTTATATTGGGTAGGGGTTGGGGTTTTATATACACTGATCTTCATGAGAAGGATAATGTATGTTTCTTTTGTAGGAGTGTCTCTCCCGGTAATATAGGCTGGATTTGAGCTCTGTGTGTATCCAGAGTGCTGCGGTTTTCTCTCGCTTTCATGTTTCAGCTCCAATACTGTATTTATTTCCTCTCCATGTGCTTTTCTCCTTGTCAATAACATATTTTCTGTGCCTTCCCTGATATCTTTTCTCTAATGCAGATCTGTGTACAATCCTCTCCTCCCTCTCGCAATCTTTAACTCTTAGAGAAGGAATGCAGAGAACAGTCAGGAGCAAGAGCTCTCACATATCTGAAATATTTTTGCAAAAGCAGTGAGCTAGATAAATGTCTTTTAGGCATTTTTCTGCAGCAAAAAAGGTGATTTTTGTTTAAGGAGGACTTTTTAGGTTGCAAATGAACAATAAAGAAAAGTAATTAAATAACAACAGGCTTCCTCATTGTAGTAGACTATGGTTTTATTTGCTATAGTTTTTAAAATTGAGCAAGGTGTAGTAAGAAGTGTCCGCTGGGCAGCACATTCCACTTCTGGGCAGCACGGTGGCTCAGTGGTTAACACTGTTGCTTTGCTGCGCCGGGGTCCTGGGTTCAAATCCCACCAAGGAGTTTGTATGTTCTCCCCGTGTTTCCATGGGTTTCCATCATGTTCTCAGGTTTCCTCCCACACTCCAAAGACATACTGATAGGGAATGTAGATTGTGAGCCTCAATGGGGACAGCGATGATAATGTCTGTAAAGCGCTAAAAAAGCAAAGCATAATTTTAAATAAATTCTAATCAAACAGCTCTACTTTATTACCAGGTTTCTCTTTGCTTAAATGGAGAAGCCGGTCAATCAACAAGGGCTGGGAAGGAGAAGCCAGAAGGAAGCCACCCAGTGGACACGTCTTCCCTGTTTACTGCCATGTGCAGCAGGGAAGCTCATGGCAGTAAACTATTTAATAGTTTGACAATCATGAAACTGCTGACAGATTCCATAAAATGCCAGTACCCATGGTGGTTTAAAATCATTTGTCTGGTGGTCATGGGTAATGAACGGATAAATAATTGGTGGCTATCGGGTAATCATCTGCCCAGGCTCCAGTGACCTGAATTTATTTTATATCTATTATTTTTATATAATATCGCTAATTCATCATCAATGTCACCATTGGGACTCACAATTTAATCTTCCTATAAGTTTGTCTTTGGAGTGTGGGAGGAAACCCACAAAGAACATACAAACTCCTTGCAGATGTTGTCCTTGGTGGGATTTGAATCCAGGACCCCAGCAATGCAAAGCAACAGTGCTAACCACTGAGCCACCTGCGCTGCTGTGCAGCCAACATGAGCTTGGCACACTTACCTTCCTCTTCTTTCCCTCCATTGATCATATACCTGACACTGGTCCTCTCTATTGTGACTTCATGTTTTTTTCTTTCAGGGCTATAATATGAAAAAGCAAGTCTCACATTTCCAATTTCCTGTTCATTTTCCTTGGTACAGAATTTATATTGTAATCTGTTTTAATAGAAGAAATCAATTGAGCACTTTATACTGAGGTCGGATTTAATACCATAGTGTAGTGTTATAGGATAGCTTGTGTATTATTTTTCACCATTGCACTGAATGAGGTCATATACTTTATTTTAGTCTTCCATAATTCTTCGGCGTAAGCTCCGGAAAAGGAATTATTTCTAATGCCGGTCATAGAAGGCTGTGAGTGCCCAGCCAAGAATAAGACAGTCTCTGTGGTCACCTGAGTTGAAGCATAACTTACCAATATATGGAATATGATGACAATATGGTTGCCTGCAGCCCAGTACAGCTAAGAGATTGGCGCATATATACCACTAAAATAAAGTGAGGTGGGAATTCACAAGACCGGTAATTTTATGTCAGCCTTGATCTGGAATTCGCTGGAGTAAGATCCGCCAAATTCCTTAAGAAGCGCATGACTCTTAAAGGGAACCTGACAGCTGAAACATGCCGCAACTCTGAAAAGCTGCGGCATTTAGGGAAAAACATAGTTTTTCTGCCCTTCGGTGATACGTGCGTGTATACACAGAAACCTAAGCAGAGACCTGTCACTCTAAGGCAGTGGGTGGGTAGGCCTGTCCGACGACTAGTCTAAAGGCACTGTCACACTTAGCGATCGCACTAGCGATCACGACAACGACACAACCTGGCGAGATCGCTATGGTCGCTATGTGGTCGCTAGTTACCTTCCAAACACAAAGATCTTATCAGAGATCAGCGATCTGTATAACAACCTCTGCGGTCGTTGGGAAAACCTAGTCCCACCTGCGACGCTGGTAAAGTCGTTCATAAAGGGTGTCACACTCAGCGATTCAGGCTCACCAGCGGGACACCAACACCAAAAAACGGCTCAGAACGTTCATGAGCGATCAGCGACATCTCAGCAGGGGCCACATCGCTGCTACATGTCACACACAGCTGCGTCGCTAACGAGATCGCTACTGCGTCATAAAATCGGTGACTCTAGTCTTTAGCGATCTCGTTAGCGATCTCGCTTAGTGTGACAGTACCTTAAAGCACGGCTCGGTCCCTGACATTGGGCATTTCAGAGTTAAACATATACGGCTTGAATCGTGCAGCCACTGTCTCATACATTCTGCTTGTGGATCGGGCAGCATGTATCAGCTGAGATTCCCTTTAATAAATATGGAGGAACTTTCAGCTGCCATGCGTCTGATTTAGAAATGTCCTGCTAGAATGATTCTGCTGCTAAGAAACATGGCAGGACATGGAATCAACACACTTTTCATTTAAATCTCCACGAAACAAGTAGTAAAATATCCCGGTCAAAGGACACACTTAAATCCAAGAAAAAAAAGAGAAGATCTGCAGCACTCCAACTTTTCCGGATCTTCTATTTTTTTATGACAAACGGTCATGCACAACAGTGCGTAGAGGCCCTAACACTCCCTAAAATGGAGCTTACTGCACAAGTGTCAATACTTTTCAGGGTTCGATTCATCAAAATAGGCACTTTAAATGCCAGTCTTAATGAATTATTACCTTTGTAGAGTCTGCATTAAGTGGCGTACATCTATCAGTACCTTATGGCTCTAATTGACGCTACTTTTATGGTTTCAATTAAAAGGGATTTATTAGGCCATGGTTCCCCCTTCTAAGCTCTTCTGTCTTTTCAAAAAGTTGGTGGAGCTGGTGATTCATCAAAGCTTTTACCCCCAAAAAATGTCATAAAAGCTTTGAAAAGTTGCCAAACTTGAGAGTTCCACCAAAATTTTTCATATTTTGCCATTTTCACTCCAGTTTCTTCCAGCTCTGCCAAAATGGACAGAGCTGGGGCGGGATCGAGGCATGACACCACGGCTCATTAATTCATGCTGCAGTGTTCCCTACACCAGAACTATCACCAGGAGTAAGATTTCTGGCATGGCGGCACACACGACTCGTCGAACGTTCCAATTTCATTAAGAGTGCCGCTTTGAATGAGTGAGGAGTGTTATGATTCGGTAGCTGAGGAGTGCAGGTAAAAAAGGAAATACACCAGAGCAGTTGGAATCTATGAGATTGCAGTACCCTGACTAACCACCACAACTAGAGGCAGCCGTGGAGCGTTCCTACGTTGGTCCTAGACGCCTCGTCACAGCCTGAGAAACTAACTACACCTAAAGATAGAAAGAGGAAAGCTATCTGCCCGGAGCAGATCCCCAAAGAACATAGAAAGCCCCCAAACATGTAATGGCGGTTAGACGAGGAAATACTGACACAGACATAAAATAGTATGAGCAAACGTTGGGGCCCAAACTACCTAAATAGAAAAGGATAGGAAGGGCACTTACTGCAATCCCAAAAAACCCTGAAAAGCACCAACTCTACTAATTTCAAAAACACCTGAGATCACACGACCTCTACCACCTAAATTAGTTCTCTGGTGTAACAAAATCAAAACAGCAGCCACTGGAAAAAGCAAATGTACAAACATCAGTGGCTGAACTAAACTGAGAGGGCAAAAGCCCCCGAGGGGACCCAGAAGGCCCCCACAGAAGTGCAGGACAAAATGCAAAAATCAAGCACAAAAACAAAAAGAAGAAAATGTCTTATCTGTTAGCAGGAGATGCAGACACGACACAGCAGGCTACAAAGGAAACAGGAATCAAGGATTGAGACCAGAACAATTGATCACCGGCAACCCTGATGGGAAGGCGACTCCCTTAAATAAGACCAGTCAGTAACACCTGATTCCCAATCCTCACATTCTTCACTGGACAGTCCAGTACCGCTTGTAACCACCAGAGGGAGCCTCTGCTCAGAACTCATTTCAAGTCCATTCACAACAGTACCCCCCCCTTGAGGAGGGGTCACCGAACCCTCACCTGAGCAACCAGGTCGGTCAGGATGAGCTCTATGATACGCACGGATGAGTCTCCTAGCATGGATGTCCGAAGCAAACACCCAAGAATTGTCTTCCTGACCATAACCTCTCCATTTAACCAAATACTGGAGTTTCCGTCTAGAAAAACGAGAATTCAAAATTTTCTCAACCTCAAACTCCATATTGCCCTCAACCAGAACAGGGTCAGGAGGCAAAGCAGTAGGAACCACTGGCTCAACAAACCTCTTCAACAAGGACTTGTGGAACACATTATGGATCTTAAATGTCCCTGGAAGAAGCAAACGAAAATAAACAGGATTAAGAATCTCCATGATCTTATAAGGTCCAATGAACCTAGGCTTAAATTTAGGAGATGCCACTCTCATAGGAATATTTTTTGAGGACAACCAGACCAAGTCCCCCACTTTAAACCGAGGACCATCAGTCCTATGCCGGTTAGCAAACCGCTGGGCCGTCTCCTGAGAGAGGGACAACCTCTGCACTACCTGGTCCCAAATCTGCTGCATACGCTCCACAACAGAGTCAACACCTGGACAGACAGAAGCCTCCGTCTGTCCCGAAGAAAATCGAGGGTGAAACCCAGAATTACAGAAAAATGGAGACATCAAAGTGGCAGAGCTAGCCCTATTATTAAGAGCAAACTCAGCCAAAGGCAAAAAAGAGACCCAGTCATCCTGATCAGCAGACACAAAGCATCTTAGATAAGTCTCCAATGTCTGATTTGTTCTCTCAGTTTGACCATTGGTCTGAGGATGAAACGCCGAGGAGAAAGACAATTGAACACCAAGTTTAGAACAAAAGGTCCTCCAAAATCTGGAAACAAACTGGACTCCTCTGTCAGACACAATGTTCTCAGGAATGCCGTGCAAACGAACCACGTGCTGAAGGAACAAAGGTACCAATTCAGAGGAGGAAGGCAACTTAGGTAATGGCACAAGATGTATCATCTTGGAAAACCTATCACAAATCACCCAGATGACGGTCATTCTCTGAGAAACAGGGAGGTCGGAAATGAAATCATAGAGATATGGGTCCATGGTCTCTTGGGCACAGGCAATGGCATCAACAAACCACTAGAGCGGGAGCAAGGCTTAGAGCGAGAGCAAGTCCCGCAGGACTGCACAAATTCCCTGACATCACGAGACAAGGTAGGCCACCAAAAGGACCGACTAACCAAGTCTCTGGTACCAAAAATTCCGGGATGACCTGCCAACGCGGAACAATGAATCTCAGACATCACACTCTTTTTCCAGTGGTCCGGGACAAACAATTTCCCAACAGGGCAGCGCTCGGGCCTATCCTCCTGACACCCCTCCAGAGCCAGTCTCAAATTGGGCGAGATGGCGGAAAGAACTACACCTTCTTTCAAAATAACAGAAGGATCAGATAACTCAGGAGAGTCCGCAAGGAAACTCCTTGAAAGGGCATCCGCCTTAACATTCTTAGTGCCAGGAAGAAAGGAAACCACAAAATTAAAACGTGTGAAAAACAAGGCCCACCTGGCCTGTCTAGGATTAAGTCGCTTGGCAGATTCCAGATAAACCAGATTCTTATGGTCAGTAAGGACCACCACCTGATGTTTAGCTCCCTCCAGCCAATGTCTCCACTCTTCAAAAGCCCACTTCATGGCCAATAACTCCCGATTACCCACGTCATAATTACGTTCAGTAGGAGAAAATTTTCGAGAGAAAAAGGCACAAGGGTTACTTTTAGAGGTCTCTGGATCTCTTTGGGACAAAACGGCACCTGCCCCAATTTCAGAGGCATCCACCTCCACCTGAAATGGCAGAGAAACATCAGGCTGCCGTAGAACAGGAGCAGAAGTGAATCTCTGCTTAAGTTCCTGAAATGCAGAGACTGCCTCAGGAGGCCAATTCACCACATCAGAACCCTTTTGGTCAAATCAGTTAATGGTTTAACAATAACCGAGAAATTACCAATAAATTTACGATAAAAATTGGCAAAACCCAAAAATCTTTGAAGAGCCTTTAATGAAGTAGGTTGGACCCAATCACAGATGGCCTGAACCTTGACCGGGTCCATTTCAATAACAGATGGGGACAAAATGAATCCCAAAAATAGATCCTCTGTACGCCAAAAAGACACTTTGATCCCTTCGCATACAGAGCATTCTCTCTCAAAATCTGAAATACAGTTCGAACATGTTTCACATGAGAGTCCCAGTCATTGGAAAAAATCAAGATATCATCCAAATAAACGATCAGAAATTTATCCACAAAATCCCTGAAAATGTCATTCATGAAGGACTGGAAGACAGAAGGAGCATTAGTGAGCCCAAAGGGCATCACAAGGTACTCAAAATGCCCCTCAGGGGTGTTAAATGCCGTCTTCCATTCATCCCCGTGCTTAATGCGAATAAGGTTATATGCCCCCCTGAGGTCAAGCTTGGTAAACCAAGTAGCGTTTTTCACCCTGGAAAACAGGTCAGAAATCAAGGGTAACGGGTATTGATATTTCACAGTAATATTGTTCAAAAGACGATAATCAATACACGGCCTTAATGAACCATCCTTTTTGGCTACAAAGAAAAAACCGGCACCTAAGGGTGAAGAGGATGGTCTGATATGACCTTTCTCCAACGACTCCTTGATATAAGACCGCATAGCGTCATGTTCAGGTACAGACAAGTTAAAAAGGCGACCTTTAGGGAATTTACTACCAGGCACTAATTCAATAGCGCAGTCATAGCTCCTATGGGGAGGCAAGGATGCAGATTTACTTTCGCTAAACACATCAGAAAAATCAATCAAAAAGTCAGGAACATCCTGAGCCTGAGGGGAGGCAGAAAAAACAGGAGTGTTGGTATTAACACATTGGCAGCCCCAACTGGTTACAGACACAGATTTCCAATCCAAAACAGGATTATGAGACTGTAACCAAGGGAAACCCAGCACGATAATGTCATGCAGATTATACAGAACCAAAAATTTGCAGCTCTCCTGATGATCAGGTTCGACCCTCATTATCACCTGAGTAGAGAACTGAGGTTTATTCTCAGCCAAAGGGGTAGAATCGATTCCCAGTAGGGGAATAGACTTCTGTAGGGGTATCAAGGGAAACCCACAACGTTTAGCAAAATCAAAATCCATCAGGTTAATAGCTGCTCCCGAATCAACGAAAGCCTGAGCAGAAAATGAGGACAGAGAGCATATCAGAGTAACAGTTAATAAAAACTTAGTCTGAACACTACCCAAGACAACTGAGCGTGCAAAACGTCTTCCCCGCTTAGGGCAGACTGAAATAGCATGAGAGGCATCACCACAGTAGAAACATAACCCATTGCGCTTTCGAAACTCATGACGCTGTGTCCCAGAAACCACTCTATCACACTGCATGGATTCAGAAGCAGGTTCACAAGGCAACACTATTCCACACATACTTCTCCGCTCACGCAAACGTCTGTCAATTTGAATCGCTAATGACATAGAATCATTGAGACCAGAGGGGACAGGGAATCCCACCATAATATCCTTTACATTATCTGACAGACCCTTCCGAAAAAGGGCTGCCAAAGCGTCGTCATTCCATTTGGTCAGGACTGCCCACCTACGGAATCTCTGACAGTATAACTCAGCGTCATCAAGCCCCTGATTTAATGCCAACAAGGCTTTTTCAGCTTGATCAGTGACATTAGGCTCATCGTACAATAACCCCAAGGCCTGAAAAAATGCATCAACATCACTCAAAACAGGATCCCCAGGTGTCAGGGAAAAAGCCCAATCCTGAGGATCGCCGCGCAGGAGAGAGATGACAATTTGAACCTGCTGCGCTGCGTTCCCTGAGGACTTAGATTTTAAGGCAAAAAACAATTTACAATTATTTTTAAAATTCAGAAACTTGGCTCGATCCCCCAAAAACAAATCTGGCATGGGAATCCTAGGTTCCACAACAGGCAACCTAGCAAGATAGGTAGCAATACTCCGAACCTCAGTGGCAAGCTGATCCACACGGCCAGACAACTGTGCAAACTCCATTGAGAGAAAAAATCCTCCCCAGCACCCAGAGATACAGGGGGAAAAAAAAAAATGCAACAAACAGAAAAATATTTCTGACAACTCTGACAACCTTTTTTTTCTTTCACAATATTTTTCCCTTCTGTGAGTACCATTCAATTTTTTGGGCCGGTGATACTGTTATGATTCGGTAGCTGAGGAGTGCAGGTAAAAAAGGAAATACACCAGAGCAGTTGGAATCTATGAGATTGCAGTACCCTGACTAACCACCACAACTAGAGGCAGCCGTGGAGCGTTCCTACGTTGGTCCTAGACGCCTCGTCACAGCCTGAGAAACTAACTACACCTAAAGATAGAAAGAGGAAAGCTATCTGCCCCGGAGCAGATCCCCAAAGAACATAGAAAGCCCCCAAACATGTAATGGCGGTTAGACAAGAGGAAATACTGACACAGACAGAAAATAGTATGAGCAAACGTTGGGGCCCAAACTACCTAAATAGAAAAGGATAGGAAGGGCACTTACTGCAATCCCAAAAAATCCTGAAAAGCACCAACTCTACTAATTTCAAAAACACCTGAGATCACACGACCTCTACCACCTAAATTAGTTCTCTGGTGTAACAAAATCAAAACAGCAGCCACTGAAAAAAACTGGAAAAAGCAAATGTACAAACATCAGTGGCTGAACTAAACTGAGAGGGCAAAAGCCCCCGGAGGGGACCCAGAAGGCCCCCACAGAAGTGCAGGACAAAATGCAAAAATCAAGCACAAAAACAAAAAGAAGAAAATGTCTTATCTGTTAGCAGGAGATGCAGACACGACACCGCAGGCTACAAAGGAAACAGGAATCAAGGATTGAGACCAGAACAATTGATCACCGGCAACCCTGATGGGAAGGCGACTCCCTTAAATAAGACCAGTCAGTAACACCTGATGCCCAATCCTCACAATCTTCA
>JARQOD010000007.1:63725525-63795431 GCA_033576555.1 Oophaga sylvatica
AACTAATTAACAACCAGTAGAACTTGTGGCATTAAAAACTTTTAGGGCCCAATTAATTTTTTTTTCATTTGCATTTTTTTTTGTTAACTTTTTTTGATGTTTTTAGTCTGTTTTTAATTTATACCAACGTCTTTAAATTTGCGCCAATTTTTTTGTCTGTATTTCTTTTTCTAAACTTTTGCAGCTGATTCATGAAGTGCAATATAAAAAAAACTTAATTTAAGACACAAATGCGCTACAATGTTCCCTCCTCCGTCAACCTCTCAAGAGTGATGTTTATGTACCTTTGAATTCTCCACCCCATCAAATTTTGCAACAGTTTAGTGTAATGTGCAACTTTTTGCGCTTAAAAGTTGCAGGAAAGGTTAAAGACAAAAATAAATTTGCTCAAAACTCTTGACCCACATTCACAGTTTTTAAGAATTTGTCACATAAAAAACCTAAAAGAATACAACCAGACGAAAAAAAAAACTTAAAGAAGCCCTCCTCCCATCAAAGTGTTTATCCTCTTAATGTATTGCAATCATCATCATATTATATAGCTCTGTGTACTTACAATTGCTGATTTGGTCCTTCTACCCAGCTAATTACTCTATTTTCCATTAGGTCTATGACATTATGTGATTAATAACTGACTAGCTGAATGCTTCTAAGCTCTATGTAGAAACAGGAGGTCAATTTTTGCTGCATAAGTCACTGCAAAAGTCCCTGGCGGGGGATGATGATTCTTTTGTTTGTTTTTTTTTTGTTTTTTTATACACTGCAGCATTTCAGAGTAAAAGATACATGTTTATAATGCAGTTTCCGGTCTCTGGTTCCCAGGGATATCTCCATACATACTGACGAGGGCCATTCACTGCTGAGTATGTTTAGTAGCCAGCTCCATTCATACTTGTCCAGGAGGAATAACGTAGGAGTGGCACAATACTGGAAAGGATCCGGATCTCATAGGATAATTTCTTTGGGAAATGATTTATTAATTCTGTAACGGACAGGTCAGGACGGCGTTCTTGAACGTATACGCCAGCAGTGACACAGTGGCTATGTGAACTTGTCTAAGGCCCCATTCACATGCATGTGCTAGCCATTCTTTGCGTGGTCTGCAAAAAAAAAGTGGCTCCTATCCGTGCAAACTCTTAAACCCCGCAGATGGGGAGCAGTCTGCTGCATTAATCAGGTTATGGAGTTTCGGTATAAAAAGTGTAATTACTGTGTTATCCTTCTTAGTGTATCAGCTGCAGCAGGAAGCTCCTCACCCCAGAAGGATTACCTGCACACGGGAGGTGAGTGCCCATAGGTGCAAAATAAAATGCTACTATTTCTTTCACTTGGCTGCTAAGTGCTTTTCCAATTATTCCTCATGACCCACTCATACATATGAACACCCAGTTTGACCGAACGTGCATGTGTTTTCAATAAAGAGGGCGAATACCTCTGGAGGCTTCTCTCCCTCCGGAGCAAAGGTTTAAGAATGGTAAAATGCAACATGCCCAATCCTTCTTTACCCTAACATCTTAGGCTAGTTTCACACACACATCTTGCGTTGAGAGAACAGATCACAATGCACAGCCACTTGACAGCCTCATCATATGCCTATGAGGCCTCATTCAGACGTCCGATTTTCATGTACAAGTAGTACACGTGTTTTTCACAGATCACTCATACATGTGATGGTCTATGTGGCCATTCACGTGTCCGCCAATTTTCGCAGGTCAAGCTTAAAATTGTGGAGACATGTTTGATTTTGAATCAAGTCAGATCAAAATCGGCAATGCAAGAAAGTGAGTCCGTAAAAATAAAAAACTGGACCACACTTGGAGGACATCCCACTGCGGTACAATTTTTCAGACTTCTTTGTCAGAAAGGAGAAGGTGGAGACACACATACAGTCATGTCCGAAAATGTTCGTACCCTTGAAATTGTTCAAGAAAATGAAGTATTTCTCCCAGAAAATTATTGCAATTACACGTTCTGTTATACACATGTTTATTTCCTTTGTGTGTATTGTAACAACACAAAAAATATACAAAAAGGCAAATTGGACATAATTTCCCACAAAACCCCCAAAATGGCTTGGACAAAATTGTTTGCACCCTCAACTTAATATTTGGTTGCACACCAAGTTTCTTAAACCTTTCAACTGGAATTTTGGACTCTTCTTTTGCAAACTGCTCCAGGTCTCTCATATTTTAAGGATTCCTTCTCCCAACAGCAATTTTAAGGTCTCTCCACAGGTGTTCAATGAGATTTAGCTCCAGACTAATTTCTGACCACTTCATAACTCTCCAGCGCTTTGTTTCCATCCATTTCTGGGGGTCTCTTGAAGTATGTTTGGGGTCATTGTCCTGCTGGAAGACCCATGACCTAGGATGCAAACCCAGCTTTCTGACACTGGGCACTACATTGCGATTCAAAATTCTTTGATAACCTTCAGATTTCATTATGTCTTGCCAGACTTGGCAAAACATCTGTGAACTTCCACCATATTTGACTGTAGGTACTCTGTGTTCTTTTCTTTGTAGAACTCATTCCATTTTTGGTTAACAGAATGATGTGCTTTACCAAGAAGCATTATCTTGGTCTCATCTGTCCACAAAACGCTTTCCCAGAAGGGTTTTGGCTACTCTTGTACATTTTGGCAAACTGCAGTCAAGTTTTTTTATGTCTCTGTGTCATAGTTACATAGGTTGAAAAAAGAACAAGGTCCATCAAGTTCAACCTTACTCCACCAATTGTTCATTTTGGCACTAATTTCATTATAACCCACAATGTTACGTATACTGAGGAAATCATCCAGACCCTTTTTTATAAGATGTTATAGTGTCTGCCATTACTAGCTCTTGTGGTCGGGTATTCCACAGTCTGACTGCTCTAACTGGAAAGAACCCTCTCCTATTTAACGGCCAGAATCGCCCTTTATTTCACCCGTAATGAGTGCCCCCTGGTCCTTAGTATAGTCCTTGGATGGATTAAGTCAAGTCCTTTGTGCTGACACACATAGATTTATACATGTAAATAAGATTTCTTCTGAGGCGTCTTTTTTCTAAACTAAACAAGCCCAACTTTTCCAACCTCTCATCATATGTCATTTATTATAATATTCTCTGCAGTATATTTCTGCAGGTCATGGATTATGATGCACTCAAAAACTTTGCACATCACTGATGTCAGGCTTACTGGACGATAGTTGCCTGTAGCCACCTTGTTCCCTTTCTTAAATGTCTGGACCACGTCAGTCATTCTCCAAGCCTGTGGCACCACCCCTCTTACAAGAGAGTCTTAAGAGTATATGCCCACGATCAGGAATAGGAGCGTTTTGGACTCAGCGCAGAGGTTCTGCGGTCAAAACACTGCGTTGTACAGTACAAGCACAGTGGATGGGATTTATAGAAGCACAGTGGGCTGTTATGATTTGGTAGCTGAGGAGAGCAGGCAAAAACGGCAATACACCAGAGAGGTTGGAATCTACTGGATTGCAGTACCCTGACTAACCACCACAACTAAAGGCAGCCGTGGAGCGTTCCTAAGTTGGTCCTAGACGCCTCGTCACAGCCTGAGAGGTTAACTACACCTAAAGATAGAAAGAGGAAAGCTATCTGCCCCGGAGCAGATCCCCAAAGAACATAGAAAGCCCCCAAACATGTAATGGCGGTTAGACAAGAGAAATACAGACACAGACAGAAAATAGTAAGAGCAAACGTTGGGGCCCAATCTTCCTAGAAAGAAAAGGATAGGAAGGACACTTACTGCAATCCCAAAAACCCTAAAAAAATACCAACTCTACTAATTGCAAAAACACCTGAGATCACACGACCTCTACCACCTAAATTAGTTCTCTGTGTAACAAAACAAAGCCGCTAAAAACTGGAAAAGGCAAATGAACAAATAACAGTGGCTCAGATAAACTGAGAGGAGCACAAGCCCCCGGAGGGGACCTGGCTGACCCCACAGAAGTGCAGGGAAAAATGCAAAAAGCAAGCACAAAAATAAAAGCAGAAAATATCTTATGTTAGCAGAAGATGCAGGCAAGACTCAGCAAGCTTTCAAGTGAACCAGAACCACAGTTGAGACAAGAACAATTGATCACCGGCAACCTTGATGGGAAGGAACCTCCCTTATATAAGACCAGTCTGTAACTCCTGATTGCCAATCTTCACAATCTTCATTGAATAGTTCAGTACTGTTTGTAACCACCAGAGGGAGCTTCTGCTCAGAATTCATTTCTAACACATTCACAGCAGTGGGCATTGGATTTCTATCTGACGCGGCGTAAACTCACCCGCTGCGCAGATTTATGAACCGCAGCATGTCAATTTCTCTTGTGGAGACGCTAGTCTCTGCAACAAAAATTTCCACAATAGATACGAGTATGTATTGGATTAGGTAAATCTGCATTGTTCAGTGCCAATTCTGGCACTTAGCCTCGCTCTTCCCACTTGCTCTGTACCAGTGGCAAGTGGGGTTCATATTTGTGGGGTTGATGTCACCTTTGAAGTCAATGAGTCAAAAACGCTGCCGAAACGCAAAAGGAATTGACACGCTGCAGAAAGCAAAACGCTGCAAATACGGACGGAAACTTACTGATCATGTGCACAACACATGTGCAATCAAGAACTCTGCCTTCATGGCTCTTAATGCATAAGCACTTTACACCACTTTTAACCCTTTCCGGACGTCTGTTCTTCTCCATCTTCTTTCACTGGCGGCCGCTCAATATTGCCTTGTGCAAAACTTAGTATGTGTAGCAACAATTAGTGTTTACTAAGTTTCCCTGTCCACTATGGGAAGTTCAGCCAAGTTGCTTCGTGTGTGTGTGTGGTTTTTTTTTTCATACCCCCCTGTTGGAAAAAGCCCCTCATTAATGATACCTTATTGGATCCTTTTAGTAGTGGAAAGTGTTGAATTCCTTTCAGTTTAATGCCAGTTCTGGTACTGCAATGGGGACTGTCGTGAGCAAGAGATTAATGTTCATACATGATGACGGCTTGTGAATAAAGCAGAAAGTTCTGTGTTTTAGCTGCTCTTTTTTATTATTCATTCACAATAACTACCAGTAGGTGGCAGCATAGACCAAAATAATTGGAACTATGGAACTATGTTGTGGTTTTCCCAGTAGCTTCCAGAGAGAACCCGTGATTTCTGGTGTAGTTTTACCTCTAGGCACTTTTTCTTTTTAACAAAAAAAAACCCTACTATATTAAAAAGGTACTAACCAGTATAAATGAGGCTGTAATATAAGGCTTGTACTTCAAAAGGCTATTGTGGTTAACAGCAGCGACATTACAAAGCTAAATAAATTGCGCTTTTCCTATTAGAATTAGTGCGATAATCAGGATATTGTCTTAGAAGATCTTTTCCTGCAGGCGTTTCTCCGACTTTCTTTGTCTGAGCCACGTATCCCTGCCTTTAGTTTGCAATCACAGCACTGTAATCGGGTGAGCATTACTCATTTGTAGAGGAAACTCCTGATATGTTGGCACCTGCAATTAGCGTTATATTTCCATCCTATAAACCATCTAAGGGGTAAAGTTTCTCCTTATAGAGACGGCCTTAGGTGACATCAGGAGATTTGTTGGCCAAGCAATGCTCCCTGGGAAACAGGAATGCAAATAGCCTCTTCTCCGAGGGTCTAGTGCCGGTTATAGGAGGTAGCCATGTGACTAGTTTTTATAAAAGGGTTAACATTGACTTCTATGATTCTACTTCCAATATGTGGCACGAGACCCCCATTTGCTTCCTCTGTAATTAAATAATTTGTTCATAAAGTGATGGCAAATTTTAAGATTTAGTAATATTTTATGATCAGTGGGGGTCCGACTTCTGGGACCCTCGTCGTTCTTCGCAGTGCTGGTGTAGCACTGTGCCTCCTTTACTGTTTTTCCCTGCACTACTTACCTTGGCCCCAGGGCACAGGGAAGTGCAGTGCGACCCCCGTTCGAGGGAATTGAATCCCATTGTAGTTTCCTGCCAAACTGGGTGGTCAAGAGGGGCCACTGTACAGGGTAGGGGGCTCCAACTACTAATTCAGGTCTGTAACCCGTCCATTCTCAGAATTGACAGGGCTCTAAAACTTCAGCCCCATTTTTTTTTCCTTCACTTGCCTATAAACTTGCATTGTCGACTTTGATCCAACCTCGATATCGAACAAGTATCTGATTTTGTGCCGTACACTCAGTCCAAGGAAAAAATCGGACATGTGAACAACCCCATAGACTATCATTGGTACTAGTATTAGCCATGAAAACACAGATACCGCTCGTACGAGAGAAATTGATGTCTGAATGAGGCCAGATTAAGAGCACTCATTTTTTTTTTTATTTTTTTTTTTTCAACTGTCTTCTTGCAGTTGCCACTAGGGGGAGTCTGCACAGGGAATTTTAGGCTGCTTTCTCACTGCCTTTTTTGGCTTTTTTTACTCTGCATATTTAACAAAAAATAAGCAACCTATTGTACTAAAATCTGCAACATCAAAAACTCACAAAAACCTCATTGTAGGCACAGGCCTTATAGCCCTCATTGAACTCTATAACAATTCATTAGCACTTCGCTCCCCCTAGTGGTGGTGAAAAGAATTACAACGTGGCAGATAATTTTACTACTGCGATGTTTAGGAGGTAATGTTCAGATACTGACATGTTTGCAACCTGGTACATATTTTCATTGCAATACACATATTGTATCCTTTATAAAAGCCTTGAATGAGTAAAAACACCTTCCCCAGTATATGCAATGCCCTGCATGTGCTAATGGAATATTCTAAATGGAAAGCTGACAGTATCACACACATAATATGTATTGCTTGCTCACTTTTGGAGACGTGATGCCTTCCACCTGGTAGCATTGTGAGACATTTTTGTTTTACAACATGATTTATCTGTCAGGTTTTTGTTGCTAAGCGACTAGAAAGTGCGGGGGAGACGAGACCATCATCGTATAGACATAATATATGCAGTGCGGTTATGGCTATACCTTTATTACATTGTGCACATTTTTTATTTCCACTGTATAATAACATCACTTCTCCTTTTTCCCCCCATTGTATTTTATGTATTGGTTGATGGTGCAGAACATTTTTGTCCTTCTCTTACTTTCGCCTTTCTGGTGCGTATTATCTAACTTTATGGGGTGTAACCATGGTTCCCGATAACAAAACTGAGTTCAGAGTGTAAAAAACCTAGCATCTTTTGATCCCCACTTCCAAGGCTCATTTCAGAAACCCCTACTCAGGCTAGTGGGGTCTTAGTGGTAAAAACACCACTGATCCCCAATTATCGCCTATCCCTTAGCTAGGTGATAACTTTAAATAGTGGTGGCATTTTATGAGTGTAGTGTAATAGTGAGCGAGCTCAAGACTCCAAGTGTATTCAGTCTACCCACCCAGCCTTACTGACATCTGCAGATTGTACAGAGCAGCACGAGATCTCAGCAGGGAGGAGGAACATTGAGAAGCTGTTAATCTGGCTAGGTGGTTTTCGATTGAGGTCCCTGAGGAGCTATCAATCAGGCATGGATTAAAAAATAAATAAAAAAGTACACCAGCCTCATCTGGCCTAAGGGCTGTTTTTAAAATGTATGTAGTTTGTATTGTGAAAGATGGCAATAGGGCAGTTTTAAAGTGTATCTAGACCATTATCTGCCATGTAAACTGAAAATGAGCACTACTAGCCAAATGATTTTTGAAAAGGGTTAAGGTCATAGGAAGACGGCTGTACTGTATATCAGAGGGCAGGAATCTCAATTTACAATTATAAGTGCTCATTATTAGCACAGATCTGTGATAAAGAACACCCTGCAGGGATTTACATTCTGTTTTTAATCATGGATGTGCGTTAAATGAAGCTTCCTATTAATTGTCATCAGACTGGTGTCTCCAACCTGCTCCCTGCTGAGGTAGCACTAGGTACAGGCGTTACCAGCCTCGTTATGTCCCAAAATATCTTGGAAAAGATTTGAGGCCAATAATACATCCACCTAAATGCATCCTGTTATAAACCAATTCCTCTCTGATAGCATGTGTATAGATGCAGTTAGGTTCAGAAGTATTTGGACAATGACCAAGTCTTCTTTTTTGCCTTAAAAATATTTTACGTTGGTTTCGTACTCTGTTTGGGGTCATTGTCCATCTGTCTTGTGAAATGTCGTCCAATCAGCCTTGCTGCATTTGGTTGAATCTGAGCAGAAACTATAGCCCTGTATACACAGGATTCATCTGGCATCTTCTGTCTTCAGTCACATCATCTATAAACATTAGTGACCCCGTGCCATCGAAAACTATGCATGCCCGCACCATCACACTGCCTCCGCCATCACACTGCTGCCACCATGTGTTACAGAGGACGTGGTGTGCTCCTGATCATGAGCCGTTCCAAGCCTTCTCCATACATTCTTCTTACCATCATTCTGGAACAGGTTGGTCTTAATTTGCTTTTCCACGACTGGCCTGGCTTCTTTAGATGTTTTTTTGTTAAAGTCTATTCTGGCCTTTCTATTTTTAAGGCTGATTAATGGTTTGCACCTTGTGGTGATCCCTCTGTACTTACCCTCATGAAGTCTACTCTTTATGGTAGACTTAGATACTGAAAAACTAACTTCCTGGAGAGTGTTCTTTGCTTGGGTGGATGTGTGAAGGTTTTTTTTATTCACCATGGAATGGATTATGTGATCATCATCCACCACTGTTGTCTTCTGTGAACATCCAGGCCTTTTCGAGTTCCCAAGCTCTTATTTTTACAGACTGTGCCAAGCTGTTGATTTGGCCACTCCTAACACTTCTGTTATTTCTATGATGGATTTCTTCTTTTTTTTTCAGCCTAATAATGGTCTGTTTCTTTTATATTGAGAGCTATTTTGACCGCATGTTGTGGATTCACAGCAACAGCCTCCAAATGCAAATGCCACACCTGGAATCAACTGCAGACCTTTTACCTGCTTAATTGATGATGGATTAACAAGGGAATAACCCATGCAGCCCATTAAAGCGTTTCTGAGATAACTGTCCAATTACTTTTGGCCCCTATGAAAACAGGCAGCAACATATTACTGAGCTGTAATTTCTAAACTCTTATTCCAATTAGGATGTGAATACCATCAAATAAAAGCTGAGAGTCTATACTTTAGGCCTCATACTCATTTGCGAGGAAAACGGACGAGTGCAATCCGATGAAAAATCAGATTGCTCTCTGACCAATGTTAATCTATGAGTCACAGCTCATCTGCAATTTTTTTTTTTTTTTTCTCAGCCGAAATCGGACTGAGAAAAAAATTGCAGCATGCAGCGATTGTCCTCGTATCTCGGGCAAGACTCGCCAATGCAAATCAATGGGTGCGAGAGAAAAAAAACACATGGCACTCAGACCCTGCGAGTGCTCTCCGATTTTTACACACCCATGTCCTTTGAAAAGCCGGTAATTCATGTGCCGCGTGCAGTAAAATCACAGCGTGAATAGATTACATATATACACATAGAATAGCTACAAAGATGTCAGTGACATGTATAATTAGTAAAGTGCTTATGTAGCTTACTGTACATGTATTTTTGTAATTACTAAATTATTTTCTGAACAAAAATGGCATGGTATCCCCCAACATTTTATTAACCAGCTGAGGGTAGATGTTTATAGCCTGGGAAGAGGCTAATACCCATGGAGCTTCCCAGGCTATTAATATCAGCTCACATCTGTATACTTAGCCTTTTACTAGCTATTAAAATGGGGGACCCCCCAAAAAAATGGTATAGGGCCCCCCTATAATTAACCCCTTCAAGACCCTGCCCCGTTTCGTCTTTTCGTTTCTGTTTTTGATCCCCTTCTTCCCAGAGCCATAACTTCTTTATTTTTCCATCAATGTGGCCATGTGGGGGCTTGTTTTTTGCGGGACAAGTTGTACTTTTGAATGACACCATTGGTTTTACCACGTCATGTACTAGAAAACGGGAAAAAAAATTCCAAGTGCAGTGAAATTGCAAAAAAAAGTGCAATCCCACACTGTTTTTTGTTTGGCTTTTTTACTGGGTTCACTGAATGCTAAAACTGCAATATAATCTCGGCACACACCAGTGATATGTGGTAATGAAAATTTAATCAAGTACATACTGTATGTACTTGATTAAATTTTCATTACCACATATCACTGGTGTGTGCCGAGATTATATTGCAATACTGCACGGATTGGGATCCTACTCAGGCACCACAGTCCCTTCTCACCAGCAGTTGTGCCAACGATTAATTTCCATGAATGCTAAAACTGACCTGCCACTATGATTCTCCAGGTCATTACGAGTTCACATATCAAAAAAAATGACCGGCACATCCAAACTTAGATTCAGTGTGAACAGGTGCTAAACCTAGAGTCACCAACTCATATACATACAAGAAGAAAAGGTAGCACACTGTAGCGCTATAGCTTGCAAACACGAAATATGAAAAATATGAAAAATGAATTACATCATTACCTTAGAAATATGAAAAATTGAGAAGTCTTAGCGCATAAGATGGCCAAATTATGTGAGCCTGATAGCCACGTCAAGGCTCTTCTCGTATATCAGGTCCCTAACTAATGCCTATCCTCGCTTTAGAAAAGTCTGTCTGCATGGGAACCTATGAATCCTCTTTTCAGACTAAAATCTACATCTCTGTGGAGGGGTGATGAACCTGCTGTAATTAAAAGGCCTGTGACCACCAGGTGGAGTGCTCAGGCAGAAGGTAAATGAATACATATCAAAAAACTGACCGGCACATCCAAACTTAGATTCAGTGTGAACAGGTGCTAAACCTAGAGTCACCAACTCATATACATACAAGAAGAAAAGGTAGCACACTGTAGCGCTATAGCTTGCAAACACGAAATATGAAAAATATGAAAAATGAATTACATCATTACCTTAGAAATATGAAAAATTGAGAAGTCTTAGCGCATAAGATGGCCAAATTATGTGAGCCTGATAGCCACGTCAAGGCTCTTCTCGTATATCAGGTCCCTAACTAATGCCTATCCTCGCTTTAGAAATCTGTCTGCATGGGAACCATTGAATCTTTTTTCAGACTAAATCTACATCTCTGTGGAGGGGTGATGAACCTGCTGTAATTAAAAGGCTGTGACCACCAGGTGGAGTGCTCAGGCAGAAGGTAAATGAATACATATCAAAAAACTGACCGGCACATCCAAACTTAGATTCAGTGTGAACAGGTGCTAAACCTAGAGTCACCAACTCATATACATACAAGAAGAAAAGGTAGCACACTGTAGCGCTATAGCTTGCAAACACGAAATATGAAAAATATGAAAAATGAATTACATCATTACCTTAGAAATATGAAAAATTGAGAAGTCTTAGCGCATAAGATGGCCAAATTATGTGAGCCTGATAGCCACGTCAAGGCTCTTCTCGTATATCAGGTCCCTAACTAATGCCTATCCTCGCTTTTTTCTTCTTGTATTACGAGTTCACAGACACCAAACATGTCTAGGTTCTTTTTTTATCTAATTTTAACCCAAAGAAGGCTAAATAAAAAATACTCATTCATATAATTTATACAGATACCCAAGAAAATATGGACCAAAGAGTAATACAAAATATGTATAAATTTTATTATTGCAAAATTCATAAAAATCAAAACATCATATAATACAAATATAACAAGGGAATAGGCAAAACCTAGACACCACAATTGGTAAGAAAGATGTCACAGACTAAATAAATAAATATATCAATGCATACTACTGTTGTCATGTATATGGAAAAAGAGAAAACAAGTCAATCATAATTGATAAAGGATGTACACAATACTGCCAATAATGATATATCCCCATACATATAATATCCCTCAAAGAATAAAGTGCATAGTGCAAAATATCAAAAAAATTGATGAATAAATAGAGGGTTTATTATATAATGTAAATGGATCAAATATCGCTGGGATATAATAGATATAGTCACAAAAAATGAATTATCCCATATATATAAGAAATACACCTCAATTAATAAAGTGCATAATACAATGTAATGTAGTCTCAAACTGGGCAAGTGGAGGGTATATTATATACGGGTAAATATGGGTGAATATATATGGCAACATAAAATCAAAATTGATATACAGCCAATGGCTTGCAAACCCACATAAGTGGATAGCAGCAATACATCCAATGCAAGTATGCAAATAAATAAGACCACATACATGAAAAGTCTGACACCAAAAACTTACTAGATAGTGGGCAGATGGACCCCAACGCGCGTTTCGCTAAGTGCTTCTTCGGCAGGCTGCATTGTTGCATGACGCGACTACACAACTTGCCATCCAGCAGAGACACTGAGCTCTGTGCCTCGCGGTGAACTCCTTTCACCTCACTGACGTCACTGCGAACGTGAGAAAGTTCACACACTCGTGGTGCGTCAGAAAAGTCCTGCTAGCTCACAGCCAATGAACTCTGTTCAACTCACGTCAGAACGATTAAAATATCAAAACTTGTCCAAAAATGTCTAGGCCTAAGTTTGTCTAAGCTTAAAATGGGGTTTTGGAAGCTCAGCTATAAGTTTAAATTATTTTCTTTGATTCATGTCCCCAGTAAATATTATGGAATTTTTTCATAACCCCCTTTTGAACCGGGTGATTTTTCGTTCTTTTTTTATTTAGTTCCTCGCCCTCTTTTGAGAGGCAATTTTTTTCTTTTTACAACATTAATTGTGTGTTAAAAATAACCTGGCAATGGTACCTATATAAGATGACCTTTTGATTTTTTTTTTTTTTTTTTGGGTGGGGTGGGCATTTACTATATAGGTTCATTTTATTTTTTAATACATGGACTGTCACGAGCATGTCAGTACCAAATATTATTGTTTTGAAAGGGTGATTTTAAATATGTAAAAAGAAAGATGATCAGCTCACCTATCATCGAGTGCACAGGATCCCAAAATCCAAGGGAAAGCGGTCCATGAAAAGAATGGAAGGGATGCATCTAGAACTTTAAATAAAATCCCAAGTTTTATTTCATTCTTTAAAACACGATTCCAGGGAAAAAATCACACTTGACAATGGCTATATATGAAGTCAGAGGAGAAAGTCCCAAGCGAAATTCAATATTTGGGTTGATGCATTTCAAAGTGATGCTTCTTATTCATAACCTTCTTAGGTTATAAAACTTGGGATTTTATTTAAAGTGCTGGATCCATCCCTTTCCTTCTCTTCATGTTCTGATTTGAATAAATATCTCAAAGCACTGCACATGTGTGTGTAATAAATATGTAAGTGCCCTAAAAAGAAAAAAAATAAATTTATATACTGGTATATATACTTTGTTTATTTTTAGGACACTGAAATGTGATCATCTGATCGCTTGCTGTAAGCACTGCATTGCATTTGTATTGCAGTATATAATCAAAATTATGTAAACAGTCAGAAGCAAAGAATATGAAATGAACCCAGGGATTACCAAAAAAATAATAATGCTTAAATATTAAAGGTCATACTTTTATAAACACAAACTGACATACAAGTAAAAATACTTAAAAGTCACAAATGACATAAAAATATACACAATAGCCCACAATAGAGCTGGAAAACCCCACCGTTTTAAAAAACTTATAAATAGAACAATGTTGTCAATCAGCATGAAAAACATATATACAGGCAATAATAATGTAAACCTTTGCCCTGTCGTCTTTTTTTCAACATCGTTTGATCCAGAACATTGCTGCTCTTTCCTACTCGGGTTTATTTCGGGGTGCATATGACATTTCTGGACCTTGAAATGCTTCTTACAGAGCCGCTCCTTAATTGCCTTGACTGCGTGTTTCGGGTCATTGTCATGCTGGAAGACCCTGTCACAACCCTTCTTCAATGATCTTACTGAGGGAAGGCGGTTGTTAGCCAAAATCTCATGATACATGACCCCATCCATCCCCCTTAAATATGGTTGCAGTCCTCCTGTCCACTTTGCAGAAAAGCACCCCCAAAGTATGATGTTTCTCCCACCATGCTTCATGATTGGGATGGTATTGTTTGGGTTGTCCACATCCTTCTTCCTCTAAACACGGCGAGTGGAGTTGATACCAAAAAGTTCTATTTTGTCTGATCTGACCACATGACCTTCTCCCATGCCTCTCCTCTGGATCATCCAGATGGTTATTGGCGAACTTCAAACAGGCCTGGACATGTGCTGGGTGAGCAGGGGGACCTTGCATGTCCTGCAGGATTTCAATCCAATATGTTGTATTGTGTTACTAACTGTAATGTTTGAGACTGGTACCAGCTCCTCTGTAGTTCTGGGCCGATTCCTGACCTTTCTCAGAATCATCATTACCCCATGAGGCGAGATCTTGCATGGAGCCCCAGACTGAGGAAGATTGTCAGTCATCTTGTGTTTCTTCCGGTTTCTAATAATTGTGCGAACAGTTGATGCCTTCCCACCAAGCTACTTACCTATTGTCCTGTAGCCCATCTCAGCCTTGTGCAGATCTAGAATTTTGTCCCTAGTTTCCTTAGACAGATCTTTGGTTTTGGCCATGGTGGAGAGGTTGGAGTGTGATTGAGTGTGTGGACAGGTGTCTTTTATATAGGTGGAGAGTTTAAACAGGTGCAATTAATACAGGTAATGAGTGCAGAGTAGGAGGGCTTCTTAAAGAAAAACCAGCAGGTTTGTGAGAGCCAGAATTCTTGCTAGTTGGTAGGTGATCAAATACTTATTTCATGTAACAAAATGCAAATTATTTAATGTATTTTGGTCTACAGTATTTATCAACAAAGTCTTACAAAGTTCTAGTAGAGACCAAAAGAGATCTCCTGATTTGATCTATTTTCAGTGGTCACCAGGTTTTCCCATTATGAATTAAAGTCACCACCTTTAGCTACTCTCTCTCTGCAGTCCGTTTACCTGCATCTAAGCCCCAACCCCCCTACATATGCCAAAAATTGCCTTATATATGACTGGCATACGGTCCGGTCCAGTGGGCGTCATTTATTTTTTTTTTTCACTTGACTCCTCCTCAGTCCTTGCATCCTCCTGGTTTTATTGATGTGGATGACGCGTCCTACGTCATCCACAGACCTCTGTGACTCTTGCGCCTGTACATTTGAAGCACAGTCACACTTTGCTCGGCTCTTAGACCCATCATAATATCCCCCACGCCCTTAACCCAGCAGTGGTCTCCACCAGACCAGCTGACCGCACAACCACCTCCGCTGCCACTGATTTGAACATTTCAGCTTCTTTTTTTTTTTTTTTTTCATATAACTCATTGTTTCAGGTTTGTTATGTTTCCTTGGAGATGTATAAAGAGATATTACCATGTACAAAGCTCTAGAGAGCAGAGTGAGTAAGGATTCATTGTGGGAAAAGTATCATCTGTGTATATCGTTATGGTAAGAAGGGAAAAAAATACATAAAAAATAATAATAGAAACATGAATGGAAGCCAAATAATAAAACCTTGTGGATGTCTCAAGATTTCTTAATTTATTTCAGATTTTTTCCAGTGTTTATTTCACGCCACAAATACAAAATATATTTACCGTATATTTTTTCTTACATTGCTTAAAAAATGTACATTTTATTACATTGGACGTCATACCTGTCAAAGAGGCTGTCTCATAAAGACCCCTTTTTTAAGCTAAGCTTGCATACATGTCTCCTGGAGCTGATGTTGATGAATCTTGGCTCTTCTCTGGCCCCTCAGTTGTTCTACCGTTCCTCATATGCAGGATACGGCCATCACATGATTCCCCCTATTAGGGTGTATAGTAAAGTATTTGGTGATCAAACCCTTTAGGGTAATTCTTGACTCCGCTTATTTTACCTAGTTGATATCTGATAAAATGTGTTGTGTTCTTGTACTGTGTTATCCAGCCATTTTTTTATTTCAGTAAATAAATATACAGATGTTGACTGGTTACCAAAGTAAAGCGAGTGCATGGAGCGTGGAGGAATCTGATGATATAAGGGACCAGGTTTTGAGGAATATGTGAGAATGATTAGATTATTGAGGTGATTTGCTAGGTCTACATAAAGAGGTGGGTTTTTAAGGCATGCCTAAAACTGTGGATACTTGGGATGAACAAGATCATTGGGGAAGTACATTCTAGAGAACTGGCGCAACACGAGAAAAGTCTTGGAGTTGGGAGTGAGAAGTTTTGGATTGTGGAGAATTTTCATTTCAGTTCTTTAGCAGAATGGGGATCACTGGTAGGGTAATGTAGGACGGAGATGTAGGACGGTTCTGCACTGTGGAGAGCTTTGTGAGCGAGTGTGACAAGTTTTTGTTGCGTTCTGTCAGATAAGCCACCAGTGCAATGACTAGCACAGGGTGAAGGCACCGGTGTACTGGCTGGTCTGGAATATGAGCTTGACTGCTGCATTCAGGATAGATTGGAGAGGGAGAGTTTAACAAGAGGAAGACTAATTAGTAGTGAGTAGTAGTAGCTGGCACTATCGTGATTATGAGCTAGAGCAAGAGGTTTTACGGGTGACATGAGCAAGTGAGTGATTGGATGTAGGGAGTGACGGAAAGGTTTGCGTCATATATAAATAACCCCAAGGCTACAGGCGTGCTCCCCGGAAATTATAGCAGTGATGCAAGGACACGTTGTAGTGCTGGTTGGTGAGAAACGGCCGTCGTCCTTAGTGCATTCCGTTTTAGATTTTCCAGTAAAGTCCAGAATTTCTAAAGGGACGGTGAGTGTGACCTTTTTCTTTCTTCTGCTTGGATTTGAATTCTATGCCATCTAGTGAGACTGCGTCTGACGGCTGTTAGCTAAAGAAAGAGAGAGCAGAGAATTTATTCATTATGGTATGTTGTTTGGGATATCCATAAAGCCTTTCCTATTATACAGAAAATATCCTGGATGTGCTGGATAGATAGGATTTCATCAGCTGGAACATCTAAGGGTACGTGCCCACAATCTGGAATAGCGGTGTTTTTGGGCGCAGCTCACTTACAGACTGTTTACCATGACCACGATATCACAATCAATGGACCATAATTATTTATGAATGTGTTTATTTTGCAGGTGGAAAATAGACCAAAGTATTATGGGAGAGAGTGAGTATGCCTTTTGTCTTCCTTCTTTTGCTAAATTGCTGCTGTTTCTTTATTTTCATGTAATACAAGTTATTGAAGTATAATTACTTTATTTTACAATCTAATAGTTTGGATATTGTGATGATCCATCTCTTGTATCTGGCACAGAAGCTAAAATGGAGAACAGAATTATAAGCCACCTCTGATTCTATAGCTGACTCCATGTTTGGGTTTCATTATGAGTTCTGCTCCGACATCACTGTCCTCACAAATAAGGCCACAGGCACACGTCCGTTTTCACTTTTACTTCCAAGAAAATAAGGCAGCTTTGCTCCCATCTTTTTATTTTCTCATCCGTTTTTAACTGGAGGTAAACTGGCCAAATTCCTTCCATTGACACTTTGCAATGGATCAGTAAAAAACTATATATGTAAAACTAATGTTTGTTTTCATCGGATCCTTATTAGGCTTGAATGGCTGTGCCTGATCCACAATAAATTGTGAAATTAGGTCATGCGCCAAGTTTACTGGAACGGGCACAGATCTGTTGGAAAAAAGGTGTGACTAGTTCCATTAAACTCAATGGGTCAGCGCATGTATGCGAAAAGTGGATTTGTAAATGTAATATGAGGGATTAACATCTGTGTGGTGGTGTCCACTGTTCGTGGAAATAATGGGACAATGGAGGATCCATCACGCAGAGGACACCAGAGGAGCCCGATGGGCCGCTTTTAATGGTGGTGAAATGTCTTTCATTTTAATGGAAGAATAACACTGGATGCTGCCCTAAATCAAAAATCAGTGGAAGCTGCAACTAAGGCTACTTTCACACTTGCGTTTTTTTGCGAAGCGCATCGTGCGCACATGAAACGCATTAAAAAACGCATGCAAACGCTTCTAAACGCTGCGATATTTAGTCGCATCAACGTGCGCATTATGACCAAAAAACGCAGCGTTTGTATGCAATTTCAAACGTTTTTGCATGCGTTTGCGTTTTTTTCGGCACATGGGTTGTCTACGTGTCACATTTCTATCAACTCTGTCTATATGTTCTATCTCTGTCTCTTATCATCTCTGTCTCTATCATCTGCCTCTATCATCTCTGTCTCTATCATCTCTGTCAATCTGTCTCTATCATCTCTGTCTCTATCATCTCTGTCTCTATCATCTGTCTCTATCATCTGTCTCTATTATCTCTGTCTCTATCATCTCTGTCTCTATCATCTGTCTCTATCATCTATCATCTCTGTCCTCTCTATCATCTCTGTCTCTATCATCTGTCTCTATCATCTGTCTCTATCATCTGTCTCTATCATCTCTGTCTCTATCATCTGTCTCTGTCATCTCTGTCTCTATCATCTGTCTCTGTCATCTCTGTCTGTCATCTCTGTCTCTATCATCTCTGTCTCTATCATCTCTGTCTATCATCTCTGTCTCTATCATCTCTGTCTCTATCATCTGTCTCTATCATCTCTGTCTCTATCATCTCTTATCATCTGTCTCTATCATCTGTCATCTGTCTCTATCATCTCTGTCATCTGTCTCTATCATCTCTGTCTCTATCATCTCTGTCTCTATCATCTCTGTCTCTATCATCTCTGTCTCTATCATCTCTGTCTCTATCATCTCTGTCTTGTCATCTCTGTCTCTGTCATCTCTGTCTCTGTCATCTCTGTCTCTGTCATCTGTCTCTATCAACTTTTTATCTACACTCCTCACAAACAATGTATCTTGTGTAGGGGGTGGTTTAAACAAGTGTTTAGACATTATTTACTCCAAAATCGCGTGCGCGCAAAAGCGCTGACGAGCGCAAAGCCATGCGCACGCCAGCGCACCCATAGACTGCAATGTTATTTTTTGCGCACACGTGCGCACGCGTTTTTTTAAAGCGGTTGGGCGGGAAAAAAATGCAACATGTAGCGTCTAGCGCCTATGGACGCACACCTGGAAAATGCACAGCGCATGCCAAACGCTGATGAACGCGTGCAAGCGCTAGACCCTGCGCCCGCCATGTTAAAGATAGGGGAACATTGCGCATGCGTCCGATAGCGCACGATGCGCTGCGCGATAAAACGCAAGTGTGAAAGTAGCCTAAGACTTGTAACAGAGCCTTTGACGTAGATATTGGCCAAGCCTGATTTCTGCCTGCTGGTAAACTATATCTGCTCGTAGAATGTAGTGTATAATTATTATCGATATATAGCCATAATCTTCTTTGCTGTTATACAGCAGAGACCGAGCGAGAGCCCAGCCGTAATGAATATGTTCCCAGGGAGATTAAAATTAGTAACACTCTATCAAAAGATCCTGGAGGCAGGACAGAATCATTTAGGTGAGGAGGTTATTAGAGATGCCCTCCTCGACTCACAGTGGATGTGCTGCAGCTGAGGAAGACCTGACCAGTCAGACTTTTATAGCGTTACATGGTGGTCATTCAGATAGTCGTCCTTCTAAGACATGCGCGACTTGTCATGGCCAAAGCGGCTTTCCATTAGGTTCGTAGAGCAGGATCTTGTGCGGGAGGCCCACTCTGATGTTCCTCTACCCAAAATGGGCATTTAGGCAGGGGTTGTCCACATTTCAAAACCCTTTGAGGGTATGTGCCCAGGGTCAGGAACTGCTGCGGGTTTGACGCAGCTTTTTTATGTAGCATCAAGCCCACAGCGGCCAGCTGTTACAGCTTAGTGGTTGGGATTTCTAGAAATCCCATGCCCACTATGCGTCCACAGGTGCCCACGGATCACCCACGGAGACTGTTATGTGGTGCGTCTTTCCAGACCGCAGCATGCCTATTTCTCTTGCGGAGACTAGCGCCTCTGCAAGAGAAATTACATCAATAGAAATGTATTGAATGCAGTAAATCCGCACGGTTCAGTGAACATGTGCGGATTTACAGAGCTGATTGAATTAGGAACCAGTAGCTCCTGCCCTCTACCTATACTCATTATCATGGTCCCGAGAAGGAAGCAATGTCAGTGCTTCCTAACCAGTACACGCAACCTCTGGTTCAATGTTGTGAATACAGTTATCCAGTAGGAAAAGGTGGTGTAATAAATAGCGATGAGCGAGCGTGCTGGGATAAGGTGTTATCTGAGCATGCTCGAGTGCTAATAGAGCATCTTCGGCATGCTCGAATACTATGTTTGAGTCGCCGTGTCTGCATCTCTTGCGGCTGTTCGACAGCTGCAACACATGCAGGGATTGCCTAAAAAAACGACCTTCCCAAAAGATTTGCCTTCTGTACCCTCCGAGTTGCACCGTTTACTGCTGACTGCAGAATGAATTAACTGAGAATCTGTCAGTGAAATAATTCAGATTCAATGACCGGTTGAAGCTCCTCTTTTTCTGAGCTCTTCTCAGCTGATTTATGACCACAGACCACATCAAAGTTGAATATGCAGCGAAGCAAAGAGCCTGTAAAAGCCAATCGTGCAAAATTTTTAATTAATCACAATTGCAAAAATGATTTTTAGCCCCAAACTCCTGCATTGAATGTCCCCAAAGGTGGACAAGTTTTTATACAGCATATAAAATAGTGTCATCTGACTGCAATCTGCTTATTTATGTCTTTTTTAGATTTTTTGGTATGATTTCAAGGGAAGAAACAGACCAACTACTGAGTGTTGCAGAAGGCAGTTACCTAATCCGTGAAAGTCAGCGGCAACCTGGAACGTACACCTTAGCTTTAAGGTAAGAAATATGATTTCTGATGTGGCTGACATGTCATGTTATAGCGGCTGATACCATTTATTCTTACTTGCCAACACTGGGGAAATGCTTAGGAGATTTGGAAGTGAAGGTGATTTATTTGGGGCGCTGACTCATGAGGTTTGCTTGTCTATCCTGCCTTTTGTTGCCTAAAACAACCAGTCTTAGCAAAATGTTTGCTTTTTTGATAACTTAGTATGAAATGAAGTCTGCTATTGCCAGTGCTGGCTCATCCTATGAATCTCTCCCCTCACCCAAAGGTGTCAAACTCTAGGCCTGCGGGAAGCAGACTTTCATAGCCCCTCTACTCTGAAGCAGCGCTCTTATAGCCACGGACCACTCTGTCCAGTGCAGTCCGCGCTCATACCATTTTGCACAGACGTCTACATTAGTCTGATTTGGGGGTCTCTATTTAGGGGGTATTCTGGTCTCTGAGGTGTGTATTTAGGGGGAGTCTGATTTATCTGATTTAGGGGTCTGTATTTAGGGTCAGTCATCTGATTTGGGTGACTGTATTTAGGGGGAGTCGTCTGATTTGGGTGACTATATTTAGGGGAGTCGTCTGATTTGAGTGGCTGTATATAGGGAGAGTTGTCTGATTTGGGTGGCTGTATTTAGGGGGAGTCATCTGATTTGGGGAGCTGTATTTAGGGGGAGTTGTCTGATTTAGGGGGCTGTATTTAGGGGGAGTTGTCTGATTTGGGTGTCTGTATTTAGGGGGAGTCATCTGATTTAGGGGGCTGTATTTAGGGGGAGTTGTCTGATTTGGGTGGCTGTATATAGGGAGAGTCGTCTGATTTGGGGGGCTGTATTTAGGGGAGTTGTCTGATTTGGGTGACTGTATTTAGGGGGAGTTGTCTGATTTGGGTGTCTGTATTTAGGGGGAGTTGTCTGATTTGGGTGGCTGTATTTAGGGGGAGTTGTCTGATTTGGGTGACTGTATTTAGGGGAGTTGTCTGATTTGGGTGTCTGTATTTAGGGGGAGTTGTCTGATTTGGGTGGCTGTATTTAGGGGGAGTTGTCTGATTTGGGTGGCTGTATTTAGGGGGAGTTGTCTGATTTGGGGGCTGTATTTAGGGGCAGTTGTCTGATTTGGGTATCTGTATTTAGGGGGAGTCATCTGATTTGGGGAGCTGTATTTAGGGGCAGCTGTCTGATTTGGGGAGCTGTATTTAGGGGCAGTTGTCTGATTTGGGGAGCTGTATTTAGGGGCAGTTGTCTGATTTGGGGGGCTGTCTTTAGGGGGCATGTGATCTGGGGGTTCTGCATTCCTTTTAGTGAATATAATTACGGTCAGAAAACACTATTTCAGATTCAAATATTGTAGGTTGGAGTCGTGTCCTATATCAGCGGATAGGGCATAGGGTCTGATAGTTTACGCTAGTCATATATTGCATTTCTATATACTTCTCGTTTTAGAATCTCCAAAATGTACCTTTTCAAAAACAAAAACAAAAAAATTGCATACACGCACACACATATATTTTTTTTTATTATTTAAATTACTCATATTGTCATATTGGTGGTTTATTAAAGATTTGTGTGCCTAGGATCTTCAGTGTTCATGAGTAGTGAATAGGTGATGGGTGAACGTGCTGGGATAACGTGTTACCTAGTGTCCTGGGCGTGCTCGGATAATATTTTCGAGTCCCTGCAGCAGCATGTTTTGCAGCAGTAGACAGCCGCAACACATCCGGGCATTACCTAACGAACGGGCAATCCATGCATGTGTTGCGGCTGTCTACTGCTGCAGGGACTCGAAAATATTATCCGAGCACGCCCAAGATACTAGGTAACACGTTATCCCATCACTAGTAGAGAATCCTTCCTGCCCTATCACACGGACATTCCCCAGCAGAGAATCTCCTGAGCCCCATTTGTCATTTCCTCTGCATGGCTCAGTCTCTCTCCTGCTCCTGTCTTGCCAGACTATAGAATCAATATGTCTGTGGCCATTAATGAGTAACGAGTATGCAAATTCAGTGGGGCCCTTCTGTCACTATAATTTGTAAGCTTGTAGTCACTATTCATCATGTGAAGATCTCTACAAGTGTCCATACGAGCTATGAATTGTTGGAGGGCATGAGCTTCACAGCCTGACTGGATCAGAAGTGCGATGTCCCCCACCCCACCCTACATGAATATACAGATGGACATGAGCCTGATGTATTCACATGTTTCCCTTCCTACATAACTAAAGCTCGGTGACTCTTTATTCCAATATTCCCATCCTGGTAGGACAATGTAATAAATTATAATAAGATGTGTCGGGTAATACAGGTATTATTCTGCCCACGCTGCTTTGAACGAGCAGCTCGCTGCAGATAATTGTGCAGAAAAATTCTGAAACTCGTGAAATATTAGGCATTTCTATGAGTAATAAGTCATCCGCAATGACAGCACAGTGACTGAAGTGCTGCCAATAATGCAGTTATATCTAGAGGCACCGCGCCGATGTCCCAGATCTGTACAGCTGTAAGTGATCGTGATTTGCAGGGTCATGTACTTCCTGCAGCATAGGTAGAAAGCAAGTGTTGAATATGCTCTGCATTATTACATGGACCTGATAGTTGTGAAGAAGCTTGTGCAGTTTATTAGCAGTGTATCAGTGGTTTAACCTAAAATCAGACCCTGTCCAGTCCATATAGCGAAACCATTCAATTAGTTACGCAACATTGATATAGGCCTCATTCACATGCCCTAATTTTCATGTGCGAGAAAAATGGACCACACGCTGATCAAAGTCTGATCGAAAAAATCGGTTAGTGTCATCTGTTTTTCTCATACGTGGAGGAAAAAGGTTTCTCCAACTCCTATGTGACAGTCCATCATAATTGGATAGCACTCGGACCCATAAATTTACCTTGCTGATTTTGATTCGACACTTACGGTATTTATTTTCCAGAGTTTATAGCCCTATAGACTATCACAGGTGCGATTGCTGTCCTTTAAAAGCACGGATAGCACTCGGACGCAAAATGAAAAAAATATCATAAAAAATAAAGAAAACCCTGGAGAGCAGCAGGAATAAAATAAGAGCAAAAACTGTCTGCTTCTGACTTAGTGACAGATTCTCTTTAAGTTTAGTTTCAGTGAGATACGTTGTGCTTAAAGTGTAACCTTCGTTGTAATTTTTATTTTGTAAATCAATAGTACAGATGAAAATAAGAAAGTTTGGAAGGTGTCTTATCAGAGAAACCTGCTTCTTTCATTTGAACTCAACTGATCATTTATTCTCAGAATTTTCAATTCCCGGGAAAAATCTGTGTTCGTTGAAAACCGCTTTTTACATTAATGAGATGGCAGTTGGTGCTCATGAAGTCCTATGAAGGAGCTAAAAGCAGAGCTGTTCCCTTCTCCTCCTCCCTATACACACCTATCAGTCTTCGGCTATCTCGGTAATGGCAAAATCTGTCTTCACTGAATACAGATTTTACCCATAAATTTAGAATTTTGAGAATGATTGATCAGTTCTGGTTGTAGAAGCAAATTTAACTGATAAGATATATTATGGAGTTGCTTATTTCCATGTTTATTATTATTATTATTATTATTAAAACCTTTGTTACACTCTAACTGCACTGACTATAGTTGACATTTTATAATGACGCTGAATTTAAAGCTGAAAACTTATCACTTTCCCTTACTTGACACAAACCTGAAAGTTATATTATGATCTACCTCTGAGCAGGTGGGACTGTACACAGAAAGTCGTCCAGTTTCACTATATAAAATAATAATTATTATATGGACGGTAAGCTGCAGAGGTACGATATGTGACTTGTTGACAGTGATGCAAGTATAAATAAGGCAAAATATGTGTGTGATACATAATGTATCTGTAGACCTCTGAGATCTGAGGGGCCCCAAGCATTTCAATTCCAAGGTTAAAACTGCTTAAGGACCTTTGACATCACGGTCATATCACCATGATGTCACCAAGGGTCTTTTAACTGCAGGAGACTAGAGAAATTGAAGAGGAGACAGGCTGATATGTACCTATGTGTGTGTGTGTATAAATGTGTATGTGCATTGTGTGTGTTAATGTGTATGTGCAGTGTGTGTGTATAAATGTAAAAAAATCTGAAAAAAAAAAACAGCACTCCTCGTTCCTTAAAAAATGATGTCCTTTATTTCATGTGGTGGGACAGTCCTTAGAAAGCAGGGAAGTGAAGGAGGACAACAGCCATTTTGTGCCTATCCCAGCACTTTTGTGGGTCCAATCATCCCACCACATGAAATAAAGGACATCAGTTTTTAAGGAATGGTGAGTGCTGTTTTTTTTCTGCATTTTTTTCATTATTCTTCGTCCCATTTTACATGCGCCGCCACTCCTATATTTAAGTGGTGCTTCACATTAACCAGTGATTCGTGCAATAGTTGACTGGTTGGTGTCGTTTTTTTCTTGTTTCTTTTTTCTATATGTGTGTATAAATGTGCAGTCTGTAGGGTGTGTGGTGACGTGATTATGTTTCAAGAAATGTTGATTTTTGTTCAAGAATACATGGGGTTTGTTGTTTATGGAAAAAAAATAAGACCTCCTCTGAAAATAAGCCCTAACCCGTCTTTCGGAGCAAAATATTATATCAGACCCTGGCTTCTCTTCGGAGAAACACGGTATGAGTTGCGTGTCGGGCCCTTTATAATAAGGAGAGGTTTGAGGATGATTTGGCAGGAACATCTACTAAACTTGCAGATTTCAAAAAGCTTTTCTTTAAAGTTCTTGTGGTGTGTGGGAAGATGGAGAAAACAATTAGCCTTCTCAACAGTAGGTGTTAGTGTTTCAGATCCTTCTGTTCTTTTCTTCCTTCAGTGATTGTTATGGTGTGACGTTACCATGGTTTCTATTCCCTTATGTGTCTAATTTGAAGAAATTGTTTGAAATTCTACACTGTTTTTTAAATGTAAAAAATATCTGCAAAATATGCTTGTCCAGAGTGACCTCTTTATTTGAGGCAATCCAGATATACCATTGGAAGGTCAAGAACACCCTGCACTGCGGAGATGTGGCCATGCACCTTATGATACACATGCATGCTCATTTGGGACAAACATGCATGTGTCAAAGTGAAGTAGGCTGCGGCCAGACACCTCTACCAGCAGCTTTTCTCCCTGGGATAAGTAATTCAGTGGTTGGTCAATCCAGCTGAAGTCTTTGCTTCAGAAAAACATTTTGTCTTTATGTACTTGAACAAAAATTGACAGATTGTGGCTTTGCAACCAAAAATTTTATATAGCCCCTACATAAAATTTTTCTCTCGAGAACCACTGTCCACTGCTGGGAAGATTTAAGATTATGGCTTGCCTTTTGCTCAACCGCCTCCTCCAGCACTTTGAGCAAGATTTACTACCCGAAAGCCAGTGCGTCTCCGTGCTGAACGTAGGACATCAGATATGGTTTTTGTGGCACGTTAACTCCAGGAAAAGTGCCAAAAGCAAAGCAGTGACCTTTGTCTACTTGAGCAAGGCTTTCCACACAGTCAACAGGCCTGTGGAAAATCATGGCAAAGTTTGGCGGCCCGAGCAAGTTCATCATAATCATCCGGCAGCTCCATGTTAGTATGGTGGCTAAGGTCATGAAGGATGAAGACCAATCCGAGGCCTTCCCAGTTACAAATGGTGTAAAACAAGGCTGTGTACTCCTGTTCAGTGTGCTATTTTCTGCCATGGTGAGAGATGCCTTTAGCCACTGCAAAGACAGAATCCATGTCAGATGCAGGACTGACTGCAAGCTATTCAACAGGACTGACTGCAAGCTATTCAACACCAGACGCCTGTAGGCCATTACAAAGGTGCATGAGACTGTTATCCGCGTACTCAATGCCAGCACAAAGGAGCAGATGCAGCTTGAAATGGACTGTTTTTCATAAGCTTGCAACAACTTTAGTCTCATTATCAATACTAGAAAGACTTAAGTTATGTGCCAACCTGCTCCAGGAAAACCATACCAGCAGCCACGCATTACGGTGAAGGAGCACAACCTCAAAGCAGTTGACAACTTCACTTACCTGGGCAGCACAGTCTCCCCCGTAGAGGCCATAGACACTGAGGTCAATAACAGAATTGCCAAAGCCAGCACCTCCTTCGGGAGACTGCGTAAGAACATCTGTTAGGTAAGGCCTCTTTCACACTTCAGTCGTTCGACGTGAGTTAAAATCCCCCAAAGGGTGGAAAAAACAGATCCGTAGTAAAACTTAAAAAACGGATGCAACGGATCAGTGTTTAGACGGATCCGTTCTGAACTTTTGAACCCCAGAAATGGACTCTTAACATGCCTGGAAAAGGAGAGAGAGAACGAACACGCACGCACTCCAGAATGGGTTTTCTGCACTTTTTGCAGAGAACAACGGATCCGCTGGCGGATTCCGCCGAAAACGGATGAAGACGGATCCGCCACCCATAGGCGGCCATTATAGAAATCGGCGGATGAGACGGATCCGTCATGCTCTGCCTTTTCGACTGTCGTTACTGTTATCTCGTTAACCCTTTCCTCCTTGAAATGTGGTACCAGAGAGAATAAGACACAGACAAAAGTATGCGTCAATAAACTCTACTCTTTATTGCTAACGAAGGGGTTTATATACACCCCATAAGCAGGAAGCGGAATTACCATATATGGTGTTTATACAACTTATCACTAAATACATAGAATACTGGTTTTAACTGGAAAACTCCGGGGATGTATTGCCTCAAAAGAAGGAACATCTTATCTCGACTTCTGGTATGCATCAGCCTGTCTGACAGAAACCAAGGCCTTCTGAAAAAATGCTGATTTAGCTCTAACATTCCCTCCTTTTGTTCCTTCATTTGATCAATACACATCTTCATACCTCCTCTGTGTCCTAGTACATCGAACAGATTTTAAAAACTAAATAGATAGCAAGACATATCAATAAAACCTGTAGGCCAGCTTGTATTATCCCAGTCAGCCATCCCCTATGCCTTTGAACCAATTTGCGGGTTAAGAAAGGAGAAAGTATTTGCCCACCATGAATCTTGATTCTTCAGATTTGCCTCATCATATAGTTTCCTTAACTTTATGACATCCTCTAGCTTATGTTTAAGGGTTAAAACACTAGAATTATCAATATAATGACAACATGCAGGTCCGATAATCTGGCACATCCCTCCTTGAGCTGCAGTCAGGTAATCTAACACGAGGGTTTGTTGGTTAGTAACAATAATTAGCTGGTTCTGTACTGCAAGGGACCCATTGAGGATATCTAATATATCCCATATTTGATCATCTAGGTAATCTGTGGATTCTACCAACTTATCCCATGTCTGAGTTATCATAGGGTAGATAAATAATGCACTGAAAAATTTATTTGCTATCCCCATCTCCACTAAGTGTGGTCTCCCATTTGGGCGAGGTCTATTGTCTGCAGATCGTTTATGTAGTGTATGTTTTGGAATAGACAATGGATTTAATCTATCTGGAGTGATGAGATAGGTGGCTGGTGTCAATCTAGCTAGGGTGCATTTCCCGGTGACTCCTACTGGAAGCCACTTAAATGCCTTCCATATAGCTGAATGCTGTAATACTAATCGTGTGCCAAATCTATAAACTTTGAAATATTACTCATCGTGCACCATCCGGGCTTTTGTCCTAGTGGGGAGCAGTATCCTGCGGTAGGTTCTCCGCAGGTGGGAGTGTTCTTCTGATATCCTTCATCTTCATTACACCTCAGGTTACCTGGTTTGTTAGCACAAGTTTCATCATACCCATTCTCAAAGAAAACATTATTTTCCCATTTATCAGTGTGTAGGTATCGTTCTAATAGGGAGGGTTTGAAAGCATCTAAGCTTCCTGCAGTGACCCCAAAACTTATCTTTAACCCCTGTGTTGGTATTTCTCCCAAAGAGGTTATACTAGTTCTATTTCTGGGTACCCATGCCCCACCTTTAAAAGATAGATACAGTCTTGGAATTATCTGTCCTGTTAGATTTCCCTGTTTCAGCCATGGCCTTTTGGATTTTTAACTTCAATGTCCCATTTAGTCTTTCTACTTTTCCACTGCTTTGTGGATGATATGGGGTGTGGAAAGCTTGTTGAATTCCCAGAGCTGTCAAGACTTCATTCATTATTTCACCTGTGAAATGTGTACCTCTGTCACTTTCGATCACCTCTGGTACTCCATACCTGCACACCACCTCCGCAAGCAGCTTCTTTGCGGTTGCCGCAGCCGTAGCCTTGGCAATCGGGAAAGCCTCCGGCCATCCTGAAAATAAATCAATACAGACCAACACGTACTCCCATGACCCTGATTTTGGCAGCTGAATATAATCAATCTGCAGTCTCTGGAAAGGATAGAGGGCCGAGGGGCGTGTTTGATGTGGTGTCTTGACTACCCTTCCCTGATTATGTGTAGCACATACCATGCATCCCTGGATCAAACCTTCTATACAGGTGGAAAAGCCTGGTGCTACCCAATGCTTCTGCATCACGCTCATTACAGCAGTTTTGGACTGGTGGGTTGGCCCATGTAACATCTGGGCAACCGCAGGGTACAACGCCCTTGGAAGGCATCGACGCATCCCTCTTCCCCATACCCTATTTGCTTCATTCAGACATGCACCTTCTTTTTCCCACTTTTCTACTTCCTCCTGGTGCACCTGAGCCTGCATCTGAGATAAGGCATCCTCCGACACAAAGGGATTTTTGGGAGCGCTTACCTGGTGCATCGTTACCCCTTGCAGTGGTCTACTGGCTGCTGTTTTGCTGCTGCATCGGCCATTGCGTTTCCTTTACTCACCTGATCAGTGCGTCTGGTATGTGCTTTAACTTTTATGACAGCTACCTCTTTTGGTAATTGTAATGCATCAATTAACTGCTGGACTGCGTCAACATTTTTAATGGGATGTCCTGCTGCCGTCAGGAATCCTCTAGATTTCCAAATTGGACCAAAATCATGAGCTATACCGAATGCGTATCTAGAATCTGTGTAGATGTTAACAATTCTACCTTCAGCTATCTTACAGGCCTCGGTCAGAGCCTTAAGTTCAGCCTCCTGGGCTGACTGATGTGGGAGCATTGGTTCTGCCTTGATTACCGCATTCAGGGAGACGATGGCATACCCAGTGTGGAAGGTACCTGAGTCATCTTGGTGGCGAGATCCATCTACAAAAAATTCAAAATCAGCATTAAGTCTTTCAGTTTCAAACACTGTGGGTAGGCCTGCTGTTTCCTGTGCCATAAGCTGAACACAATCATGAGGAATCTCCTCTCTTGGATCTTCTTTGTACAATACCGTACCTGACCCCTCCTTTAGATCCGAGAGAGGTAACAATGTGGCAGGATTAAGTGTGGTACATCTCTGCAAAGAAACATTTGGAGGCATTAAAAGTGCACATTGCAATCGAAGGTGACGTGCTGCTGAAAGATGTGCCGGCTGCACCTGGTTCAGTATGGTATATACATCATGAGGTGTAAGTACTGTAAGTGGGTGATCAAGAACAATGTCTGACGATTTGTGGAGTAATAGTCCTACAGCATGTACTGCCCGTACACAGGACGGGGCACCTCTAGCCACTGCATCTAGTCTTCCACTGAAATAGGCTACAGGCCTTTGATTGTCACCATGTAACTGAGTCAATACTCCTGCCGCTTGTCCCTGCTGTTCGTGGAGATACAGGGTAAATGGTAGTTCGTAGTTGGGGGTTCCTAGCGCTGGAGCTGCCACAATCCTGTTTTTGAGAGAATAAAAACAGTCTATACCTTCAGGAGTTAGTTTAAAAGGCACAATGGTGATACAGTCATAGAGAGGTTGCATGAGGATTGATACAGCATGTATCCACTGTCTGCAGTAGGAAACCAGTCCAAGAAATGTCCTAAGAGCGGCAACATTAACAGGAATAGGAAAATTCTGTACAGCTTCTTTGCGAGCGCTGGTCAGATGTCGCGCCCCCGGTGTAATGCAATGTCCCAAAAAGATAACTGAAGATTTACAAAATTGAAGTTTATCCTTTGACGCTTTACATCCAGCTTGGTACAGAAACAACATGAGTGATATTGTTGCAGTGTGACACTGTTTCCTGGAGGGGCACAAATCAGTAAATCATCAACATATTGCAGAACAACTACTTTTGGCATTTTCCATTTTTCCAGTATCTCTTGCAGACTGGCAGTATACATAGTGGGTGAATTTTGGGCACCCTGGGGCAAAACTGTCCACGTATACTGATTCCCTTGAAATGTAAAAGCAAACAAATACTGGCATTCAGGGTGCAATGGGACGCTAAAAAAATGCGTTTGCCAAGTCAATCACTGAAAAACAAAGAGCACTAGCCGGGATCTGAGACAGAAGGGTGTGAGGATTTGGTACAACTGGTGTGAGGAGCTCTGTAGCTTTGTTCAGTAGCCGGAGATCATGGACCATTCTGTACGCTGCTGGCTGCCCCGGTGCTGTTTTCTTTTTAACTGGGAACAGAGGGGTGTTACATGGGGACTGGGTCTTAACTAAAACACCACTTGCTACCAGTTTCTGTACCTGCTGAGCTATAGCCGACTCTTGAGCTGAACTAAGAGGATACTGTCTCTGTTGGGGCAGAATTGCACCTGGCTTTAATTTGACCATGACTGGCTGCACCCTTAATCTGCCCACATCTGTTTTATCTGAAGCCCAGAAATCATGCGGTATCACACCTTCTAACATTGAAGGAAATTCATTTGTGTCCTCTATACTAGCAACATCTAGTGACATGATTTTACAAAGAGTGCTCGGCTTCAATCCTGGTGTCATAGTGACAGTCCCATCAGGATGATACTCAATATGTGCTTGTAATTGAGACAATACATCACATCCTAAAATATTACATTGGCCCAGCGGTGATACCATTAACTGTGTGTGTACGGTGGTTCCTTGAATTTGCAGGGGAATCTTTTTAGTGACGGGGAGCAGGATAGATGGAGAGTTGTAAGGAGTCGCTATAACATGGTGGGAGAAATCACTTTTCCCAAATGGCCAGTCCTCTTCTGTAATTACTGAATTGTCTGCCCCCGTGTCCACTTGGAACTCAACCTCATGTCCCCTGGTACGTTCACCTGCACTGTGCAATTAGGAGTGGGGGGTAAGGAGACAAGGGGGTTCATGTGCAAGCTACCATTATCCTATGGGAGCGGCCCTAATTGGTCTTGGGGGCCTCTTGCAGGCGGGTCAATTGGATATGGATTAGTTGGACAGGCTGGATATGGATTAGTTCTGCAATCTCTCCTGAAATGTCCTGGTTTCCTGCATCCGTAGAACAATTTCTGTCCATCTCCTGGCACACGTCTCCCCTCCCTGTTGTTTGCAGGACGAGTACCTACAGCATGTAACCTTGCGCCTCTCTTTGCTTGCGCTAAATCATGTTGTGCCCCCTGTGCTATTCTGGCTAGATCCTCTGCTTTAACTGACCTCCAATCTGGTCTACTTACTTTCACCTTTTCTGCCACTTCCTTTTTCAACCCATTCATATATGCACTTGCCAGTATCCTCTCACTAGTCTTGTTTTCTGGGACAAAACCCATTTCTACCCAAGTTTTTCTTAGGGCCCAGAAATAATCTTTTGGCTCTTCTTCCTTTCCCTGAACTCTGTCTTCTAGTGTAACCTCCTTCTCTGCCTGTCTATCTTTACATGCTTTTTTCAACGCTTCTGTAAACAGAACCCCTGCTGCTGCGTCATTGACTTCTGCATTATCAGGTCCGGTCCTACCAACATAACACTTGTATGTCTCATCTGTCAGTCTATCGTATCTGGCTTCATCTGCCAATTTCCCTTCTATAAGTGCTTTCAGATCCTGTCTAGTTGCTTTATACGTATCCTGCATTGTAGCTAACATTCTAGCGAATCCCATTGGTGACTGTGAAGGGTCTGGGAGTTGCGTTATTAGAGCCAACTGCTCTGAAGGGCTCCATGGTCTGTATAACACTGCTGTCCGGGGGGCGCCTGGAGCTAGTCCGCCTCCCGCAGCACCCGGGGTACCAGGTACCATTACTGTCGTCATTGGAAATAGATTGGCCGGGGGAGGTCTGGGTCCACCGCAACCTACACAGACATCTACCGTCAGGGGATTCTGCTGTCCACACCTGGGGCAGACCCAACAGTTTGGTTCGTGGGAAGTCTGTGGGAAAATCTGATACTGGGGTGGAGGTAATGTAGGGGCAATCAGGAGGGTAAATCAGTCATCCCTGTTTTTGTCAGTCTGTAATGTCCGTCTCCTAATTCTTCAGTCTTTCCCTCTAAGTAATCACACGCACTCATCCACAGGTTCACTGTTTTTAACAGTCCTTTGTCTCTCAACCATCCATGATGTGAGTTAAAGAACCTTTTCCATTTATCACTGTTCAATTCTCCGTTTTCATTCATGCCTGCTTTACACAATACTTTGTCAATGCCTACCAACGCTTGCTTTCCCTCTCTGCGTACCACTAAATCTTTGGCAGTAATGCCTTCCTTGGCATTTTGGTTACCCATTTTTGTATCTCCTCACCTAGAAGAGATTCTCCTGTTACTTAGACAATTCTGTCACCAAGACTCTGTCACCAAGACAATTCCGTCACTTAGACAATGGGCCACAAAGGTTTCTGAACCATTCCACTGCTCGCTTTCCAAGATTTGTACGCCAACCAAATAAACAATCCGATCACACCAACACCAAGACAAAACCACACTACAATCATCGGATCCATACTGTCATTTTTCAAAGGAGGAAGGGCAGGACTGACAATCAATCTGAAGGTCTACTGGTTCAAAGGGACCTGAGCCAGGAACACCTGTGAATTACCTGGAAAGCCGACCGCTCGGGGAGGAGGGAGTCCACTATACAGTGATATAGATTTTAGGTAGCATATAATAAGTATTCTTACCTCAGCGCTGTATGTATATCACCAACAGAGAGCTCCGTTCATCCCACGTCTCTGGATCGGTCGGACTTTCTCAGAGTAGATTAACTCGGGTCCCTGTTCGGGCGCCAGGCTGTCGTCACTGTTATCTCGTTAACCCTTTCCTCCTTGAAATGTGGTACCAGAGAGAATAAGACACAGACAAAAGTATGCGTCAATAAACTCTACTCTTTATTGCTAACGAAGGGGTTTATATACACCCCATAAGCAGGAAACGGAATTACCATATATGGTGTTTATACAACTTATCACTAAATACACAGAATACTGGTTTTAACTGGAAAACTCCGTTCTTCCCCTTAGCTCCCAGTACAGGGTGCCTTTTCATATCTCAGGCGAGCGGGGGTGTATTGCCTCAAAAGAAGGAACATCTTATCTCGACTTCTGGTATGCATCAGCCTGTCTGACAGAAACCAAGGCCTTCTGAAAAAATGCTGATTTAGCTCTAACACGACGCACACAAAAAACGTCCCAGTGGACGTTTTCAAAAAGCAACGGATGCCACAATTATGACGGATCCGTCATTTGACGGATCGAACGGACGTCCGTCAAAATCTGTCACTAATGCAACTCAATGGCAAAAAAACGGATCCGCCAAAACGAACTGAACTGTGAAAGAGGCCTAAGGGGACTCTGCATTACCACCAAGCTGAAGGTCTACTTCATGGTGGTGCTTACCACTATCCGAAGACGGCCAGCTCTGCAAGTGAGTACTTCCGGCCGGCAGCCGACACTGATAACGGGTGATCAGCAGGGATGTTGGGTGTTGGCCCCGATCAATCAGACATTGATAACCTATCCTATGGATAGGTAATTAATCAAAAAGTAATGAACAACTTCTTTAAAGGCGGTGTCCAGGACTTATGTGGAACCTGTTAGCAGGATTTCACACCTCAAAATATTTATATGCACATGTAGCTCTTTCGAAGAAAAGTCCACCAATACCTTTACATGACCAGTCCATTCGTCATTTACTGAGAAATCAGCATTTGAATTGATCTGCAAAACAGGCTGAAGAACTATTCTTAGCTCTGAAGCCTCTGTCACTCCAGCTCTATTCCCTTCTCAACCACCGGCTACTCCTGCTTGACTGACAACACGGAGGTGGCACTTGGCAGGAATAGTGCTCTATCTCGGGCCTAGAGCACTTGAAGCATCATTTGCATATGAGTTAAAATGCTAATTACACTAAGTAGAAATGTATAACTACAGTCATGGCCAAAAGTTTTGAGAATGACACAAATATTAATTTTTACAAAGTCTACTGTTTCACTTTTTCTAATGGCAATTTGCATATACTCCAGAATGTTATAAAGAGTGATCAGCTTAACAGCAATTACTTGCAAAGTCAATATTTGGCTAGAAAATGAACTTTATTACCCAAAACACATTTCAACATCATTGCAGCCCTGCCCTAAAAGGACCAGCTAACCTCTTTTCAGTGATTGCTCCATTAACACAGTGTGGGTGTTGATGAGGACATGGCTGGAGATCAATCTGTCATGATTAAGTAAGAATGACACCACTGGACACTTTAAAAGGAGGCTGGTGCTTGGTATCATTGTTTCTCTTCTGTTAACCATGGTTATCTCTAAAGAAACATGTTCAGTCATCATTGCAATGCACAAAAATGGCCTAACAGGGAAGAGTATCGCAGCTAGAAAGATTGCACCTCAGTCAACAATCTATCGCATCATCAAGAACTTCAAGGAGAGAGGTTCCATTGTTGCCAAAAAGGCTTCAGGGCGCCCAAGAAAGACCAGCAAGCGCCAGGACCGTCTCTTAAAAGTGTTTCAGCTGTGGGATCGGGCTACCAGCAGTGCAGAGCTTGCTCAGGAATGGCAGCAGGCAGGTGTGAGTGCATCTACACGCACTGTGAGGTGGAGACTCTTGGAGCAAGGCCTGGTCTCAAGGAGGGCAGCAAAGAAGCCACTTCTCTCCAGAAAAAACATCATGGACAGACTGATATTCTGCAAAAGGTACAGGCAGTGGACTGCTGAGGACTGGGGTAAAGTTATTTTCTCTGATGAATCCCCTTTTCGATTGTTTGGGACATCAGGAAAACGCCTCATTCGGAGAAGACAAGGTGAGCGCTACCACCAGTCTTGTCTCATGCCAACTGTTAAGCATCCTGAAACCATTCATGTGTGGGGTTGCTTCTCAGCCAAGGGAATCGGCTCTCTCACAGTCTTGCCTAAAAACACAGCCATGAATAAAGAATGGTACCAGAATGTTCTCCAAGAGAAACTTCTCCCAACCCTCCAAGAGCAGTTTGGCAATCAACAATGCCTTTTCCAGCATGATGGAGCACCTTGCCATAAAGCAAAGGTGATAACTAAATGGCTCAAGGAACAAAACATAGAGATTTTGGGTCCATGGCCTGGAAACTCCCCAGATCTTAATCCCATTGAGAACTTGTTGTCAATCATCAAGAGACGGGTGGACAAACAAAAACCTAAAAATTCTGACAAAATGAAAGCATTGATTGTGCAAGAATGGACTGCTATCAGTCAGGATTTGGTCCAGAAGTTGATTGAGAGCATGCCAGGAAGAATTGCAGAGGTCCTGAAGAAGAAGGGTCAAAGCTGCAAATATTGACTTGCTACATTAACTCATTCTAACTGTCAATATAAGCTTTTGATACTCATATGTTTGCAATTATTATATTTCTGTCTGTGATAAAGACATCTGTCAAACACACATAAAAACCAGAGGGCAGCAGATCATGTGAAAATATAATATTTGTGTCATTCACAAAACTTTTGGCCATGACTGTATGTGCAGCTAGCTCCCCCTACTGGCAGCGGCAGGAATCCAGAATGTAAACATGGGCAGGTCCACAATGTAAACTTTCTAATATTTGTTATTAATTCTGCAACCTTAAAATTAAAGTTGGGCACCTTTTAACTCCCAAGTTATAATCTTTTGGATGCCAAGTATTTTTTTTATTTAATATTATATAAAGCTTAGAGTCTTGTAAGATCCTGAGCTGTGCTCAATTATCCTCCTTAGTGCATGTCTTTTCCTCATCTCTGCAATCATACACTGATTGTTCTCTTGCTTTTCATATCAAAGGCTGCAAAGAATACAAGTTATTGTAGAATTTTTAACCCTTTTATCTTGGATATTTCTTTAAAATTTGTTCAACCATCCGTAAAATAATTCCCTTGTGCATGCCTTCCGGAGGTTTGCTACCCATGGACAGTGCAGGTAGGAGAATATTCTTGACTGGCTGAGTTCGATGACTCCATTATGCTAAAATCTTATGAATTTGTTTGTACTTTTTGTTCCACTGTAATTTTGTAGTAAAATTCTTGTAAGTACGGGAATTTTCTCCTTCACCTCATTGGGGACACAGGACCGCGGGTGTATGCTACTGCCGCTAGGAGGCTGACACTAAGTGAATAGAAAAAAAGTTAGCTCCTCCTCCTCAGTATACACCCTCACACTGGCCCTAAATTGACCAGTTCGTGCTTAGTGTCCGTAGGAGGCACACATGTCTGTTTTTTTTTTCTTCAGACTTTTCTTTTTTTTTTTTTTTTTCTTCTCTTTTTACCATGAAGACGAGATAGGGGCAACGGACCGTATTGAAAGGGTCCAATCTCCCCAAACCAACAACAGGCGAGCACGTGGTGTGTCGCCTCCACGTATCCCCTCCTGCAACGTGGGACACTATGCCGGACACAGCCCTGGCCACCCTAAGGTACAGAAACCCTAGGCTGTACAGAGGCATAAGAGTAGTCCGTCCAGCCCCCACTGCATCACCAATGCTAAGACTGCGGTGATGGAAGGAGGCGGACAGTCCCTCTCCTCATCCCCATAGGGATTAAGGGTGCCTGCACCGTCCTGTAATCAGCCCCCCTCCCCTCTAACCTGGCGATCTGCATCGGAAGCGCTACAGGAGGCAAGTCGCTGGAGGCAAGATACCCGTTTGCTCCTGATCTCCGCAAAAAATGGGCAGAATCCCCTCCGGTAGATCCACCCGTGTTGCGCTTGGCGCTTGGCTTCCAAAACCCTACTATCTTTACCTAACTGGTCCTCTATCAAGGATCCCACTGACCGTCTCTTAGAGAGCCTTGCTCGTTCGGTTTTTGAAGCTTCAGGGTCAGCTCTCTCTCCTTCCTTCGCGGCAACTTGAGTGGCAAAGGCCATGGTATCCTGGTCAGAGTCTTTAAATGGAGCCCTGCAGGGTACGGACCTGCCAGCAGAGGTAGCTGAGATTGCAAATCATATGGCTTTGGCCGGAGATTATTTGATTAATGCGTCTTTGGACGTGGCTAACTGCGCGGCACTTGCTGCCGCAAATGCTATTTCATCAGAAGAGCTCTGTGGTTAAGGACCTGGCGAGCAGATTCAACATCAAAGAAATCCCTAACTTCTTTGCCTTACCAGAGCGGCCGATTATTTGGTGAGAGGCTAGATCAACTCATCCCAGACACCACAGGGGGGAAGAGCAACTTTCTTCCCCAGCAAAGGGTTAAGCGACCATTTCATCACTAGCTGCAGGCACGTTTTCGGTCCTTTCGCAACCCCGGGTGGACCGCATCGGCCAACCCCGCTGGGTCAGGTCGACCCACTCAAGACAGAGATCATCAGTCTCATACAGATCCAATCTGTTGGGAAAAAAACGTTCTCACCAGGCCAAATCTAAGGGAGCTAGATCCCACAGATTTTAACCAGATGACTCGAGGCATTTTCCGGTCGACACCAGCAGAGTAGGCGGTCGCCTGCTCTGGTTTTGCCATATTTGGCTTGCCGTCGTGCTCAATGCCTGGGTCAGAGAGGTGGTGTCCTCTGGGTACAAAATAGAATTTGTCAAGCACCCTCCAAAACGTTTTTTTCTTGTCCTCCCAGAGCGGAAGAACGCGCTCGGGCCTTATTCAAAGCCAATGAATCACTCTGTCACAACGGAGTCATCATTCCCGTACCGGAGAACGAGAGATTTCAGGGGTTCTATTCAAATCTGTTCGTGGTCCCCAAAAAGGGAGGGACTGTAAGGCCCATTCTGGACCTAAAGTTCCTGAACAGATTTGTCAAAATCAGGCATTTCCAGATGGAATCTCTTTGCTACGTCATTTCATCAATAGAAAAGGGAGAATTTTTGGCCTCTATCGACATCCAAGACACCTACCTTCATATCCCCATTTTCCCTCGCATCAAAGGTTCCTACGCTTTGCTGTCCATGACCTACATTACCAGTTAACAGCCCTGCCCTTCGGGCTAGCCACCGCTCCCAGAGTATTCACAAAGGTCATGGCCACCGTCCTGTCCATCCTGCATTCTCGGGGCATAGTGTTCTTGCTATATTTGGACGACCTCCTGATCAGGGTCCTTCCTTTCAAACCTGCAAGGAATGCGTCAACATCACGTTGGATACGCTTTCCTAGGGTGGCTAGTAAACCTGAAAAAGTCTTACCCTGTTCCTGCTCAAAAGATCTCCTTCTTAGGAGTGATCTTCGACACCTCCCGAGGGTTAGTAATTCTCCCTCTGGACAAGGCCTTAGCCCTCCGGCAGGGGGTCCAGGCACTCCGCCACCCAGGTTCTCATACCGTCCGTTTTGGCATGAGGGTCTTGGGAAAATGGTGGCAGCGATGGAAGCAATTCAGTTTGCCCAGCTTCATCTGCGTCCCCTGCAGCATGCCCTCTTGGCAGCTTGGGACAAGAGCCCGTTTTCTCTTGACTACCTGTGCCGGCTGTCCGCTGAGGACAAGCAGGCACTCGAGTGGTGGATGCTGAGTTCTTCCCTTCTTTGGGGGAAGTCTCTTCCCCCGAACCATTGGCTGGCTGGGGAGCTGTTCTCCGTCACCACACGGCCCAGGGACGTTGGTCCCCTCGGGAATCACGCCTCCCGATCAACCTTCTAGAAATACGGGCGATCCGGCTGGCTTTGCAGCATTTTCATCATCTTTTGGCGGGTCACCCCGTCCGGATTTAATCGGACAATGCCACGTCCGTGGCTTACTTAATCACTAGGGGGGCACCCGCAGCAGGTCGGCCATGCATGAAGTGAAACATATCCTCCACTGGACCAAGGAAAATCACCCTGTGATCTCAGCAGTCCACATTTCGGGTGTAAGTAACTTGGCGGCAGATTTTCTCAGCCAGCAGGGTCTATTTCCGGGGAGTGGTCTCTCCGTCCCGAGGTTTTCCGACAAATTTGTCAACGTTGGGGAACTCCGACGTGGATCTGATGACCTCCAGGTTAAACACCAAGGTACCCAAGTTTGTCACTCGGTCCCGAGATCCACAAGCCATTGCCGTGGACGCCTTGGTCCTGCCGTGGAACCATTTTCGCCTCCTGTACGTGTTTCCCCCATTACCAATGCTTCCGAAGGTCATCAGGAAAGTCAAGTCAGAAGGGGTCCCAGTAATTCTGGTCGCCCCAGACTGGCCTTGTCGGGCGTGGTACACAGAGCTAGTGCAACTGCTTGCCGAGGTACCTGGACGGCTCCCAGATCATCCGGACCTACTTTCCCAAGGTTCGGTCTACCACCGGAACTCAGGGGCCTTGTGTTTAACGGCTTGGCTGTTGAATCCTGGATACTGTCCCAAGCCGGGTTCTCCCAGGATGTAGTCACCACAATGATTAGCACTCGAAAGCCCGCCTTGGCACGTATCTATCACCGTACTTGGAAAGTATTTTTTGCATGGTGCAGAGACCATGGTCGTCCTCCACTCACTTTCTCCATTCCCAACATTTTAGCTTTTCTCCAGACCGGCCTGGACTCGGATTTAGCACCGAGCTCCCTCAAGGGACAGACCTCAGCTTTATCTGTCCTATTTCAGTGCAGGATTGCTTCCAAACTGCAGGTAAAAACTTTCAGGGTGTCTTCCACATGGTACCTCCCTATAGAGCCCCCCTGGACGCCTGGGACCTTGACCTGGTCCTAAGTGCTCTGCAGGAATCTCCGTTCGAACCACTGCAGGATGTCTCATTGACATACCTCTCATGAAAAGTGTTTTTTCTCGTTGCTATAACATCAATCAGGCAGGTCTCGGAGTTGGCTGCTCTATCCTGTCGAGCCCCGTTTCTGATCTTTCACCAGGATAAGGTGGTTCTCAGGCCGGCCCCTCCTTTTCTACCAAAGGTCGTTTCCTCTTTTCACATTAACGATGACATTGTCTTGCAACTCGTTTTGCCCAGCACCAGTGCACCGTGTGGAAAAGGCCCTTCATACGTTAGATCTAGTGAGAGCTGTCAGGAGGTATGTGTCTCAGACGGCTCACTTCCGTCGGACAGACACGTTGTTCATACTTCCTGAGGGTCGTAGGAAGGGATTCGTTTGGCCATTCAGGAATCCTACCGCGTCAGGGGTGCACCTGTTCCAGCTGGGATCAGGGCACACTCCACTTGGGCTGTGGGTGCTTCTTGGGCCCTTCGGCACCAGGCATCGGCAGAACAGGTTTACAAGGCTGCAACCTGGTCTAGTCTACATACATTTTCAAAACACTACAATATCTATACCCAGGCTTCAGCAAATGCAAGTCTGGGCAGAAGGATTCTCCAGGCAGCGGTAGCGCACCTTTAGAGAGTGGGTCAGTTTCACACCCAGGGACTGCTTTAGGACGTCCCACGGTCCTGTGTCCGCCAATGAGGCGAAGGAGAAATAGGGATTTTTGTGAGTACTCACCGTAAAATTCTTTTCTCCAAGACACTCATTGGGGGACACAGCACCCACCCGGCTAGCCTGATGCTCCTTTTTGTTTCCCTTTTTTGATAGGTGGGTTTCTTGACATGTTGTACCTGTATTAAGGTTGATATTTTGTTCTCCTACTGTTTTTGCACTGAACTGGTCCGTTTAGGCCCAGCGTGAGGGTGTATACTGCGGAGGAGGAGCTAACTTTTCTCTTCACTTAGCGTCAGCCACCAAGCGGCAGTAGCATGCACCCACGTCCTGAGTCCCCCAATGAGTGTCTCGGAGAAAAGGATTTTACGGTGAGTACTCACAAAAATCCCTATATTGCTTGCTAGCTTATGAGTTTGCGTGTGCAGAATCGGATTGTGACCAGAGTGAGGGCTATGCCAATATCTAGTGTCGTGTTCCATAATATCATTTTCTGCATATACGTATCTGGGTTTATAAGACAGAACACATTTTTATACAGTTTATGCTTTATCGGTTTAATAATTTAACCTTAATTATTTATTATGCTTAACTGGATCTATTACTTTGAAATCTATGGTTATATTAGATGTTGTATTGCTTTCTCTCTAAGAAAAATGTTTCAGAGAAGTTTTTAAAATGTCTTTTTTCATATCTCCAAACATCAAGGATTCGACTGCAATCCTAAGAATGAAAGGGGATGCAACATTTGCTGTAAAAGAAAAAATTGTAAAGGGGCCTTGGATGATTCTTGGGATTCCTTATCTTAAAGTGATGGCATATTCTGGTGCTGCGTCTCTCCTCATTTTGAAATAAGAAATCTCATTTAAGATTAAACCTGGTGAAAATGCAAGTCGGCTGTATAAAAAGAGGTGGCTTGAGTCCTGACAAAACCACCTTGCTTATGCTTGGAGCATATAGAGATTTTATTTAGGCTGTATTCTTTATTGGCACGGATAGGCCATATCTAATTCATCAACTGGAATACAAAATTAAATGTCGGAGTGTAATAGTCATTAGAGTTTAAATTGGTGGTGTCAGGAATATTATGTTGCCACAGCCATGGGTTTTGTGAAATCTAGCGTACAAATCCTGTGTAGTTGGCAGTGGCTGCAGGGAGAAAATGAAGTTATATCCTCTCTGCAGCTGCTCGCTTCCAGTCGTCAGGGCGGTGCAGTGAGCGGTTATAGTCCCCGCTCACTACAATGTAAGGGCCCCGTCTCACATAGCGACGCACCAGCAATCCCGACAACGATATGAACTTGTCAGGATCGCAGCGATCAGGACAGCAACACTGCGGGTAACAAGCAATGCACGTCGCTTAGTAACCCGCAGTGTACGTTGGATACCAGCCCGCTGATGCAGGGAGATGGTAACCAAGGTACATATCGGGTTTCCAGGGCTGCGCGGTGCCTGGAAACCCGATGTGTACCTTGGTTACCAGGTCCCCTGCAGCAGCATGCTGGTATCCAACGTACACATTGGGTTTCCAGGCACAGCCCCGCGCCTGGAAACCCGATGTGTACCTTGGTTACCAGCTGAGCGCTGGTCTCCTGCCTGCCACACACAGTGATGCGTGCTGGCCAGCGGGAGGCCAGCGATCAAAAAAAAAGTCCAGGCATTTCTGACACGACCAGCGATTCACAGCAGGGGCCTGATCGCTGGTACCTGTCAGACATAGCGAGATCGCTGCTGAGATCGCTGTTGGTTCACAAAACTTGTGACTCGGCAGCGATCTCGCTTTGTGAGACGGTGCCCTAAGTACGGCTGTTATCACTCCCTGCTCTCATATTTCAGAAAACTGTGATTTACTGTAAAACCCTATGGACTAAAAATGCGTCGGACAACGAGACTGCAGTCTACCAGACGGCATCTGCTGGCTTCTCCCTGCCTAGATCTACTTGATTGACAGGTCTGTTTGCATATAGTGTGAGATTGGTCCGTGAGGCTAAACTGGGCTGTAAAGAGCCAGAGGACGCTTCTTCTTGTACCCGGACTCCACTCACAATTCTCGGCTCGCTACAGCGAGTGTTGAACATCTCACAGGTTACCTTACCTGGTTTTTCGTCTTTTTTTTTCTACAATAGCAAATGAAAATTATATTCATCATCGCCCTTTCTCTTTTCAGCTCGCAGGGTGTCCTGTCCTATTTTAAAGCTTACAACATCTTTATGCCTATTTTTATTCTAGTTCTCCTATTGCTCAAGTTATGACAGTGTGACCCCTACGTTATAGTTTCCATATTGTTCATTTTGAAAGAATCCACTTTATTACGAAGAGCTGCGTAAAAATATTTTGATTAGTTAGTTCGCTTGCCTTGTGGTACTTAACATGTGGCTTCTTTAATGGTTGAGTGTGCAGTGAGGAGCACATGTTCTCAGACTTCTTATGAACTGCGTCCATGGTAATTTCTGATGCACAGTAGCCCTTTGAGGTGTTTACTCTGTTTTGAAGGCTTGTAGCTCTTTAGAACAGCGAATTTTTGAAGACGCGAGCCCCACCGTGTCCCACCACTTATGTCATTCAGCCAGGACATGAACGGTTTCCTATAAAACAGCATGATTTTTAGCAGGCTCACCACAGAGCTTCTTTTATCAGACACCAAAGAGTTAGCGCTTGGCCTCTCTCCAAGAATAAAGAATACTTACCCTTGTGCCGTCCTGTCCATTTTGCTGAGATTCTGGCAGCTGATGCTTTTCAATGTAATTGTTGGCACGGGAGCCAAGCTGAATCTGAATAGGCTTTTCCTAGTAAATGACGAGGCCGTTGAAGCTCTTGGTCTGCAACAGTTCACTGTATTGATTAAGTTCAATGGTAGGGTGTCTTGTAAGAACATGCAGCATCTTCAGCTCAGACGGGTAAAAAAAAGAAGCCACAGTTCTGCCAGTAAAAAAAAAAATCTCAGATAGACGGATAGTTTTTTTTTTTTTTTTTCTTCCACCAATGTAATGAACTGACTTGTACAAATTACTCTACAGAACCGAAGAAAAAGGTCTTTTGGCTTTTTTCCTGAACTAGAAATGGCAAAAAGTCATTTATTTTCTAAATAAAATCTTTGCATTGCTTTCTTTATTGAGGCAGATTCGGAAACCAGACTAGAAACTTCAGACTCTACCATGACGGGAAACACTTTGTCGGAGAGAAGAGATTTGAATCTATCCACGACCTCGTGACCGATGGCCTGATCACCCTGTACATTGAGACCAAGGCGGCCGAGTACATCGCCAAGATGACCATAAACCCAATTTACGAACATATAGGCTACACAACTTTGAACAGAGAGCCGGCACATAAGAAACAAATGCCGGCTGTGAAAGAAGAGCAGGGCGAGAAGGAGTCTTCAGGAGAAGATACTGTGGAGGGGAAGAGGGTAAGATTTACATTACTTTCTTGCGCTTTTTTTTTTACTTTTCTTTTTGGATAAGAATGGAGTAATTATGTGAAGAGTTGTCCAGGGTTATTAAGTTCACGCGGCTGTTTTTTGACATGGTGTTTTCCACAGAGTGAGTTCCAAACTGCCGAGTTGCTCGGCCATTGACCTTTATGATCTGATGTCGCTTCTGCTTTTGAGTATTGTGATTGCGGCCATCGCATAATTGCCGAGGATCCATGTAAACATTGCAGCAGCGCTCAAGTCAATACATAGCTTCCCCCTCTTTCCCAGTTTGTGCAATGTACTGGACGCCGATTTATTTCACACGACCTTGTCCCAAACTGTCAGGATTTTACAAGGCTCGAAACTGAACACTTGTTTGTGATTACACTATTCTGTTTAAAAAAAAAACACAGATATTGTAGTGCATTCTTTTATGACTCTCCTAATCGTTCTCCTCCATTTTTGTTCAAATACAAGATTTGTCATTGAAACAGTTACACTGTGATATGGCCCTGTCCTTTAAAAGGAACCTGTCACATTGAGAAACGCTATTGTCCTACACATATAGTGCTAAATTGCAGGCAAGTAGTGTTTTAATCCTGTGTAGCCGGCAGTGTCTGCAGGGAGAAAATGAAGTTCTGTCCTCCCTGCAGCCGCTCGCTTCCAGTCATCTGGGCAGTGCAGGGATCGGCTATAGTCTCCACTCACTTCAAAGTGAGCACGGCTGTAATCACTCCCTGGCACTTTGACAGCCCACTATGTATATATACTAGGAGTTATTGCAGTGCAATCACTGTACATGAGCCATGATTGTTTACTCTCCCTGCACAGAGTGCCTATAGAGAATAAATTTGTTATTTTCTCCCTGCAGCCGCTGCTCTATTAACTAGGCTACACAGAATTTATACACTATTTACCCACAAATTACCCCTATATCAACAGGTAAATGGCGTTTCTCAATTTGGCAGGTTCCCTTTAAATACTAGCAAGGCTCTATTAAGTGCCCTCGACACATATTTTATTCTAGCATATGAGTTCGGTACACATGGAGGGACATGACGGGTTTATTATATCTTGAATTTCAGTCCAATGTGTCTTGTTTAGACATCTCACGTATGTGGGGGGGAAAGTATTTTCAGTGTACTCAGCTAATTGGATATTTTTTTAAATGGTGCTAAAATAATACTTTATAAAATTCTGACTTAAAGAAAATCATGCTGTTATATTCTGCATCTTCTGTTCTTCAGTTAAACCAAAGGCTAAAAATGATCAGCCGTCCAATATCTATCTCCCCCAAGTCATACTCGCTGGGGTCTGAGGAGCTACTGTACAGTGGTGTTTTGGCATGGCTTTCACCTAAAAAGGGGTATTGACACCGAGGTCAGGTCTTCTCCTGGCGCTTGTAACCCCAGTAGGTGCCCTCAGCGAGATCTCTGACCTGGTTAGACACGAATCCTACCATATGACACAGAGAATGCCGGCTGTAAGCTTCTTTAGGGGCAACTAAGATGAGAAATAAAATGTTTCATTCAGATCTTGAGCCACTTTATCATCATGGGGCCAGTTTACCATGTGAAAAATGGTGAAAGGACCTCTTTAAGCAGAGCAGTCCCGTCTCTTCGACTGCAGAGTTAACTTGGTTTTCTCTGATGGATACGTAGGTTTCCAGGGCCAGGAACCCTGTAGGGCTTATTTCCCTTACCCTCATGAAGGATGTACCCCCAGGTAACCCTAAGTTTTCATGTTTTGAGCTGAGCTAAATTCAGAAGTTGAACCCATGTGTATTCTGAAGCTTTACTCAAGTCACGCAGTACTTCAAAGGCACGGAGCCTTCACTAAATATTTTGGGGAAGAGTTGACATCTCTGGGTTTTGCAGTCTTTACTGTCTAGATATTTTTAGCAGAAGCTGAAAAGTTTACCAGCCTGTAAATTATTCTGTTCATTAAGGATATAAGACGGGAAATCTTTTCACCTGACTAGCTCTGGACTGTCAGAACTTGACAGCTCAGAAATGTTACATTGTAAACTTTTTTTTGTAATATTTTTTTTCTGTATTTTTGATATTGATCAAAACTTCATGTGATGTAATTGGGTTCTTCGCCTTCAAAGCTACGTTCTCTGAATTCTACATTCACCTTCCTAAGGGAACAGAAGACATTAAATTGTACATCCAAGGTCCATTCACGTGGACCAGTTATCCGAGCAGTGCAAGTGGCAAGTAGTGGGGGTCTCTTAACGATGTTCTGATGGGAGCGAGGGACAGAGAATGTAGTCCGGAAATATCCAGCAGTTTAAAATTCCCTCGATTTTGTGATCCGGCATATGATACAGATCATAGACATGTTGAAATATAATTTTGAGTTGCAGTGTTTGCATTGTTAGGCTATGTTCACACGTGTTTTTTGCTGCTTTTTTTATATGCAAACAAAACCTGTCCTCTTGGCAGTAAAGAAGCTGCTTACAAAAATCAGGTTTTACTGCTTTTTTTGCTGCATTTTTGTTGTCTCTTGTGCATGCTGACAAAGTTTAGTGCCCCCCCAAAAAAAAAATCATGATGCAGCTTCCTTAGGTTTTTGCACCGAAAACGCAGCAAAATCCAATGCCTGCATTTTTTGTTGCATTTTTGCACCTACTCGTTGCTTTCTATGGGTGAAAAAAAACACTGAAAGAAGTGGCCTATTGCAGTTTGCAAAAACGCAGCAGTTATCCAGTTCAGTCGGGAAAAAAAAACAATGCGTGTGCTTGAGATTTCTGGAACAATGCTAACGAATATGGACGCACTGCATAATATGGCAATAAAAATACGGGGGTGCAGAAGGTGGTACAGAATATAGACTAAAAAAGAAGAAAAAGAAACCACCAAAAATACTGCACACCACCAATATAATATAGTAGAATAGAAAAAGGACTTTATTGACAAAAACACATTAAAAACATTAAAACACATTGTGTTTTAATGTTTTTAATGTGTTTTTGTCAATAAAGTCCTTTTTCTTTTCTACTATATTATATTGGTGGTGTGCAGTATTTTTGGTGGTTTCTTTTTCTTCTTTTTTGCTTGAGATTTCTGAACTCTTGTAGCTTTTGCTGGTATTGTAAAACGGAGCTTAAAATTTGCATAAAAAAGCAGCACAACATGTGAACATAGCCTTAAGGGTATGCCACACTAAACAATATCGCTAACGGGATCGCTAAAAAACGTCACTATTTAGCGATCCTGTTAGCGATGTTGTTCAGTGCGGCAGCTTCCAGCGACGAGCTTCCTGCTGTGATCTCGCTCGTCGCTGGAATCGCTCCGGACCCTATTTTCTCGTCGGCGCTCCCGCTGGGTAAGTATCTTATCGCTGTGTGGCACCTTTTCTTAGCGATTTAGCGGTACTTTTGTACCGCTAAAGTCGTTAAGAAGATCGCTAACGGCGATAGCGTCGTTAACTATATCGCTAAATGTGGCCGCATTTAGCGATATAGAAACAATCCCGCTAGCGATCGCATTAGTATGCGTCGTTATCGTGATCGCTAGCGGGATTGTTTAGTGTGGCAGTACCTTTAGAGATTGACCACTGATATCAGTCTCATACAGTTACTACATGTATCCCTATCTTGTAGAACCATATTTTCTTTAGGCCAGTGCTACCCAGTATTATGTTACATTGCTTTACTGTGTGATGTCAGAAGTTAAAGGGTTTTCCTGCATTAGAAAAACTAATTCACATTTGCTTCTTCTCCTGTGTGCTTCTCAGCCCCATTTACAGCAATGAAGGCAAGTCACGATACCACACACACTTCATGGACAAGTCATATTGTTTTTTACCGAAAAAAAGAAAATCTGATCCATTTTTTATTTTCCCTAAGTCCAAAAAACCCCCACTTTAAAGATCTGCCGTATCCCTCCCAAAAGTGTGACGTCTAGTGTGACATTGCAACATTTCATCAAATCATTTCTTATGGTGTCACATTGCTTGTGACCTACTGCAACAGAGTCACAAATGCGACCAGGGACAGAAAACACATTTGGAAACAAGTCCCACGTGACTTCTTGCTATAGACTTCAATGCAACTAGCATGTGGTTTATCTCCAAGTTCTCTTTTTGTTGAGTTAAAAAATAAAAAAAATCACATGCTCTATGGGGTAACGTTTCTCTTTTATGGAAAGTGACATACCTGATATGCCAGTTTAAGGAGACTTCTAGGCCATGCAATGCTTCTCTGGGAAATTTAAATACGCAAATTGTCTGTTCAAAGAGTAAGAGGACAGGAACTCCAGTGCCACATATTGGAAGTAGTAAGCCTAAAAGTCAATATCGACCCTTTAACGAGTCTTGCCCATATGATTTAGGATAAAAGCCAAACCAGAATCTCAATTTGCCCCTCCTCAGTGCAAAACAAGAGATTTGATTTGTGTATGAGAGGCCTCTGACTGAGCTCTCCTTGTGGAGGGTGACATGCCAGAGTAGCGAGACTTATAGGCCCTGCAATGCTCTTCTGGGAAATTTAATAATTATATTTTACCCTTTGACAAGGCTCGTTAAAGGGTCGATATTGACTTTTAGGATTGCTACTTCTAACAGGTGGCAGTAGAGTTGAAGTCCTCTCTAAAGAGACAATTTGCATATACTCGACAACGACTTGCGGACAAGAGGCACAAGTGTCTTGAGAATTCCTCACCACATGGCGCCCTGTAGTACCATTCTATTGGTTCTCTGATTGCAATTTTATTTTTTAATTACATTTTTCTTCCTTGCAATTGGCCCCAGATTTGCCGATGAATTGACAACTAGACTGTCTCCGCTGCTTAGTGTTTAAAGGGCGAGAACATGACTGGTCCTGACACCATGCAGTCGGAGCGGTCAGTGTCGGAGCGTGTGATTGCTTGCTTGAGTCTCTCCGCCGGTGTCCGTACTGACTGAACGGTGTTAGAGCCGCTCTGGTTCATCCCCATTTTATCTTCGGTGGTGATCTGCAATCGGAGAACCACGATTGATTAAAGAAGTCAGTTTTACTTTTTGGGGGTCATGATAGATTCTCTTTGCTAAAGACGACACTTGCATGTGTCCCTTTTTTTTCTAGTGGGAAACTACGACCGTGGTGCCCCCTACTGCTTTCTAGTACAACTCTAAAGAGACTATTGTAGTGATATAAGCTAACCTGCAAAAATAAAATCATGTCGAGTATGACCAGCGATTAAACATCTGCTCATAAATGGAATGTGAACGCGGTGTCATCGTGTGGGTCTATTTATTCTGCACACTTCAGCATGTACCACGGCCGTCCCTGAAATGCAGTCACGCTCCGCACGGTATATAACATCCCGTGTCCGATTTACTAACATTATCCCATTAGGAATTTACATTCCTGCAACTGATTATATAAGACACATGAAAACGCTCCATTGTCCGCCGAGTTCTTCGGAAATACATTTCTGGGTTTGTGGCTCATTATCAAGATCAGAAACCAGAAAATGGTTCCTTGTTTGTAAGAAAGTGATAAGACATAGTCGTACATTTCTGATTCCAAGAAATAAAGACAGTGGAGTACAGACCCTTGTTGTCCGGAAATGACTTATGTATGACTGTGTGACCATGTGAGAAGTTACAGTATGTTGTCAGCCAAGATCCATCTTGAAGACTTTATTTTCCATGGAATGTAATAATTTGGTATTTTGAATGGTCAGCGCTTGCCTGAGCTTTCTCTGCTGACAGTGCTTGCTCTAGGCAAGCTGGCTGTCAGTCACCTGTGAAGGAGGCGTGGCATGCAAAGCGAGTGGGTAGGACAGAGCACTTAGTCTGTTGGTCACACCAAAGGGCACTGAGCACCCTAATTAGCATGTATGATTGCAGCCCTTCTGCTGGAACTGAAGTTTAGGGAGCACAACAGTTTTCATTGGGGCTACGTCCCCTTCAATGTTATGTGCTTAGTTTATACATTTCAGTTTGGGTTGACAGACCCCCTTTAAGACCCATATACACATTAGAGTTGAGGAAAATTAACCCAAATGATTTTTAATTGGGTAAAAAACAAATGATCTTTTTAGCCGACCGATCAGAAGATTTTTTATTTTTGCCTTCAGACTATAGATCTGTCTTTCCGAGAAGGATCATTCGTCTGTGGTCTATTTTTCGTTGAAAGAATTCTCCCAAAAAGTTTTTTCTGTAGTCCGATGTCACTGAACATGTATGGCCAGGTTACATGACTGGACCAAGCAATATCGCTAAGATCTGTGTGGCTCTATCGGTATTACATTCATTTGTTACGTTTGTTTAAGCAGTCGTTCAGCCAGTAGCATATGCTAATCTAATGTGTATGGGCGCCCTTACAAATATCCCCATTGGCGAGACCTACAGATTTGCGTTACAGGCATCTGCAAGATGCCTCAGGGTCATTATAGTTACTATAGTGAGTGAATAAGGCTGAAACGTCTTGAGTGTCATTGAGGGGTGTCAATCAGTGACACTCTTCCAGAAGCACCTTTCTCAAGAACTGCGTGATTTACCCCACCCTGAACTCCAGAGTGCTGTACTTGATATAGAAACCCATATTTAAAGTGGCGTTGTCTCAGTAAGGAGGGTCTAAACCAGATTCCATATACAATATAGGTGGGGGCAGAAGTGGTCTTCTACAACCTCTTTAGCCCATACTAATGCATTGAGAAGCTTATAGTAAAAGTTTTTTTTGAACATTTGATGTCCACGTTTGGGAAGGTTTTCCATTTTGATCATTCACATATAGCAAATATCGATAGTTATTTGTTTACAAAATACTAGTTAAGCACAGATGTTATAACCAGCTGTCTTCAGCTGTTGTAACCTACATAGACAACGTGGTCTTTATCCACCTCGGTGTCCATTTCCTGGAGTTACGCTATGGTTTACTTTGTCCTTTTTGGTCTTGCTTTCTGCCATCGCTTTTGCTCTACAGAGAAGTGTCTGTGACATTTACGATCTACCCAGACGCCAATAACTCCTCCTTGTCTGATTATTTTTCGACTGCTTGTTCTTACCTTGTGCTTCTAGTTTCCTATCAACTATTGCAAACTAAGCATAGCCCGGCAACCTGCACTCAGGTTAACATTGAGAAGCCTATCCTAACATCAAATCCATGAATGACCCTGTGGCTCTTCTTTCTGGTTCACAACACCTAATCGCTACATACGGAGCAACATAAGACTTCTTAGAAGTCTCCGACTGAACACATAAGAGTAGGTTGTGTTCCCTACAGCACCTTGCAGTCCTCTGATGTCTGCATGTTCAGTATATAATGAGTGGAAACGATTTCTGGAAAACGCTGCGCTAATATAAATAACTAGAGTCCATCGCAGTCTAAACAGGATACAACCTCTGTGAATCAGAATTTAGCAAGTCGACTTATGTGGAAACATGGATCTAAGTGAAACTGAATAAACACAAGTATGGGGCAACTGACGGCGGGAAGTGGAATCATTGATCTCTGATCACGGTTACTGTAAATGGGCTACGGACTAACGAGAACAAGCCTATAATAAAGGCACTGAAATATAATGTCTTCTCACTTCCAAATTTACTGTAAATTAGATTTTAGTTCACAAGGGGAAAAAAAATCTTTTGGTCATCGTCTAACCAGCTACTAAAATCTACAGTATGTAGACTATACTTACTAATAATCTACACCAAGTCATTTGTGCATGTTAGCGTCAAAAGCGAGGATCCCCATCCTCTGCTGGCCGAGAGCTGTTTAGTATCAGTGGCTCCCAGTTTGGCGGACCGGGCCCATCCATGCATTCTCTTGTGGACACTGATGGGGAACATTGCGTGACCAACCATCTAAATGCCCCCTCTTCTCCAAACAAGTCTATTTGAGGTCATCAGATGATGCCAATTAGATACGGTGTTGACTGTTTCCATCTGGCCTTTAGGGTCTAGTGATCTAGTTATATAAAGTAATATGTTCTTAAGACTTTGCCCAAGATTCTCCTTCACAAATTGCGTAGACACAACATGGTCTTGTTACCATTTATGCACTTCTGCTAATGATTCCTCATCACTATTTAATCTCCTATAATGTAATTTCTGCTCATTTCAGCTAGGAAAACTCTATAGCTTTATGTTACCAATTAAATTGGATTGCATTATGGATAATTTTGACCTTTTTGAAGTGGTAAGAATTGTATTGATTCACAAGCAGGCATTCTGTTATTTTATGGAAATCCTAATTTAATCATATTCTCAACTTGTAACACAATATTGGACGCACAAGCTGTTTTCTCCAACGTGCAGTAGACACTGGCTGTAAGTACTCCTTTCATAGTTATTGATTATCTGGTGCCTGATTTGTAGAATTGGCTTGGTGCGCCATCCATGTGCGTTGCTGCCATCGGACATCCCAGCCGAGTGATCAGTGTTGGATTGTTCTGATGATCAATGTCATTGATCCCGCCATTTCAGCTATCCTGGTTTGTTCCCTTTTATAGTCTTAAGTGCTACAACCTGAGCAAATATTTTATAGGAAGATCCTTGTCTGCTTCTTCATGAAGTCTGCGGCTACCTTTATTCTTATTACCTACCGGTAATTGCTGCCACATCCGCACTTAGGCTGGTTTACATTAGATGTAACGGATTTTGGTAAATGCACATATATTCTCTTTTCCATTCCTGAGTGGGTGGACTTCTCCTAATGTCCTGTGTGCTCTAAGCAAGAAAGATGCCTTTTCCCCCCACTCGCCACCATTTGCATCTTCTTCTTGAAGAATTCAGACACTCTCCACTTGGAGATATTGCAGCTGCATCCCCCTCCTACCCAGTCTTCTTTTTACTGTTCAGACTAAAAACGATTTTTTTTTTAGTGCAGGGATATCTGAACCTTTACTTAAAGAGCTTGTGTACAAGAAATGGGGAACAAGATGGAGGGGGCGGAAGCATTCACTGTTCTTTTAGTTTTTTTCCTTCTTTTCTATACAGTTGCATTAATACGCACACAATCTGTGGAAAAACAAAAAAAACATCACGGCAGCTCCACATCGGGATCTGGTCGTGGTTCTCCACTCCATATTGAAAGAAGTTGGAATTGGAGGAAAAAAAACTGAGACGATTTGGGCGCAACACAGGAAAAAAAAATTTCAGCCGGAAGAGTAGTATTGATCAAACTTTTATTTAGTAACGAGTTTCCAGGGTAAGCTGCCTCCTTCCTCAGGCCAACAGCTGCCATACGATGCCCCTATTTCTGTACCCCCATGTAATAAACATGCATGCTCAAAAGATAATCTGCTGTCAGACACTGTAAGGTTCTATGTATATATTCCTGAAACTCAGTTTGTTCGTCAGCCATTTTACTTTCTGTCTTGCTGCAGCTATCTTGCCCTCAGTCAAAATGGAGTTTCCAGCTTGCATGTTCCCGCCCTGATTCTCTCCTTTGCTTCTTAAGCAGCCACAGCTGAGCAATCAGTGCTTCAGAATCTAGCCTGCAGTGAACCTGTGACTTGACTCCTGTAAGCCTTGGACCTTGTACTCCAGCTATTCCTACTGAGGAACTCTGAAGCACTTGTGGACTCTGAACCCTGCTCTTTGAAAGACCCACGTTTGCATGGACTTACGGTAACAGAGAAGAAGATCCTGAATCTGTATTGGAGAGTGATTGCTGAGCTTGGATTACTCTGGCCTGCTGTGTCTCCTGTTTCTGTGTCTGCAAACTGTGTGACTATCTCTGCCAACTTGTATGAAGTAATACAGGACTTTTCTATATCAAACCTGTGACTCCTGTGTTTTCATCGCACCCAAGCACAAGACGCTATATGAACTGTACTACATACATTACAAGATTCTGAAGCCAAAACGTTAGTGTCTGCTGGGTCTGGAAGGCTGTGTCTGCTGTACTGTGGATATCAGACGTCCGGTTGTACTTTCTGTGATGACAGTGGTTGTGACTTCTCACAACCATTCCAGGTGAGCAATTCCCTTAAGTTTTTTCTTTTTGCAGTGTTACCACAGGTAAACACTATTGTTTTTTTTTTTTTTTTTTCCTTTCTTTTCTCTTTTTTGTCTGCTGTAACTCTGGATATCAGATGTCTGGTTGAAACTTTCTGTGATGATAGTGGTTGTGACTTCTCACAACCATTCCAGGTGAGCAGTTCCCTTAATTTTTTTTTCTCTCTGCAGTGTTGCCACAGGTGAACACTATTGTTTTTTTTTCTCTCCTCTTCTTCCAGTAATCCTGTCTTAAAAGATCTGGAAAATGGAGGCCCGCATAAAGGAACTTTGCGGAGTGACTGATAATATCCTTGCAGATTTGCAGAATATAAAGACCCGTTTTACAAATCTACAGGACCTCAATAATCACAATTTGCAAGTGGTTGGACAGACTACCCAGGATTTGCGAGCCAGGATTGAGGTTCTAGAGGGGCGAGTCCAGGCTCCTGCCGTAGCCCCGAGTGCTGGGATTCCCAAGTTGCCCCCTTTTCGTTTTGGCGGTGAACGTGAGAAATTCAGGGGATTTATTAATCAATGCAATCTTTTTTTTTCTGCACATGCTTCACAATTTCCCACTGAACGATCTAAGGTGCTTACTATAATTATGTTGCTTACCAACAAGGCTTTAATGTGGGCAAACCCTCTGATTGAGACTGAGGATGATTGTTTGAATCACCTTGATGATTTTATTTCAGCCATGGGGCAGGTGTTTGATGACCCCAATCGAGGTGCAACAGCTGAAGCAGCCATGTTAGCTTTGCGCCAAGGTAAGCACTCGGTAGCTGAATATGCCTTGGATTTCAGGAGATGGGCCCTTGATACCACCTGGGACAGTTCCGCCAAAAAATCTATTTTTCGAAAGGGGTTATCTCCACTGATTAAGGATGAACTTGCTCGTGCCGACCCTCCCACTGCGTTAGGTGACTTTATTAACTACTGCATCCGTATTGATACTCGTCTGACTGAACGCAGGCAAGAGAGATGGTTCGAAAGCAATCGTACTAACCTTTTCCTACCTTCCTCTCCAGCTAAGGAACCTTTGAGTAGGATTACACGGAACCTGAACCTGAACCCATGCAGGTAGATTCTTTACAACGACGGGTTAGTGATGCACGCAAGGAACATCGTTTAAGGAGAATCTATGTTTCTATTGTGGTAAGTCAGGGCACTTCATTATAAACTGCCCCAGCCGTTCTCGTAAGACTACTGCAGCACTCATTCATTGTGAGTGTTGCGAGAGGGGATCTGTCAGGTCCGAGCCTCAGGCTCCAGAGAGATCTGCAGCAACAGATCTTGATTTCTCTGACTTAAACTCCGTTACCTCTGAGGACGTTGACTGTGTAAACGCTGCCATTTTTCAAGTTTCCTCAGCGGTGTCCCAGCTGAGTTGTAAGAAAAACAATTCTCATTGCTTTCTTTCCATCAAACTCTGGGTTGACTCAGCTTGGGTGTCTAGCTCTGCTATGATCGACTCAGGGCAAGTGGAAATTTTATGGATGTCTCCTTTGCTCTGAAACAGGGAATACGTTCAGTGAAGAAGGCTACTCCAGTACAGATGGAAACTGTGGATGGCTCCCTGCTGACCTCTGGACCAGTGGATCAGGAAACAGAGCCTTTGAGGGTTCTTATGGGTAAAGATCATCAAGAGAAACTGTCCTTTATGCTTATCTCTTCTCCCCACTTTCCATTATTCTAGGGCTACCATGGCTGCAGGCTCAGAATCCTACCATTAACTGGGAGACCAAGGAATTACACTTTCCAGAGAAACAGATGAGTCCAAAAGTTTCAGCTTGCTCTGTTCCTAAAGGAATCATGTCAGTCCCTGAACTACCAGCTGTATACCAGGACTATGTGGATTTATGTGACAAGAAGAACGCTGACCAGCTTCCTCCTCACCGTCCATATGATTGTCCAATTGAATTATTGCCTGGAGCAGAGATACCTTTTGGTAAGATCTACCCCCTGGCGGGGCCCGAGCTAAAGGCTTTAAAGGATTACATAGATGAAAATCTAGCCAAGGGCTTCATACGCCCCTCTTCATCTCCTGCAGGTGCACCCATCTTCTTTGTAAAGAAGAAAGATGGATCTCTGAGACCATGCGTAGACTATAGGGAACTCAATAAGGTTACTATTAGAAACCGTTATCCATTGCCTTTAATCCCTGAGTTATTGGAGAGAGTGCGACATGCCAAAATTTTTTCTAAACTAGATCTTCGTGGGGCCTATAACTTAGTCCGTATTAGACCTGGGGATGAATGGAAGACTGCATTCAGGTCACGCTATGGACACTTTGAATATCTAGTTATGCCTTTTGGTCTGAGTACCGCCCCAGCCACTTTCCAACACTTGGTGAATGACATCTTCAGGGATCTTCTAGATACATTCGTGGTAATTTATTTGGATGATATTCTAATTTTTTCTAACTCCACAGAGGAACATCATGGACATGTGAGAATGGTCTTGGAACGTCTAAGACAAAATCATCTTTACATCAAACTTGAAAAGTGTGAATTCCATAGGACCGAAATTCAATTTCTGGGGTATGTACTGTCTACACAAGGAATTAGTATGGATGGAAGCAAAACCCAAGCCATCAAGGATTGGCCAAGTCCTAGAAATGTGAACCAGGTACAGCGCTTCATCGGGTTTGCCAACTTCTATAGACGTTTCATTAGAAATTTCTCTGAGGTAGTGTCACCTATCACTCAACTTACCCGGAAAGAGTCTAGGTTTTCCTGGACTCCCCAAGCCCAGGAAGCATTTTCCCGTCTAAAAGATAAATTTACCACTGCACCTATCCTAGTACATCCCAACCCCGAGCTTGCCTTCATAATAGAGGTGGATGCTTCAGACTGTGCCGTTGGAGCTATACTCTCTCAGAGAACAGGTGAGAAGAATGTCTTGCATCCCTGTGCCTTCTTTTCCCAGCAGTTGTCTTCGGCTGAGAGGAACTACGATGTGGGCAATAGAGAGTTGTTGGCCATTATTGCCGCCTTCAAAGAATGGAGACACCTTCTTCAGGGAGCTGCACAGCAAATAGTCGTCCTGACAGACCATCGTAACCTTGAGTTTATCAGGTCGGCTAAGTGCCTGACTCCTCGCCAGGCTCGCTGGAATCTTTTCTTAAACCAATTTAATTTTATCATCTCTTATAGACCAGGATCGCACAATGGAAAGGCTGATGCACTCTCTAGGATTTACTCAGCAGAGACACGTCCAATTACTCCTCCTAAGACTATTCTTCCTGACTCTAGATTCCTAGGAGTAATTCATAATCAAGAACTACTTAAGGATATCAAGGAAGCATACCATGCGGATTCCTTTTTGGCACAACCCCCAAGGGACGTAAGTCTTGTCTTTAAGAATGGTGTGTGGATTCAGGGACAACGTCTGTATATTCCTGAAACAGTCAGATTAAGAGTATTGCAACTCATTCACGATTCCAAGATAGCCGGGCATAGAGGAATTCTAAAGACACAGGAATTTCTCTCTCGTTTCTTTTGGTGGCCCACTTGCAGGAAGGATGTTTTGAATTATGTCACTTCATGTGAGGTCTGTGCAAGATGCAAAACACCTCGCTCCTCACCAACTGGTCTGTTACAGCCTCTTCCCACCCCGTCCCGCCCGTGGGGATCCATTTCTATGGACTTCATTGTGGAGTTACCAACCTCTCAGGGGAAGAACACCATTCTAGTGGTGGTTGACCGTCTAACAAAGGCAGCTCATTTTATCCCTTGTGTCGGCTTACCCACTGCAAAACAGACATCAGATTTGATGAATAAAGATGTGTTTCGCTTACATGGAGTACCGGATGAGGTTATTTCGGATCGAGGGGTGAAATTCACTTCTAGGTTTTGGCAAAATTTCTGTGCAGCATTGGACATTAAAGTAAACCTTTCTTCTGCTTTTCATCCCCAGACTAATGGACAGACCGAACGAACCAATCAAACCCTGGAGCAGTATCTCCGCTGCTTTATCTGCCACCTACAGGATGATTGGGTGGATCTACTTCCATTAGCTGAGTTCTCGTATAACAACTCTCAGAGTGCCTTCACTAAACAGTCTCCTTTTTACTCTAATCTAGGTTATCATCCTAACATTCTACCACGATTTCCCATAGAAACGCCTTTACCAGCAGTGGCTGAAAGAATCACGTCTTTACAGAAGAATATGGATCTTCTAAAGGAAAATCTGGAATCGGCTCAAGAAAGGTACAAGAAAGCAGCAGATAAATTTCGTAAACCTGCACCAGCTTTCAAGGTAGGAGACTTGGTCTGGCTGTCAACCAGAAATCTTAAGTTAAGGATTCCATCGTCTAAGTTGGGACATAAGTACATTGGACCCTATAAAATCAGTAAAATTATAAGTGCCGTTGCTTGTCGTCTTCAACTGCCCAGAACTATGAGAATCCACCCTGTCTTTCATGTATCCCTACTAAAGGCTGCGACACCCAATACGTTTCCTGGACGTTCCTCTCCTTGCCCTGACCCAGTGCTAGTCGATGGTCAGGAAGAATTTGTGGTGGAAAGGATTTTAGATTCCAGGTTGTATAGAAATCAGTTACAATATCTGATTAAATGGCAGGGCTACCCAGTGGAGGACAACTCATGGGAACCGGTCAATAACGTTAATGCTCCTCGCTTGCTCCGTCAGTTTCATCAGAGGTACCCACACAAGCCTGGTCTGAGGTCATCCGGAGGTTGTCCTTAAGGGGGGAGTAATGTAAGGTTCTATGTATATATTCCTGAAACTCAGTTTGTTCGTCAGCCATTTTACTTTCTGTCTTGCTGCAGCTATCTTGCCCTCAGTCAAAATGGAGTTTCCAGCTTGCATGTTCCCGCCCTGATTCTCTCCTTTGCTTCTTAAGCAGCCACAGCTGAGCAATCAGTGCTTCAGAATCTAGCCTGCAGTGAACCTGTGACTTGACTCCTGTAAGCCTTGGACCTTGTACTCCAGCTATTCCTACTGAGGAACTCTGAAGCACTTGTGGACTCTGAACCCTGCTCTTTGAAAGACCCACGTTTGCATGGACTTACGGTAACAGAGAAGAAGATCCTGAACCTGTTGTGGAGAGTGATTGCTGAGCTTGGATTACTCTGGCCTGCTGTGTCTCCTGTTTCTGTGTCTGCAAACTGTGTGACTATTTCTGCCAACTTGTATGAAGTAATACAGGACTTTTCTATATCAAACCTGTGACTCCTGTGTTTTCATCGCACCCAAGCACAAGACGCTATATGAACTGTACTACATACATTACAGACACCTTCCAATGACATGTTCCAGCAACACGAGGACTAGTAACGGACCCTTGTCATAATTTCAAGGCAAATTAACCCCTTTTCCACAGCCAAATTTCTTTTTCCATCAACATAATCATATAAGGGCTATAACAACGCTACTCAATTGGAAGCGATCTGAGGTATCACAGGAACCATTTCTATTTAAAAATCCGGTTGATTTATTTCACTTCTAAAAAACCACATCACAGGAAAGCGCAAATACAGCCTTTGTGTGTCACGAAGTGAAGCATAAATAAAAAAAGTCCATACAATAGTGCTGGTTAGCCTGCCTGGCATAGAGTCCAGCTTCTTAGTCCTTTAGCAAAAGGCACTCAATCCAGGAGGTCTGCACACCTCCATACTCACTGACTTGTGAGAGACAAGCAGGCCTCATTTTACAAAGTGAACTACACCCAGTGGTGGAGATATGATGAGCAGCTGTGTCTCCCAACTCTTCAGCTGCTCATATACATCCTGTCATGGCAGATTAACCCCTTTTAGTCCTATTTCTACTAATTTCTACTAAAGCATTACTCCCACCCACTGTGTCTAACAGCCACCTTACAGGGCATATTCTTTTGTGAGACTGCTTGTAGTTTTCAATTTCACTGTTCACTTTATACCATAAAACGTACTGTGAGAACAGAAAAAAGTTCCTTCTGCTGGACAATGGCGAAAATGCACTTCTGCCATTGTGTTGTGTTTGCGGTGTTCATCGTGTGGTAAAATTCACCTGGCAATATTATTCTCAGGTTGGTATAGCATTACCAAATTTGTATTGTTTGCAGTTTTCTGCTCTGAAATTTGTATTAAAAAAAAAATGATTTGTTGTGCCCTTTTTATTTTTTTGTTTTTCATTGGGATTGTTTTGTTTTTAAAGCAAAGCTAAGTTTTATTGATGTGATTTGTGTGTCCATATCATATTTTGATCTCTCTCTTTCGCCTATATTTTGGAATGGGGATAACTTTCCAATTGCTGGGGCTGCTCACTGCCGCTTTCTTCATTCTAATGGGAGAGCCGAAGATCAGCCGAGGACACCGCTCGCTATTCTGCTGTGCTCCCGTTAGAATGAATGGACTGGTAGTGCACATGATGCGCCTCTGCTCCATTCAGGCTTGGCTCTCCTGGTTCTTGGGATTGCTGGGGCCAATCCAGTTGAACCCACAGCAATCGGAAAGTTATCCCATGAATAAAGGATAATTTTTACATTTGAGAATATTCCTTTTAATGCTAGAAGTATGAAAACAGCCACTTGGGGATCAGTCAATGGCATGTAGTATGTTGATGGATATATATATATTAAAGTTTGAGGTTGTTCCCTACTGTATCAATGATATCCTATCCTTAGGATAGTTCATTGAGGTCTGATCGGTCAGTGTCCGGCACCTCCCACCGATCGGCCGGCCACGATCAATTGGGGATCTCCTCAGTCTTCTGATCGTGGCCGCGACTGGTTACACATCTGCCTCCTATTGATTTGTATAGGAGGCGGCTGTGCAGTACCAGCCGCGGCCACTATCAGAAGATTGAGGAGCTCCCCAATTGAGCATTTCCGGTCAACAACTCCTGACACCAAGAAGAGCTGAACGGTGGGGGTGCCGAGTGTTGGACCCTGACCGATCAGACCTATCCTAAGGATAAAGTCATCAATGATAAAGTAGCAGACGTCTCCTTAAAGTTACGGTGAATTATTCTTATCGTATTGAACATATGGAGGTGTAGTCGGGCCGCACGATTTATGCAGATTTATACATCGTTCACACTGGCATCACGGATTCAATTTGTATAGGATCAGTGATGGATTTGACAGATCCATCATTATCCTGTTTTGTTTTGTTGTTTTTTTACCCTTTACATACTAATATTTCACATTGGACTGCCTGAAAGTAATTTAAAAAACATTTTTCATAATGAATCCCCCCCCCCACCTTGTCCAACAAGGTCTACAGCAAGCTGCTGGCAGTATTTAGCCAAACGCCACGGAATTCTTTCCACTCTCCCTTCTTTCGTGTATTTCACTAATTTTTACTTTGTTTGTTGTTGCTCTATAAATTCAGTTATTTACTAAATTGTCGCATCACCTAGGTGTAGTCACACTTTGTGGTTGTCTTGATGGATTTTTTTTTTTTTTTAAATAGATTATATAGTAAGATGAAATTAAGTTTTTCTCTGCGATTCTACGCAACAAACTCCTCTGCTTTCAATGACTAAGGCGAGAAAATGGCTATTCTAAGGCAGGAAACTTGCTGGGAAATTACTTGTGGCTCCCTGCTGAACAGGAAGGGTCCATCAGACAGATGAATGGCCGCGCTGATGGGAAAGCCTGTGTTTTTCATTACAACCTTCCAATATATTTAGAACAGAATATTTTACTCTGGTTTATTCCGTTTTAGACAGCACATAAAAATGTATTCATTTCTCTCCGAGTTGCTGACTATTTATCTGGTATAGGTCAGTGACCTTAACAAAGACGCAAGAAATGTGACGCTGTGTGGTGTGTTATATTGATGATACCCAGAATGAATGGGACAACGGTGGAGAAGATTGTGCCTTATCCATAGACATTGTTTCATCTGTGAGATCTCTAGGGAATAAAGGGTGAACTCCATCATATTAGTTACTCAAAGACATGGCAGGATTATGGGAACGTGCCTATAGACAGCCCTAAAGAAACAGCACTGCGAGAGGCAAAGTTGCATATGAAAATACATTGTGTATTAATATTATTTGTTGCTCACTTATATAGCATGATTAATTCCACAGCGCTTTACAGACTCACTTATATAGCATGATTGATTCCACAGCGCTTTACAGACTCACTTATATAGCATGATTGATTCCACAGCGCTTTACAGACTCACTTATATAGCATGATTGATTCCACAGCGCTTTACAGACTCACTTTTATATAGCATGATTGATTCCACAGCGCTTTACAGACTCACTTATATAGCATAATTGATTCCACAGCGCTTTACAGACTCACTTATATAGCATGATTGATTCCACAGCGCTTTACAGACTCACTTATATAGCATGATTGATTCCACAGCGCTTTACAGACTCACTTATATATAGCATGATTGATTCCACAGCGCTTTACAGACTCACTTATATAGCATGATTGATTCCACAGCGCTTTACAGACTTTATCATCACTGTCCCCTTTGAGGCTCACAATCTAAATTCTCTATCAGTATAGCTTTGGTGTGTAGGAGGAAAAATGAGTACACAGAGAAAACCCACACAAACATGGGGTGAATATACAAACTCCTAGCCGGCAACACAGAAAGAGGAGGAAAAGTGCATTAGGTGGCCAGCTTGGGGGCTGCCACCAGGCATTTCAGGGCCCCATACTGCCAACATTTTCAGGCCACCTTGAGATGCATGGGAGGCATGAAGGAAGCGGGCACCCTGAATATTCAGTAGCATATCGGCGTGGCTATCCGAGTCAACTTTCTGCTTGAAGATCTGCCATGTGAACTGGCCCTATTAATGATCCCATACGTTGTGTATAGGGGATAAGTGTTAGGTTACTAGACTATTACTAGTCAGGCAACTATACCTTATTGCAGGCAACAGTCAGTATGGTTGTACTTGGTAGTTTGGAGTCAGGCAGGAGACAGAGACAGCCTCCACGAATAGGGAGGGGGGCACAAGATGAATAACAGGTGGGCTAACAAGAGGTCAGATGAGCGAGAGCACGGGCTCGCAATGTGCTGCAAGGGCCCGGGGTGCTCTGGCAGCTTAGGAACAGAAGTTGGGCGGCAGTTTCTGACGTGACTGATGTTAGATGTGTCCGGTTCCCTCTACTACGGCCATTCAATGTAAGTAGCTTCAGCTGTGAGTGACTGGGGCTTAATAAAGCAAAGTAAAGTAATTAGCCCGGTCCCCATCGTGCATTGCAGTTTGCCAGGCTGTTTATACAGTGGCTCAGTTGTGCTTCCTCAGCGCAGGCTGCACAGCATGTCTCAAACAGTCCGGGCCCCCCACTCTTTGCTTCTGCTCTCTGGGACCCATATACCAGTAATGCCCTGATGGTGGCCCTGGCCAGCCTAATAAGAAAAGTAAGAATTAAGACGCATTCACTCAGAAGCTGTCAGACTTGGAAAACCTCATATATCATTACCAGGGTTATAAACATAAAAAAAGCATTCTACTTCTTCACATTGTGTTTATTAGACACTCAAAGGTGCAAGGTGAAGGCCGCAGCTGAAGATGTTAGGCCATACTTTTTGGCATTCAGCGTGAACATCACATCTAGTTAATCTGTCAGTGGGATTAAGCCGTCTATATGGTGGGCTCTCCAGTAATAGAAAGTTAAATAAAATGATACCTTGATATTTATGATCCAATGTCTTATTGCAGATTAAGCCATGTTTTTATGTTAAGCAAGTTGACTGTTAAGATCTGTGGGCCAGACATAGATCTACCTGAGAATCTGCCTCCAGAGCTTATTTTAAATGAAATGGGTTATTACCAGCGTGAGACATGTAGATCAGGAGAGCAGACTGTCTGTCAGTTTCACACTGGGAACGCCCCTTTTCATTTATAATAAGCTCTGGAGGCAGATCTCGGGGAGATCTATGTCTGGCCCATAGATCTTAACATCTAATTTAAATATTAAGAATAATGTGGATTCCTCTGGAATAAGACATCGGATCACAGATATCAAGGTTTTATTTTATTCAACTGCACATACATTCCAGAGTTAATGCCACATAAAGGGACACATGTCAGATTTGAAAAATCTGGCCTGGTGACTAAGGGGGTAAAACTGCTTGTCTGCTCTGTAGCCTGCAGTTTGCTGACCTCAGCTCTGATCTTCATTGTCTTCTCTCATGTGAGATCAATATGTGGCCATAGATGGCCTTCCTGAGAACAATATCGAAATAGGACAAGTTTATCAATGAGCGGCAGCTATTCCTGCCATTTACCGTATGTGATTTCTGTGGTTTGCCGTAGAACTTCAGGACCTACTGCGTTATTCTGACACTCAAGCCTTGTAGGTCCCAAAAGAGAAATGGCAAACTTGAGCTGTATATATGAATTTTATTATGGTATATTTGGCTAATTCAAGCATTATCACCCAAGCCTTGAGTCATCTGTTTTACTGTATCATAGAAGAGTAGATGTCAGCAGTAACGTAACCAGTTATTGATGTAATCGCTCATGTGAAAACCCATTGTGAAATGTTGTTAAACCCAGTTGACGAACGGCAATAAATATCGTGTGTGTCTCTTCTACATAAAATCCTTTTGTTTTTTATGGGTCTGGTAATTGAAGTCAATTATGGCATTGTGCAGATCAGCCTGGAAAAGGAATGATGTATTTCACGGGTAACTGTAAAGGACTTGATTTCTACAGTATTGTTCTGCGGCCATAAGACTTTTTGGCTAAACATACATCTACGGTAATTTGTCATGAATTGTTTAATTGTTTTTCCGCTTTTTCTTTGTTTATAATTATAGTTTTTTTGTTTGTTTGTTTTTTAATTTATCAATTGATGATAAATGAGTAAAACAAAAATTACTACGGTGGCTGCAGTTGTCAACAATAGTTCTATTTTTATATTTTCCATCAACTGTCCAACTGAATTCATAGAATCCTACAAAGTCAGAGTTCAATGCAGGATTCACTAAATCATCCCAGACAGAATTCGCTGTATTAAAAAAAAAAAAAATCAAATAAAAAAAGTACATTATTCATTGCAATCTTTCATGAGTCATGTTGGTGCCTAACAAAGGTTTCATGTTTATCAGCAGAGCTGGGGTTAAATTGTTTTCAAGGAAAGCCATTAGAATTATTAAATATACACTACTTTGCAGCATTTTTTTCCAGACCTGCCTAAAACTTTCTCAAAATAAGAAAGCTGAAAGCATTCTTAGTGGTCACGTTTCTTCTTGTGGAACGTGACATTCCAGTGTAAGGAGACTTATAGGCCTTGCAATGCTCCTCTTGGAAATTGCCTCATTGAGAGGAATAGAACTTGAACTCTAGCGCCACCTATTGCAAGTATCAATCCTAAAAGTCAATATCGACCCTTTAACGAGCCTTGCTACATGACTTGGGATAAAAGCCAAACCAGAATCTCAGTTTGAAGACACGTGTTGCTGGGTATTGCCCCTCCTCAGTGCAAAGCGTGAGATCTGATTTGGCTGTATGAGAGGCTTCTGACTGGGGACTATGTCAGGCATATCACTCTCCACAAGAAGAAAAGTTACCCCTTGGACCTTAGTCAGAGGGCACGATGCAAAAAATAATCTGCTCTGATATCAACCTATGGTGCGGTCTTTAATCCTTACCATGCCAGTGCGTATTTCCACCACAGATTTTCCCCTTTGTAATGCATTGTGTGAAATTCATGGCAAATCCACCACAATAGCCACAAGTGAAAAATAGTAATTTTGCTGCTTATTTTCAGTAAAATCCACTTTCATAATCTATGACATACGCTCCCTGTGTGAACATACCCTTACATTGAAAATCTATCATAAAATATAAAGAGAATATGCCGGGATATTGTATGGACGTGTAGCACAGAGAAAAGGAGAAATGGGACTATTTCTTATCACGGAGCAGATTCCTGCTACCCATTGTTTATCATTATCAGTCACTTTAGTAAAAATTGGCTAAAAAAAGCATCACAAATAAAGTCTTGGAAAACCCTCCCTCCCCAAGGTCATCGCTTCATGTCAGATGTCTTCCTTCATGATAAGATAATGAAATATCTTTGTCCTCAATGTTTTTACATGATAGAAGGAAAATTATAATTTTCGCCAGCTTAACTCATTACTTTTTGACATTCATTTGTGGTGTTGGGCATTACCAGATGACTAACAAACTGATTTTTATTTTTAACTAATTAGTTTGAAATTATAATTCATTAATTCATGAAAAATAAGTTGATTACTTCTAAATGGTGTTTTTTTTTATTGTTGCATCAACCTTTTATAGCGTCAATATATTTCTTAGCAAGATTGTCATCGTTCACATCAGTCCTTGTCCCCAGCGCTTCGTATGATCTGACTTTCCCATCCCAAATACGTTTGGTACAATTTCATAAGACATATGTTTTTGAAAGTTTGAGAGAGAGAGAGAGAGACTAGAAAAGCAAAGGTCTGGACATGCTCAGAGTTGATAGACGGAATGCGGTGGCCAAATCAGGCTAAAGACTGATCCGGCGGCCGGATTTCTCCCATTGACTTGCATTGTACCCAAGAGTCGGTTGCGCTGCAACGTTACAAGAAGCGTTGTGTCCGGCCGCCGGAAAACAAAATTTTAGACGGATCTTGCCAAAAACGGACGAAACACAAGCACATGTAGCTCGATCCGGCGCTAATGCAACTCAATGAGAAAAAACGGATCCGGCGGAAGCAAAAACCGGATCCGTTTTTTTCAAAACAAGCCGGATCCAGCCGGACAGCAAAAAACGGATGTGTGAAAGAGGCCTTAGTTGGAGTTGAACCTAGGACTATAGTATATAAGAAATATAGTATATTATATATAAGATGCAAATATTGTTCATTAACACTAACATGTGGAGCGTGAGAAGCCCCACACTCTGCACGTCTTGGAGAACCATTCACTGAATATTTTCGTTTACAGTTCATCTTTCAATTTGCGTTGTTGAACTAAATGTGAAACTTTTTCTTCTCTGCTCCTCCTTTCCAAAGTTATGCCTTCTACAGATGTGTTGTGACTGCAGACTTGTGAATCCGCACAGTGTATACTGTCAGGGTTTGCGGGGAGCGTGACCGCTAGTATGCAATTTGCATACATGCAGACACTTGCCGACTAGACGTGTCAGGCTTGCTCAATACTAGTAAATTGAGAGAGTACAAGTGCGTCTAGTCTGAATGTGGCTGAAAGTATGCAAATCACATACTTGTTGGTCACATGACCACCGGCTACTGGCATCAGAGAATCTTCACAGCACACGGTGAGGATTCTCTAGTCTGCCAGCCTACTTTGCTGATTTTTGCATCATCCGTAATGGAGAAGACTACAGGCTTAGTTGATGAACTGAACTACACAGCCAGCCCCCTTAAGACTCCTTGGATTTGTTAGGAAGTTATGGGAAGCTACATTTCGGGACTTTGCGATGGAGTCTGAAATCGGGACGTCGTTGAAGTTCAGAAAACTTTAAGTATGTTAATAAATTTATTTCCTTTGACAATCACTTTAAAGTTGACCACGTCCTTGCCGACTGCCGACTATTGGGGATGCTGCATCAAGACAGAAGGTAGTTCTAGTTAGTTTGTAGCTGCAGTATACATGATTATAGCCATTTTGACAGATTTTTTTTTTTTGGATCGCATACAGTTTTGCGACTGTTGGGACCATTTATTTTTGTAGAATAGTATTTGGGTATGAAAGCTCTATGGTTTCTCCAGAATTAGGGTGTCTTAGCTTTCTAAAATGCTGTGGTGGAAAATGCCATTTGGGACACCCTCGAATGTCCAGTAAATTATCAAGTGTAAATAGTAGTTTGAGATCAGACTTCCCCTTCAGGACATGAACTCTCACGTTCTCATTGTTTCATACACGTCCAGGCCTGGAGAATGATTTGTAACATGTTTTGAAGACCTTGCACCAGACATTAAGACGATGAAATCTTAAAGGAACTCTGATAGGAAGAAGGAACTTACCGTAGTTATTTTGGACAAGTCTGTGTTCGCTCAGTTGTTTCCCAAAGATTAGTACCAGGGATATAGAGCAGGTTGGGAAGTATGACTAATCCTGTCCACAGAGTCAAGAACAGACCTTGTTTCTGTCAGGAGCAGCCAAGAGATCTTATCCTTTTAACTGCTACTTGTCTGCAGCCACCTAATCTGGCCAGTGGTGCAGGGGACGTCTGGCATCGCTGCTGCTGCTGGGACGCCCATGTTTTGAGCTGTGCCATTTCCTGAAAACAAATTGACAAGGGTTTTTAATAATTGAGTTTTTTTAGTTTTTACCACTTAATTGATTGGCAGCAGAGGTCAACTATTTGGAAGAATGCATTTATAAATGCTGGGAAAAAAGGCAAATATTTGGAGTTGAGAGTCCTCAGTGGTTGATACCTTTTAATGGCTAGCTGAAAAGATGGTAACAAATTGCAAGCTTTCCAGACTACTCAGGTCTCTTCATCAGGCTGAAACTAATACAAAATCTGAAGAATCACATATTTATACACAACACAGCACAGAAACAATGCAATAGATAAGACAAGTGACGTGAAGCAGAATAGTCATTATGGCAGAGGGATGAGCATAAATATTGGAACAGTTCATAGATAAGGAGTGTGAAAGTTTTTTGCCCTCTGATTGGGGTCTGGTAATGTTTTGTGATGTTCTCACAGTGTCTTTGGAGTAAATTCCTTAATTGATGTAAAACGTCATAAATCCGTCATAAAGGCACAATTATTAGTTTTACCTTAGTTTTCTGTAGTTACTTGTAGTAGATTTTTTCCCCCCAAAAAAATGAACTCTGCACTTCCAAATTTACGATGTTCAAAAGTTTTATTTATATAGCAAATCCACATGTAAAGATGTGATGTTTCGGCCAGCATAGACCTTTGACAGCCGTGGGGAGGAACAATTAGATGTAAAAAGGAAATGTAATGCTCTGGTGTAACTGCTGCCACCAGTTCAGCTGGTGTAAATAATGTATTTTTCTGATGAATGCACACTGACCACACACCTGCCATCTGCTTCACAACATTGTTATAGATTTACAATAGATTATTATTTATAACAGATAATGATGAGAATCTGTAAGACCGTTAGAAAAAAGTGCCATGCCCCAAATCAGCACTGTGATATGTAAGTACATCAGAGGTAGTTCCAAAAATAGTCTATGGTTTCCGGACTCTTCTAGCCACACTCTCCAGCTCTCTTTTAGACGCACTTTTGGGCTCTCTCCTAGTAGACGCACTTTTGGGCTCTCTCCTAGTAGCCGCACTTTTGGGCTCCTTGCTAGTAGCCGCACTTTCCGGCTCTCTCCTAGTAGCCGCACTTTCGGGCTCTCTCCTAGTAGCCGCACTTTCGGGCTCTCTCCTAGTAGCCGCACTTTCGGGCTCTCTCCTAGTAGCCGCACTTTCGGGCTCTCTCCTAGTAGCCGCACTTT
>JARQOD010000007.1:63795531-63826648 GCA_033576555.1 Oophaga sylvatica
GTCGAGGCAGCCATCTTGTAGACTGTAGTTAGTAGATCTTCTCCTCCCAGTTCGCTAAATATCACTCAAGCATGAGGAACCGGAGGCCAAGCCAGACTTCATAAGCATGCGGCCTGTCCGAGCTAGTCACATCACTGAGGCATCAGATGCTTTTTGCCTCCGCTTTATCAAGGCTTAGGGTACACTTTGCTAGTGCTTTGTACACACAGGACGGAAATGACGCCGTTTCTATATTGTATTAGCTGTGGCAATCAATGCTATTGTGAAAGCGGTAATGTCTCCCCTTCGCCATTACCGCTCCGTGGTTTACAGTGTAACCAAGATTGTAAATGGCTGCATGTATGTCTCCGTTTTTGTCGGAGCTCTCCTTAAAGAGATATCTTCTAGGCTAAACGGGTCGTGCCTGTAAATCAGCATGTTTGTCCCCTGGTGTGACATTATTGTGATTCTCTTCTTTTATGTTCAGCATAATCCTATTAGGATAATGAGTTTGTGAAGCTGTTACCTTAATAACATTTGGATCGCACAGTTTTCTCTTCCTTTCATCTTTTCTCTTTTTTTGTGCATATTATGGCAGGTTCATTTTATTTTTTTTCTTTCCCTGAATCGAGAGATGATGTTTTTGCAATGTTTACTGACCTGTTTGTGTGGTGACGGCAGTACGGTCTGCAATGGTTAATTAATTTTTTTTTTATGTATTTTTGTATTTTTCATCTGGCATGCACCTATTAATTTATTAAACCTAGATTTGAGAAAACCCATGTCTGTGTGTAATCATGGATTCATGGAAGAGGATAAAGAGCACAGAATAACCCAAGGATACACAGAAATTATAGGATCCAATAACGCCCCAAGTGAACTCTCTGGCAAATATTCTGCTTCTATAATAAGTCCGTGTCCTTCATGGATCAATATAAAATACTGAGATTCCTGATGTGAAATGCGTTACCTTGTTGTGTATTGATCCGTCTCACCTCATCGTCAATAGTGCGTATTGTGGAACATAGACTTGCCTATTTGGATCACTACTATTGATGAGCAAGCGTGCTGGGATAAGGTGTTATCTGAGCATGCTCATGTGCTAACCGAGTGACCTCGGCGTGCTCGAAAAATGTGTACTTTTCTCACGGCTGTTCAACAGCCGCAACACACGCCTGTATTTTAGGCAATCCCTGCATGTGTTGCTGCTGTCCAATAGCCGCGAGACATGCAGCCGCGGGGACTCGAACATATTTCAGCTGCAGATGGAAGCAAGGGGGACACTTCATTACTTCTGGGTAGGGCGGAGCCAGATAGTAGGACTAACCTCAGGTTCTAAAAATGGGTGTTGTCCGGCCCCTCCGGCTCTGGCTCCTCCTGCCGTACACTCCAGTTTCGACTTGAGCATAATGCAGCAGCTCCTCAGAAATCACCTCAGAAGAGTTTATTATTTTACTCGGACAGGGTCCTGGACTTTATGTCTAGAGGATCAGGGGTACCGGCGCTGCTGGACCCCATCCTCTCCCCTGGCAGAAATGTATTCCCTAAATGGTGGTCATTGCATTTTCTTGCCGGCCCGGGGGGAAGAGGTGGCTATCCCTGACAGGACGCACACCACGTTCTGGGTCACCGCGTTCCTTGTCCTCATGGGGAAGCAATGGGCACAGCGTCACATATCCGTGGAGGGTCCCTGTGGCGTTTTTGGCTGGTGAGTACTCTGCATTATATTTTGATATGTGCGAGTGATTACAGCGTCTGCGGTGACAGCGCTGACTGTTATTGGTGTTTCCCACTATTTTCTCATGATTGGGCATTTTTAAAAAAAAAAAAAAAAGAGCGATTTTTTTTTATTTAATGTTTTCGGCGCTGCAGCGCCGTTACAGTGTACAGGGAGAGAAGTGCAAAAGATTTCCCGCACTTTTTTGACTGAGCAGAGAGGGGGCGTGGCTTCGGGCTTTCCCGGCTTTCTGATTACAGGAAGTGACTGGCTCCTTCTCTTCCTGCTCTCTGCGGCAGCCATTACAGCTCTCCTGGTCTCCTCTCCTCCGTTTCTGTACACAGGCATTTGAGACAACACCAAGCCAGCCGGGTGAGTCGCTGCTATCGCTTAGGTAGCAGCTTAACCCTTTAGCCTCCCACAGCATTTTTTTGCTGTTTGCGCTCTCTAGCGCAGCGCTGCAGTTTTCTGATCATTGGGACATTGTATCCCTCAGTAACGGTCTGTGAGCTGTCTGCAGCGGGGGGGGGGCGCCGTTTTTCACTGCTGGGGTATTCTTTTGCTTTTAAAAGAAGTTAACCCTTCAGCGTTTTGCTACTGTGTGAGACCACACTGCTCTGGTTATTCTCATCACTATACCATCTCAATAACCGGCATGTCAGATTTGAGTCAGGAGGCTGATCGTCTTCCTCGTCCCCTCCAGGACCAGCCCCGCGTTTCTGACACGATGGAATCCTCTGCACCTTCTAGCGCTGCTATTGGAAGTCGCTATGATGCCAAGTTTGATATGCTCACTACTGCTATTAGTGGGCTTTCTGACCTTTTGGGTCAGTGGGTATCCTCTAGACCTTCTCATAGCAAAAAGCGTCCCAGGATTGCTATGCCCTCCCCACTAAGTGACTCAGTTTTGTCTGCGAGGGGGGGTTCTCCTTCAGTTTCTGAGGGAGAATGTTCTGATTCAGGCAGAGAGGATTTTCAGGAGCACTCTGCTTCCTTGTCGGGCCGTGTAGATGCTTTGTCAGGGCCATACAGAGGTACTGCAAGTACCTGAGGAGATGAATGATGATGAAGGTATACCCAGATGGTACCATGGGTCGCAAAGATCACGTTTAGCGATGCCAGCTATGAGTGAGTTTTCTAAGAAAGTAGAAAAGGAACGCGTTTGTCCAGATAAGCGTTTTCAGGGGACAAGGTTGTTTGAAACCTTGTATCCTTGTCCAGCAGACCTACAGTACAGACCAAAAGTTTGGACACAACTTCTCATTCAACAATTTTTCTGTATTTTCATGACTATGAAAATTGTAGAATCGCACTGAAGGCATCAAAACTATGAATTAACACATGTGGAATTATACATTACACTTTACAAAAAAGTGTGAAACAACTGAAAATATGTCTTATATTCTAGGTTCTTCAAAGTAGCCACCTTTTGCTTTGATTACTGCTTTGCACGCAGAAAAGGTGAACGGATGGACTCTACATGCCTGGTTCCCACCGTGAAGCATGGAGGAGGTGGTGTGATGGTGTGGGGGTGCTTTGCTGGTGACACTGTTGGGGATTTATTCAAAATTGAAGGCATACTGAACCAGCATGGCTACCACAGCATCTTGCAACGGCATGCTATTCCATCCGCTTTGCGTTTAGTTGGACCATCATTTATTTTTCAACAGGGCAATGACCTCAAACACACCTCCAGGCTGTGTAAGGGCTATTTGACCAAGAGAGAGAGTGTTGGGGTGCTCCGCCAGATGACCTGGCCTCCACAGTCACCAGACCTGAACCCAATCGAGATGGTTTGGGGTGAGCTGGATCGCTTACCGCTTCAATTTTGAATAATCCCCAACAGTGTCACCAGCAAAGCACCCCCACACCATCACACCACCTCCTCCATGCTTCACGGTGGGAACCAGGCATGTAGAGTCCATCCGTTCACCTTTTCTGCTTGCAAAGCAGTAATCAAAGCAAACGGTGGCTACTTTGAAGAACCTAGAATATAAGACATATTTTCAGTTGTTTCACACTTTTTTGTAAAGTGTAATGTATAATTCCACATGTGTTACTTCATAGTTTTGATGCCTTCAGCGTGATTCTACAATTTTCATAGTCATGAAAATACAGAAAAATCTTTGAATGAGAAGGTGTGTCCAAACTTTTGGTCTGTACTGTATTTGCTAGCTGGATTCCGTCCCCTGAGGTGGATATTTCTTTATCTAAGCTTAATAAAGCTACTATGCTTCCCGTCAAAGGGAAAGCTACTTTGCAGGATGCGCTGGACAAAAAGTCAGAGATGGCGGCCAAGGCCGGCTATGAAGCTGCTGGTCAGGCCTTTAGAGTGGCTTTATCTTCATATTGTGCTTCTAGAGCTTCCATGGGTTGGACAGCTCGCCTGCGGATATCCCTGCAAGATGGGTCGTCTTTACAGGCAATAGATGAGATCATTAAGTTAATAGAAGAATCAGACCAATATGTCTATGACGCTCTTTTGGATATGGCTTCCCTAATATCCAGAGCTCAGGCTTCTACAATCACTGTTAGAAGAGCGTTGTGGCTTAAACAGTGGACTGGAGATGCGGTCTCCAAACAAGGTTTGCTATCTTTGCCTTACAAAGGTGGTCAGCTTTTCGGCTCTAACCTCACAGAATTGATTGCTAAGGCTAAGGAATCAGCGTTGCCTCAGCGTAGGGCAGCTACGGCTGCTTTTGGCAGGACCGATTCCTACGGTAACTGGCGGTTTTTTCGTACCTTTTCAGGGAAAAAGTCTTCCCAAAAGTCTAACGCTTCTTGGAAACAATACCTGCGTAATGACAAGCGGGAATCTGACAAAAAGCCCGCCAAAACGGACTGACGCCAGAAGTTCACTCGAGGATTCTCGAGTGGGGGCGCGCCTGCTCCTGTTTCAAGCGGTTTGGGTCTCCCGCGTCTCAGACTCCTGGGTGACACGAATAATGTCGGCAGGCTATTTCATAGAGTTTCTCTCTCGCCCTCCAGAAAGATTCTGTCAGTCTCGCGTTCCGTCAGATCCCGACTTATTGACCGCTCTGCGGCAGGAAGTCGATTCCTCACTACAGAAGGGTGTAGTAGTGTCAGTTCCTCCGGAAGACCGGGGAAGGGGATTTTATTCCAACCTCTTTGTGGTCCCCAAAAAGGAGGGAAAGTTTCCTCTTATGGCAATGCTTCGGAGACAAGGGATCATGATACTTCCTTATCTGGACGATCTTCTGATTGTGGCATCCTCAAAGGAGGAGGCAGTGACGGCTCGCGATTTATCCCTTCAGCTCCTGGAGGATTTCGGGTGGCTGATCAACTGGGAGAAGTCATCCCTGGAGCCTTCTCAGTCAATCCTGTTTTTGGGCATGATTTTCAACACAGCGAAAGTGGTAGTTTTTCTGCCAAAGGACAAGCAAACCAGTATCCATTGTCTGGCACAGACTGTGCAGTCCTCAACGACAGTATCCCTTCGAAGATGTATGCGCCTTCTGGGGTTAATGGTCGCTTCGATGGAAGCTCTTCCGTTTGCTCAGTTCCATTGCAGAACGCTTCAAAGCTTCATTTTGAAGAGATGGAATCGTGCACAGGAAACACTGGATTGCAGGGTTTTGATCTCTGCAAAGTGCGAGAGTCTCTGGACTGGTGGTTACGTCCGGAACGGTTTTTCCTGGGAAAATCTTTTCTTCCCCTGTCATGGTCTGTCTTGACCACCGATCCCAGCCTGACGGGCTGGGGGGGAGTTTGGAACAATCTCTGGATTCAGGGAGTTTGGTCACCGGAAGAATCGGTGTTACCGATCAACATCCTGGAATTGAGGGCAATTTTTCTTTGCCTCCAACATTGGACGGTCCCTTTGAGCGGATTACCAGTTCGTGTTCAGACGGACAACGCTACGGCGGTTGCGTATATCAACCATCAAGGCGGGACGAGGAGCTCCAGACTCATGTCGGAGGTATCTCGGATTCTGATATGGTCCGAGGCTCATGTGCCGGCCATTTCTGCGATTCACATACCAGGAGTTCAGAATATCCAGGCAGACTTTCTCAGCCGAGAAAGGATGGATTCAGGAGAATGGAGTCTTCATCCGGAAATCTTTGCACTTCTGTGCTCCCGATGGGGAACTCCTCAAGTAGACTTGATGGCCTCCAGGATCAATGCCAAGTTACCAACTTTCATGTCCAGATACAGGGATCCGACCGCGGTGGAAGTGGATGCGCTGGTGGTTCTGTGGAGCCAATACCAGCTGGTTTATGTGTTCCCACCGATATCCTTGCTGCCGCTTGTGTTACGTCGGGTCAGGCTGGAGAGGGTTCCGGCTATTCTGATAGCCCCAGATTGGCCGAGAAGGACGTGGTTTTCCACGCTGATGTCGCTTCTGGCGGCGCCTCCTTTTCCTCTGCCTCTTCGACCGGACTTGCTCACTCAGGGTCCCGTGTGTCATCCGGGCCTGAGGTCTCTGCGTTTGACGGCTTGGCTCTTGAGACCGAGATTTTAACCCGTCAAGGGTTTTCAGAAAAGGTCATTGCCACCATGAGAGCGTCAAGAAGTCCGGCTACGACTAGGATTTACTACAGGATTTGGGAATCCTTCTTTTCATGGTGTTTGGGTTCTTCCAGGAATCCAAAGAAATTTTCATTACCCAACTTGTTGGTTTTTTTTGCAGCACGGGCTGGATAAGGGTTTGGCAATCAGTACCCTGAAGGGTCAGGTGTCTGCCCTGTCGGTGCTTTTTCGTAAAGCTATTGCCTCGCGTAGGGACGTATGTGCCTTTTTTCGCGGAGCAGCCCGTCAATTTCCTCCAAGGAAAACTCCTGTGTCGCCTTGGCGGCTTAATCTGGTTTTGAAAGCTCTTCAAAGTGCTCCTTTCGAGCCTATGGATGCTATTAATCTTTCTTTGCTTTCTTGGAAGGTTACCTTCCTAGTGGCGGTCACTTCCTTGAGACGGGTTTCCGAGTTGGCGGCTCTTTCATGTTCGCCACCTTTCTTGGAATTTTTTCCGATCGTGTTGTTCTTCGCACACGACATGATTTTCTCCCTAAAGTGGTATCTCAATTTCATGTCAATCAAGATATTGTGTTGCCTTCGCTTTGTTCAGAACCAAAGAATACGAAGGAGCGGGCCTTGCACTCATTGGACTTAGTGCGGGCATTGAAGTTTTACTTGTCAGTTACGCAGAGTTTCCGGAAGTCGGATTCTCTTTTTGTGATTCCAGCAGGTCGTCGTCGTGGTCAATGAGCTTCTAAAGATACTATAGCTCGTTGGATCCGGTCAGCTATTTTGGAAGCTTACCGTGTTATGGACGAACCTTGCCCGATTAATATTCGGGCTCATTCCACAAGAGCTGTGGGCTCTTCGTGGGCCCTTCATCAAGGGGCTTCGGCAGCCCAGCTCTGTCGAGCAGCGACTTGGCGTTCTGTTCACACCTTTACAAAGTTTTATAAGGTGGACGTCAGTGCCTCCGCTGATGCGGCCTTAGGACGCAGAGTCCTTCAGGCGGCTGTATTTTGAAAACTTCTAGTTAAGTTTATGTTGCGCCTGTTGCGCATGTATCAAGGTGTTGGCTTCTGCCTGTTTAAGGTTTTTTCCCACCCTTGTTTTTGTACTGCTTTGGGACATCCCAGAAGTAATGAAGTGTCCCCCTTGCTTCCATCTGCAGCTGAAATACGAATTTTGGTAAGAACTTACCTGTAAAATTCTTTTCAGCAAAGGAAGCAAGGGGGACACTTCTCCCTCCCATAAGGCAGAAGGTGTTGTTTCAGATGCAGCGCGGCTCGCTCTGATAAGTGAGTTTCTGAGCTGAGGTCAGCGCTCTACGGCTCTTTCCGGCATCGCCAGCTCATCACAGTGGTCAGGTTTTGTGAGTGGTACCTGAGCTGTGTGGTATTCATGTTATGTGCATAACTTTGGTCTTTTGAAACCTTTCAGATTGGTTATGGCACTCCGCTGGTGATTTTTTTCTCCTTAGCTTGTGTACAAAACTGGAGTGTACGGCAGGAGGAGCCAGTGCCGGAGGGGCCGGACAACACCCATTTTTAGAACCTGAGGTTAGTCCTACTATCTGGCTCCGCCCTACCCAGAAGTAATGAAGTGTCCCCTTGCTTCCTTTGCTGAAAAGAATTTTACAGGTAAGTTCTTACCAAAATTCGTATTTTCCAAGCATGCCGAAGACACTGGGTTAACACAAGAGCATGCTCGCTCATCACTAATTACTACAAATCAATATGGGAATCTAGTAATTCTGACATCCGGTGTGAGTTCTGCACCATTATCTCGCCTCTTTGTAGTGTGCAACAACTTCCTCGACACAGAACATTGTTGATTTTTCACTTTAAAAAGGAGCCGGTCTGACATCGAAACGCGTAGTGTTAATACAGACCTTTAATTCCACCACAACAAGAGATTCTTATTCCAGCGACGCAACCCATCTCTGTGTGTTTTGTCCACTTTGCTCAACTTCCTCACCATGGTGCACGTTCTTGATGAATCTGACATTTAAGAAAAATAAAATCATCAGAATAAGGCATTTTTTTCTAACACTTTTTTTTTAAAGTAAAAAAATTAAAAATCACCTGTGCTAAAGGAGGAGTGCACATCCAAAACAAAAAAGGACAGATCATGTGATATGCTGGAAAAGAGAATGGACAGCGCCTCCAAAAATCATACATTGATCTAATGCCGCTAGGCAGAAATATATAACTGAACATGAGGTTCTTAATTTTAAATTAGGAGAGTGTAAAGAAAAGGTCTAGCCTATTTCTGCTCTCACTGGACAGCGTGAGAAAGGTGAGTGTTAATGCTCCTTTCATTTGGTGTGGGTGCTGTGTGGCAGCCATTGTTCCTGTGGTTTTTTGCTGGTGGGGCGGTGCGGTCTGGAGTCATGGGGACTCAGTCTTGCAGCATGGGCGCTGTGGGGCACCAGGCCTTCCGCCCTGCCTGTGGATTGTCGCGATAGGGACCCACTACGAGGATCGCCGTGACGTGGCAGTGGGCTTCATACAGTCTGATAGAATGTTAAACTAACGACCTCATGTTCAGTTATATATAATTTTTGCCTAGCGGCATTAGATCAATGTATGATTTTTGGAGGTGCCGTCCATGCTATTTTTCAGGAATCTACTTTTTAAAGGGGTAAAAAAAAAAAAAAAGTTACCTTTTTTTTTCTGTTTGGCATCATCTGTTGTTTCAATGGTTTATTCTAATACATCTATTACATTTTGTAACGTTCACCGAAATGTAATGTTTAAAGCTAAATCGTGCAATGAAATTAATGCGCATATGCATAATTTTCCCAAAGGACAACGCTGACAGATGGCAACTTGGTGCTTAGATTAGAGGATTTATTCAGGTATCACAGAGTGCAGATGTGTGAGGCCCAGCGCTGTGTAGGATAAGTGCGCACACTGTGCACTATAGGCACTAGTCATTATTTCAAAGTCATCTTTCTTTTTTGTCTTGTGTTATTTGCTGACTTATTTTTGTGCCAGATTCATGGAAATGGTGCATGGGGTTCATGAGGTTGATATAAATATAACTGGGATAGGTATGAAAGAGAATGACTCCAGGTGATCTCCTATAGAGGTCCATTTATTGTGAGTGTTCCTAGTTTCCCTATAATTATGGAGTCTAAACGAGCTGCCGATCACGCGAGGAACAAGCAAAACGCTTGTTCGTTGGATGAAATTATTTATTTTGTGCTTGTGGGTAAACAGAACAATGGCAGCCTATGTGTGCTAACCGATCTATTGCTGATCGTTCAATGCGCATCTGAAGCCGGGTCTGACTGTGTAAACAGGTCGCTACACAACCGCCCAACAGCAAGAGTGTTGGCAGGCGTTTAACATTGCGTATTATGCGCCTTTGGACGTATAAGTAACCAGAATATCGGGATTAAGTGAATGGCCAGCCGCAGTTCTGACTTCCTCATGATTACTTACATGTCCGAAGGAGGTGACAGTGACGCCAGCGCTGATTGTGTGCAGGGCTTCAAACATTCAAAGCGAGATGAGAAGTCCTAGTAGTGGACAACCCCTTTAAACACTGACTTTACAGTGCTGTATTAACTGTGGAGCTCTTGTGTAGAACTACGCGCTCACTGTTTGATGCTAATATTGATGATTGTTCAATACAAGTTTGACGGTATTATTTATTAATTTTTAAGAAGAAATCCTAACGACTGTAACTCGCTCAACCTTTCTAAATGTGTGTTATGTGATGTAGGTGCATTAAAATCCTTACCTATCGTTGTCGCCGAATCACACTAGAGATTATGGGCCCGATTCATCAAAGCTTTCAAGACAGAATTCTAGCTTCATAAAGTCACTAAATATAGGCTCAATGCAGAGTTGCACCAACATTTTGCAAACATTTTAGTTTTCACGCCAGTTTCTCCCAGCTCTGAAAAAAATGTATGGTGACGGGAGCGGGAAGCCACAGCTGATCTAATGAGCTGTGGCGTTTCCTTGTGCCAGAAATCTCGCTCCAGTACCGGACTCCGTGGCGCATGCCACTCATCATATCCTCCAGGTTAATGAAGAAGTGTTACCTCTTCAAGAATCGTGAGCGTCTGACTCCAGTATACCCCTTCATCAAGACTGGTGTCAACAGTGCCGATGAATCTGGCACAATGTGTGAACCATAAGTCGTTTTTTTGTAGCCTTAGTCAAATTTTTATTTAGAATGCTGCTTCTTTAAGGTGGTAACATTTTATTTATATTGGGTATATTTTTTGTAAGGAAGACATCAGTTCTTGTGCCCCTGATCTCTTAAGACTCAAGTAGTAGTGATGCGCAAACGTGCTGGGATAAGGTGTTATCTGAGCATGCTCATGTGCTAACCGAGTGTCTTTGGCGTGCTCGAATAATATGTTCAAGTCCTTGCAGCTGCATGTCTCAAAGCTATTCGACAGTCGCAGCACATGCAGGGATTACCTAACAAACTGACAATCCATGCATGTGTTGCGGCTGTTGAACAGCAGCGAGACATGCAGCCGCGGGACTCAACCATATTTTTCGAGCGCGTTGAAGACACTCTGTTAGCACACGAGCATGCTCGCTCATCACAACCAAGCAAAAACAGTAGAATCATAGAATGGTAGAGTTGGAAGGGACCTCCTGGGCCATCTGGTCCAACCCCCTGCTCAAAGCAGGATTCTCTAAATCATCCCAGACAGATGTCTGTCCAGCCTCTGTTTGAAGACTTCCATTGAAGGAGAACTCACCACCTCTGTGGCAGCCTGTTCCACTCCTTGATCACCCTAACTGTCAAAAAGTTTTTTCTAATATCTAATCTGTGTCGCCTCCCATTCAGTTTCATCCCATTGCTTCTAGTCTTTCCTTGTGCAAATGAGAATAAAGATGATCCTTCTACAATGTGACAGCCCTTGAGATATTTGTAGACAGCTATTAAGTCTCCTCTCAGTCTTCTTTTTTGCAAGCTAAACGTTTCCCAAATCCTGCAACCGTTCCTCATAGGACATGGTTTGCAGACCGGTCACCATTCTGGTGGCTCTTCTCTGAACTTGCTCCAGTTTGTTGATGTCTTTTTTTAAATGTGGTGCCCAAAACTGGACACAGTATTAGATGAGGTCTGACCAAAGAGGAGTAGAGGGGATAATGACTCACGTGATCTAGACTGTATGCTTCTGTTGATACATCCTAGAATTGTATTTGCCTTTTTTGCTGCTGCATCACACTGTTGACTCATGTTCAGTCTGTGATCAATTAGTATACCCAAGTCTTTTTCACATGTGTACTCCCTATTCCTCCCATTTTGTATATGCTTTTTTCATTTTTATTGCCCAGATGTAGTACTTTGCATTTTTCCCTGTTAAAAACCATTCTGTTAGTTGCTGCCCACTGCTCCAGTTTATGTATATCTTTTTGAATCCTCTCTTCTCTTCTCTAGTATTAGCTATCACTCCTAGCTTTGTGTCATCGGCAAATTTGATCAGTTTACCCTCAATTCCTTCATCTAAATCATTGATAAAGATGTTGAACAATACAGGGCCCAAAACAGAGCCTTGTGGTACCCCACTTGAGACATTCTTCCAACTGGATGTGCAGCCATTTACGACCACTCTTTGGTCCGATCACTAAGCCAGTTATGAATCCACCGAACAGTTGCCTTGTCCATTCCATACTTAGTCATTTTTTCAATAAGGATTGTGTGAGATACTTTGTCAAATGCTTTGCTGAAGTCAAGATATACTATATCTACAGCATTTCCCTGATCCACCCATCAGTGATTCTGTCATAGAAGGAAATTAAGTTAGTCTGAAGGAAATAGCACATAGGCTTATTTTTTCTATTGTGACGCACGTCTGCAGAGTTTTCTATTGTTCAGGCTCCTCATCTTTATACCACATAATTCCCATGAAACCCAGACTTTCCCCAGAAAATGTCGGTGATGCCAACTAGTCCTCCATGAGAACCATAATTTCCCCATGACACTTATAAAGCCCCCCATGGCAGCCACAATACCCCCATAACTGCCACTATCCCTTCCATGCCAGCCACAGTGCTATCCTAGATAATCTTATGTAAATCCTTACAAGATCACCCCGTGCTCCAATGTTGTAAATCGCCATCCTGTTTACTGCATTGTCCAGAAGTAAAGGAAGCAGATGGCAGTACATTTTGTTATATAAGCGTTGTAAGATCAGCTCTAAGCACCAGAGTATCAACATGTTCCTGCAGGAATTCATGAAGGTGATGTGTATTTATAAATGTACGAACTAGAACAATGTACAAAGTGTTTCCTGCGCTGATGAATAAACCTGTGAGGGTACGGATTTGGGCGATCGATAAAAAGTGGTTATTACACTGGGGGGCTAGAACATATTGGATTTAAAGTAACAATGGATCCGCACCGATAAGAAATGTGAAATGCATTGGTTATTTTTAGTTAAGTGATTTGTAGTTGTTTTTGTTTAGTTTGGTTCCACATTTTGGCAGTGGGATCTAATTTTTTTCTATTGGAGACCGCGTACAGGATGAATTCTGCATGAACACTTGAATCTGTGCACTGTTCTTCTTCTATGTTATATAATGCCATATATTGGTATTTCCTTCGGCCATAGTTTAATCTGCAGGTAAATATGATTTCGGACATGTGCAGCAAACTAATTGGAAGTGCAGCTGCAGGGAGAAAATGAAGTGATATTCTACCTGCAGCCACTTGCTTCCAGTGATTAGGGCAGCACTGAAAGGGTGTGAATAGTCAGTGCCCTGTACACACTGAGCGCGCAGCAATCACTCCACCCGTTTCTGGAGTGACATCCTGCTCTGCGCACACACGCTGATGAGCAGGAGGTTATTCGAGGTGTGCTGGTCGTGATTGCAGCGCGTGCACTCTGTGCAGATTGTTCACATCTCTGGCACCGTCCTGATGACTGGAAGCCATCAGCTGCAGGGAGAATGTAACTTCATATTCTCCCTGCAGCTAAGTTTCCAATTAGGCGGATACATATGTTTCAAACTATATTCTATATTTACCTGCAGACTAACACCATTTCTGCAGGAAAATTGGTACTTATTGCTTATTGTTATTTTTTCTTTTTAGAGTCTAAAATGGGATTTTAACTTGCCCCACAATGGGACAGATTTACCGTACTAATCGTGTCCAATATTTAATGTGCGATCAGACTATTGTCCATTTTCATGAAATAGGCAAGCTCAATATACACTGCTCTAAAAAATAAAGGGAACACTAAAATCCCACATCCTAGGTATCACTGAATTAAATATTCCAGTTGCAAATCTTTATTCATTACATAGTGGAATGTGGTGGGAACAATAAAACATAAAAATTATCAATGTAAATCAAAAGTAATATCCCATGAAGGTCTGGATTTGGAATGATACACAAAGTGGAAAATCAAATTACAGGCTGATCCAACTTCAGTGGAAATGCTTCAAGACAAGGAAATAATGCTCAGCAGTGTGTGTGGCTTCCACGGATGTGTATGACCTCCTTTTAACGCCTGGGCAATTCTGCTGATGAGGCGGCAGATGTTCTGAGGGATCTCTTCCCAGACCTGGATTAAAGCATGAGTCAACTCCTGGACAGTCTGTGGTGCAATTTTGTGTTGGTGGATGGAACAAGACATGATGAGCTCGATTGGATCCAGGTCTGGGGAATGGGCAAGCCAGTCCATAGCATCATTGCTTTCATCATGCAGGAACTGCTGACACACTCCAGCCACATGAGGCCTAGCATTGTCCTGCATTAGGAGGAACCGAAGTCCCACTCCACCGCCATATGGTCTCATATGGGTTTGAGAATCTCATCCCGGTACCTAATGGCAGTCAGTCTACCTCTGGCGAGCACATGGAGGGCTATGCGGCCTTCCAGAGAAATGCCACCCCACACCATTACTGATCCACTGCCAAACCCGTCATGCTGGAGGATGTTGCAGGCAGCAGAACGTTGTCCACAGCATCTCTAGACTGTCACGTCTGTCACATGTGCTTAGCGTGAACCTGCTCTCATCCGTGAAGAGAACAGGGTGCCAATGTCAAATCTGCCAATCCTGGTGTTCTCTGACAAATGCCAAGCGTCCTGCACGGTGTTGGGCTGTGAGCACAACCCCATCAGTGGACGTGTCGGGCACTGAGACCATCCTCATGGAGTCGGTTTCTAACTGTTTGTGCAGACACATGCACATTTGTGGCCTGCTGGAGGTAAATTTGCAGGCTCTGGCAGTGCTCCTCCTGTTCCTCCTTGCACAAAGGCGGAGGTAGTGGTCCTGCTGCTGGGTTGTTGCCCTCCTACGGCCCCCTCCATGTCCCCCGGTGTACTGGCCTGTCTCCTGGTAGCGCCTCCAGCCTCTGGACACAACGCTGACAGACAGAGCAAACCTTGCCACAGCTCGCATTGATGTGCCATCCTGGATGAGCTGCACTACCTGGGCCACTTGTGTGGGTTGTAGAGTCCGTCTCATGCTACCACGAGTGTGAAAGCACAACCAACATTCAAAAGTGACCAAAACATCAGCCAGAAAGCATTGGTACTGAGATGTGGTCTGTGGTCCCCACCTGCAGAACCACTCCTTTATTGAGTATGTCTTGATAATTGCCATCATTTGTACCTGTTGTCTGTTCCATTTGCACAACACAGCAGAAATTGATTCATAATTGGTGTTGCTTTGTTACTGAGAGGTAGATTTCACAGAAGTGTGATTGACTCGGAGTTGTGTTAGTGTTCCCTTTATTTTTTTGAGCAGAGTATATTGTAACCTACGGTATAGAAATAACAGCTGGGATATGATTATTTGCCATATACGAGCTTTGGGCTCATCCATGAGAAGAGTCCAGGCGACCTGCTCTCGTGGTTACAATGTGTAACACAAAACTGACAGTAGGGGGCAGGCTTCGACCTGTTACATATCACTTAGGATAGCAACTAATGGGCGATGGATAAACATTGACATGGATAGATATAAATAGATACAACCCTAATTCCAGAAAAGTTGGTTCACTGTGTAATATGTAAAGAAAACAAGAATGATAAATATAAAATAAATATATGGGTTTTTATAAGATACAAAGTTGACAGAACAGCAGATATATCACTAGCACCTACAACGCAGCATCTAATAGAGACATATAAAGTGACGCATTATCAGACTGTAAAGGACCCATCTACTGTTCTTGTACTGGGGCCCTCGTCTGTTGGCTCCCAGATAGATGGAGAGAGAATTTATTATGAAATATATTGTACATCTTACATGTTGTACTTAATGTAAGATCATCCATACGATTGTCTTTTACCTTTATCTTTCACCCAACCCCGTAACAGTAGAAGATGCGCTGCCATTCTTGCATTTACTATTTACTTGGGGTCAATCTGGTTCCTGTGTTGAGCAAATATAATCCATATGGTAATGGTTCCAAGTGAAGACAGTGATTGAGCATATCTCCTGCCTTCGGCTGAATGTTGAGATTGGTCAGCTATTAGAGATGACATGCTCATTGATTATGACCACAGTAAAAATTAGAATTTTCCACTTCCAATCTACCGTTACCTCTCAGCATGTTACTTCTAGTAAAATAAGAGAATTTTCTTAAATAAGGATTTTTCAATTGACACTTTCTATTTTAATCCTCTGAATGTGAGCAGGCATTGTTCCATTCACTGCCAGCAAACAAAGATGTTTCATAATTCAAGAATGTAATGTAATTGTTATGCTTTAATATCCTTTATCCAGTGCAGGGGTGGGAAACCGCAGGCCCTTAGACTGTAAACGTCCTTTTGTCCAGTCTACGGGCAGATATCCACGAACCACAGTGCACTAGCCGACGGCCCTTTAATTGCTCCTGACAGTGTGTGAACATGCATGCAGCATTCACTACTGAACACTGCTGCGCGTGCAGTGAATGTCCTGACATTTGCCAGCGTCCGGATTTCCTAGTTGGGCATAGCGCACTCTGCACTCCTGTTCCACCACGGACAACAGCAGCCCCTCCTGTGATGTATATATGCCCCCAACCCCTCCTGTGATGTATGTGCCCCGGCGTTTCTTGTGATATATATGCCCACAGCCCCTCCTGTGATTAATATGGCCAGCTCCTTTGTATCTTCTGTAATGTATATGCTGCAGCCCCATCATCTCCTTTGTGATCTATATGCTGCAGCATAAAATACATCCAGTCTGTTCCAACAAATTGCTTTATAGTTATATTTCAGTATTTATATAAGACAAGTAGTTTGCACACATAAAAACTAGAAATAAAGCAATATCAATATAAAATGTGTTATTAAAAAATAATAATAAACATAAACAATATAATAATACAATTGGTAAATAGGCAAATGTGAGATTGCACTACGCCCAGTGAGAAAGTGAAAAGAAAAAGCCTGTATAAGAAATCACCACTCCCATTGTGACTTCAATTGAACATTAATTTATTCCATTAATCTAAAATATAAAAATTAAAAAATGAATGAAATATGTCCCGGTACCTATATATATAGAGGAAAAGCTCAAAAATATTGCATAGATATATTGCATAAATCTATCCCGGCCGGCAATAGTCCAGTGGTAGGTGAATCCAATGAGGTTAAAATCTGCAAATGCAGGTGTTACCTTACAATCCCGATAGGTCTCTTGAATAAACACAGTGCTCTTTCAGCTCCCTTGTCCTGGAGCAAAGAAAAATCCGATTCCGCCTCCCTTGGCTTGATAGAAGTTCCGACGTAGGTAGCTGGGAACCGATAAGTGTAGAATCCTCCAGGAAAATCCAATATACGGCAGTAAGAAGGTAGAACAAATCGTAGTCCCTCCGCTAACCCTGCAAGTGCGGACAGGACCTGCCGTGACGTAGGAGTTCTAGAAATGTTACATGAACAGTGATGATTTTCCACTGTGAGAAGACCTGCAGTGAAATATACTTCTGTGTTCAGAACATAATGCTGTGAGTTCTTTTCAAAATTCATTGCAAAGAATTGACTGTGCTCCACACTGAAACAAATCAGGAAAAGCAGTTGCAAGTAGCAACATCAATGCCATCTAACATCACATTAGGTATGAGTAATTAAATGTTTGACCAAGGATAAATTTCAAGCTGATAGTTTTGTATGGCCCCCGAAGGATGGTATAAATAACCAAATAGCGCCTGGCAGAACTAAGGTTTCCCATCCCTGCTCCAGTGAAAAGCAGTTGTTGTTATGTCTCATTTTATGAGATCCTATCTTCACTATAAGTCCCATCTTCAGTATAAGCAGAATTGTCTGAATCTGAAGCTATGCATGATGCTGGGACAAGGATAAAACATTCAAGGTAATTAAATATTAATTTTGCTGTTCAATACAAACCCCCACAGTTACAGAACCTGCAAGGTAATCTGCCTGACAATAATGCCAAAGTGAGCCTCGAAAGTTATGCAATTTTATTTTGTGAGGGTTTTTGAGGAGGAGGGTGTTCTCAGAGTGTCGTCATATGGCTGTGAATAGGGTACGGATAGAAAAGAAAGGATATGCTTTTTACTCTATCCATACTTCAATCTATGTGCACACAGCTAGAAGCTGTGTGCATTAGTGATGAGAGAGCGAGTATACTCGTTGCTCGGGTGTCCTCCGAGTTTTTTGGCGTGCTCGGAGATTTAGTTTGTGTCGACGCAGCTGCATGATTTGCAGCTGCTAGACAGCCTGAATACATGTGGGGATTCCCTAACAAACAGGTATTCTTCACATGTATTCAGGCTGTCCAACAGCCGCACATCATGCAGCTGCATCGACACAAACTAAATCTTCGAGCACGCCAAAACACTTGGAGGACACCCGAGCAACGAGTATACTCGCTCATCACTAGTGTGCACCTTTCAAGATGTCTTTGAGTGAATCAATGAGGGTCTTAGGATTTAGACCCCCCCACTTCTCTGCTTGTAGTTAGGAGAACAACAACATATAAAATAATAGCACGTTTAGTTATTCTTCAACTTGTCAGACAGGACACTACTTTTTAATCGACTGCTTTATTATGCACTAATACTTTAAATTAATAAATCAATTAAGATGAATTTGCTCTCCTTTGCTCCCTTTAATGGCGTCTGAAACGCTAATCTTAGCTGCTGGAACGCAAACAAGGAAGCACCTGTCTCCTTTCTCCTTTTCCCCCCGCCCTCCATATGAGGACGATCTCTTGGAACGCAATCTTTGTTAGCCTGGACCGCATTAGTGACGTCACATCCGGTGACGCACTTCCGGTCAGCGCTAGAGCGCTATACCCGCCCCCAACACATAAATAAGCGGCATTTCTTACTGGGCACTCACTGGAACAAGCGGTGGATGCCGCGTTCGGTGCAGACCCACACTTCTCAAGCTTCACATACCGGTAAGCAGCATTTTGGAGCATTTCACTGGTGATCACCACTTCAGTTCACAGCTCCTTTGATATCAAATATTATGTGTCCACAGCCCTTTTGTGCCAGTGTGCAGGACTCTCTTTAGTCTATTCAGCTAAAAGTGTAAGCATTTCCTGCATTTTCCTTGTTAACCATTTATTGCACCGGGACTTAGCACTGAGATACTTTATATTATACCTATTAGGTGACTGTTCTATCCCGATAGTGGACACTATCTAGCGGACAACATCACTTCCACCACAAGGTATATTAGAAATATTACATAGGTACCTCAGATTCATACCTATGTCACATGTTATTTCACTGGCACAATTTAATCTCTTATGAACAGGTCACATCCTGATAACATTCATTGACACCTGTATAGATCTCTCATTCATCTATAGGTATGTTCCCTGTATTCCAGCATACATAGGCTGAGTGTTTCATAGATAAATGTATATATATCTCTCAGATATTTATTTTGCAATTTTCCTATGATTTTGGTGATCAATTATTTTATTCATACACTTCATTAGTCCATAGATCACCACGATACCATTTTGGACATAGTTCAATCCCTAAATAAGATTCCTACTCATCAAGCAGTCGGGTAGGCCCCCTTTCTTTATTTTTTCATTTTATTTTACTTTATTTTCATTCTATTTTCATTTTTCACATGCTTAATTGTTTATTTACACATTGACATGTCAAATTTATGGCATTCGTTTGAAGACTCCTCATTTGTTATCAAAAATTGTTATAGTATATCGATTTCACTTTATTTCATTTTCTGCAGTACTTTGATGAAGGTCCAGATGGGACCGAAACGTTGGTTTAGACTGCAATAAATAATTTTCCTTTTCTACAAAGTTGAGTGCCAAGTTCTTATTTATATAGTCACTGGGTTGGGTTCCTACTTGAGCACCTTCCACGGTAGTGCCACGCTATATTATTATACTGTATACTCACCCTTGCGTGCAGCACACTGTCACTATGACATCTAATATCTTCTCATATAACCCTGACGAGAGGAGTAATATCTTGTCTAAGTTGCATCTCCCTAGCGATTTCCTGAAATCTCCCCCACGTGAGGCCAGAGGAAGGGATTTGGAGAGGGAACTGCGCCATCAAGTCAGCTATGAACTACATTATGCTACCTTGTCAGAATACCTTCGGGTCAACATGATACCACGAGGTCTTCGAGTGACTCTGCGTCCGACTCTATTCAGTGATTCTCCTGAATATTGTCAAAAATTCGAACAGATATTAAACAAATGTTCTCTGGACATTATGACCCTGACGGCCGAACACTTACAGGGCGCCATTGCTTCTACCAAAGATAAGATTCTCAACATAGAAACACAATTGTCATCAGCAGGCACATCAGAGGAATTGACGAACATGAAAGATAAGATCAAAAGCAATATTGAACAACACAAACGTGACACTGAAAATAGGAAAAGGCTGAAATTTAGAAGAGATACTGATGAGTATGATAACAATTGGGTTTACCAATGGCAGTATAAATCTCACACCAGACCTTTTAACATTAGATCTGATTTCCATTCTTCCAATGATCCCTCTACCTCAGGATCTGAATCTGAGAGGCGTGATCCTCCATCCAGACAAGGACATTTTTTAGGACCAAGACGCCGTTCCAGAAGAAGAGGACCCGCAGAGGCCATGGACAGAAGAGACACAGATCTCTCCCGGATCACGCGCTCACAGGTAATTACCCGTTGGTAATTAACATCTCATCCCGGACACTCAGTATCACAGAATACAACTTATTACAGAAGGGCCTTTCCTATTGCCCTTCGTATAAATTTGACTCCTTTACAATGGACATGGACTTACACCGATTCTATCGTCGTCTAAGATTATCAGCTCATTTTTCAACAATACCTGATATATTTCCTGCTGATACAGTTGTGCATAAACCATTAATCTCTATCTCAGATCTTGATCTACGCAATAAAAGCACCTATCGACCTCCACAGAACTCACATGCGGTGGAAACATTTGTAAACTTTATTGACCGGGCGTTTTTCAAATTACGACAGGACATAGAGAGTGGGAAACTTCATTATCAACCTAATCTGTCCACATTAGATTTTCAGGCATTACAGACACCTCCGCCAAGATGATCAAATCATCATAAAACCAGCAGATAAGGGGGGAGCCATTGTTGTTATGGACAGAACAACTTACACCACAGAAGTCCAACGACAATTGAGTGAGGAGACAATTTACACGGAACTCAATAGAAATCCTACTAGTGAATTAAGTAAACTGATTGAGGACATTCTGACCACTTATGTTTCCCGCGGGGTTATTGACTCCAAAACCAAAGAGTTTCTTATTAAAAAAAAAAAACATAACTCCAGTATTTTATGTCTTACCAAAAATTCATAAAAGCCTTGACAATCCACCGGGAAGACCAATAGTAGCCTCCACGGAATCCATATTGTCACCACTTTCCATCTTTCTGGAAAAAATTTTCACACTCTGACACGACAGGCTCCATCTTATTTACTAGATACTGGCCATTTTCTACAAACCATCCACAATCTGGGCCCAATACCTGATACAGCTATATTAGTCTCTTTCGATGTGAAAGACCTGTACACTTCTATTCCACATCAGGAAGGCATCACATGTGCACGCCATTTACTCACCACTTCTCAAAAACCTCCAGAAATCATTGAACTATGTATCGAACTCCTAACAATAGTTCTTACAAAAAACTTTTTCATGTTCCAAAATAAGTTCTATCTTCAAAAAAAGGGCACGGCCATGGGTTCTAACGTAGCTCCTCCTTATGCGAATAGCTACATGGCCCGTTTTGAAGAGGAGGTAGTCTATCCAAATCCTTTATTCAGATCTTACAGTTTAATCTGGAAAAGGTACATAGACGACATTTTCTGTATATGGACTGGCACAATAGAGACATTAAATCAATTTTTTGAAGCTCTAAACCAAGCTTGGCTTGGATTGTCGTTCACTATCACTTCCAGTTTGGAAAGAGTAAACTTCTTAGACACCATGGTAATTAAAAATGAATCAGGGACCATCTCAACAGATCTATATACTAAGCACACGGATAGAAACAGTCTTTTACACTATGACAGTCTTCACCCCCCCTCCACTAAGAGGGCTATACCTAGATCCCAATTCCATCGGGTACGGAAAATAGTCTCAGATCCTGCGGTGACCAACCATAGAATAAATGAGATGCACACCAAATTCTTAGAACGTGGATATCCACCGAACATACTGGACCTAGCCAAAAATCCTACCCAAAATTCACGGAAGTCAACTCAGAACCGCATTCCTCTAGTACATACATTTCACCCGTATGTACACATACTACATCATCACATACGGAAACATTGGGGCATCCTTAAAACTGCCTATCCAAATGTGAAAGAATTCAACAATCCCTTTCTACCTTGCTACAAACGTCCCAACAACATCAGGGACTCACTAGTCAGAGCCGATTTAGGAACACAAGGACGCACAACAACACAAAGATTTCTTCAAAAGCCAAAGAAGGGCACTTACCCGTGCTTGCATTGTACACAATGCAACAATGTCATCAAAGGTGACACTTTCCTCCATCCACACTCGGGTAAAAAATATACCATTAAAGATTTTGCAACTTGTGATTCCTCCTATGCCGTTTACTTAATCAAATGTCCCTGTGGACTAATTTACATAGGGAGACAACACAGCCTATCAAAGATAGAATTTCAAAACATAAGTCCACCATTCGCTGTAAAAATATGTTGTTACCCATACCATTCCATTTCATTACCAAGGGACACACAATAGCACAACTAAAATTCCAGGTTATAGAATTAATCACGCCATCTAGAAGAGGTGGGGACCGGATTCAGTATTTAAAGAAAAGGGAGTCATACTGGATCCATCAATTGCAGACTTTATCCCCCCGAGGTTTGAATAGGGAGTATGACTTACATTCCTTTATTTAAGTTGTGTATACGATGTACCTGTCATTTTGTTACGAGAAGATGTAAAATTTATACATGAAAATGTTATTGCACTGCGAATTTTCAGCTAATTCTCTTATCTCTTTCCACAGAGCCGTTTGTATTGAATATATGATGAATATTTACTGGGCCCTCCTCCTACCTAACTTCTGGACCTCCTCCTTGTACCTACTCGACTGCTTTATTATGCACTAATACTTTAAATTAATAAACAAATCAATTAAGATGAATTTGCTCTCCTTTGCTCCCTTTAATGGCGTCTGAAACGCTAATGTTAGCTGCTGGAACGCAAACAAGGAAGCACCTGTCTCCTTTCTCCTTTTCCCCGCCCTCCATATGAGGACGATCTCTTGGAACGCAATCTTTGTTAGCCTGGACCGCATTAGTGACGTCACATCCGGTGACGCACTTCCGGTCAGCGCTAGAGCGCTATACCCGCCCCCAACACATAAATAAGCGGCATTTCTTACTGGGCACTCACTGGAACAAGCGGTGGATGCCGCGTTCGGTGCAGACCCACACTTCTCAAGCTTCACATACCGGTAAGCAGCATTTTGGAGCATTTCACTGGCGATCACCACTTCAGTTCACAGCTCCTTTGATATCAAATATTATGTCTCCACAGCCCTTTTGTGCCAGTGTGCAGGACTCTCTTTAGTCTATTCAGCTAAAAGTGTAAGCATTTCCTGCATTTTCCTTGTTAACCATTTATTGCACCGGGACTTAGCACTGAGATACTTTATATTATACCTATTAGGTGACTGTTCTATCCCGATAGTGGACACTATCTAGCGGACAACATCACTTCCACCACAAGGTATATTAGAAATATTACATAGGTACCTCAGATTCATACCTATGTCACATGTTATTTCACTGGCACAATTTAATCTCTTATGAACAGGTCACATCCTGATAACATTCATTGACACCTGTATAGATCTCTCATTCATCTATAGGTATGTTCCCTGTATTCCAGCATACATAGGCTGAGTGTTTCATAGATAAATGTATATATATCTCTCAGATATTTATTTTGCAATTTTCCTATGATTTTGGTGATCAATTATTTTATTCATACACTTCATTAGTCCATAGATCACCACGATACCATTTTGGACATAGTTCAATCCCTAAATAAGATTCCTACTCATCAAGCAGTCGGGTAGGCCCCCTTTCTTTATTTTTTCATTTTATTTTACTTTATTTTCATTCTATTTTCATTTTTCACATGCTTAATTGTTTATTTACACATTGACATGTCAAATTTATGGCATTCGTTTGAAGACTCCTCATTTGTTATCAAAAATTGTTATAGTATATCGATTTCACTTTATTTCATTTTCTGCAGTACTTTGATGAAGGTCCAGATGGGACCGAAACGTTGGTTTAGACTGCAATAAATAATTTTCCTTTTCTACAAAGTTGAGTGCCAAGTTCTTATTTATATAGTCACTGGGTTGGGTTCCTACTTGAGCACCTTCCACGGTAGTGCCACGCTATATTATTATACTACTTTTTAATCAGTCATGTAAAAAATCAGCTGTCATGTTATGATTGCTATAACTGTACTGGATCAGAACTACAAAGAGTACAAGGATTCAGCATCAAAATCATCAGTAGCTAATTACAGCACCAGAGCCATCATCTGTACATAAGTATAGCAGTAGTACCAGAACCAAGATCAGTACACGTATATAGCAACAGAGTCACAATCAGTACATTAATACAGTACTAGAACCATCATCAGTTCATGAATACAGCAACAGAACCATCAAAAGTACAGAAATATACTAAACCCACCATTAGTACATGAATACAGCACCAGAACCACCATTAGAACATGAACACTTCTTCAGAACCATTATCCGTAAATTTATAAAGCACCAGAATCACATGCAGTACAGGAATACAGCACCAAACTGCTATCAGTATGTGAATATACCAGAATAGCCATCAGTGAATGAATAAATCTCCAGAACCTGCATCAGCACATGAATACAACATCGGAACCAACATCAGTACTTGAATTCAGTACCAGAAACATCTGTTCAGGAATGCAGTACCAGAACAATCATCAGTACATGAATGCCTCACCAGATCCACCTTCAGCACACAAATGCACCATCAGAACCACTATCAGTACATGAATACATCCTATGGCATCTGCAACTGACCACTTCCAACCGGCGCCGGTATCTGGGGTACTGTGCATCACATCCCCCACTGACCAATTATTGATGACCTTTCCTAATAATAGGTCTTTGATATAAAAGTCCCAGTCAGCCCCATTAAATAAAGCCCTTTATCATTCAAATTTATATATAGAAAATTACTACATCAACGATGGACATGTGCTCCATAATAAGACCATATGACTGAGAGGGAACCCAATCCAGGTTAGACTTGTTGCTATATTATTGGTTGGCCCTGCATAGGAATTATATTTTTTCATGGGTGCTATGACATTAGCATGCATGGAAGCGAAATATAAGGCATGAATCTGAAATGGGGCAACAGGACTTTGTCGTAATGTGATGAGAAGTGTGGTGGTGTTGAGCATATGGAACTAGTTTTTAGCAGTGCCTACTCCGCCCCGTCCTCAATCCTCTGAACTCAGTAGTTAGCATATGCAGGAACATAGTGTATGTGTCTACATCTCTGGTCTACTCCGCCAAAATGTCAGAGACATGAAAATAAACTTCAGATAATTAATGTCTTGCATGAAGTGGTTTAGCAATATTTCCATCCTAAATCATAATGCGGCTCTCATGTCGCATACTGTGGAGTGCTTCCGAAATCCTCAGCTGTCTCTGAACAGGTGTACAGTAACAATAGTCCGAGTAACATCATTCCTGATAGTTGGACGGGAAGGCGCAGAGTCCGCCTCTCCGAACGAGAGTTCCAGGCATGTAACCAGAGAGGAGCGAAGCTGGAAGAAGTGGAAGGAAATGGATTTCGCCATCATACAATTTATTCTCCTCGTTACAGGTACTGCAAAATCTCCACATTTCATTATGATAAAGTAATATTATGTCTCTTATATACAATTAATGCTATTTAGTGTAACCAAGACTTCCGAGCATCTGCTGCATGTCCTCTCTGTTTCCTTATTGACACACAGACCTCAATTATACCCTATTTTCAATTCACAATATTGCTTAAAAGCTCTTAAAGTTTTTGCTGTTTTTCACATAATTTACATTTCTTCATTCTTGAAGTCAATTGTAGAAGTAATAATTATGACTAATAATATGGAATAATCATAATAAGGATAATCATTGTGTTGGAGATTCCAAATCAATTGATAGAAGCATTTCAAAGTCAGAGCTTTTATGAATATTTTTCAAATTTTTCAAAGCATTCCGGTGAGAATTTACAAGTTAGACTAGAGAATAATGACAATAATTTGAGGTTTTAATGTATGTGGCCAATCTGTTATAAGTTATGTCCCTGCATATCAGAGAGTCAGATATGGTGAAAACCCAACATGCTTTATACTTGTTTCAATCAGCCTGATCAATTATTGATAGATCTTGATAAAACGTATTTTGACGTGTTTGGTCGGCTCATTGCTCTTCACTGTCAATTCAGTATACGATGTAAGAAGCCAATTTTCATCGTGCAGTTATAGAGCTTTATTCTCCTGGGTCATGGAGTAGATCAGTCACCAGATTTCCAAATACAAACTGCAAACAATGTGAACTAGATCTCTCAGCCCTGATGAGACTGGAGTATTTACTTTGAAAATCCGTGTCAGAATGACTGCATAATCCGGTTATGAAAACAAGTATTTTATTAGACCAGTTACAGCAGGACTTATGATCATTGAGATTAAGGTTTTGGTGCTGCGTCAAAACACAGATCTAACAAAGTGGATGGGACTTAAGAATCTCACGCCCACTGTGTTTTTTTGGGGTTTTTTTTTACGCAGCGTGAACTTATCTGCGGTGCACGTTTCAGATGCACAACATGTGAATTTCTCTGGCTAGCACGCTGAGTTTTATGTGGAACTTTTCCCATAGAATTGCATGTTTTTGACTTTAATAAAAAGTCATTTAGCATAGTATGTTTTCACAGTTTTCTCTCTCCTGCTTGTGCTTCCGCTGTTTTCATGCATCGAGGTGGGCTATGGTCCTTATTCTCATTTCTGCTATCTACAAGGATCAGTGTTATTACATTGTTATGAGAAAAAAAAAATCTAAACGACAGTTACAATTTTTTGACCGCTGCAGCATTGCAATATAATGCAATAAGAGGCAATCGACACATCGTATCTACCCCAAAATGGTATCAGTAAAAACGTCAGATCACGGCGCTAAAAACGAGCTCTCACACAGACCCTTATCCTGAAAAATGAAAAACATCACGGATCTCCAAAAATGGCAATAAAACCCCAAATTTTATTTTTTTTTTCAATTTCCAAATTTTTTTTTCATCACTTTAAATAATAAAAAAAAACAACTATACAGGTTTAATATCTGCATAATCGTACTGACCTGGGGAATCATATTTCCAGCTCAGTTTTACTATATAATGATCATTGTAAATAAAAAAAAAACCTCAAAAAACAATTGTGGAATTGCGCTGTTTTTTTTTTTTTTGCAATGTCAACGCTCTTGGATTTTTTTCCCATTTTCCAGTACACTATTTGGTGTCATTCAAAAGTACAACTCGTCCTGCAAAAAAAAACAAAAAAACAAGCCCTTATACAGCTACCATATATTGATGGAAAAATAAAAAAAGTTATGGCTCCTAGAAGAAGATGAGGAAAAAAGCGAAAGCGCAAAAGCGGAAAATCTCCTGTAAGGGGTTAGTGGTAAGGATTGTGTCGTGTGTACAAGAAACCCCTTGACGGGCAGCTGCAGGTGAACGCTCGGGATAGTTTTACTCATCCGTCATCACTTTGAAACTTGAGTCGTCGGCTCTTTCTGCTATATGTAGGGTGATTGGGAAACATTCAGTAATGTGACAGTCCGAGTGCCGATCTCCAACTTGTGCAATGTTACAATTTTGGTCACATTGAGAAGAACCTGTTGTGTTTTCCCTTATAGAATATGGTGTACAGTAATAAATTATATTGTGGTACCGTGTTAGCCAGAAAAATCGATGTGAATACTTTTCCGTCCAATTATGACAAGAGCATTCTTAAAGTGATACCTTTATTGGCCAACCAGAAAATTATATGTTCGCTAGCTTTCAGAGCTCAAATGCTCCTTCTTCAGGCAAGATTATTCCAAATGTAATCTTGCCTGAAGAAGGAGCCCTTGAGCTCTGAAAGCTTGCGAACATATAATTTTCTGGTTAGCCAATAAAGGTATCACTTTAAGAATGCTCTTGTCATAATTGGACGGAAAAGTATTCACATCCCTTATAGAATAAAAAGGGGGAACAATCTCCTTTCCTAAGAGAAGTGAATCTGCAGATGGCTCCATAGTTGCTCTGTGTATAGATGATCTCTGATGATCAGTCGCACACAGCTAATCCTGTCCAGCTAATCCCATCTTCACATTTGCATTGGACGCTCGATAATTGGCTTTGGTTGCAGATGTTTCCAATAAATGCAGAATCTGATGAACCTGATTTTATAGTTAGTGGGGTCTGTCCGGCATCGCTGGTAACTGTTCTGCTACAGATTCAATCCTACGTTGCCTTAAAGTCTCCATACAAAAAAAGATGAACGTCTGTCAAACCTGTTAATTTTAGCAGGACAGGCCGACCATTCGATGTATATGGGGTCCTCACCACTCTACCCCCCCCCCCCCCCCGGACAGATGACGTCAGGGAAGAGAAGGAGCAGTCACTTGGAATTTTAATTTCCAATCCTTTTGTTTTCAGGGAAGATAAGCGGCTGCCAGTTCAATCTAGAATGCCTTTTCCCACTCTCCCTGTTGAAAATTAACATTTCTGATTTTCATTGTTTTCCGTCTTTAGCTTCTGTTTTTTTACACATTATGTTGGAGTTTTGTACTGATAGTTTTGCTTTAAAAGTATAAAATTTTAATTGTATAAAACTTCTGACTAATAGCTATGATTGCTCTACTACTAAAGGTGTGAATATAAAATTAAAGACTTTGACTATTTAATTTTTTTTTTGCACTGTGGTCAAAAAAACGACCAGGCAGGTAGTTGCTAACATGGACAACTTCCTGCCTGTTCTCCCAGGAACCGGCTTGGGAATTCAGCTGTCTCACATCAACAGAGCAGATCTTCTTCTTCCAAGCTGCTCTGTTGACATCGCATGCCTGCTGATGTCATGCTGATTCACTGCTGGCTCCCCGCAGTAAGAAGGCAGGGAGCCGGCTGTCGATCAGCATGACATTGGAAGCCACGCCCCATCAACAGAGCAGGAGCAGCGGCTTCTCTTCTGCTCTGTTCTGTTGATGGGGCGTGGCTTCCAATGTCATGCTGATCGACAGCCGGCTCCCTGCTTTCTTACTGCGGGGAGCCGGCTGTTGATCAGCATGACATTGGAAGCCACGCCCCATCAACAGAACAGAGCAGAAGAGAAGCCGCTGCTCTGTCGACGTGATGTCAGTGGAAGATTCAGAGTCTCCAACAGGAGCCATCTGTGACCACTCTATGCTGTCAGAGATCAGTGCCAGCCACAACAGGCAGGTAGTTAGGTTCATAGTAAAAAAGTATATTCCTGGATAAACCCTTTAATATTGCTATAACTTTCCTTTTGTGTAGCTGGAACCGTTCTTTCTTCAGAAGACGAATCTCGCCTCATTAAGGACTTGTTTCAAGACTACAACAGCGTTGTCCGTCCCGTTAAGAAGTTTAAGGATGTCGTTGTGGTGACTGTCGGTCTCCAGCTCATTCAGCTGATTGATGTGGTATGAATAATTCATTAAAAATACATTGGGTAAAAACGATTAGTCAGTGGCACATGGTACAGAAGAATACAAGTTGGCTGTCTCTGGGACTGTTTTTATTCACTTACATGCATGTATTGGGGGTTAAAACTCATTTATCAATTGGGTTTAATTAAAAATGTTGCATTAATTAGATTTTACAGGCTTCTTTTTCCTGCATATTCTAATGTGATGTGGTCTGTGGTCATAAATCAGCTGAAAGGAGCTAAGAAAGAAAAAGACAGAAAAGTTACAAACTCCACATCAGACTGTCATAGCTGTGACAGACGGATTCTCAGTTAACTCATTCTGCAGCCAGCAATAATCAGCATCATAAAGAGGCTATAGAAGGAAAACAATATGACATTTTCAATGAAAATCAACAGCAAAAATTATTTTTAGCACAAAATACATGAATATAAGTAAGAAAAGAAAATTTGTCCCGAAGGTGGACAATCCCTCCTCTAAGCTTTTGGGCCCTATACAAAAACGATACCGGAGCTGTTTGCGTACTTGACTGATGTTCCTTCTTGGGCGCCAGGGAGAGAAAGCAATCTGCCCCACCTTCCGTTTTTCCCCCCGCCTCCAGAGGATATTATTGTTAACCTTCCTTATTACATGTAAACTAAAGAATGTAATCAATGTTTTATGTTAGTTTTATGTTTAATTTTCTGTTTTCTTATTTCAAGGATGAAGTCAATCAAATTGTGACCACAAATGTTCGCCTCAAACAGGTTTAACTTTTTAATATCTTTTACATTCGTAAATTTTAAAAATTTTGCAAAAAATAATAGGTCTCACATCTCCTAGTCAATGATGGCTGTTTTCTTCTATAATCACCACCACTTTTGTCCATTGGTCTAGTATTTCTGGTCATAACTATTCAACCGAATTTAAGTATTTTTAGGCAAATCTATGCTTTCTTCCCATGAAGCCATAACAAAAAAGGTACAAGTAAAAAATTAGGCTGGAGAGCTATTGTAGATCTGAAGCCTCTGTCACTCCAGCTCTATTCCCACCCAGCGCTGCCTCCACCTACATGATTGACGACTCCTTTGCCTGGAGTTATATAGCATAAAGGATGTCCGTCAAGCAGAATTAGGCAGTGCTGGGTGGGGAATAGAGCCGGAGTGACAGAGGCTTCAGATCTACAATAGCTTTTCGTCTTAATTTGCATATCAATTAAAATGCTGATTGCTGTAATGGAGGAATGGCCTGACCATGTAATGGTATTGCTTCACTTGAAAGAGTTGCTTACACAAATCTTGCTGACAGATTAACTTTTGAGCAACATTTACAAAAAAAAATAATATACAAATTAGCATTTTCCCCGAAAGAAAGAAAACCACTTCATTGCAACTTGTATTTAGCAGAAACTAACTAAATTTAAAGGCTATGGACACCTTTAACATGGATTTTTTTTACATCTGTTAGTGGTTACGTACAATTCAATCCTTCATTCATTTTCAGATGCCCTGATGTGTGGTTTGCAGCTTGATCCATGATTCAAATTTTTTTCTTGAGGGATTGTCCCTCTCAGTAATACAGGCTGGATACGAGCTCTGTTTGTATTCAGAGTGCTGCTATTTTCACTTGCTGTCATATATCAGCACAGCTTTAATGTTGTTTTTATCTCTTCTCTATATGTTTTGTCTACTTTCCAGAAAGTGTAAGATACTTAATCCTCTTGTTACTGTACAATGTGTGTACAAAACCCTC
>JARQOD010000007.1:63826748-63865715 GCA_033576555.1 Oophaga sylvatica
CTTCTTTTTATGTCATCAATAAAATCGGACCATACTGGGTTGCACTGATGCAGCCGTATTTCAGGAACCGTAGACTTCATTGCCAATTTGATGACTTAGAAAAATCATTTTGTCTCCAATTTTCCTTTGGGGCCCGCTCTGCCCGGGGAAAAAAAATCAGACGGCATCCCCCCATAGACTCATGGGTATGATTTATCCGTAAAAAACCCAGTAGCACCGCTCAAGAAAAAGGGTCGTGTGCACAAGGCCCTTAAGCGGGGTCAAAGTCAACACCCCGGGCCAAAAAAACAAATTTTGCTAAAAACCCGGGGGCCGGACACGCGGCCCTGTCCCGGTGCTTGGGGGGAAATGTAGTTTTGTGCCAGGGGGGCTGGGTTTTTGGCCCGGGCGAAAAGCCTCGTGGACCCCTTTAACACAGCCAAATTCTGATGCACATACAGCAGAGAAATATGGGTCGTCAATGCCAAATACTTCATTCTTACTTTACAAAATGAACCTTTTGAAAATTGTACAATAGCTCAAAAACCCCCAAATCCTCACAGGCACGACAGACGGGACAGTCAGTCCCCATACAAATTAGGGAAACCCCCCCCTCCCCCTCATCCCCCTAAAACCCCCATGCAGATGCCCCCCCCATATAATGCTCCATACAGAATACGGGCCAAAAAAATGCCCCATACGGGATATGGACCCAATATAATGCTCCCAAAAGGGAAAAACTGGCCCCCTATAATGCCCCCTACAGGATACTGGTCCCCATATAATGCTCCATACAAAATATGGAGCTCTCCTCTGCGCTGTACTGCGTTCTGCACTGTTACAGCCAGGAAAGGGCGCTGTGGAAAGACTCCCCATTTATCATCATCATTGCCTCCCATCATCATCATGGCTCTCCATTATCATCATGCCTGCCCATCATCATATTCCTCCCATCATCATCAATGCCTCCCATCATCATATTTCCCCATCACAATGCCTGCCCTTATCATCAATGCCTGCCCATATCATCATCTTCTCCCATCTCATCAATGCCTCCCCATTATCAGCAATGCCTGCCCATCATCATCTCTCCCCCATCATCATCAATGCCTGCCCATCATATTTCTCCCCATCATCAATGCCTGCCCATTATCATCATCTTCTCCCCATCATCACCATGCCTCCCATTATCGCAATGCCTGCCATTATCATCTTCCCCATCATCATCATCAATGCCTCCCCATTATCAGCAATGCCTGCCCATTATCATCATCTTCTCCCATCATCACCAATGCCTCCCCATTATACAGCAATGCCTGCCCATTATCATCTTCTCCCCATCATCATCATCAATGCCTCCCCATTATCAGCAATGCCTGCCCATTATCATCATCTTCTCCCCATCATCACCAATGCCTCCCCATTATCAGCAATGCCTGCCCATTATCATCTTCTCCCATCATCATCATCATGCCTCCCCATTATCAGCAATGCTGCCCATTATCATCTTCTCCCCATCATCATCATCAATGCCTCCCATTATCAGCAATGCCTGCCCATCATCACACACAGACAGCACACAAGCACTCTCTCACATACTTTATACACCACACACACACAGACACACACACACACACAAAGCACCGCACTACTACACACAGACACACACAGAGACATACACACACACGTCTTACCTGTCCGACGTCCGCGCGCTCTGTGCCACAGCCGGCCGCTGAATGATGACGTCATTCAGCGGCCTGCTGTGAGAGGAAGCGCCGGCGCCCCCTGGAGCCCGGAGCTGCGGCAGCGGAGGCACGGGAGAGGTAAAGTATTGTGCCAGCTGATGCGGGGCCTGAGCAAGCGGGGGGGGCCCAGTGGTGGGCTGTACACCGCTCTCCTCCGCTAACGGGCGGGGGGGTGCAGACTGCGAGTGGGTCCCCCCGCCTGCTCAGGGCCCCGGCACTTGCCCGGGTGTGCCGGGTGCTGAGCCGGCCCTGGTTTGGTGCGTGCAAAACACCAGCAGGGGCTGTGGCCTGGTGGCGGTTCTAATAGTAATTAAATATCATCCAGGGGGCCATAGATAATCAATTCGCGGGCAGATCTGGCCGCGGGCCTTGACTTTGACATATGGGCCTTAGAGGGTCTGAATAATGACCCCAGTATCAGGTGCACAGAATCTCCTGGATCATTGAGCAGTGGTAGTAAATTCAGAAAGGTGATAAAATTCTAAAATGACCAAACCTTTGGCCATAGAGTATAGTTTACCACTCATATACTTTATAACATTATGTCCGGTTTATTTCATTTTTGTGTATGTTTTACAGGGGAGAAAATGACTCTAAGCATCTCAGTCCTGCTGTCACCACCGTGTTTTTTGGTTATCGTTGAATTGATCCCGTCAACTTCTAGCGCCGTGCCGCTGATCGGAAAATACATGTTATTACAATGGTGCTTGTTATTGCATCAATTATTATTACTGTCATTGTAATTAACACTCACCATCGTTCCCCAAGTACTCACACAATGCCACCTTGGGTGAGGAAGGTGAGTTAAGAAGACCCAGGGCATTATTAGGAACTTTAAAGATCAGGGGCACAACCCCAAGACATGTGTCCTCCGCCTCTTAAAAAATATAACTTAATATATATCATTATATCACACTGTTAATGCAGTGCCAGGACTAAATATTACTTACATACTCTTGTGAACAAAGCACACTATAGAATAACCATTACCACCAATAATACCACTGTACAAAGCCCAAACAATACTGCTACACGATGACACTGACGTTACCATTATATAGTGAATATATATTATCATACTTCTACTGAAACAAAACACACACTACAAAGACTAAAATTACCAATAATACCATTATACATTAAAAAAGACCGTCATGTGGTCACCATATAGTGATAGACGCCACCCCTGCAGACTAAATAATGGATTACAGTTCGGGTAAATCCAGTGACTTACAGGTAACGTTCTTACTAATTGAAGTCAATCACTTTTCCTGACTTTTCCATCTGGCCCAGACGCCATGACCACTTCTTCCAGCCAGACTTATCTGCAGAGTTTATCATAGACACATTTGACGTCTCACTTTTTCCAGTACCATCTCCAACTCTTTCAACCTACACCAACCCCCATTCTGCTGCTACCCTTAATTTTGGTACCTATAGCTCCCTACTTACCCCATCACTGCAGATACTTTGTGGCACAATAGTTAACAAAATTGAGTCACTACAATAATTACCTTCCAAAAAATGTACCTGAAAACAATAGTGCTCCCAAAAATATTAGTGCCAGACAGCAATAGTGTCCCACATACTGTAGTTATAATAATTTTCTCAGTTCCTCCAAACTGTAATAGTGACCCTTAGTGCTCTCACACAGTAATAATGCCTTTTTCGTCTCCGAAGAAAGTAATAATGCCTCCACTATGCTCCCTAGAAAGTAATGGAACCTCAACATGTGTATCTTACCAAGTATTTGTGCTACCCTATTGACCCTAGACACTAAAAATGCCTTTGTTCGCCTTTGAAGGGTATAATGCCCTAACTCCCCCTTAAAGTAATAATGCCCCCGGCGTGGCCTGTAAGGTAACGATTACACTCTGCAACTTTGATAATATTAATGCCATCTCCATACCTCTGTAGCTGTTTCTTCTGACTCAAAGTCAGATTACGGGATGACCAGTGAGGCCAAGTTGTGGGACTCGGCCCTCTTTGTCATAACCGCTCAAATATAAGAAACGCACACCGGTTGTGAGCGTAAACAATTCTGTTTATTACCCCGTGTGCAGTTTTCTTATACCATTTTACAGACAGATGTCTTTCCCAGTGTACCCCCATAACACAGTATCTCGTAGCCTTTCAATATGAGGACAGAAACTATTAGGCCAAATATGAAACCTGAAGAAAAATCTTAAAATATATGATAGTATAAGACTAGTAAATACTAAAAAATATAGAATTTAGAAAAATACTAACCCTTTTATATCACCCGGTCAAAAAAGAAGCTTATACTCCCCTAATCCTGATACTTTGATGGCCACAGAAACCGACTGCTGTCCACATAGAGGAAGTGAGCATTGGCGGCACAATGCAACAATGTCATTGTGCCGCCTACGCCAGGATCTGGTGAGTCTTGGCTTGTAGAGTCTGGTAGACGTCAGCAGCCTGCAGTATACAGAATGGAGATTGAAGCTCATGTCTCCCTGCCGGACCAAGAGATCCAACGGTATTGGCGCCATGTTGATACCGATGCAGTTCAAAGTGGCACTCGCAAGATCTGGGGTACTGGATGAGAAGTGTGGGGTATATGGCAGGGATATTCAGAGCCAGCACTGCAACTCAGTAGGCCCTTCTTAAAATTAAAATGGGTACTATTCTTTTGTAAAAAAAAATAGTACCGTAATTAAAAACAACAATTACTACTGCACGTTGCACTCCTGACATTTCTTGGACAAGTCCAGTCAATGGGAGCAATTGCAGTTCTCCCCTATGGTGAACAGAGGGAGGGAGGGGGTTCAAAGCCAACAAAATCGGGGGTTTGGCGTTTGTCGTTGTCTTCTTGGTTTGTCATAATGCAATCTGCCATAATTGTAAATACTTTCTTTGCATCAGATTTTTATCGAAACAGTACCGAACTTGATGTTTTTCTCTACCTGAAACGACCTTCGCAAGAAAAACAAGGGCAGAAGGTCTTTGCAGAAGACATGGATATTTCAGAAATTTCTGGAAAACTGGGTCCTGCTGCCGTGATTTACCAGTCACCGATCCTGAAGAACCGGAGGTGAAGAGCGCCATTGAAGGTGTTAAATATATTGCAGAAACCATTAAATCGGACCAAGAATCTAACAAGGTAAAATAGGTTTAAGTCCCAAATTAAAACTTTGACCATTTGGAACTTCCATTGATTAAACGAACAAGTGAAAGAATTGAAGTGGTCACTTTGGAGCATTTCCCATAAGCGCTACTCCCAAAATGGGGTTTTTGTTATGAAAAACGTATCCTCCCCATTTTCTTCTATGTGCTTCCACTCCTTATATAACCTCAGGACAGGCGAAGCCCTGAGCAGCCAGTTTGTTCTAAAGATAGTGGGGTTCCCGGTGGAAATGGTGAAACAGAAGTTATTTGTCACAAGTTGGATCTGAAATAATAAATAGTATACGGATTTTCACCCCTTCATGACGGAGGTATTTTTGGTTTTGTGATTTTGTTTTTTGCTACCCTTCTTCCCACAGCCATAACTTTTTTTATTTTTCCATCAATATGGCCATGTGAGGGCTTGTTTTTTTGCAGGACGAGTTGTACTGTTGAACGACACCATTGGTTTTAACATATGGTGTCCTGGAAAACGGAAAAAAAATTCAAAGTGCGGGAAATTGCAAAAAAAAAGTGAAATCCACAGTTGTTTTTTGCTTTGCTTTTTTTAAGTTCACTAAATGCTAAAAACTGAGCTGCCACTATGACTATACAGGTCATTATAAGTTGATAGACACCAAACTGTCTAGGTTCTTTTTTATCTAAGTGTTGATAAAAAATTTCAAACTTTGTTAAAAAAAAAAAAATTGCACCATTTTCCGAGACCCGTAGCGTCTCCATTTTTCGTGATCTCTGGTCAGGTGAAGACTTATTTTTTTGCATGCCGAGTTGAGGTTTTTAATTTTACACCTTTTTGGTGCAGATACGATCTATTGATCGCCCGTTATTGCATTTTAATGCAATGTTGCGGCAACCAAAAAACTAATTTTGGGGGTTTTGACTTTTTTCTCTCGATATGCCATTTTACGATCAGGATAATCCTTTTTTTATTGATAGATCGGAAGATTCTGAAGACGGCGATACCAAATATGTGTATGTTTGATTTTTTTATTGTTTCATTTGAATGGGGCAAAAAGGGGGTGATTTGAACGTTCATATTTTTTTATTCTTTTAGTATTTTTAAAACATTTTTTTTCACTTTTGGCATGATTCATAGTCTCCACGGAAGACTTGAAGCTGCCATAACTTGTTGGCTCTGCTACATACCTCACTTGACATGAGCACTGACCCACCGACCATGGGTGGCGCTCATAGCAACAGTCAGTGACAACGATAGAGGTCTCCAGGTGACGTTCGATCATGTGACAGGGGTCACTGATGGGCGGATTTCCTGCTCGATTGCCGGAAATGCATGTTAAATGCTGCTGTCAGCGTTTGACAGCAGCATTTAAGGGCTAAATAATGCGGGTGGATCGCGATTCCACCCGCGGCTGTTCGGGCACTGTCAGCTGTTTCAAAACAGCTGACATGTGCTGGGAAAGATGTGGGCTCACCGCCGGAGCCCACATCAAAGGGATGGAGTTTCCCAGTGGGCGTACTTTATGTCCAACGTCGGAAAGGGGTTTAAAAGAAATATTGCCTAAACATTCCTATTTAGGCTCTCATTTTTTTTAAGGAGTTTACCAAACTCAAATGAAAAGTCTGCAGCCATCTATGTGACTGCAGATGCAGGGATCGTGACAGTCTATGTTGTGCACACTGTCATGATTATCCATGTGAGTGGGTGGTCATGTGACCGCTGCATGCAATTTCCATATTTTTGGTCACGTACCAACTTATCTGTCTTATATGGCTTCTCACAATACAGAGACTGAGGAAGCACCGAAGTGTAGTTGGCATGTGATCGCAAGTATGCAAATTGCATACATAAGGGCAATGACTGGCCACTCACATGGGAATATGGGGTAACGTGACAGTGTGCACAGTGCACACTGTCACGATTCAGCAGTGTGACTGCAGACTTGTTTTTGGAATTTGGGCGTTTTCGCTGATGGGTTCATTTACAATGATGATGCGATGGGGTCACAGTGTGCTCTGTTCATGCATCACTTTTGGTCATATATGCCTATTGGAGTCTTTCTACATCTTGCTGTACATCTTGCTGCCCAACTTAGTAGGCATATACAGCCGAAAATGATGCACGACAGATCACACGGTGATCTGTCTGCTTCATTATAGTCAATGGTCTTGTCGGCACATAACCCAAATCCTATTTTGCCCTCCTTAGGTGAAAGGGCCCTAATGATAGAGGCCAGGGTTCATATCCAAAATACAGATAGGACTGGTGGTGTTAGTTTTGTGACTGATACACGCTTGTATCATGTCCTCGTTCTTGCAAATTGGACTTATTAGGTGGATCAAGTTGGAGCCCAACCCTAAACACTGGTGAACCTCACTGGGCACATGCTCGGATACACCCCATACTGATCCTGCACTCATGACTTTTCCTTTTGCACAAGTGCTAACACTTTTTTTCTATCCTTTTTTCATGTCACTTCTGCAGGCTTCAGAAGAATGGAAGTTTGTCGCGATGGTTCTAGATCACATCCTACTTGCATTGTTCATGATCGTCTGCGTCATCGAACAACGGCTGTTTTCGCCGGCCGCCGATTGAACTTAATTCACAGGGTTGAATTCAACTGGAATTTAATTGAACTATTTTATGTAAAGAAGCAGAAATGGAGCCAGACTGTATCTTTACCGGATGATGCTGACATGCTGTAGCAGCCTATCCTGCCACATTTCATGATGGTGATTATTATTCCACAAGAAGGACACTCCTCGATGATGACGATGATGACATATTGTAAAATAACTACTCTGACTTAGGATGATGGACTACTTCCAGAGCTAGTACTTTGAACGTTACCTGTGTCATTGTGAGTTGCTTAAAAGGAGCTTGTGCATGATATAGCGCATAAAAGTTTACTTTTTTTTTTTTTTTCTAAAGGAACATTATGGTTACAATGTGTTTAAACGAGCACTCATCTCATATTACATAGCACTGTGTACTTACAATTGCTCAATTTTCCTTTCTACCCAGTAATTGTTCTCTTTTCCATTAGGTCTATGTGATCACGTGATTAAAAACTGACCAGCTGATCCTTCTCAAGCGCTAAGTTGAAACAGGAGGTCAATTTTCCCAGTTATGAGTCATCACTCCAAAAGGAGGGAGCAGCTGGATCAGGAGGTGAAGAGAAGGATGACTCATGCAGGGAAGAGAGACTTCCTGTTTCCTACATAGAGTAGAGAAAGAGAAGAATTATCTGGGTGAAAAAGGCAAAATGAGCAATGTAAGTACACAATCTAATATATAAAGCTGAATGATGTACAGTCAGGGCCAGAAATATTTGGACAGTGACACAATTTTCGCGAGTTGGGCTCTGCAGCCACCACATTGGATTTGAAATGAAACCTCTACAACAGAATTCAAGTGCAGATGTAACGTTTAATTTGAAGGGTTGAACAAAAATATGTGTTAGAAAATGTAGGAATTGTACACTTTCTTTACAAACAATCCACATTTTAGGAGGTCAAAAGTAATTGGACAAATAAACATAACCCAAACAAAATATTTTTATTTTTCAATATTTTGTTGGCGAATCCTTTGGAGGCAATCACTGCCTTAAGTCTGGAACCCATGGACATCACCAAACGCTGGGTTTCCTCCTTCTTAATGCTTTGCCAGGCCTTTACAGCCGCAGCCTTCAGGTCTTGCTTGTTTGTGGGTCTTTCCCTCTTAAGTCCGGATTTGAGCAAGTGAAATGCATGCTCAATTGGGTTAAGATCTGGTGATTGACTTGGCCATTGAAGAATGTTCCACTTTTTGCACTCATTACTCCTGTGTAGCTTTGGCTGTATGCTTTGGGGTCATTATCCATCTGTACTATGAAGCGCCGTCCAATCAAGTTTGCAGCATTTGGCTGAATCTGGGCTGAAAGTAATATCCGGTCCACTTCAGAATTCATCGGTACTCTTGTCTGCTGTTATGTCATCAATAAACACAAGTGCCCAGTTGCCATTGAAAGCCATGCAATGCCCATGCCATCACGTTGCTCCACCATGTTTACATAGGATGTGGTGTGCCTTGGATCATGTGCCGTTCCCTTTTCTTCTCCAAACTTTTGCCTTCCCATCATTTGGTACAGGTTGATCTTTGTTCATCTGTCCATAGAATACTTTCCAAACTGAGCTGGCTTCTGGAGGTGTTTTTCAGCAAATTTAACTCTGGCTGTCTATTTTTGGAATTGATGAATGGTTTGCATTAGATGTGAACCTTTGTATTTACTTTCAATGGAGTCTTCTCTTTACTGTTGACTTAGGAGACAGATACACCTACTTCACTGAGAGTGTTCTGGACTTCAGTTGATGTTGTGAACGGGTTCTTCTTCACCAAAGAAAGTATGCGGCGATCATCCACCCCTGTTGTCTTCCGTGGGCTCCCAGGTCTTTTTGGATTGATGAGTTCACCAGTGCTTTCTTTCTTTCTCGAAATGTACAAAATTGTAGATTTTGCCACTTTAATGTTGTAGCAATTTCTTGGATGGGTTTTTTTCTGTTCTTGCAGCTTAGGATGGCTTGTTTTCACCTGCATGGAGAGCTCTGTGACCGCATGTTTCCTTCACAGCAAAGCTTCCAAATGCAAACACCACACCTCAAATCAACTCGGCCCTTTCATCTGCTTAATGAGAATGACATAAAAAGGGATTGCCCACCCTGTCCATGAAATAGCCTTGGAGTCACTTGTCCAATTACTTTTGGTCCTTTAAAAACAGGGTGGCACATGTTAAGGAGCTGAAACTCCTAAACCCTTCATCCAATTTTAATGTGGATACCCCAATGAAGCTGAAAGTCGGAACTTCAACTGCATCTGAATGTTTTGTTTCAAATTCATTGTGGTAATGTCTAGAACCCAAATAGATAAATGTTGTCTCTGTCCAAATATTTATGACCTAACTGTATGTGGGTATGTATGTGGGTATGTTTGTCCGGGATTGGAATCCGCACCGTCGCACTTACGGGCATGAAATTTTGCACGCCGCACGTCTCGACCCCGAAAGAGTCTAGGCTTATGTTTTGAATCGAAATTTTAACCCCGCGCGTTCAAACGCCAAACATTTTGGGCCCTATCTACATAATGGGGAGAAAGCTGAATGCTTGTGTGTATGTCCGGCTAGGAATCTGCATTTACGGGCATGAAATTTTGCACACCCGCACGACCTCGACCCCGGAGCGTCATAGGCTAGGTTTTTGAGTAGAAATTTAACCCCGCGCATTCAAATCGGCAAATAATTTTGGCTCGGATAGGAATCTGCACCGTTGTACTTACGGGCATGAAATTTTGCATGCCCGCACATCTCAACCCCAGGAGCATCATAGGCTATGTGTTGAATGGAAATTTTAACCCCGCACGTTCCAAATCGCCAAACAATTTTGGCCCTATCTACATAATGGGGAGAAAGCTGAATGCTTGTGTGTATGTCCGCATAGGAATCTGCATTTACGGGCATGAAATTTGCACACCCGCACGTCTCGACCCCGGGAGCGTCATAGGCTAGGTTTTTAGTCGAAATTTTAACCCGCCGCATTCCAAATCGGCAATAATTTTGGCCCCCGGGATAGGATCCTGCCACCGTTGTACTTACGGGCATTAAATTTTGCATGCCCGCACATCTCAACCCCAGGAGCATCATAGGCTATGTGTTGAATGGAAATTTTAACCCCCGCACGTTCCAAATCGCCAAACTATTTTGGCCCTATCTACATAATGGGGAGAAAGCTGAATACTTGTATATAGATATAATCATTTACAATTTGTTATAACTAACCGTAGTTAGGTACTATGCCCGGGCAGCGCCGGGCTCTTCAGCTAGTGCTGTATAATATGATGACTGCAATATATTAAGAGGATACAAATTTGATGGGAGGAGGAACGGCTTCTTTTTAAACACAGTTTTGGGCATGCAAGGGGGAGGGGCTCAACACTGTGTTTTTTTTTTTTCCATTTGGTGATTTTGGATATCCCAACAGTTCATTTGTTGGTCCTACACTTTGAATGTATATTATAAGCACAAACGTATTGGATACCGTCACACGCTCCTACAGGAGCTTTTCTGACCTCCCATCTTCCATTCTTCAGGGAAGATTTTGTATAATTTTTTGAAGCTGTCCTTGGAAATTTTTTCCCATTCATCCGGGAGAGCATTTGTGAGGTCAGACCCGGATGTTGGATCAGAGGCCAGGCTCACAATCTTTTTGTAATTCATCCCCATGGTGTTGAGGTCAGGGATTTGTGCAGCCGGTCATTCTTCCACATCAAAACACTCTCAACCATGTCTTTATGGACCTCTCAGGGGCGTAAACTAGGAACGGCAGGGCCCCACAGCAAACTTCACAATGGGCCCCCCCCCCCCCGCGCGTTGCCAATCCCGGTCTACCCAAGTTGTGTTAAGAAAGATACCTTTATTATCCAAAATTAGAGTTTTTGGAGTAATGATAGTGAAATAACAGAAAAGAACCAACTCCCGGAAGCAACTGAGGTAGTGGAAAGGTAGGCTTTCTCCAGAGTAAATATGTGAAGAAACTTGTAATCCAGCTGCATATTGCTTTCAAAACGGATGATTTATTCAGTAGAACAACAGTCGGTATACAGAATAATCTAAGATTGTCTGTATACCGTACTTCTGCACCACGCCCTCACCAATTACACATTGAGGAGTGACAGCCTCAGCTCTGCTACATGTGAGGAGTGACAGCCTCAGCTCTGCTACATGTGAGGAGTGACAGACTCAGTTCGCTACATGTGAGGAGTGACAGACTCAGCTCTGCTACATGTGAGGGGAACAGCCTCAGCTCTGCTACATGTGAGTAGGGACAGTCTCAGCTCTGCTACATTCGAGGAGTGACAGCCTCAGCTCTGCTACATGTAAGGAGTGAAGCCTCATCTCTGCAACATGTGAGGAGTGACAGCCTCAGCTCTGCTACTTGTATAGCAAAGCTGAGGCTGTCACTCCGCGCATGTAGCAGAGATGAGGCTGTCAACTCCTCGCATGTAGCAGAGCTGAGGTTGCTACTGTCACATGAAGCAGAGTGAGGTTGTTACTTGTCACATGTAGCAGAGCTGAGGTTGTTACTTGTCACATGTAGCAGAGCTGAGGTTGTTACTTGTCACATGAGCAGAGTGAGGTTGCTACTTGTCAACATGTAGCAGAGCTGAGGTTGTTACATGTAGCAGAGCCGAGGTTGCTACTTGTCACATGTAGCAGAGCTGAGGTTGTTACTTGTTAATGTAAGCAAGAGCTTGAGGTTGTTTACTTGTCAAATGTAGCAGAGATCAAGGGTGTCACTCGTCACTTGTAGCAACCATGAGGCTGTTACTGGGCCAGGGGGAGGCTACTGGTGACTGAGCCCCGTGCCAACAGGCCAGGGGGAGGTTAGTGGTGACTTGAGGCTTGCGTCAAACAGGGCCAGGAGGCCGAGGGCCCTGTTGGAATGCGGGCCCCTTGTACCTGGGCCCTGTGTTGAATGTGGGCCCCCTGCTGCCTGGGCCTGTTGAATGTGGGCCCTGCACTGCAGCTGGGGCCTGGGCCCTGTTGAATGTGGGCCCTGTTAGATCTGCCTGCACCTGCCCTCCCGTCACCATTGAGCAAGCCAGCCTCTTCTCACTGTTGAGGAGACTCACGGTACTCACCCTGCTCGCCCGGGCTTCCACCTTCTTGTCCAGTCAGCCTGCTGCTTCATGTGTCTGCCTGGCGTCTGCTGTCCGCCCCCACATGCACACACGCTGTGACAGACGGACCATAATGCACTGGCCGCAGCTTAAAGCTACAGTGTCATTTCTGTTCGCTGTCTGCATTTACATCACTGTAGTGTCTCTTTAAAACCACACAGTGTTGTTATGCATCAGCGTTCAGAGTCAGAAGCCTGAACAAAATGTTGGGAGGGGGCCCGAGCGCGGATCCATTTGCCAGCGTGCTCGGGCGCCCCCTTTTTGCCCTAAATCACAGGGCAGCTGCAGCAGGGACGGGCCCCTTCTAGCCCGGGCCCTGTGCAGCTGCTTCCCCTGCTTCCACTATAGTTCCGCCCGGACCTCTCTTTCTGCACTGGGGCACAGTCATGTTGGAACCGAAAAAGCCTTCCACACACTGTTCCACAGAGTTGGAAGCTAAATGGTCCAAAATATTATTGGTATAACAAAAAATGGAGATACTTAGCACATAATTCACAGAGGGTATTCACACTACACACGTAGGTTCCAGCAAACCAGAGACCGTCTTGTGTTGGCTGCTGGGCATGCATGAATTGGCCAAATGATGTGCGAAGTATCTCATTTTTTCTTATTATCTAGAGCAGTAATGCATTCATATTTCATATATTACTTATTTATTTGCTTTAACACTTACAGAGTGCAACTTTAACTGTTTGTTGTTCCCAAATCAAGATATAAGATGCTAGATAAAGAAGTGTTGAGTCATCACTTCTCAAAACACGTTTCATGGCCCCAGGGACTAACGCGTGCTAATTGTGCTTGGTGATGTAAGGCTGCATGAGCTCCCGGAGTGGGCACAGTTTTATGCTATGTTAATACCACAGGGGTGACCCCGCTTTACAAACTTTCCGTGGTCTTCCTTTGTGGCTGCGTTGCTGCGGTTCCTTAACTCTTCCCCTTTTTCAATAATATCAGTCACAGGTGGTTGTGGAAAATTTAGGAGGGAAGAATGAAATTACAAGGTGCCAACCAATTACCGGACTGCGGGGGTTTAAGTGAGCTCTTTTGAATGAGCTATGCTTTCACAAATGTTAGTAAAGGCAGATGCAGGCAAGGATCTGAAATTATCCACCTGTGGCAATGGGACTGAAGGAAAACACAAATTCAATGATCAGGACTGGGTGAAGAGGAGTGTCCCAATACTGTTATCTATATCGAGCTAGACATGCTATAAAGAGTGATTCTGTATCTCCAATACATTATTAAAATCATTCTTCTTTTCAATACATCCTAAACTCTGTTTTGTCCCTACTTACGTGTTGAGCCATTCGAAAGATAATTTCTCTTTTCGGCTGGGCAATACAGCACCATGTTCCTTGAGTAGCAATTCTTAGACAAGTTCCACCACAAAAACATCTGTTCAGCTGATATGGAAATTTAATTAGGATAAAAATATCTTCTGTGTTTGCTGCTTGCCATGTCCAAATCTCTAATAAATGTCTTTTGAGCGCTCAGAACGAAATGAGACTGTCCACACGAAAGTGTCAGTATAACATTCGTCAAAGACATACATTTATTTTCATTTCAAGGTTTTATACGTTTACAAAAAGGGGCTGGTTAGTCAATTAACATACAATTTTAAAAACTGCTAGATTATTGGCTGTTCTAGTGTAATATGATAATTATGATTAATCAATGATTAAAAGAGCTGAAGTTGCAGAATTATTGTTTATATTCTTGTGACTAGTTTGTCTTGCATAACTATAATGTAAAAACAAATATCTAATAGGACTTTTTGTACTTCATGCATTTGTTCCTTTATGAAGGCCAGATTTCTTTAAACGACTGATTATAGCTGGCCTAGAATATGTGAGCACAAGGTTTTTTTAGCAAGTGAGATCTATCTAACTGTGAATTGTGAATACATAATATGTGAATTACTTTGAATATTTGGAATACATATATATTTCCATGACAGTCCCCCCTTAGTACCACTTGCCCTAAAAAAAACCTGCTCTGGCCCAGCGCTGCAACTCTTTTGTTCTGCCTGCGAGTTGGACACCCTACGCGCATGTCTCCCCCACCGAATATAGACTTTTCGCAAATGGGCGGTCAGGAGGACTGTCCCTGTCGGGGGTTTATGTGTTTGCAATCAAGTCCTTTATTTGATAGGATGTTTTCATCAAGGATGTGTATTCTCAGTCTGGAGGTAGTTCGGAGATCTGGTAAGCCAGGCAGTTCTATCCGGACTGGTGCGAGGTCCAAGATGGTGAGTGGCATCAAATTGGTTGTCTCCTGAAACAGTTTTTTCCATTATCTAGTGGCAATGTGACTCAAATCCTGCTTTAAACTTGGTCTCTGGCCTTGAACTCATCAGGTAGGTCATTGGTCATCTGTCTGGTCGTCAGAGCATCCACGACATCCTTCATGGCTTAGGTGTTCTCTCCTGGTACGGAGTTCCTTGCCAATGCGATAGTGGATTCAAACAGGCTTTCCTCTAGTTACACAGAGGTTGTTGTCATCTGGGCTCTTGGACAGGATCATCAAATCTGGCAGTGAGGAGAAAAACTCGAGAATGGACATTAGTTTTTGACCAATTCAATTACATAAGTGTTATGATTTGGTAGCTGAGGAGAGCAGGCAAAAAAAAAGCAATACACCAGAGAGGTTGGAATCTATGGGATTGCAGTACCCTGACTAACCACCACAACTAAAGGCAGCCGTTGGAGCGTTCCTAGTGGTTCCTAGACGCCTCGTCACAGCCTGAGAAGCTAACTACACCTAAAGATAGAAAAAGGAAAGCTATCTGCCCGGGAGCAGATCCCCAAAGAACATAGGAAGCCCCCAAAATGTAATGGCGTTAGACAAGAGGAAATACAGACACAGACAGAAAATAGAATGAGCAAAGCTGGGGCCCTATCTGTCTAGATAGAAGAGTTAGGAAAGGCACTTACTGCAACCCCAAAAAACCTGAAAAGTACCAACTCTACTAATTACAAAAACACTGAGATCACACGACCTCTACCACCTAAATTAGTTCTCTGGTGTAACAAAACTAAACAGCAACCACTGAAAAAAAACTGGAAAAGGCAAATGAACAAACAGTGGCTGAACTAATCTGAGAGGAGCACAAGCCCCCCGAAGGGGACCCGGCAGACCCCACAGAAGTGCAGGACAAAATGCAGGCACCAAAAAAACTAAAAGAAAAAAATGTCTTATCTGTTAGCAGAAGATGCAGGCACAAAACAGCTTTTTGGGTCTCTGGGAGGTGTGCCTTCGTAAACATGGCAATAGGGGTGTGTCATGGCCATGGTTTGCTTTTCTTGGAATTTTTCAGCATTTATTTTAAGGTTTCATTCAGTTTTTTCTACCTTCCTGCGCTCGGGGTGGTAAGGATGGGTAAGCCTAAATCTGACCTCGCAAATGGGTCTTGTGTGTCAGATTTGTGGAATCGGGTCCCTGTCACTTTTCTATCTTTCTGGAACCCCGTATCTGCAAATTTTTTCCGAAAGTAGCTTCATTGCAGTAGTCGCTGACTTGGAAGGCTTTCTGTTCATCTTGAAAATATTCTTTTGACCACAATGGGTATTTGAATCCTTCCTTGGCGATATTGGATGTGGTCTATCTGGATCCTTTGAAGTGGTAGAGTGGTCTTTCCGAGAGGTGGGGGGTCTTTCTTCCATAGCCGGCTTGCTTTGCCGCAGGTCAGACAGTGGGTGAATTTGGTGTTAGGGTGGAATCCCTGAAGCGAAACGTAGCACCATCAGATCATTCATTTTGCTTGATATGTGGATGTGGGTCCATCTACCCTTTGACCACCATAGGTGCTATTTGTGGTAGGCAGAGTTTAAGTCATTATTGGTAGCCTTCTTTCTTCAATGTTGCTTTTTTTTTCGCATTCAGCTTTTCTTCCCTTTTGGAGCTTGGTCTTGTAACCTTGACAGATTCCAGGAGTTCTTTGTCAGGTTTTTGTCTTTCATCGTCAGTAGTAGCCGTCCCCTCTACACCTCTCCCACTTTCCATGTTGTCTTCCTTTGGCTGCTTCTTTGGCTGCCTTTCCCGCCATGTTATTGCCTCACGCCTTTCTGTTTTCATTTTCCAGACTTTGATTTTTTCAATTGCCCCATTTGGAAGTTGGAGTACACCAGCGGTCCGAAGGCCCCCATGAAGCTTCACGGTTGTCCTTGCTGTGATGAATCCTTAAGCCCAGATGGGTCCCAAAGTCGTGGCTATGCCTGGAGTACCGTGCCGGTGTTGTTTCAGTTTGCCTTCTGCCATCTGGGCAGGCCTTCGTCAGGGCTATCATTCTGCTTCCGGTGACAGGTAGGTGCAGACTTTGGACCACGGATTTTTGATTGCTGGTCACTGCACTTCCTGTGTTGAAATTTTTGAGCCATCCAAGTATCCCCCTTGGGATGGGAGTAGAGTGGCCGGGTGGGACTGTAGGTTGGAGAGGGACATTATGAACAAAGGCAAAGAGGCGCCACAAAAGATGTGGCGGTTGGGGGAGATTACTGTTGGTTGAGCTTGATTGAAGATTGCCAAGATGCATGGGAGTGGAGTTTAATGGTGTCAAGGTGATTTCAGAACCTTGTCCGGAGGGTGTTGCTCAGATACTGCCACAGGGGGGGTGCTCTTCTTTGCAACTGGACCAAGCGGGGTGAGAGGCACCTAAAAGTCCTGTTTTTCCCTGTGAATCCGGCCAATCCAGTGCATGATTTCTTTCTTCCATCAGGTAGAGGAAAAGACTTTTTCTAGTCAGGTAGCCTGGTATTGGCGCTGGATGTGGAGTTCTTCCAAATTCTGAATGGGTGAAGGTGCGGTTGATAGAAGAGTGGGGTTGGTTTTAGCAAGCGACGGGCGCATTAGGACTGAGGATCAGGGTCCGATTTGCAATAGAACTAGACCAGGGAAGGCCTGCACATTCTTGGAGTTGTTGGGGGAGCCATTTCCCCCCCGGGTTTTTCCTCTTTTGACATGTGTTTCGGTCTGGGGGCAAACAGTGTCCCGGGATGTAATTGCCGTTCATGGACTTTTCTTCCAGACCTGCGTTGCTGTTCTTCAGGGGTGGAGAGACAAGGAATAACTGGCAGGTTTGATGTCAACCCCCACAAATTAAGGTCATCCACGTGTTGTAGAAAAGTACTCTTGCATTTCGAATTTCCAGTTGACGAGGTGGGAAAGGGCAAGTTTGGTGAAACTTAAAGGGTGTTTGAGCACCTAGGCAAAATTCCAAACACTGCACTGGTGCGTGAAAGCAGGCTCCAGATGGAGGGGAAACATGAAAAGGTACTGGCCAGGTTGATTCCTGAACTTGCGGTGACTGGGACCTTAGAGCAGGGTGAGTTAGCATTGGGGGTTTAAATACCGTACCTCTTTCGCGGCCTCAGCCTTGCCCTTTCTGAAAATCGTGGGGTTTACGTCTTTTTCTTCACGTGGAAAGTGGGATTGATTCCGTGGGCGAGGCACCAGTTTGGCCTTGTCCTTCAGTATGCGGCAGGGCTCCCATCGCTGGGCAGAGCTGGCGGGAAAACAACCGTCACAGGATCCACTCATGAGAGAGCCGGACCCTGGCTTTTTGTTTCCACCAGACAGTCACTGGTTGCCCGCTTGGTCAAGGGGGTCTTCTTGTTGGGACGTCTCCTTAAAGGCTGTTTTTTCTCAGCACGGGCATCAGTAGTTTCTTTTTTCCAGCTCGGCTCAGGTCAATTTTTGGCACAAGTTTGAAGAGCTGGTGGCCTTTTGCCGGTCAGGGCCTGGGTAACTGGTTGATTGCAGGGGGCACCTCCTGGTGTTGAAAAGATGAACCTCTGGCATTAGACTGGTGAGGTGTTGCCATTCCATGAAGCGAGTAGAGTCCTTTTGGTTGTAAAACCTGGCCAATTAAAGTTCTAGGCCGTCTTCTTAGGCGAGTTCATTAACCTTTTGGTCAGAAATCTTGACTTGGGTGATGGAGTGGCTTTTTTGGTACTATGTCCAGCACCTCCTGTGATAGGTCTGCAGTTGGTTGTTTGAGGGTTCCTGTTTCTTCTTTGGGTCAGGGGAAGAAAGTGTCATGGTCCCATCTTCCTGGAAACTCTGGTCGTTTCAGCTTCTGCTTAGGTCCACTCCCAAAGGTTGGGGTGAGGTTTTTTACCCAACAAACGGGACTGATGGATGTTCTGGCTGAGTCCACACGCTCAGGGCTTTAATCTGGAAAAATTGACTTGCCTCAATTCCCATGCAGGAAGAAGATTCTATAGGTAGGTGAGGTTGCGGAGTTCCACAAGAAAGATATGACACGTCATCCCTCTAGGTATTGGTCCCACTGGTGGGGTTCCTTGTGGACTTGGTGTGTCTTGTCCTATGGCGGGGTTTTTTCACTGCTTCTGTGTTTCTTCTTTTTCGGGTGAAGTCAGTGTTCTCATTGTTCCGGAAATGACCAAATCGCCAAGTTGTAAACACTTGACATTCCTTCTGTCCCGGCGGGACTCAAACCTTTTTGCTACTGTGAGCAGGGTATCCATTGCTATTGACTGTACTCAGGCCGGCTGCTACCAGTGGTTTCTGATTGGTTCTCTCAGCCATGCACAAAAGCCTGTGCCAACATCCTCTTGTCTGTCATGGGTAATGAGGCCCAAACTTGAAACCTTGCTTATCTGTCATGGAACTTCTCCACAGACTCTGTTTGTCTTGATCGTGACTGTAGCTGAGAGTTTGTCCTGTCAGTCTGCTTTGGCCCATTTCTGAGTTGTCAATTAGCTTTGGCCTGTCTCCAGGCTACCATCTAACTCTTTTTGAAGCTTGAAGTGTTCCTCATAATTGGCCAGAATGCACTCCTGCTTTTTTTCCAAGTCCAGAATCAGTCCAGGCGTGCATACGTTGCGGAACTGCTGCTTTTTTGGCAAAATGGCATGGGGTGTATCCCTGGGTTGGCCAGCATTTTGACACCTGGTTGGGATGAAGGGTCATAGGATGGTGCCTCTACCTGTCCCCTCTATTGGTGTTGTGTGTTTTCTTCCCTAGTATTGGGCGCATGGTACGTTGTCTTCATTTATCAGATAAGAAGTGACATGGGGTACTTGTGCATACACTGGGTGAATTTGGGCTTTAAAGTTTTTGCTGCGGGGATTTCCCACTTCCTTGTGAGGCTGCGGGTGGATCAGGTCTGGTTCCTGCTAGCAGCCGTGCTATACCACCCCCCTGGAAGCCCGCAGTGGACTGTTGTGTTGGGGGGTACATGTCTTTTGTGAGGGAGATCTTACTTTCTTCCCTGTATATAATGGCAATTTTGTATGTGCTTGGGATGCAAAGTGCCCTGTGTGGCAACAATACAGGGAAACCACATTGCTTGGATTGGGCGTTGACCCAGTTGATAACGAAGTAGAAAAAGAGGAGAGAAGGGAGGGTGAGGGAGGAGCGAGAGAAAGAGAGGGGGGGGGAGAGAAGAGTGAAAGGGGGAAAAGAGAGAAAGATGGAGGAGAGAGAGAGAAGAAAGTGGAGGGGGGAAAGTAGAAGAAGTGAAAGAACAAGATTTGAGAGTTGGAGAGGAAGAGATGAAGAAGGGAAGAAAGAAAAGGAGTGTCAGAGATGGTGGAGGGAAAAAAAGGAATGAGGGGTGGCACGAGGAAGAGGAGAAAATGAAGAAGAAAGAGAAAGGGATGAGAGAAGAAAAGGAGGGGGTCCCCCCTGGACTTTGGGAAAAGGGGGTGGTTTGAAACAAAAATGCCTTCTCCCTGTGGAGGAGGCGGGAGCGTTTTTCCCTGACAGGCTCCTTACTCAATGGAGACAGCCTACACCTGTCCCGGTCTCCCATGATGGAATGTAGTTGTGACTCAATTCTGCTTTGTGCTTCAGTGATTTTTTTCTCACAGATGATTTAACACCTTTTCAAACTTATTCCAAAAAAAAAAAAAAAAAAATTTCCTGCCGAATGCCCGAGGGGGGTACTCAACCACTCGTAGTTTGTTTTTTGCTTCCCTCGCCTGTAATTCTCCTTATCTATGTGACCTTGTTCTAAAGCAAGCTTGTAAAAAAAAAAATAGCTGGAGAATAAAGCTCTAAAATAAATTGCTTAGAGAAAAAAAAAATCTCTCCAAAATCATTTAAAAATGATTAAAAGAAAATTTTTTAAAAAAAAGTTAGATTAGTAAAAAAAAATCTGAAAAAAGAAAACAAAACAAAAATAAATTCACCAAAAAGGGGAAAGAAAAAGATTAATCATAAAACCTGAAAAACAACCCTTGTTACTAAAAACAGTAATTAAAAATCTTGGAATGTCAGCTGGTGCTTCCCCCCCCCTTCCTTATATCTCTGTTGCTGTCGTATAGGCACTGAAATAGATAAAAAAAAAAAAAAAAAATTATTATTCCTCAAATGCAAAAATGATATATTCAGTCTGAATCCTGAGAATTTTCCATTTAAAACCTGTAGCCAAAAAATAGCTTAAAAAAAATAAAAAATTAAAGCCAAGAAACAGAATGCCTGATAACGTGTTAGCGGGGAGGGGGGTTCAAAGGGTTTTCTCGCTGCTGCAGCCAGCCGCTGCTCTAAGAATACAACAGAGCCACGGAGATGGATTTAAAGCGACAGTACCGATACAGCAGTTGAAGCCACCCGGGAGAATACGAAACCCTTTTTGATGATCTGTGAACATACAAGTGCTTGGTAACTGATAACTCATCAATTGCACGAGCGCGGTAAAGTCAAGGTTCTATCGCTCTGTACCGTATGGCCGGTGCAACCGGTACAGTAACTCCAAAAAGCCTCATCAAAATTTCATATCCACGTCTGATTTGACGGGTGGCCTCCCGGTGGTGGACATTAAATGTGAGAACTTTCCAAACAAAGCTTCCCCCCTTTCCGTCTGATTTGATGGGATGGCCTCCCAGTGTGAAAGTTTATGCAAAATTAACCGAACAAAGCCCCGCTTCCACAACGGATTTTTTGGGATACTTCCCTCCAAATGTGAAGAATATCTGGTTGGACTTTCCAAAACAAAGCTCCGCCCTTCCGTTGATTTGACTGGGATGGCCCCCGGTGCGTGAAATTTATGCGGGAACTTATGCGCAATTTGTCTTTTGCTATACAGCCCCAGAGATCAGAAGCAAAAACACAGTCCGTTCCAACTTTCTCCCGGTTCACTAAAACATGAAAAATATACGCAAAGCAGCAACCAACTCGGTTTATCCCGGGCTTTTGGAAAGGGTAGGACTTTTTACAAAACCCCTGGGAATGCGGTGTGACCACGTCCGACCGGCTGGAAGTGTAGGCTAGGACTAGGCACAGGGAAATTCGGTAAGATACAAAGTTTTTTACCTTATGATGGAGCTGCAGTCTCCGCCCCGTTGCCAAGGCCAGGGCCAAACCCCGTCTCTCCGGCGGCGGGTCCTCGTGCGTTTCGTCCAACCCCGTGCAGGCGCCCAATATATGAAATTTTAATTAGGATAAAATTCCTTCTGGTTTGCTGCTTGCCATGTCCAAATCTTATAAATGTCTTTTTACCCGCTCAAAAGAAATGAGGCTGTCCCCGAAATTGTCAGTAAACAGTTCGTCAAAGAATACATTTTTATTCATTAAAAGGTTTTATACGTTTACAAAAAGGGGCTGGTTAGTCAATTAAATCAATTAAAAGCTCTGATTATTTGGTGTTAGTGTAAATATGTAATAGTAATATGTTAAAAGAGTGAAGTTGCAGAATTATTTTTTATCGTGACCAGTTGTCTTGATAATTAATGTAAAAAACAGATTTAATAGGACTTTTTGTACTTCATGATTGTTCCTTTGAAGGCCGATTTCTTTAAAACGACTGATTATAGTGGCTAAAATATGTGAGCACAAGGTTTTTTTAGCAAGTGAGATACTATCTAACTGTGAATTGTGAATACATATATTTGAATATACTTTGAATATATGGAATACATATATATTTCCAGACACAGCTTCTCTGCAATTGCTGTCAAGAGACATCCAGCTGAAACTGTCGCTGCTGCCGGCGGGCCCCCCCCAACTCAGGGCCCGATGCTGCTGCACTACCTGATTCGGCAATATGTCTGTCGCTGGCAGGATGGGCCCATGATGAGGACATATATACCAGGATGGGAGACATATATACAGTTGTGCTCAAAAGTTTCATATTCCGGCAGAATTTTTACTTTCTTGGCTTTTTTCAGAGAATATGAATGATAACATCAAACGTTTTCTCCACTCATGGTTAGTGGTTGGGTGAAGCCATTTTATTGTCACTACTGTGTTTTCTCGTTTTAAATTATAATGACAACCCAAAACATCCAAATGGCCCCTGATAAAAAGTTCACATACCCATTTCTTAATACCGTGTATTGCTCCTCTAACATCAATGATAGCTTGAAGTCTTTTGTGGTAGTTGTGGATGAGGTTCTGTATTTTCTCAGATGGTAAAGCTGCCCACTCTCTTGGCAAAAAGCCTCCAGTTCCTGTAAATTCCTGGGCTGGTCTAGCATGAACTGCGCGCTTGAGATCTCCTCAGAGTGGCTCAATGATATTGAGGTCAGGAGACTGAGATGGCCACTCCAGAACTTCACTTTGTTCTGCTGTAGCCAATGACAGGTCGACTTGACTTGTGTTTTGGGTTGTTGTCATGTTGGAAAGGTCCAAGTACGTCCATACGCAGCTTCCGGGCCGATGATTGCAAATTTGCCTCCAGTATAATGTGCTGCATTCTTCTTTCCTTCAACTTTGACCAAGTTTCCTGTGCCTTTGTAGCTCACACTCCCCAAAACATCAGCGATTCACATCCATGCTTTACAGTAGGAATGGTGTTCTTTCATTATAGGCCTTGTTGATCTCTTTCCCAATGTAACGTTTATGATTGTGGCCAAAAAGTTAAATTTTGGTCTCATCACTCCAAATTAGCTTGTTCAGAAGTTTTGAGGCTTGTCTCTGTGCTGTTTTGCGTATTGTAGGCGAGATACTTTGTGGCATTTGCCAGTATGGTTTCTTCTGGCAACTCGACCATGCACCCATTTTTCTTCAAGTGCCTCCTTATTGTGCTCTTGAAACAGCCACACCGCTAGATTTCAGAGAGTCCAATATTTCAGCTGATGTTATTTTGTGTGTTTTTCTTTGCATCCCGAAAATTTTCTGCAGTTGTGGACAAAATTTTTGTTGTCTACTTGACCGTTGTTTTGCTTTTACAGAGCCACTGATTTTCCATTTGTTAATCATAGTCTGAACGCGCTGCTGACTGGCATTATCAAATTCTTGGGATACCTTTTTGTATCCCTCTCCTGTTTTATACAGTTCAACTACCTTTCCCTAGATCGTTGGCAATTCCTTTGCTTTCCCATGACTCACAATCCAGAAACGTCAGTGGCTGGATGAAAGAAGCAAGAGTCTGTCTGGATCCAGAAACTCACTCAGCTTTTAGCACACACTGATTACAAGCAAACAGGTCACAGGTGTATGTTACTTTAGTAGTTCATTCAAACCCATTTGTATCAACTGCTGTGCATGTTATCAGGTCAAAATCACCAGGGTATTTAAACTTTTGATCAGGGTCATTTGGATGTTTTGGGGTTGTAATGTGATTTAAAAAGAGAAAAAACACAGTAGTTGACAATAAATGGCTTCACCCAACCATAACCATGAGTGGAGGAAAGATTTGGGTGTTATCATTCATATTCTCTGAAAAAAAGGCTAAAAAAAGTAAAAATTCTGCCTGGGTATGTAAACTTTTGAGCACAACTTTATATACAGGATGGGGGACTAGATACCAGGATGGGGAACATATATACAAGTTGAGCTCATGATGGGAGATATACAGTATATACCAAGATGGGCCCCAGGATGGAGACATATTACCATGAAGGCCCGCATGGGGAACATATATACCAGGTGGGCACAGTATGGGAGACATATTATACAAAAATGGGGAACAATCTACAGGATGAGAGAATATTACCAGGATGAGCCAGGATGGGGACAATATATCCAGGATACGAGATATTTCCATATAATGGGGGTGCTACCACTTTTATCCTTATAGGATTAGAAAGGCCATAAATTTGACCAACATGCGGGTGTGTAGCCCTGGTGTGAAGGCACACGCAGTACCTGAGAATGTGTGGAGAGATAGCAGTTTAATGCTCAATGAACATTCATTTCAGCACACACTTAGACACGCCACAGGTATATATATAGTCTAGTCACATGCAGCATTCAGACAGTCATTCAGTCAGTGACTCTGGAGGAGTTCAGTTTCCTGTCAGGAAGACAGAGGAGGGATTGATTGTGCAGTTCAGAAAGTGGAGTCCAGTAAAGGGTGAGCCGTTCACTCGCCTGGTCAGAGCTGTGCCTATGATAGACGGACTGAGACATTTATTAGAAGAAAGAATGAGTTGCAGAATACTTCAGTCTCCTGTCCCAAGGACAGTGAAGGTCAGAGATGTGCTCCTGCCTAGAAGATTACTGAGAGTCTGGCAACAAGCTCAAGAAAGGAATTAAGTAAGGGACTGACTTTATTAACCTGTGAAGTGAGAAATGCTTATGCTACCAGCGCGGACAAGGCGAAAGGACAGTGGTAGAAATTCGAGTGCTATAGGATTGGAGAAGTCCTGCACGTTGTCACCGGTCACTGGAGACCGAAGCATCACCATAGTCCACGCGATGGTGGTAGAAAACCCAGAGGCTTACCGGACTTAGGTAACGGCAAGCGCCCCTGGAGTGTCAGTACGTTAATGGGGTCAGGGGAATAGGAACTTTGAGCTAGGCCAAGCATAGAAGAAACCTAGTTTCATCACTGGAAGGCTCCGACCACAAAACTGACGGGCAGTACAGCTTGGAGAAGCTGAGTTTTATTGAGGGGAATACGCTCATGCTGGTTGGACTCACTTTGTGAAAGTAAAGGGAGGCCCTAACTTGTCCAGCTGCTATCTTGAAACACATCCTCCATTGGATCAGCCCTCTGGGACCTGCCTGAACAACTTGAAGTAAAAAGGTATGGAAAGACGCTGATGTGTGAGACTGTGTTATTTGATTGCATCCCTGCACAACCACCTAACCATCGACCTGAGGGAAGAGTCCCACCTGTAGGGGACCCGACATCTAGCTGCCTCACCATCCCCTCAGAGATCTACAGCAGCGTGGTATAAATTACCAGGAGACTACAGGTGCGTCACGAATATGTATATATATCCTGTAAATATCCCCCAAAAGCCAGACCGCCAGGGCCCGAGACCGAGCCACCGCTACTGTGACAAACCCCATAGACTTCCATGGACTCGGCTCTGAGTACCCATTGCCCCGGTAATCCACAATTGTGGTGGCGGGTCGAGACAAAATTGGCGTCACGAAACAGATGCGAAACTCGCAAAATTGCGAGCCCTGTGTGCCTATGGAATTGTTTTTGTGAAAAAGAACTGTTTGCACTTTTGGCGCCAAAATCGCCATCTTTGTCGCATATTCGCGCCCTCAGGCGCTGGAGAAGGTGGGCGTACCTTCGTGGGCGTGTACCCCCCTGTGGCGCGAAGAAAATGCCTGCCTCTCAAAGTGTAATTACAACTGCGATCCTGCCCTACAGCAAAGGAGGTCCGCCTCCTCTTCACCTTTCCGCAAAGAGGAGGAGACGCAAACCCGCCTCCACGGAAGAGACCGGAGTCTCTGGAGGAGATGAAAGAACGCTCTGGAACATCATGGAAGCAGGACGTGTGCAGCCGAGCAGGGAAGCGGAGGAAAGGCAGGCCCCGTTCCCCAGCCAAGCTGCCACCAGCACCGGAATCATCCGTGGTCCTGCACCTGCAGCAAGCATTGCTGAAATAAAAAGAAAAAATGCACGACTGAAAAAGATGATTTTGCCACAACCTGGATTTGAAGAGATCGAGAGACGCCGGCGTACCTGGAGCAGCGGCGGCTGTGGGACGCGGTGATCTCTCCCTTCGATGATCCCCTACGTCTGGAGTTACCAAAACTTCTGCTGCCCAAGGCAAAGGAGCAACGGAGGCTGCCCCCGAAAGTACCAATCCTGATCCCACCGGTGAAGCGGTGGAGGCGAAGGAGGTTGAGGAGGTACCGCCAGTTCCGGAACGCCCGCCCGGCCAGGAGGCCGCAGCAGATGATCGATCCCGGCAGGGACACCGGAGGGGTCCTGTCCGTCATTACCAGACGTGGACTGGGACGAGATGGCGCGCCCTGGATGACGTCGCCTATACCGCCCAGTGGGAATGTGAGTGGCAGCGTGTGAGGAGAAACAACAACGCCAGCAGGAGGAAGAGCGGGAAGCTCAGCGGAACCGACAGCGGCAACATGCAGAGCTGATCGCGGACAAGGAGAGGTCCGTCGAGAAAAAGGTACTCTGAGGGAACCGCGGCGGCAGGGGTGTGTGACTGAGTTCCAGCTCCGGAAGGGCTGGGGCTTCATAAGAGAACCGGGCCTCTACCCAGGGGTCTTTGTCAGCAGACGTGATGTGGAATCCCACTACCGCAAGGCCATCCCGGGAGGGACCTAGTTAATGGAGACATTGTTACATACACACGGCACTGGGGTATGAAGGGATGGTATGCCCTTAATGTCACAATCGTCCGTGACCCCGTCCCGACGCAGGTAACGTCACCACTACCGCAGCGTCCCGTCTCCAGCTCAAACAGCACCAGGCCGTGCCCCAGCATCGCCCCCTGCAGGTCCTCGCAAATGGAAGAAACGTCTACATACTCTTCATTATCTAGTCATCCTTCTACATCGCAACTTGCGGCCCAGTTTCCATCGCAATCTATGACACGATCGATATCGCTAACTGTAACGCAAATTGAAACGCAATCGGTGTCTCGCAAGGAGAAAGTACCCGTTGCGCCCCTAGAGGTTCGCACGAGAACTGTGGCGCCCCAGACCCTAATAGCAGCACACGACTTGTTAGTCATGGGATCTAGGGACCATCGCATTGTTCCAGCCCCCGGGTGGAAGATGTCATTGAAGTCAAGAGAATGTGAAAGAACGGTAGGACCCAGACAGGGTTTACCGCAACTAAGAAGATGTACATAAGTTTTTATAAAAGTGAAAATAGTTTGTACAGTTTCTCTGAGTATATAATGTTTATATATATTGCCAAAAGTAGAATGCCCGGCTGGGTACCAAGTTGAAAATTTAATGCATATTAGAAATGTATTTATATCTGTGTCTTTTCTTATCGTATTTCACAATGGACTTCGAGGCTGAGGACTGAGCCAGCCCAAGAATGATTTTGTATATAGTTGCACCTTGTGCATTATCTTGGTTTTACATAAAAACCACCACAACTACCTCTGAATAATAAAACCCGTGTGGTGTGGCACTGAGTGAGGTCTGCATTCTATGTCCTGCAGCCACCCAGGACCCACGTTGAAGGTTTGGTGCGGGTCCTTCACAAGAATATTGTCGTCAAATATATATGAACATGTATATTTAATATTTTGTATTTTTCTATATTTAATGATTTTTTGCAACGTTCAAGAAATCCTTACCTCCCGGATGGGATGAGTTAATGTTAATGTTTATTGCAAAAACAAAAATTTCTGTCTTCTTTGTATTTCACAGCCGGGAGTGCTGTCGTTTACCATGGGGGAATGTGTAGCCCTGGTGTGAAGGCACACGCAGTACCCTGGAGAATGTGTGGAGAGATAGCAGTTTAATGCTCAATGAACATTCATTTCAGCACACACTTAGACACGCCCACAGGTATATATATAGTCTAGTCACATGCAGCATTCAGACAGTCATTCAGTCAGTGACTCTGGAGGAGTTCAGTTTCCTGTCAGGAAGACAGAGGGGGATTGATTGTGCAGTTCAGAAAGTGGAGTCCAGTAAAGGTGAGCCAGTTCACCTCAGCCTGGTCAGAGCTGTGCCCTACTGATAGACGGACTAAGACATTTATTAAGAAGAAAGAAGTGAGTTGCAGATATACTTCAGTCTCCTGTCCAAGGACAGTGAAGGTTCAGAGACGTGCTCCTGCCTAGAAGATTACTGAGAGTCTGGCAACAAGCTCAAGAAAGGAATTAAGTAAGGGACTGACTTTATTAACCTGTGAAGTGAGAAATGCTTATGCTACCAGCGCGGGGCAAGGCGAAAGGCACAGTGGTAGAAATTCTGAGTGCTATAGGATTGGAGAAGTCCTGCACGTTGTCACCGGTCATGGAGACCGAAGCATCACCATAGCTCCACGCATGGTGGTAGAAAACCCAGAGGCTTACCGGACCTTAGGTAACGGCAAGCAGCCCCTGGAGTGTCAGTACGTAACTGGGGTCAGGTGGAATAGGAACTTTGAGCTAGGCCAAGCATATAAGAACCTAGTTTCATCACAGGAAGGCTCTGACCACAAAACTGACCGGGCAGTACAGCTTGGAGAAGCTGGAGTTTATTGAGGGAACTACGCTTCATGCTGGTTGGACTCATCTTTGTGAAAGTAAAGGAGGCCCCTAACTTGTCCAGCTGCTATCTTGAAACACATCCTCCATTGGATCAGCCTCCCTGGGACCTGCCTGAACAACTTGAAGTAAAAAGGTATGGAAAGACGCTGATGTGTGAGACTGTGTTATTTGATTGCATCCTGCAAAAACCCCACCATAACCATCGACCTGAGGGAAGAGTCCCACCTGTAGGGGACCCGACATCTAGCTGCCTCACCATCCCCTCAGAGATCTACAGCAGCGCTGGTATAAATTACCAGGAGACTACAGGTGGCGTCACGAACTATGTATATATATCCCCTGTAAATATTCCCCCAACATACGCCAGACCGCCAGGGCCACAGACCGAGCCACCGCTACCTGTGACAAACCCCATAGACTTCCATGGGCTCGGCTCTGAGTACCCCATTGCCCTGGTAATCCACAATTGTGGTGGCGGGTCGAGACACGGGGGCTAGTCCAAATTTTGCAGCAGGGCCCATAGTGCTCTAGTTTATGCACTTGTTACGCACATACCGCGGTCCGTTACATTTTTTTGGTGCTCCATGTTGAGCTTTGCAAGAAGCCCGTCATGATCACACCTGTGTCTTGGTATTATTGTAAGACTTTTAGATAGATTGATCTCAATGGAGAAACAAAATAATAATCTTGTAGTTATGATTTTGTTTTTCCCATTGAGAACAATCAATCTTTTTTCAACTGGTAACACGGTGCCAAAACCTTTTTTCTCTTTAATCTAAAACTTGTTAGTAACTCTCTTAGTTTGCTGTGCACAATTCCAGTCCACAGTCTGTGGTTTCCAGTCACTGACTTAGTTGTCTGCAGTTTCCAGTAACCTTGCTACCTGTTTGTGGAGGACGTCACTTACTTCCCTGCGGTTTACGGTACAGTTACCTACTTGCCTGCGGTTTCCAGTATCACTACCTACGCATTTGTGAATTGCGTACAACGTGCAACCAATGACAAAAAATCCAACACATTTGGAAATTCTTGCAACTCTGCGTCTCATTCCCAGGAGATCGCAGATCGCAATATCCTGCCAGAAGAAGTCATTAGATGTGATGTTGAGGTGCGACACTGTGATCTTAGTGTCACGCAAACACATGTTGCCATGTAGCCCTCGCATCACTTTAGGCCTAGCTCAAAGAAGAGTATGAAAAATTATCTTATTCTGAAAATTAAAAAGACAATTTTCTAACTGTATAGTATTTGGTATGTAATTCTACAGACTTGTCCACCATAGAGCACATCTGGGATGTCATTAGTCAGCAATTGCAAAGGGAGCTGCCAGCAGTGGATCTTGATGATTTGCCTAGGTGCCTTCAGTTCGACAGAACATTAATCACATCACACAACCATTAATATCTTCACTGATAGCAGCCGAGTCTGTAAGTGTGGGAATTTCTGCATGTGGCGGCGCTCACAATTGACAGTGGATAAAGCGTGATGTTTTGGAAATGTTGCTTCTATTTTTTCATCATTTGCACATCAGTAACATGTCTATCCAGCTTGTGATTTCCATAATTTCAGGACTTTTCCTTCTAGGTGTTGGGGTGTTTAATTAGTAAAATCCTCCCTGATGTGTATGTATTCCTAAACTATGTTTTATTTCAATAATGTCACAATATTGTCTGTGTCTATGTAAAGTCTCTGGTGCTGATGTCACAATAATCTGTGTGCGTATGTTTATATGCAGTATCTGATAGTGAGGAGACAGGGGGTCACATAAATATTACTACCATAGCGTAGTTTACTTGTAGAAGTAAATTCCGGCTTTGATTGATGCGGATGACACATCCTGCGTCATTCAGATAGCCCAACGAAACCTTGCCCATGCGCAGTAGCATTGTCGGCTTGCGCAGGCGCACTTTGCTCTGCTTTACGGGTTGCGATACAGAGGAGCCGGAAATACACGTCTCGGTGAATGCAGAGCTATGTCCTATGCCCTGATCGAAGTAGGCAGAGCAAAGTGCGTCAGCGCGAGCTGGTGATGCTACTGCATAAGTGCGAGATTTTGTTGGCCTATGTGGATGACGCACGATGCATCATCCACATTGATCAAAGCCGGAGGATGGCGATTAGGGGCAGAGAGAAGGCACAGACGAGACAGAGATAACGCCCAGTGGACGGACAATGGTTCCATTGAAAACGCCATCCACATGTATCAGAAAACATCTGGCCACATTACATGACACGAGCAGATTTTATAACGCTGAACTCCACCACGGCTCGTCTGCAACATCTGCAAGTATCTTCCCTATCTCAACACACTAAGCTCTCATGGGTGCTACTATGTAGATTACACTTTGTGTCTCAGTTATTTATATTGTTATTTGCTTATTTATTACACATTTCAGTCCTTTTTATGGGGATTTTAAAGTGTTAAAGAAACATCACACAAAACTCTAAAAACCATCTCTAGCATCTGTAGCCATGCGGCCTTGTAGTGTACAACCCACATCTGGAACTGCTTTGATCTGCAGAAATTTCCACGTCTTCCAGTGTTCAGATCATCTCTGGAGAATTTCCTGGGCTGTACCAGCACAACCGGCTTTCAATAAATACAACTTTCTGTTAGTGCACAGGTTTAAAATGACAGAAATAAAATAGAAAAAGTTCATTAATTGTCAGAAACTATAGATTAAATTTTAAGGAATAAAACATCAAATGTCAAAAGATCTTTACCTTTGAACTCTGCTACAGGAAGAATTGGGATTGGATAGATACTTTTAGAAAGGAGATACAGTGCAATACCAGACACTGCCACTTGACAAGAGTGGCACTGTTTCTTAAAAAAATAAAAATCTTAAAAGAATACAGACTTTTATAATCCTTAACAAGCCTTGATCGTGTCTTCTCCACGTAGCAAAAAATGTATTGTCCACTAGAGGGAGTGCGCCTGTCAAAATAGATGCAGCTGAGACTATTGGGGCAAGCACACTTTTTAATACAGCAGAAATTAAAATGTATAATGTGTTTCTGAATGAGCAATATCCTAAACGATTGCTGTTCTAATATTAGTGCCATTCGACCGTTACACTTATTTGGGCAAATATATACAGCATGGACCAGCACATTTACTTAAAGACACGCCATCATTAGAAAATGATCTATTGTATAAATCTGTTTTTTTTTTTTGTGTTAAAGAAGTCCTCTCCCATCAAAGTTTTTATCCTCTTAATATATTGCAGTCATCATATTATACAGCACTGTGTACTTACAATTGCTCATTTTGCCCTTCTACCCAGCTAATTCTTCTCTTTTCTCTGTGCTATGTAGAAACAGGAAGTCTCTTATCCCTGCATTTTTTCATTCCCCTTCACTCCCTGATCCAGCTGCTCCGCCCCTACTCCTGCCATTGACCTTTTGCAGTGACTGATGACTCATACAGGGAAAATTGACCTCCTGTTTTTACATAGAGTTTAGAAGGATTTAGCTAGTCAGGGCAGAAAGGCAAAATGAGCAATTGTAAGTACAGAGTGCTATATGATATGATGACTGCAATATATTTAGAGGATAACAATTTTGATGGGAGAAGTGTTTTTTTTTACATTTTTGGCCTAGTTTTTTTTGTTTCCTTATACAATCTTTATAAAAAAAATAAAACATTTTAAATCTTGCAATTTTAACACGGGCCCACTTGGGCTTTTTAGACTTTAAGAACCCGATTTATCAATACCGGCAATGTTTACACCAATCTTGATGAGGCGGCTGCTGGAGTCAAATGTTCCTGAATCCAGTGTGTCTGAAATGCAGCATGCGTCTTAGTACGTCACTAGCCACAAATTTTACTCCAGTCAGGGACTGGAGTGAGACTTGTGGCGTAAGGGCTTGTGCACATGACCATAAAAATCGGATGAGTGATATCCATTGTTTTAATGGATTGCACTCATTCCATGTTATTCGATAGTGCTGTGCACATTCGACTTTCTCCTCAGACCGAGTCAGTCCAAGTAAAAAATTGCAGCATGTACGATTTGCATCTCATTATTGGATCGCACTCAGCCATGCAAGTCTAGTAGTTTGTGGAAAAAAAATCGGACCGCACTCGTATGACATCTGAGTGTGGTACAATCTTCCCAGACTGACAGAATGGAGAAGATGGAGATTTTTTTTTTTGCCTTCTCCACATCTGAGAAAATTGGATCACACTGTGCTCAAACTTTGATCAAACTCTGATCAGAGTTTGGTCCAAGTGCGATTAGCATAATCAACTCGATTTTATCGGATGAGAGATATTCAGTCGTGTCACCTTAGCCTAAGGAACAAATTCATGTTCAGCAGGGTTTGCAACGTCCTCATCCCACTCCAGATTTGCCCACTTTGCCAGAGTTGGGCAAAAGTGTCGTGAGAACTCCAAAAGTAGAAAAATTTTAACGCAGCCTTGTTTTGCACCAACATTTTGTGACTTTTCAAAATTTTTTAAGTGAGAATTCTAGTGTAAAAGCTTTGATGAATGTGGCCCTAATTTCCTGTATTTTCTGGAAATCCACATTTATATACCCACAATGAACAGACCCCGACCCTATCTTTTGTATTGAAGTATGTGATGAGCATGCTCAAATGGCATTGTGAAGGGAAGGGGAGCAGAGTCAGCTATCAACTCTCGTATTGTGATTGGTGGATCCCGTGTTATCAGCTATGTAGGAATGTTACCTGTCATTGTAACCCTGCCTTGATGATAACGAAACTGCTGTAAACTCTTTATGAAAAGATAGAAGTAGCCCTTAGAGCCTTTCTAAAAATGAGAAAGCAATTTTTGAGATGGAATGTTCAAAAAATGGCCCCTTAAGACACACTTTGTCGTTCTCACATTCCCTCCTGATGGAACCCCCAGACCAGCCTAAAACACTTTTTTAAACCCAATGGGAGAGGGACCTGAATTACACCTTAGCAAAGGATCAATGGAGGCGTATCTTTACCTTGACACATAAAACATCCATCACAGCTTACGATTTCAAGAGCGTACAAATTACTCTCTCGATGGTACAGAGTTCCAGCTTGCCGACACTCTATATTTCCAGAGGCCAGTCCTATGTGTTGGAGGTGTAAGGAGGAGTAAGGCAGCCTTCTTCATATTTTTTGGGCTTACAAACTCCTGTCGCATTTTTTGGGAAAGAGTATAACTAGTGATTCGCAGATTCACGGATCTCATTTCTGACCTTGAACCGGGTGTCGCTCTCCTTCAGCGCAGTGACATCCCTCTAAAAAACATATAAAAACTCGATTCTGAGACATTTGATTACGTCTGTAGGGCGTGTATCCCTCTATTATGGAAAAGTGATACCACCCCGACAGTCTCACTTTGGTTCTCTAAAATAAACGAGATCATGTGGATGGAGGAGCTCACCTCAACGAGCAACAACACTCAGGATAAATTCTATAAAAACATGGTTTTATTGGCTGGAATTTAGATCCTCAGCGGATTACCTTGACCTTATGGGAGATGTATAAGCGTACACCAGATGCTCTCTGATGTTCCCTCTCCTCCCCTTCTTCCTTATATTCCCTCCCTCTCTCCCGTCATTTTCCTTCCTCTCTCCCGTCATTTTCCTTGTCTTTGAGTGTTTTTGGATTTTTTCTGTCTCTTTCTACTCTTTCTCTCTCACCTTTTGCGTTCATTTATTTGGGCAGGTACCAATTTAATCAGTGTAATAGCACCATTATGGCCACACCTTTACTTTATAGTGATAAATCCTGCTGACAGGTTCCCTTTAAGGGGATCTGTCAGTAGGATCAACCCTCCTGATCCATCTTATATGGGCATTGTAGGTCATAGTGACTAAAATGATATCTGCGATCTGATGTTTTATTCCAGAGAAAACCATATTTTTTTAATATTTAAATGAGCTGTTAATATCTATGGGCCGGACATAGATTCCCCGAGAAACTGTCTCCAGAGATTATTATAACTGAAAGAAGGCGTTACATGTGTGAGACATGTAGGACTGTCAGTCATTATATGTCTCACACTGGTAACACCTCCTTTAATTTAAAATAGGCTCTGGAGGCATCTGTTACGTTACAATTAAGCGAGGACATGTGCAAATAATAAAGATGGTGGTGCTGAAGACAAACCGAGGTCTGCAATCTTCAATGATACCATTCAGAATGATTGGAGAGAGGCAGTGCACATGATCGACACACTGCGATCAAGAGGTTATTCTCTATGCCAGGAATAGGGGATAGCTGTCAAACTTGAGAATACCTACATAGTAGTTGGGGTGACGTGTTTTCATTGTTGTCCCCACATTTTAAGCTACTCCAGTGTCTGCCCAGTATAGAATAACCAGTTACTAGATCCACATCTGACACAAAATTCAACCTCGCATGCAGATTACATTGCAAATAAAAAAAAAAAAAAGTGTTACTTCTGAAGAAGAAGTGTGAAGTTCTAGATTGTGAAAATGTTCCTTCATGCTGAAAAAAAAACCCCTAACCAGATATAGTTTATTTAAAGATGCATTAACTGGAGGCGGAGGTGACAGCATTAAGTATACTACAGTATTTATTATGTTGTGTGTTGATGCTTCTGGTGATAAAGGTGTGAAAGCTGCTATCATACTGCGGCACGAACACCTGAAGGAGCTGCGGGTCCCCTGCCATGTAGCAGAAGATGGCAGAAGTGGTAGTTACTATTAGACCCTGGTTACAAGTCTCCTGCTAGAATGTGCTACTGTGCCAACAGATCCGAGGACTGGCAACGCGCCGCTTCTGTCTGTGGCTAAGAACAACCTCAGTGAGAAGGTACTTTTGGCACGGGGCACATCTCCTGGTGACATGCATGGGTCATATAGTGAGTTTTCTGATCTTAATAAATAGGTGGCAAAGTCGGATGGGGTACAGGGCCACCAGTGACCAACTCCAGATGTATCTAACAAATGAACAGGGGTGGATTGTTTAATGAATTAGATGCTGCGTTCTCTGTAGATAGTGATTCATATAATTGTGCCAAGTACTGCTCATGTAAGAGGTGGTGCACACTTTGTACAGAGGCCCACCGGAGGATTCTCCTGTTCTCCTGCCGGCCAGTCCAAGCCTGGGTGGAACATACTGATGCACAGCCATCCACTTCCTACATTCATGAGGTCGATGGCTGCAAAATTATTATATTGCCCACAAATATGGCATCTAATAGAATGCAAGCCACACAGCTACGTGTAGACCACCATGATGGCTCACAGCCTATAATGATACTATATTGTTTAGGACTAACGAAAAAAATTGGCAATGAATTGTTGAAGCAGAATAAAGTGTTTAATTGTTGGCAATCTAGATAGTACACATGTGACGTTTCGCTTGACAGTGAGACCTTCCTCAGACATACGGATTTAATAAGAAGAAAGGAGGGGAAAAAGCAGAGAGAAACGCAACAGCCGTCACTGTGCATTGGAGAACAAATGCTGACGCTTTTCCCTCAACGTTTGGTTTCATCCTTCTCTCTGCACTATGGGTCGGAACTCTACTGAGCACCGTTGGTTCCGGAATTTACCTGAATGTTTGTGTACTCATTTTGTTAGATCACACTAGCCACAACACTACCATGGACACCAATTGTGGATTTGTCTTGTAATGCACCTCAGCTTCATTAACTTTATGGATCAGCGGCGGGGTGCCTGACAAAGGCTTCTGTCTGGAGCCGAAAATGGTTGTGAATGAGGACTTCCAATAAAAAGTAACCAACTATTCGCTGTGTATTCTGCTTCTTATCGGGTAGCGCATTGTCACCCAGCCACTAATCCTATGATATTGTTATATACAGGTCCTTCTCAAAAATTAGCATATAGTGCATTATTTTACATATGTAATGATTACAATTAAACTTTCATATATTTTAGTTCATTACACACCAACTGAAATTTGTCAGGTTTTTATTGTTTTAATACTGATGATTTGGCATACAACTCCTCATAACCCAAAAACCTGTCTCAAAAAATTAGCATATCAAGAAAAGGTTCTCTAAACGACCTATTACCCTAATCTTCTGAATCAACTAATTAACTCTAAACACATGCAAAAGATTCTGAGGCTTTTAAAAACTCCTGCCTGGTTCATTACTCAAAACCCCCATCATGGGTAAGACTAGCGACCTGACTGATGTCAAGAAGGCCATCATTGACAACCCTCAGCAAGAGGGTAGACCCAGAAAGAAATTTCTCAACAAATAGGCTGTTCCCAGAGTGCTGTATCCAGGCCAACTCAATGGGAAGTCTGTGGAAGGAAACAATGTGGCAGAAAACGCTGTACAACGAGAAGAGGTGACCGGACCCTGAGGAAGATTGTAGAGAAGGACGATTCCAGACCTTGGGGGACTGAGGAAGCAGTGGACTGAGTCTGGTGTTTAGAAAATTCCAGAGCCACCGTACAAGGCGTGTGCAGGAAATGGGCTACAGTGCCGCATTCCCCAGGTAAAGCCACTTTTGAACCATAAACAGCGGCAGGAAGCGCCTGACCTGGGCTACAGAGAAGCAGCACTGGACTGTTGCTAAGTGGTCCCAAGTACTTTTTTCTGATGAAAGCAAATTTTGCATGTCATTCGGAAATCAGGTGCCAGAGTCTGGAGGAAGACTGGGGAGAAGGAAATGCCAAAATGCCTGAAGTCCAGTGTCAAGTACCCACAGCAGTGATGGTGTGGGTGCCATGTCAGCTGCTGGGTTGGTCCACTGTGTTTATCAAGGGCAGGGTCAATGCAGCTAGCTACAGTCACCAGACTCAGTCCACTGCTTCCTCAGGTCCCCCAAGGTCTGGAATCGTTCCTTCTCCACAATCTTCCCAGGGTCCCGGTCACCTCTTCTCGTTGTACAGCGTTTTCTGCCACTTGTTTCCTTCCAACAGACTTCCCATTGGGTGCTTGATACAGCACTCTGGGAACAGCCTATTTGTTGAGAAATTTCTTTCTGGGTCTTACCCTCTTGCTTGAGGTGTCAATGATGGCCTTCTTGACATCAGTCAGGTCTCTAGTCTTACCCATGATGGGGGTTTTGAGTAATGAACCAGGCAGGGAGTTTTTAAAGCTCAGGAATCTTTTGCATGTGTTTAGAGTTAATTAGTTGATTCAGAAGATTAGGGTAATAGGTCGTTTAGAGAACCTTTTTCTTGATATGCTAATTTTTTGAGACAGGTTTTGGTTATCAGGAGTTGTATGCCAAAATCATCAGTATTAAAACAATAAAAGACCTGACCAAATTTCAGTTGGTGGGTAATGAATCAAAATATATGAAAGTTTAATTGTAATCATTACATTATGGAAAATAATGAAATTTAGCACTATATGCTAATTTTTTGAGAAGGACCTGTATATATGGGTTCTCTCCTGGTGCTGTCTCCGGCTGTAAGGTGAAGTGCATTCATACCAGTCCACTGTCCTCGGATAGGTGTTATCAGAGCATGCGCGGGTGTTATCAGAGTATCTTGTAGTGCTTGCTAATCTGCTCGAATCCCTGCAGCTGCATGTTTGGTGGCAGCAGACAGACACAACACCTGCGGGATATATATAGCATGTATACATACAGTTGCTCATTTTGCCTTTTACTCCGTTAATTCTTCTCTTTTCCATAAGGTCTATGACATCACGTGGTTAAAAACAGAGTAGCTGAATCCTTCTAGTCTATGTAAAAAACAGGAGGTCAATTTTCCCTGTCATTATTAGAACTACAATTCTACATCCACTCTGTTGTGGGGAGGAGGAAGCAGTTGGGTCAGGAGTTGAAGATGAGTGGAGTGGGTGCCCAGGACTTAGGCATAATTGTATTCTAATGATGACTCACTAAACTCCATGGTCTGTATGTTTTTTACTGGGTTGTAGCTGTGAGATTCTTGAGAAAATCACCATCTTTATGGGTTGTAGCTGTGAGATTCTTGAGAAACATCACCATCATTACCATCTTTTCAGTTAGCCATTAAAAGGTATCAACACTGAGGACTCTCAAGTCTAAATATTTTTCTATTACTGGCTAACACGGTACGAATTACACATTTTACTGAGAAACATCAAACATTTATTTTTTTTTCTCTTTTTTTTTTGGGCATATGAAAAAAACAGAAGATACATGGTAAT
>JARQOD010000007.1:63865815-63983551 GCA_033576555.1 Oophaga sylvatica
AGATTCATTACACACCAACTGAAATTTGTCAGGTCTTTTATTGTTTTAATACTGATGATTTTGGCATACAACTCCTCATAACCCAAAAAACCTGTCTCAAAAAATTAGCATATCAAGAAAAGGTTCTCTAAACGACCTATTACCCTAATCTTCTGAATCAACTAATTAACTCTAAACACATGCAAAAGATTCCTGAGGCTTTTAAAAACTCCCTGCCTGGTTCATTACTCAAAACCCCCATCATGGGTAAGACTAGCGACCTGACTGATGTCAAGAAGGCCATCATTGACACCCTCAAGCAAGAGGGTAAGACCCAGAAAGAAATTTCTCAACAAATAGGCTGTTCCCAGAGTGCTGTATCCAGGCAACTCAATGGGAAGTCTGTTGGAAGGAAACAATGTGGCTGAAAACGCTGTACAACGAGAAGAGGTGACCGGACCCTGAGGAAGATTGTAGAGAAGGACCGATTCCAGACCTTGGGGGACCTGAGGAAGCAGTGGACTGAGTCTGGTGTAGAAACATCCAGAGCCACCGTACACAGGCGTGTGCAGGAAATGGGCTACAGGTGCCGCATTCCCCAGGTAAAGCCACTTTTGAACCATAAACAGCGGCAGAAGCGCCTGACCTGGGCTACAGAGAAGCAGCACTGGACTGTTGCTAAGTGGTCCCAAGTACTTTTTTCTGATGAAAGCAAATTTTGCATGTCATTCGGAAATCAAGGTGCCAGAGTCTGGAGGAAGACTGGGGAGAAGGAAATGCCAAAATGCCTGAAGTCCAGTGTCAAGTACCCACAGTCAGTGATGGTGTGGGGTGCCATGTCAGCTGCTGGTGTTGGTCCACTGTGTTTCATCAAGGGCAGGGTCAATGCAGCTAGCTACAGTACACCAGACTCAGTCCACTGCTTCCTCAGGTCCCCCAAGGTCTGGAATCGTTCCTTCTCCACAATCTTCCTCAGGGTCCGGTCACCTCTTCTCGTTGTACAGCGTTTTCTGCCACATTGTTTCTTCCAACAGACTTCCCATTGAGGTGCCTTGATACAGCACTCTGGGAACAGCCTATTTGTTGAGAAATTTCTTTCTGGGTCTTACCCTCTTGCTTGAGGCTGTCAATGATGGCCTTCTTGACATCAGTCAGGTCTCTAGTCTTACCCATGATGGGGGTTTTGAGTAATGAACCAGGCAGGGAGTTTTTAAAAGCCTCAGGAATCTTTTGCATGTGTTTAGAGTTAATTAGTTGATTCAGAAGATTAGGGTAATAGGTCGTTTAGAGAACCTTTTCTTGATATGCTAATTTTTTGAGACAGGTTTTTTGGGTTATCAGGAGTTGTATGCCAAAATCATCAGTATTAAAACAATAAAAGACCTGACAAATTTCAGTTGGTGTGTAATGAATCTAAAATATATGAAAGTTTAATTGTAATCATTACATTATGGAAAATAATGAAATTTAGCACTATATGCTAATTTTTTGAGAAGGACCTGTATATATGGGTTCTCTCCTGGTGCTGTCTCCGGCTGTAAGGTGAAGTGCATTCATCACCCAGTCACTGTCCTCGGATAAGGTGTTATCAGAGCATGGCGCGGGTGTTATCAGAGTATCTTGTAGTGCTCTGCTAATCTGCTCGAATCCCTGCAGCTGCATGTTTGGTGGCAGCAGACAGACACAACACATGCAGGGATATATATAGCACTGTATACATACAGTTGCTCATTTTGCCTTTCTACTCCGTTAATTCTTCTCTTTTCCATAAGGTCTATGACATCACGTGGTTAAAAACAGAGTAGCTGAATCCTTCTAAGCTCTATGTAAAAACAGGAGGTCAATTTTCCCTGTCATTATTAGAACTACAATTCTACATCCACTCTGTTGTGGGGAGGTGGAAGCAGTTGGGTCAGGAGTTGAAGATGAGGTGGAGCTGGGCTGCCCAGGACTTAGGCATAATTGTATTTCTAATGATGACTCACTAAACTCCATGGTCTGTATGTTTTTTACTGGGTTGTAGCTGTGAGATTCTTGAGAAACATCACCATCTTTACTGGGTTGTAGCTGTGAGATTCTTGAGAAACATCACCATCATTACCATCTTTTCAGTTAGCCATTAAAAGGTATCAACCACTGAGGACTGTCAAGTCTAAATATTTTTCTATCTACTGGCTAACACGGTACGAAGATACACATCTTTACTGAGAAACATCAAACATTTATTTTTTCTTTCTCTTTCTTTTTTTGGGCATATGAAAAAAACAGAAGATACATGGATAATTAAAAAGTAACACGCAGACAGAAAGTATAAGAAAAACAAAACAAACGCATTGATGAAGATTGGCCTATTTTTTAATATGCGAAAAATCACGGATGTGTGAATAAGGCAAAATGATATGAAGGAGAAAAGAAAACGGTTTTCAATTAAAGTCTATTAATCTGTCAAACACACAGCAAAGGGCACACTTTTGGTATACATATAGCAAATAGTATGTTTGAGTATTTCAGATGCAGACAGTGGCGTACAGCCAACGGCGGCAGACCACGCGGACGCTATGGAACCTGTGGTTCAGAGGGGCCCAGTGCCTGTACAGTTGAAAACAATGATGGCAGAGGGAGCGTCTGCTGACGTTCCTTCTCCCATCATTCCTCCTCTCCGTCTGAGCTCCATGACAGTGTCTCAGTGCAGAGGGAATGATGACGTCACTAGAGCGCGCCCTCTGTGATAAAACAATGCAGAGGGTCAAAAGACCCTAAGGAAACAGGAGCAGCGGGGAAACGGGGAGAGGTGAGTATTTGATTATTTATTTTTTATATGTTTGGAGCACTACGTGGAGCCCATTAAACTGTATGGAGCAATATATGGGGCCCATTATACTGTATGGAGCAATATATGGGGCCCATTATACTGTATGAAGCAATATTTAGGGCCCATTATACTGTAAGGAGCAATATTTGTGGCTCATTATACTGCGTGGAACAATGTATAGGCCCATTATACTGTAAGGAGCAATATTTGTGGCTCTTATACTGCGTGGAACAATGTATAGGCCCATTATACTGTAAGGAGCAATATTTGGGGCCCATTATATTGTATGGAACAATATATAGGGCCCATTATACTGTATGGAGCAATATATGGGGCACATTATACTGTATGGAGCAATATATGGGGCCATTATACTGTATGGAGCAAAATATGGGGCCCATTATACTGCAAGGAGCAATATGTGGTGCCCATAATACTGTATGGAGCATTATATGGGGCTCATTATACTGTATAGCGCATTATATGGGGCTCATTATACTGTATGTAGCAATATATGGGGCTCATTTTACTGTATGGTGCAATATATGGGGCCCATAATACTGTATGTAGCAAAATATAGGGCCCATTATATTGAATGGTGCAACATATGGGGCCCATTATACTGCATGAAACAATATATGAGGCTCATTATACTATATGCAGCAATATAAGGGGCCAATTACACTGTATGGAGGAATATATGGGACCCATTATACTGAATGGGGGACTACATAGGAGGGAAATGTCTTTATAAGTTATGCAAATTTGTTAGATATGCTCTTTTGTGACCCCACTGAATATTAAGGATTTTTTTTTGGGGGGGGGCAAATAGAACTTCTGCTATTGGACCCCCTGATTCCTATGTACACCCCTGAATACAGACCATGAACTTGATGTGAATACAACCTTACATGTATCTCTATCACATGTAATGCAGAATGTTACCTGAAGAGTTTAGGAAGAATGTGCAAAATTTCATCTACCCATGGACGTAGTAACATGTTATGTGCACTGAGTGTTAGCAACTACAAGTTATCATGTTGTAGTTGAAACTGAGGATTAATATGTGAACAACACAACACTAGTCATCTCCCGGTAAATACATTTGGCTTCGCTCACTAGGTTTAACCATGTGTGCATTTTACTCTTTTCTTACATCCAGAGGTGCATTACACCATATGTATATAGCACTACCTGATATACACAAAAAAAAGCATTTAAAACCCAACCACACAAGATGTTACACCGGAGTGATTAGTTGTGTTGGCAGAGAATTTACTTGTGCGCACATCAGTTTTCTAATTTTACTCTGCACAGTAGCTATAAAACCATTTCCTTTTCTGTATTCTGGTTTCCTGTTATCTTTATGATGTTCGGTTACAGAAACTGCTGAAAGAAATGTTTGTGAGTACCAAAAAAAATAGCAAATACACGACCTTAAAATCCAATGGACTAACACAAAATATACATTCCAAGGACAGGGCAAGGTAGCTTTTTAAAACTAATTCAGGTTACAGAACAATACTAAAACTATACTTTTATTGCTTTTGGAATTATAGTCTGGGATGTCACTAGAGTCCAATGGGCCCCAATGACAAATAGTGGACCTGGAGGACCCCCACTACCACAAGGAAGTTGCTCAGAAGTGAGGGGCCCCCTGTCATGGGATTACCGTGACAGTGTGGAGCCAGAAGACCGCAGCGTGTGATTGCTCCTACTCCTGCGCTGAGAAGAATCACTTCTCCGTCATTTTAATGGTGCTGAAAATGTTAGCTCCCTTGTGAACAAGCTAAACGCGAAACGCGCGTCAGGGGTGCCAAGGCCATATCAGGTATGATCTTCCACTAGTAGCCTAACATTTTCAGCACTTTGATTTGCCCCATATTCTGATGTGCAGACTGTAGTCTTTTGCATTCATTTGTAGCACTTGCTGCGGGCTCTGCATTTGTATGCTGGCATTAAAAATAGCTAACATTTATGGTGGGAGGACACGTTTTTCTATTCTGATCGCTATATGTTTCTTGGTGCACAGATATATACTATATAGGAGCTATTTGTTTAGCCCACTACTAGCCAATGTGGCTTTATATGAAATGTAGATATATGCACCTTTGAAATACTCTTTATACTGTGTTTGTACTGCTGATATTGGGCCTGTTTTTGCTGCATCTATTGTCCCCATTTGGATTTTTTATCCTAAAAAATGTATTTTAATATAAATAAAATTTTGTATTTTATAGTGTAAAAAGGCTTCCTACTTCTCTTTTGAATTTGTTGGAAGTACTATTTGATCTAGGCAATATATTTTTGTGATTTAATTTTATATGATACCTAGCACATGAAGAAAAACAAGAAATGCCAGTAAAGAAATAATACTATCTAAATGATACAGTCATAACATTGGGCATTTTATAAGTAGAGTTACCTTCAGGGTAAATGCATCAGCTCCATCAAGTCCAATAGGGTTTTTTTCTTTTAAATAATGTATGCAGTTTATATGGTGGAAAAGGGTGACAAATTCAAAGTAATGCATCATTTTGTAACAGTGCAACTCCAATACAGCTTATTAATCAGGATAGAAGGACCCTAGCATGCATTTTAGAATTACTGCTAAATTACAGTAAAATAAGTTTGCTCCCGAAACAGTGAAATATTTGTAACAGACAACTCAGTACCGTAAAGTGGATGAGGGCGGACAGAATGTGCTCCATTGCTATATGCCTGCGTTTATAGAGACCCATCTCTATTACAAATATAAGCCGTCGAGACACTGGCCTGGGGCAAATACCGGCACCAGAGAGCAGAAACTGGGATAGAACCGCAAGCAACCAAGAGAAGTGGGCAGTAGACTCTCAGAGGACAGGAAGAATTTTCTTGCGGCTTTCGATGGGTAAGTACTAGACCCCCGTGCGTCTGCACAGGTTGCATCAATGGAATGTGCTGTTCCAGATCTGAACTCTGATACAACCAGGGGTAGCTGCAAATAGCTTATCAGAGCTGGTGCTCGGTGTTGGACCCTGACAATTCTGGTTCTGATCCTAAAGGGATCCTGTCACGTGAAAAAAACACTATTACCTGCAGATATGGGTGATCAATGAGTGGAACAGGCTGCCACGAGAGGTGGTGAGTTCTTCTTCAATGGAAGTCTTCAAACAGAGGCTGGACAGACATCTGTCTGAGATGGTTTAGTGAATCCTGCATTGAGCAGGGGGTTGGACCAGATGACCCTGGAGGGTCCCTTTCACCTCTAACATTTTATCAATCTGCAGGTTAACAGCATTGTGAATCTGCCTGGTGCCTGCATTTAGAGCCCCACTGTTGGGAAGGAATAAACTTTATTCTCTGCGGCACTGTTCAGCATTCAGTCACAGGGGTGGTGTCGTTTCAGTCACCGCTCTGTATATAGAGAGCATCGGTTGTAAGTGATCCCCAGCCCTGACTGACAGCCACTTGTGGCGCCCCTGAGGGTCCAGTCGCCACAGAGGTACTGCACCTCAGCCAGAGGTGTGGTATTCCGCTCTCGGGTAAGGAGGTGACATCACCCAGGAACCACACACTTACATCCAACACCAGACCTCTCAGGCGCAGGGAGGGACTGGGTAGAGGGTGTGGGTGGAGAAAGGGAGGTGGGGAGGAGTCAGTGAGTGGAGTGAGCTGTGGTCTGAGAGACCAGGGGGAGTAGACTGAGGGACTGAAAGAGCAAGGAGCTCGTCCCAGACTAAAGTGAGCGAAGAGAGGAACGACGAAGGAGACAGATTAAGTGACTCCGGAGGGAGGAAGAAGGGGTCTAGGGGCACGGGTAGTGAGGATCACCCATGGGCCCGCATCCACGCCGACTGAAATTGGGTGGAAGGAACAGGTTGCGAAAAGGGACCGGCTCAGTCTAGTGGAGAAATTGACGATTCAGCTAGCAATCGAGGCTGCAGTATCTGCATGTGCTACAGCGCATCCACACACATTCGCTGAAAAGGCAGCAGATAGGACAAGGGACCTAGAGCACATCACCCGACAAGATCCGAGGCTGCTGGCTTGGGACACTGTGTGTGAAGGCGCAGGGCAGGAGAGGAGGAGCCAGCACAGCGAGACGGCCAGGAAAGGAACATCTGAAGGGGGTTCTGACACGGTGTACCCATTACCTGAGAGCTGTTTGGACCACCTCCCGGAGAACACAGCACCCCGGCTGGGGATTGTAACAACAAATGTGAGTAAACTGAAAAGACTGCATCCTGCTGTGTCCTCACAATTTACTGCATCATCTGCCCTGCACTACAACCACCATCATCTCTACACATTCAGCCGCCCTCTTGACTGAACACCAAACGCTGCTGGGAGGAATAAAGTTCATTTCCTCCGACTCTAAGTGCGGGCGCCGGTCAGGTTCTGAACCCTATTAACCTGCAGATTAACCCCATATCTGAAAGTTAATATGATAGGTTCCCTTTAATGACGTATCCAAAGTATCTACCTTTAGGACAACCCATTTAGCAAGTCACATATGTGTAGCCCTGGTGGTAGGCACACGCAGTACCCTGGGGAGTGTATGGCGAGACGGCGGCTTAATGCTCATATGCATTCATTCTACACACACTGGACACACCTTGGGGTAGTGAAGTATACTCTAGGAGTGGTCAAGTAGTGGGTGTAGGGTGATTTGAAAGAGTCTAGTTCCTGTCTCCGGACAGAGAAGACGCATGGAGTGGAGCTTAGACCTCTGTGGAAAGAGGAGAGGAGTCTAGCCTGCTTCATAACCAGTTCAAATAGTGGAGTCCGGTATAGGTTTGGAAATATACCTTAGTCTGGTCAGAGCTGGATTATCTCTCAGCACACATTGAAGAAAGTAAGGAGTATCAGCACAGAAAGACTTCAGCGTTCCTGTCTAAGGACAGTATCAGGTACATAGACGTGCTCCTGCCTGTGACAACTGAGCATCTGTGGCTGGCTTCATTGGAAGGAGAAAGATTGGAAGTGACTGCTCGACCCCTGGCTAGTGAGAATGTTTATGTTACCAGCGTGGACAAGGCGAAAGGCAAGTGGATTGTAGAATTGGTGCTAAAGGATTGCTTAAGTCCAGCACCCTGTTTACGGGTCACTGGGACCGAAGAGTCGCTGTTGTTCAGGCACAGAGGCAGAAAAACCAGAATCTACCGGACCCTAGGTCGCGGCAGACAAGCCCATATAGTCGGACGTAGCTGGGTCAGGGGGAGTGAAGACTTTGGCGTTCTGCAGGACAAACATAAGTATTCAGCTCCTTCACAGGAAGGCCCCTAACACTAAGCTGACTGGGCAGTTACAGCTAAGATTAGCTGGAATCATAGAGGGAACTACGCTTCAGGCTGGTTGTACTCGTTCATTGGAGTTAAAGAGGCCCCTAACTTGTCCAGCTGCCGTCTCAAATACACTCCCTTTGGATCAGCCTCCCGGGACCTGCCTTGACATTCAGCAAGTAAAGGTATGGAAAGACATTGACTGTGTGAGACTGTGTTATTTACCGGCACCCGACTTCACCATCTTAACAGACTTTGAGGAAGAGTCCCACCTGTAGGGACCTGACATCTAGCTGCCTCACCATCCCTCAGAGATCTACAGCAGCGCTGGTACTAGTTACCAGAATACTACAGGTGGCGTCACGAACTGTATATAGTTATCCCCTGTAAATATCCCCCAACAACATACGCCAGACCGCCAGGGCCACAGACCGAGCCACAGCTACCTGTGACAAAATCCCCATAGACTTCCATGGGCTCGGCTCTGAGTACCCCATTGCCCTGGTAATCCACAATTGTGTGGCGGGTCGACACACATACACAAGCGCTGTCCCTGATATGACTTCTTTACAGCATAGCCAACAGCACTTTTGGGTACGTTTTAGTGCAGTGGAGAAACTGCAGTTACACAAATGTGATATGAAATATCCTATAAAAATGTTGTTTTTGGGTGGTATTTAGGAAAACAAGCCAAGAAAAACAACACGGTACAATGCCAAAAAACATAAGGGTGCCCTAAAACACACAACGCGAAAAAAGCAGCGGAATGAAATGAGAAAACAATATTTTTCCATCCACTCCTTGCTAACATCTGGACACTTGTATTTTTCAACATATGAAAAAAAAAAAAAACCATCCTACGGAAACAAAACCTGAAACCTTGGATTACGAAGCCCTATGTGCGCCACACGAGCAGATCTTTGTACTTTAAGTTCAGGGTTCCTTTACAGAACCCATAAGAGGATGAGAAGAAACAGTGAGAAGAATAGTAGGGTCTTTGTGCTAACTTTAGTCCATGCTGATATGAAGCAGAAGACATGAGCCATTCATCGCCGCCATTCATCCTGTATTGATCCAGATGCGGTTTATAGCTCCCCTACAATAGCTCAGGCTCAGAACAGCCTTGATCAGCAGCAGCCACATGTGGGAACTGTTGCATCACTTCAATGTTTCCGGACTGAGGGGAAGTCAGAATTTTCTTTTTTTTTTTTTGCAGAACTCTAGGAGAAGTCTGGAAAACAAGACACAACTGCCGGTGACTGGGACAATCCAGGAGAGAGGCAGAACAACATCTGGAAGGAGTCCTCCCATCTTCCCTCCTTGCCAGTAAGTGACAATAGACAGTGGCTCTGAGAGCTGCTGTGTATGTGCTGTGCTGGGCTGGGTGTGGTATTGGGATGTTAATACTCTGAGCCAGGCTGTCAGATCCCTGGCATTAATCCCCTTTTATGCTACTTGTCTTGCACTGCCATGTCATCTACTGCAGAGTAACAATTACAGTTTCCCCAGGCCACACTCAGGACAATCCTCTGTAGGTACTTGCTGACTTTTTGTCACTTGTTTTGCATTACTTACTTATTGTGCGCTCTTTCACCCATTCAGTGCACTCTTCTCAATTTTCTGCTTCTTATGTTTTCTTTACTTTTCATGACTTTTTTATTCTCATTCCGTTAAGATTTGTATCTCTTCTTCCTCAATGAGACATTTTGCTACTATACTCGCTAGTTAAGTTTTTTTCTTTTTCTTATATATATATATACTGTAATTTTTGTTGTTTTCATCGCCAGATGTAACAAATAATTACAGTCGTTCCCTGTGATCCTTATGTAAGTGCTGACAAGTGATCACTATTTGGCTATTGGAGACCTGATCATTAGCCATCACATTTCAACCTTTTTCTAGTTAGTCGTTAACACCACTGTAAATGTACCATTCTTCAGAGACTTTACAGGGCGATGTAAGGTCACGATTTTGGTCAGATTGTTCCCATTGAAGACATTAGGGGGAGAGATGATTTGAGGCCGGGGTCATATGACAATAGATTCACTCTTCGAGAGAATCGGATCGATTATGTTAATGGCACTCCGATCAAACTCTGATCCGAGTGACAGGTTAGTGTGATGAGAGAATCGTAGACAGGTGTGGAGAAGATGGAGAACAAGATTTCTCCATCTTCTCCATTGTGTAAGAAATCGGACTGCACTCAGATGTCATCCGAGTGCAGTGCAATGTTTTCCACGCACCCATACGACGTGAATGGATGAGAGGCATCCGATTCACGCTGCAAATTGCAGAATGCAATTTTTGTTTCATGCCGAACCGTCATGAGAAAAAAATACAGATATGTACTGCCCATAGTATAAATTGATCCAAGTGCCTTTGATAAAATATCGATACATCTCATATACACTGTATAAACCATAAAAATTAAATTAGAGAACCCATCTATTAGGGGTCCATAATAGGGGGTTTCCACAGGGTCCCAGATGCAGCTTCTACAGTCCCAGCAAAGTGTATGGGATTTATGGAAATCTCTGCCCTCTGTGCTTCTTTTTTATGTAGCGTAAACTGACTGCGGTGCGGGTTCAAATCCACAACATGTCAATTTCTCCTGCGGTTACACTGAGTTTTCTGTGCGGAGTTTCCCCATAGACTGGCATTTAGTGCAGAAATTCCACAAGTAAAAAACGCACTTAACTATATCAATAAAGTTTGGTCAAAGCGAAATACCAGGAATTATCAAATATAAACAGCTTTATTTAAAGCATGACACAAACAGAGACAAAAAAACGCAGTGTCAAGAACAAGATAAAGCACCCACAAAAATGCAATAAAAAAACACAAGTGACCTAATATAAAAATAGCTGCAGAAATTCTGCAACATCAAAAACACAAAAAAAGCTCATCATGCAAATGTAGCCTGATGGTTATGTTCACACGCACCGTTGCTGCAGCCAAGACCTGCTCTCTTGGCAGTAACAATGTTGTCAGTCAACGTTTTCGCTGTGTTTTTTTGTGCTGTTTTAGCTGTGTTTTTACCTTTTTTTTGCAGCCTTTTCTGGCTGTGGATTACATGTCTGCTTTGTCTACATTACTTGTTTAATAAAGTTAGTTTTATTCCATCCAAATGTTGTAGAAACATTTGTTACATTTTTTTTGCAGTTTTTTTTTTTTTTTGCAATTTCTTATTTCTTTCTGTGGGTGAAAAAAATGCTGCAAAAACGCTGAAAGAATTGACGTAATGCAGATTTAAAAAACGCTGCCATTCTCAAGTTCTGTCAGGAAAAACAAAAACAAGCATGTGCATGAGATTTCTAAAATCTTATAGCTTTTGCTCAACTTTTACTTTGTATAAAAAAAACCATTGTGTGAACATAGCCTAACAATTCAAGCAACGGAGATGTGATGTCATGAAAACTAATGAATAATCTAAGCTGATTGCTAATGCAGACACATGCAAGAAAAAATGAGGCTGAGTGGGCTTCGGCGTCACTGTCCCCGCCCCCTGTCGAATTGAGAAGGAAGAGGAAGTCCGAGATCAGCTGCAGCCCGGACTTCCTCTTCATGTTCAACTTGTCCGAAGGCGGAGACAGTGACGCCAGCGCTGATTGGGTGCCGGCGTCATGTGTCACGAAAGCCCCAGGATCACAAGTGTCGACACCGCAGGAACAGCGCCGACACGGGAGATGAGTATAGGCTTTATTATTTTATGGAGGCCAAACATTTTCAGAAGATGGGGTTGTCCTAATAGTGGACAGAACCTTCTATGGAGGAAAGCAGGCAGGGATGATGGTGTATGTGGTCATCAGCTGCTCCTCAATAGGAACAGTGACATTTTTTTGTTTATTTTTATACTTAGATGAACTTTTTGTTACTTTTTTGTTTTGTTTTGTTTGAAGGTTCCATCGCCTGACAGACCTGCCCGTCCCCACTGCTGCTGTGGTAGATCGGTGGTCTCCTGTTTTTCTACTTTTGTAGTTTCAAAAGCAGAAGTGGAAACTTTTCTGTAATTTAAAATATTTTCGAAACACTTGGGGCTTTTGCTCAGATTGTGTTCAACAAACTAAGACAAAGCTGTAGAATAAGGCTCATTTTATGGACAGAGTTGTATATCATACAGTACATATATACGGTTTATATGTAGTATATACAATGGTTCCACTAACTGATGCTAATTTGTAATTGGCTTGATGAATGGTACTTTAGCTTGGTCCTATGATTGATGGCTAATGCTTTTAAAGGGAATCTGTGAGCAATTATGCTATGCCATCTGAGAGCAGAATAATGTAGGGGCTGACTCCCTGATTCCAGTGATGTGTCACTTACTAGGCTGTGTTTCTGTTTAAATACAATCAGTGTTTTATCAGCCGGAGTATATCACTACAGGACTAGGTATCATGTGCCTCCTAGTCAACTGCTCTGTGTAACCCCGCCCCAGAGTGTGTATAGTGTACACAGAAAGCAGCCAATCAGTGGTGTGGGGGCGGGGTTATGCACAGCTCAGCAGCCTGAGCTTTGCTAGATCTGCAGCAGATAAAACAGCGATTGTATCAAAATGACATTAAGGAAAACCAGTAAATGACACATCGCTGGACTCAGGGTCTCAGCCCTTACATCATGCTGCTCTCAGATTAGATACTAAAAACCTGCTGACAGATTCCCTTTAAGGATATTTGTATGTTGTTTTTGCATTATACTTTTGCCATTCCTAAGTCAAGGGTGGACAAACCATTGGTACAGCCTGTGGCCCAAATGGTAAGTGGCTGTCATCTCATAGCAGCAACCAGCTTCTGTCACCAAAAAATTCTGAGTCTGCACAGGGTCCATATATTGTTCTTGCACATGGGCCACTCTTCTGTCCATGTCCGCCGATGCCATAGGCCACCATTCCTAATACAGGAACCAACAGAGTATCCTTTCAGCCTCTGTTGGGCCGGTATACATGTACGGTATACATACTTTTTTTTGCGATAAGAAATAAAGCAGCAGACTGCGCTATTTCATAAAGGGGCATCCAATATAAAAACATTTACTGACATATAGCAGCTTGTATATAACAGATGGCACTATACACCTATACAGTGGCATCCATTGGTGATATACATCGGAAATCCAATAAGCATACAGCTATAAGGCCTGGGAACATGAAAGCCTATTTATCAGCCTTTTAAAGTGAAAATCAAAGTTAAAGGAGATTCCTGACATGTAACAAAAATGTAGAATTGGTTTTCAAAATAATAAAATAAGTCAAAGTCATCGGCTCTAACCCCGTTGATCCAGCGCAGACTACTTCAGCAGCCTTAATCAATGGGGTCCTGTTCCTCGTTACCTGACTGCTTAGGTGACATGTCACTGGAAGTGTTTCTGATGTGCCTCAAACTTTTTTAACATTTTGAACAATCTCTTTAAGGCCGGTGTCACACTTGCGAGAAACTCGCACAAGTCTCGTGCGAGTCTTTCGCATCAACACCCGGCACTGCCGCCGGCGCTCGGACCGGAGTGTGCAGCTGCTTGTATTTCTATGCACTTATGCTCCGGTCCGAGTGCCGGCGGCAGTGCCGGGTATTGATGCGAGAGACTCGTTGCAGCTTATAGCCCCATAGGAATAAAATTTGCACTTGTACTAGGGCAAAAACATATCATTGGCAGGTAATACTGCGCTAAGAACCTTATCATTTGGTCAGACACTGAAGGGGACTATTGGAATGTTAGTTGCACGTTTTACAAATGGAAATAATAAAAAACCTACTTATCTATTTTATTATGATTTCTGCACTGATAATGTCCTGTATTCGGTGCTAGTCCTGTGGTCCAGGAAACTGCCCTAGCACCATTAGTCTCAACACAGGCAGAGACCTTACCCTCCTGCCCCGCTCTGTGTTGGTGATGTGATGCAGGAGGTGGATGACTTAGTGAATGAATTGAACACGACATTAATGTATTTTCATAAAAGTTTTATTCATTTCCTTTTTGGAAAACATACAAGCAAATTTATGTCAGCAGTCAACCCATTTGATAAGACATTTCCCTCTTAATATTCAAAGGGGCTCAATACCAACAATTATATTTGATAGTTGTTTGTAACGTATAATTTGCTGGCACTAAGTCTAAGTAACTGACACATACAGATCTCCCTACTATGAGCGTTAAAGGGAACCTGTCATGTCCAAAAACCTATTTACTTGTAGAAGTAGGGTTAATCTGCAGGTAAATAGCAATAGCATGCTGTCCAGGTGCCTTAGTGGCAGTACGGCTACTGAGCCGCTCACTCCCCAGCACATTGATTGACAGCTGGCTCCGCACAGAGCGAGATGTCAATCAAAGTGCTGGGTAGTGTTGCAGCACCCTGCATTAGGCTGGAGTCACACTGGCGACTAAATCGTACCACTAGAATGCGATGAAATATCGCATTGCAGTCGGACCAATGTTAATCTATGGAGCAGCTCCCATCATCAGATTTTTTGTGGTCCGATTTAAACGTGCGAGTGCAATTGCAGCATGCTGCGATTGTCACCGATTGTGGGTCGACTATCGCCAATGCAAGTCTATGGGAGCGATGAAAAGTGGGATTACAAACGGACCGCACATGTGACTTGCGATTAAATCGCACAACGTTAAATGTCCATTTTGCTATGATGCCACTAAAAATCGGTAGTCGCTGGGTAATCGGATGTGAAACGTAAGCGTACATGCTACAAAATCGCATCAACTACAAAAAATCGGATGCCAGTCGCATCAATGTTCATGAAATTTTTATCCGATTATTGACCGACTAAAACGGACCGATTTTTTAGACGTTGTGTGTGACTCCAACCTTACCCTGGTGCCTGGAAGTGAGCGGCTGCAGCGGGGATATAACTTCATTTTCTCTCTGTAGCCACTGCTCCAGTAAGGTGGCCAGGCAACATATTAATGTTTTTTTATGTACAGACTAACCCTATATCTGGAGGTAAATACCAATTTTTCCCATTATAGGATCTCTTTAATCTCATTCATTGCCAATCTTTGCTATGCATATTTCGACTATAGCACCAAAGAGGGGCAAGATGGCTGTCAGCCCCCAGGAATGGATTGCAGAATATAGAGTACAGTGATTGTTTTTTAATTATGCTAATTTACTGTCCACCAAGGGACATGCGTTTGCCTGGTGACTGCTATATTAAGAAAAGGATCTGTCACTAGATTTTACAGTGCAAACTACATAACCTACTAAGTAAGGTAGCTGTACTCACTTTGAAAATTCATGTCAAAATGATTGTGAACATTTAAAAAATTAGTCCTAGAGTGTTCATGAATATAACTCAATGTCACCGCCTAGCCGGACTGACAGCTCCTCAGTGTCCCTCCTCCCTGTTTAGACCTCACACTGTTCAGTATAAGCTGCCGCTGTCATTCAGGCTGTATAGGTATATTCATGGGCTTTAGCAGTCTGTAGCAGGTGTCTAGGGTTATACAGCCATTCTGATATGGATTTTCAAGTAAATACACCAATCTACAGTAATTAGGTCTGAAAGACCTATTTATAATGCCAGCCGTATGTATTGTGAAATCTGGTGACAGATCTCAATTGGAGAGGATACATATCTTTGCATATCTTGCAAATCTGTTTAGGAAATGAACAAGTCATATCATGCATCATCCACCTACCTAGTAATTCTGGAAACAGTCCCACATATATTGAAAGTAGAGTCATTTCATTCAGGATTCATGCTATCCTCCCCTCATTAATTTAAAGAGAACCTGTCAACAGGATTTAGCCCTATAAACTAAAGACCTGGCTATAATGGCGCTGTAATGCTCATTAATATGAATCCTGATGTAAAGGGATGCTGAATAGTAACCTTATGAAATTTTCAGAAAATGGTGTCTTGTGTGCTTCGGGGTGGGTCTTGGGGGCAGGGTCTTCTTCTGGTTCTCTGCCCCCCACCAGCCTCCTCTGCTTCTTGTGCAAGTCACTGATTATTCAGTGACTTGCATCCTATTTAAAAATTCAAGAAAAAGTGGGAGCCGGTGCAGATCAGTAAGTTATCCCCTATAATGTTGTCCGAACCTGCTGATAGTGTCAGAATCTGTTCCTTAAAGGGGTTGTTTGACAATTTTTTTTGAAGCACGAAGAATGGTCTTAATATAATAAAATGATGAAATGACTGGCTCTAACCCCAATGTATCCAGCACTGGCTCCTCAGCTGGTACGTGCAATGGTGTATTGTTCTTTGGTCACCTGACCACTAAAGCCTGTGATTGGCTGCAGTGGTCTAGTGACTGGAAGAGAACGTCATCCGAACAAAGCGCTGTGGTCCTTTTAATCAGCTCATCAAGGAGGTGCTGAGAATTGGACCTCCAATGGTCTGACATTTATTGCACATCTTAAGGAAAATTACCAGAACAATCTTGTAACGATCATCTATCACAAGATTTCACATGAAAAAACTGCATGCTTTATTAAATAGATGTCTTAGACCTGATACCATTGGTATGTTTACTTTGAGAACCCATGTCAGACTAGATCCTTATATTAAGATGAGCATTTTATGAGTCCAGATATAGAATGAAATATCTCCCGAGTTCAAGTGTATTCAATCTCTGCCCCCCAGCCTGATTGACAGCTGCAGCTTATACTGAGTAGTGTGAGATCTCAGCAGGGAGGAGGGACACTGAGGAGCTGTCAATCATGGTAAGTGGGTGGAGATTGAGTTAAACTTTCAGAAAGGATTATACAACCATTCTGACATGGATTTTGAAAGGAAATTCATCATCTCAATTAGTTCTAAGAGATTTATATAACAATGTATGCAGTTTGCATTGTGACATTTGGTAACAGATCTGCTTTTAGTTTGTAAATAAAAACTATACTTAGTAGAAGTCGAAGACAAATATCAATCCAACGTTGATTAAACTTTGTTGGAGCTGGAGGGTTGTGGTAAAACAGGAAGGCACAGCAGCTGCTGAAGGATGTCACTAGATGGGCTGCATCATCAGATAGAGGAATACCCCACAATGGTTCGGATGGTGCCAAGGCAGCTGCTTGGAAACGGACAGCTGCTTTTTCCCCTGCAGCTGTGGATATTTTCGTGTCAGGTATTATAGTGCCCAACTCACATATAAAAAAAGCAGATAAAATGTACAAACTGTTTTAAGAACTTCTGGACAAAAATGTTGGTTGTTTTATATATTATTATATATTCTTTATGCTGTAATGCTAAATCCCACAACATATGACCTTCTTCCAGTACTTAGTGTCGCTTCTTCTCTGAAAAGCCATTGATTTAAAAAAAAAATATTGAAAAACCTCATTAATCCTACAGAGAAACAAGCAGTAGGGCCTACATTTATAATAGGTACCTTGAGGGGGATGTCCATTAGGGGATAACCCTTTACTAATGGTCCCAGGATGGAGGCGGTGAACAAAACAACTTTCTGGGCAAGTTCTGCTCCTCTATACTCAGCACTGCATCCTCAGCTGGGAACAACATCCACCCAGGGCGTCACATGAGCGCTGCAGCCGAACAGTGGCTGCTGATCAGCTGCAGAGTTTACATTTCGTCCCAGCTGTTGCCTCCTACTTCACAGTATCATGGTGCCAGTTGCAAAAGAAGCAAAAGCATTAGTACAGTACTTGCTTTTATTATTCATGTGAACTTTTATTCAGCCGAAAGCTGACCAATTAGTGGAACAAGTAACTAACAAGTATGTAGGTGGGGTGAGCGGGGTATTTGCCCCAGGCGCAGCTGGCAGGGGGGATTGCGCAGGGGGTGCTGCGCGTCAGCTCCCAGCAATCAATTGTGCTTACGTCTTTCAGACACACGTAGAGTTGAAGCCTCTTCAGGGTCAGGGCGATGTCAGCAAAGTGATCAGCTGATCACTCTACTGATGTCACTCTCCGACACCACCTAAGTGAGGTGAACGTCGGTTAGGTAAACGCTCCCCTAGAGCTGGAGACCAAAAATTTATTGTTGGGGGGGGAGAGACATTATAGCGAGCGGGGATGGGATTGGTGTAGAGACAGTATGAGGAGGGGGGGATTGGTGCTGTGAATACAGTATGAGGAGTGGGGGGATTGGTGCTGCGGACACAGTATGAGGAGGGGGGGGATTGGTGACTGCGGACACAGTTTGAGGGGAGGGGGATTGGTGAAGCTACAGTACAGTCATGGCCAAAAGTTTTGAGAATGACACAAATATTATATTTTCACATGATCTGCTGCCCTCTGGTTTTTATGTGTGTTTGACAGATGTTTTTATCACATACAGAAATATAATAATTGCAAACATATGAGTAACAAAAGCTTATATTGACAGTTAGAATGAGTTAATGCAGCAAGTTAATATTTGCAGTGTTGACCCTTCTTCTTCAGGACCTCTGCAATTCTCCCTGGCATGCTCTCAATCAACTTCTGGACCAAATCCTGACTGATAGCAGTCCATTCTTGCACAATCAATGCTTTCAATTTTGTCAGAATTTTTAGGTTTTTGTTTGTCCACCCGTCTCTTGATGATTGACCACAAGTTCTCAATGGGATTAAGATCTGGGGAGTTTCCAGGCCATGGACCCAAAATCTCTATGTTTTGTTCCCTGAGCCATTTAGTTATCACCTTTGCTTTATGGCAAGGTGCTCCATCATGCTGGAAAAGGCATTGTTGATCGCCAAACTGCTCTTGGAGGGTTGGGAGAAGTTGCTCTTGGAGGACATTCTGGTACCATTCTTTATTCATGGCTGTGTTTTTAGGCAAGACTGTGAGAGAGCCGATTCCCTTGGCTGAGAAGCAACCCCACACATGAATGGTTTCAGGATGCTTAACAGTTGGCATGAGACAAGACTGGTGGTAGCGCTCATCTTGTCTTCTCCGAATGAGGCGTTTTCCTGATGTCCCAAACAATCGAAAAGGGGATTCATCAGAGAAAATAACTTTACCCCAGACCTCAGCAGTCCACTGCCTGTACTTTTTGCAGAATATCAGTCTGTCCATGATGTTTTTTCTGGAGAGAAGTGGCTTCTTTGCTGCCCTCCTTGAGACCAGGCCTTGCTCCAAGAGTCTCCGCCTCACAGTGCGTGCAGATGCACTCACACCTGCCTGCTGCCATTCCTGAGCAAGCTCTGCACTGCTGGTAGCCCGATCCCGCAGCTGAAACAGTTTTAAGAGACGGTCCTGGCGCTTGCTGGTCTTTCTTGGGCGCCCTGAAGCCTTTTTGGCAACAATGGAACCTCTCTCCTTGAAGTTCTTGATGATGTGATAGATTGTTGACTGAGGTGAAATCTTTCTAGCTGCGATACTCTTCCCTGTTAGGCCATTTTTGTGCATTGCAATGATGACTGCACGTGTTTCTTTAGAGATAACCATGGTTAACAGAAGAGAAACAATGATGCCAAGCACCAGCCTCCTTTTAAAGTGTCCAGTGGTGTCATTCTTACTTAATCATGACAGATTGATCTCCAGCCATGTCCTCATCAACACCCACACCTGTGTTAATGGAGCAATCACTGAAAAGAGGTTAGCTGGTCCTTTAAAGGCAGGGCTGCAATGATGTTGAAATGTGTTTTGGGGATAAAGTTCATTTTCTAGCCAAATATTGACTTTGCAAGTAATTGCTGTTAAGCTGATCACTCTTTATAACATTCTGGAGTATATGCAAATTGCCATTAGAAAAAGTGAAGCAGTAGACTTTGTAAAAATTAATATTTGTGTCATTCTCAAAACTTTTGGCCATGACTGTATGGTGAGTGAGGGGGACCTGTGAGGAGACAGCATGGCAGTTTGGGAAGCAAGTAAGACCTGTGAAGAAACAGTATGTCAGTATGAGGAGTGAAGGGGACCTGCGAGGAGACAGTATATGGGAATAAGGGGGACCTGTGATAAGACAATATGGCAGTATGGACAGCGAGAAGGACCTGCTAGGAGACAGTATGGCAGTTTGGGGAGCGAGGGTGCCTGTGAAGAGACAGTATGACAGTTTGGGCAGCGGGTGTGATCTGTGAGGAGACAGTATGAGGAGTGTGGAATATGTGAGGAAACAATATGGGGAGTGTGAGGAGATATTATAGAGGATAAAATTGTGAAGGAGCATAGAATAGAGACTGAGTAGTGTGGGGGGCTGTGTAGAGAGGGGCAGCATGGGGGAACAGTGTGAGGGCACGGCAAGGAGGGGACAGAATGCCGAGGAGGGGGAGTATGATATGATGAGGGGGCGCAGAATAGAGACTGGGCGCAATACACATGTAGCAATCCATAACTTGTAAAATTAAGTGATACATGGTTATGTTAATAAAGCCCTCCTCCCCCCTAGACCCTTCACAGTCCGGCTTCCGACCCCTACATTCGACTGAAACTGCACTCATCAAAGTGACCAATGACCTTCTGACAGCAAAACGTAACGGCGACCACTCTCTGCTCATTCTACTCGACCTTTCTGCAGCTTTCGACACGGTTGACCACCGTCTCCTACTGTCTAGGCTCCAGTCACTAGGTATTAAGGACACTGTTCTCTCCTGGTTCTCCTCCTATCTTTCTGACCGCTCCTTCAGTGTTTCGTTCTCTGGCTCCACTTCATCTCCTCTTCCTCTCACTGTCGGTGTACCCCAGGGCTCAGTCCTTGGCCCCCTTCTCTTCTCTCTCTACACAGCCCCAATTGGACAGACCATCAGCAGATTTGGCTTTCAGTACCATCTTTATGCCGATGACACACAACTATACACGTCATCCCCCGACCTTACCCCCGCTGTACTACAGAACGCCACCGACTGTCTGTCCGCAGTCTCCAACGTCATGTCTGCTCTCTATCTGAAACTTAACCTCTCCAAAACTGAACTTCTTCTGCTCCCGCCGTCTACTAACCTCCCTAAATCTGACATTTCCCTCTCTGTGAGCGGCACCATAATAACACCCCGGCAGCAGGCTCGCTGTCTGGGTGTTATGTTTGACACCAATCTCTCCTTCACCTCCCATATACAATCTCTTGCCCGCTCTTGCCGCCTACACCTAAAGAACATCTCTAGAATCCGCCCATTTCTCACCATGGAAACAACAAAAACCCTCACTGTAGCATTGATCCACTCCCGCCTGGACTACTGCAACGCTCTATTACTTGGCCTCCCCATCACTCGACTATCCCCTCTCCAGTCCATCCTTAATGCAGCAGCCAGGCTAATCCATCTGGCTAATCGGTACTCGGACGCGTCCGCTCTTCGCCAGTCCTTACACTGGCTGCCCATTCATTATAGGATCCAATTCAAAGTACTGGTTCTCACCCACAAAGCTCTCCACAGTGCAGCACCCCCCTACATCTCCTCCCTCATTTCTATCTATCGGCCTAACCGACTGCTGCGCTCTGCAAACGACTTTCGACTAACCTCTGCACTAATCCGTACCTCCCACTCCCGACTCCAAGACTTCTCCCGTGCTGCGCCAATCCTCTGGAATGCTCTACCCCAAGAAATTAGGACTATCCACAATTTGCATGGTTTCAGGCGCTCCCTCAAAACACATCTGTTCAGAGCGGCCTATCACATTCACTAATCAAAGTCATTCTCTGTGTAAGTGTGTGTGTGTGTAGCCCATTCACTATCTCCATCCATCCCTCACTCCCTTAAGATGACTGGACCATCATTGTAAATGCACCATTGTATATACACACCTGTACTTTGTATCTCCCCCACCTCATTGTAGATTGTAAGCTCTCACGAACAGGGCCGTCTTATTTTGCTTTAATTACTGTATTGTTAACGTTGTTACTTATGACTTGTGTTTTGAAACTGTTAAACTGTAAAGCGCTGCGGAATATGATGGCGCTATATAAATAAAGATTATTATTATTATTATAAAGCATTGTGATGTCTGACAAGTTAACTTTTACTACATTTATGTAAATTTATGATAGACGCATTAAAGTGTTGTCCAAGCTGTGATGAATGTCTGCAGACTTCTTAATTCTCACAGCAAATGCACCGCACACTGTCAGGATTCTTTGGTGCGGCGGTGAGAGTGGGAGGTCATGCAACCTGTGATTTGCATACATGCAGTCATGTGCCAACTAGACGTGCATGGCTGCACTCAATACAAGTGAATTGAGAAAGGCTGGACACATCTAACTTGAATGTGGCTAGAAGTATGGAAATCGCATACCTGCAAACTACATTACCGCCCGCTCTTGCCTCCAGCAAGGGAGAATATTGACAGCATGTAGTGCGTGCGCTGTGAGAATTCATCACAATTCTGGACAATCCTGTTGTGAATGGGTTTGAGATGAGTTCTGAGCAGAGGCTTCCTCTGGTGGTTACAAGCGGTGCTGGTCTGTCCAGTGAAGATTGTGAGGACTGGGAATCAGGTGTTACTGACTGGTCTTATATAAGGGAGTCACCTTCCCATCAGGGTTGCCGGTGATCAATTGTTCTGGTCTGAATCCTTCATTCCTGTTTCCCTTGTAGCCTGCTGTGTCGTGTCTGCATCTCCTGCTAACAGATAAGACATTTTCTTCTTTTTGTTTTTGTGCTATATTTTTGCATTTTGTCCTGCACTTCTGTGGGGGCCTTCAGGGTCCCCTCCGGGGGCTTTTGCCCTCTCAGTTTAGTTCAGCCACTTATGTATGTACTTTTGCTTTTTCCAGTTTTTTTCAGTGGCTGCTGTTTTGATTTTGTTACACCAGAGAACTAATTTAGGTGGAAGAGGTCGTGTGATCTCAGGTGTTTTTGAAATTAGTGGTGTTGGTGCTTTTCAGGGTTTTCTGGGATTGCAGTAAGTACCCTTCCTGTCCTTTTCTATTTAGTTAGTTTGGGCCCCAGCGTTTGCTCATACTATTTTCTTTCTGTGTCAGTATTTCATCTTGTCTAACCGCCATTACATGTTTGGGGGCTTTCTATTGTCTTTGGGGTTCTGCTCCGGGGCAGATAGCTTTCCTATATCTATGTTTAGGTGTAGTTAGTTTCTCAGGCTGTGACGAGGCGTCTAGGACCAACGTAGGAACGCTCCACGGCTGCCTCTAGTTGTGGTGGTTAGTCAGGGTACTGCAATCTCATAGTTTCCAACTGCTCTGGTGTATTGCCTTTTTTTACCTGCTCTCCTCAGCTACCAAATCATAACAGTATCACCGGCCAAAACTGAAAATTGTGTGGTACTCACAGAAGGGAAAAATATTGTGAAAGAAAAAAAAAAAAAAAAAAAGGTTGTCAGAGTTGTCAGAGATATTTTTCTGTTTGTTGCATTTTTTTTTTTCCCTCTGTATCTCTGGGTGCTGGGGAGGATCTTTTCTCCCAATGGAGTTTGCACAGTTGTCTGGCCGTGTGGATCAGCTTGCCACTGAGGTTCAGAGTATTGCTGCATATCTTGCTAGGTTGCCTGTTGTGGAACCTAGGATCCCCATGCCAGATTTGTTTTTAGGGGATCGAGCTAAGTTTCAGAATTTCAAAAATAATTGTAAATTGTTTTTTGCCTTAAAATCTAAGTCCTCAGGGAACACAGCGCAGCAGGTTCAAATTATCATCTCTCTCCTGCGCGGCGATCCTCAGGATTGGGCTTTTTCCCTGACACCTGGGGATCCTGTTTTGAGTGATGTTGATGCATTTTTTCAGGCTTTGGGGTTATTGTACGATGAGCCTAATGTCACTGATCAAGCTGAAAAAGCCTTGTTGGCATTAAATCAGGGGCTTGATGACGCTGAGTTATACTGTCAGAGATTCTGTAGGTGGGCAGTCCTGACCAAATGGAATGACGACGCTTTGGCAGCCCTTTTCCGGAAGGGTCTGTCAGATAATGTAAAGGATGTTATGGTGGGATTCCCTGTCCCCTCTGGTCTCAATGATTCTATGTCATTAGCGATTCAAATTGACAGACGTTTGCGTGAGCGGAGAAGTATGCGTGGTGTGGTGTTGCCTTGTGAACCAGCTTCTGAACCCATGCAGTGTGATAGAGTGGTGTCTGGGGCACAGCGTCATGAGTTTCGAAAGCGCAATGGGTTATGTTTCTACTGTGGTGATGCCTCTCATGCTATTTCAGTCTGCCCTAAGCGGGGAAGACGTTTTGCACGCTCAGTTGTCTTGGGTAGTGTTCAGACTAAGTTTTTATTAACTGTCACTCTGATATGCTCTCTGTCCTCATTTTCTGCTCAGGGTTTCGTTGATTCTGGAGCAGCTATTAACCTGATGGATTATGATTTTGCTAGATGTTGTGGGTTTCCCTTGATACCCCTACAGAAGTCTATTCCCCTACTGGGGATCGATACTACCCCTTTGGCTGAGAATAAACCCCAGTTTTCTACTCAGGTGATAATGAGGGTTGAACCTGATCACCAGGAGTGCTGCAAATTTTTGGTTCTGTATAATCTGCATGACATTATCGTGCTGGGTTTCCCTTGGTTACAGTCTCATAATCCTGTTTTGGATTGGAAATCTGTGTCTGTAACCAGTTGGGGCTGCCAATGTGTTAATACCAACACTCCTGTTTTTTCTGCCTCCCCCCAGGCTCAGGATGTTCCTGACTTTTTGATTGATTTTTCTGATGTGTTTAGCGAAAGTAAATCTGCATCCTTGCCTCCCCATAGGAGCTATGACTGCGCTATTGAATTAGTGCCGGGTAGTAAATTCCCTAAGGGTCGCCTTTTTAACTTGTCTGTACCTGAACATGACGCTATGCGGTCTTATATCAAGGAATCATTGGAGAAGGGTCATATCAGACCATCCTCTTCACCCTTAGGTGCCGGTTTTTTCTTTGTGGCCAAAAAGGATGGTTCATTGAGGCCGTGTATTGATTATCGTCTCTTGAACAATATTACTGTGAAATATCAATACCCGTTACCCTTGATTTCTGACCTGTTTTCCAGGGTGAAAAACGCTACTTGGTTTACCAAGCTTGACCTCAGGGGGGCGTATAACCTTATTCGCATTAAGCACGGGGATGAATGGAAGACGGCATTCAATACCCCTGAAGGGCATTTTGAGTACCTTGTGATGCCCTTTGGGCTCACTAATGCTCCTTCCGTCTTCCAGTCCTTCATGAATGACATTTTCAGGGATTTTGGACAAATTTCTGATTGTTTATTTGGATGATATCTTGATTTTTTCTAATGACTGGGACTCTCATGTGAAACATGTTCGAACTGTATTCCAGATTTTGAGAGAGAATGCTCTGTATGTGAAGGGATCAAAGTGTCTTTTTGGCGTACAGAGGATCTCATTTCTGGGATTCATTTTGTCCCCATCTGTTATTGAAATGGACCCGGTCAAGGTTCAGGCCATCTGTGATTGGGTCCAACCTACTTCATTAAAGGCTCTTCAGAGATTTTTGGGTTTTGCCAATTTTTATCGTAAATTTATTGGTAATTTCTCGGTTATTGTTAAACCATTAACTGATTTGACCAGAAAGGGTTCTGATGTGGTGAATTGGCCTCCTGAGGCAGTCTCTGCATTTCAGGAACTTAAGCAGAGATTCACTTCTGCTCCTGTTCTACGGCAGCCTGATGTTCCTCTGCCATTTCAGGTGGAGGTTGATGCCTCTGAAATTGGGGCAGGTGCCGTTTTGTCCCAAAAAGATCCAGAGACCTCTAAAAGTAACCCTTGTGCCTTTTTCTCTCGAAAATTTTCTCCTACTGAACGTAATTATGACGTGGGTAATCGGGAGTTATTGGCCATGAAGTGGGCTTTTGAAGAGTGGAGACATTGGCTGGAGGGAGCCAAACATCAGGTGGTGGTCCTTACGGACCATAAGAATCTGGTCTATCTGGAATCTGCCAAGCGACTCAATCTTAGACAGGCCAGGTGGGCCTTGTTTTTCAAACGTTTTAATTTTGTGGTTTCCTTTCTTCCTGGCACTAAGAATGTTAAGGCGGATGCCCTCTCGAGGAGCTTCCTTGCGGACTCTCCTGAGTTATCTGATCCTTCTGTTATTTTGAAAGAGGGTGTAGTTCTTTCCGCCATCTCGCCCAATTTGAGACTTGCTCTGGAGGGGTGTCAGGAGGATAGGCCCGAGCGCTGCCCGGTTGGAAAATTGTTTGTCCCGGATCAGTGGAAAAAGAGTGTGATGTCTGAGATTCATTGTTCCGCATTGGCTGGGCATCCCGGAATTTTTGGTACCAGAGACTTGGTTAGTCCGTCCTTTTGGTGGCCTACCTTGTCTCGTGATGTCAGGGAATTTGTGCAGTCCTGCGGGACTTGCTCTCGCTCCAAGCCTTGCTCTCGCTCTAGTGGTTTGTTGATGCCATTGCCTGTGCCCAAGAGACCATGGACCCATATCTCTATGGATTTCATTTCCGACCTTCCTGTTTCTCAGAGAATGACCACCATCTGGGTAATTTGTGATAGGTTTTCCAAAATGATACATCTTGTGCCATTACCTAAGTTGCCTTCCTCCTCTGAATTGGTGCCGTTGTTCCTTCAGCACGTGGTTCGTTTACACGGCATTCCTGAGAACATTGTGTCTGACAGAGGAGTCCAGTTTGTTTCCAGATTTTGGAGGACTTTTTGTTCTAAACTGGGTGTTCAATTGTCTTTCTCCTCGGCATTTCATCCTCAGACCAATGGTCAAACTGAGAGAACAAACCAGACATTGGAGACTTATCTAAGATGCTTTGTGTCTGCTGATCAGGATGACTGGGTCTCTTTTTTTGCCTTTGGCTGAGTTTGCTCTTAATAATAGGGCTAGCTCTGCCACTTTGATGTCTCCGTTTTTCTGTAATTCTGGGTTTCACCCTCGATTTTCTTCAGGACAGACGGAGGCTTCTGTCTGTCCAGGTGTTGACTCTGTTGTGGAGCGTATGCAACAGATTTGGGACCAGGTAGTGGAGAGGTTGTCCCTCTCTCAGGAGAAGGCCCAGCGGTTTGCTAACCGGCATAGGACTGATGGTCCTCGGTTTAAAGTGGGGGACTTGGTCTGGTTGTCCTCAAAGAATATTCCTATGAGAGTGGCATCTCCTAAATTTAAGCCTAGGTTCATTGGACCTTATAAGATCATGGAGATTATTAATCCTGTTTCTTTTCGTTTGCTTTTTCCAGGGACATTTAAGATCCATAACGTGTTCCACAAGTCCTTGTTGAAGAGGTTTGTTGAGCCAGTGGTTCCTGCTGCTGTGCCTCCTGACCCTGTTTTGGTTGAGGGCAATCTGGAGTATGTGGTTGAGAAAATATTAGATTCTCGTTTTTCTAGACGGAAACTCCAGTATTTGGTTAAATGGAGAGGTTATGGTCAGGAAGACAATTCTTGGGTGTTTGCTTCGGACATCCATGCTAGGAGACTTATCCGTGCGTATCATAGAACTCATCCTGACCGGCCTGGTTGCTCAGGTGAGGGTTCGGTGACCCCTCCTCAAGGGGGGGTACTGTTGTGAATGGGTTTGAGATGAGTTCTGAGCAGAGGCTTCCTCTGGTGGTTACAAGCGGTGCTGGTCTGTCCAGTGAAGATTGTGAGGACTGGGAATCAGGTGTTACTGACTGGTCTTATATAAGGGAGTCACCTTCCCATCAGGGTTGCCGGTGATCAATTGTTCTGGTCTGAATCCTTCATTCCTGTTTCCCTTGTAGCCTGCTGTGTCGTGTCTGCATCTCCTGCTAACAGATAAGACATTTTCTTCTTTTTGTTTTTGTGCTATATTTTTGCATTTTGTCCTGCACTTCTGTGGGGCCTTCAGGGTCCCCTCCGGGGGCTTTTGCCCTCTCAGTTTAGTTCAGCCACTTATGTATGTACTTTTGCTTTTTCCAGTTTTTTCAGTGGCTGCTGTTTTGATTTTGTTACACCAGAGAACTAATTTAGGTGGTAGAGGTCGTGTGATCTCAGGTGTTTTTGAAATTAGTGGTGTTGGTGCTTTTCAGGGTTTTCTGGGATTGCAGTAAGTACCCTTCCTGTCCTTTTCTATTTAGTTAGTTTGGGCCCCAGCGTTTGCTCATACTATTTTCTTTCTGTGTCAGTATTTCATCTTGTCTAACCGCCATTACATGTTTGGGGGCTTTCTATTGTCTTTGGGGTTCTGCTCTGGGGCAGATAGCTTTCCTATATCTATGTTTAGGTGTAGTTAGTTTCTCAGGCTGTGACGAGGCGTCTAGGACCAACGTAGGAACGCTCCACGGCTGCCTCTAGTTGTGGTGGTTAGTCAGGGTACTGCAATCTCATAGTTTCCAACTGCTCTGGTGTATTGCCTTTTTTTACCTGCTCTCCTCAGCTACCAAATCATAACACAACCCCTAATCTTAACATTAAACACTATAGTATGCCCAGTCCTAACAGCGTGCAATATACTCACTGTGAGGATTTGGCTCTGCTTGCCGGCTCCAGCAGCAATTACATGATCACTCATATGAAATTGTCATACTTCCCGGTTGAAGCAAGGGCTGCAGTATTTAACTGAACGTTGACAGAATCAGGAAAAGGGCGCTGTGAATGAAGAGGTGGCTCTACTCGCATGTCTCTCTCCATTCACTGCCTTAGAGTTCCCAAAATAGAGAATACACTTGTGCTCTCTTTAATTAGAGCGAGTCGTTTTTCCTTGAGATGATTTCTATCCCGGAATTTGTGGAATGATGCCGCAGTCTTGAACTGTCTACATGTACGATGTAAGTTTATGTGTAATCTTAAGAAAAGTTCGAAAATAAGCGAACTGGAATATTCACGCAATTATTCAGAAGTTCGACTTAAGTTTGGCCTCGGAGCTTGTTTTCTGCTGTTTCCATTGTTGGACGCTATGCTTTATGTGCAGAATACAAGTTATGAGTCACGTCTGGAGCAGAAAACAAGAATGAATAACCCTATCATAGGAAACAAGTGGTAATGAAAGGGGGAAACAAGGAGGACATCATACTGCCTAAAACTGAGACTGATGTCACTAATATTCCATATGTCCTCCACCCTTGGTCATGGGCCTTATGGGGTGTCCATCTCAGGGGGTTTTTTGTATGAATTATTATCTGGTAACATGGTGTATAGATGTAACAGAAGAAAGACCAGACTTTCATGAATAGCCAAAATTTTGCCAAAGGTGGCCAACAATAGTACAACTAAGTTTTCCCTACTAATACCTGTAGCTTAAATTATATAAATAAGTAAATATTGGGGCGAACACAGACAGAAAAAGACCACTATGCAAGGACTATATATGGGCCCTTTACAGTCCAATAACTTATCATAATGCGCCCCTTAATGTGGCTGTGACAGAAGCTGCTTTCTGCTGTGGAGGTGGAAATTGGCCCTTTTACCTCTGTGGCCCTTGTGCGACTGTAATAATATGTCTGCCCCTGAATGATTGCTCCTTACTCACTCCCATTGCATGAACTTTATCTGGCCCTGACCCTAAAAGCCTTTAGGGCTGCCATTTTAATGGGTCTTGGTGCTTAATGGAAGCTGTCACTATAATGACAGGTCAAGGCTCTCACTAGAAACTGCAGTATGGTTCTGGGATAAGTTTAGAGCTCGTTTACAAGACCATAATAATCAGACGAGTGTTATCCGTGGTTTTGATGGATTGCATCCATCCCCATGTTATTCTGTGGGACTGTGCACATGTCCTAAAAATGTGCAAAAAGATAGCAGAATGCACAAGTTGTCCTGATTATCAGATCGCACTTGGCCATTCATGTCTATGGGTCAATGGAAAAAATTCATACTGCACTTGGATGACATCCGAGTGTGGTCCGATTTTCAAGGACAGACTGAATGGATCCCCCTCTCTGGTTCAGAATAAGTTCTTTTTACCTACTGTATGTGTGCGTAACTACAAGAATTCAACTGGAAAATAAACCTTCTTCTGGAATCTTCATACGTGCCTCCTGCAGTGGAGTTCAAGCTATCTGATGAAATATCTGCGTGTGAGTACTGGTTCAGCCTGTAAACGGTGTCTCGAGCACCCTACACTTGCAGCCTAGTTATGGAGTCAGAATAACACCTCCCTAAAAAATGCAGCAAAAAGCGATTAAAACACTCGATGCCAAATGGTAGCAATAAAAATGTCAGCTGGTCATGCAAAAAAAGACATCACCCACCTCCATCAATGGAAAAATTAAAAAATTACATATCTCGGAAATGGCAGCACAGACACATATTTTTAAATAAAGGTTACAAATATTAAAAAAAGAAATAAAAGAACCTTACAAGTTTGATATCACCGTAATCATACGGACCTGGAGAATTTTATTGCTAGGTCAGTTTTTAGTGCAGAGTGAAAGCTGTAAAAACAAAACACAAAAAAAATGGAAAAATTGTGGGGTTGTTTTACCAACATGCTTGGAATTTTCCTCCGTTTTTCAATACTTTATATGGTAAACGAATGGTGTCGTTAAAACTACAACTCGTCCTGCAAAAAACAAGCCCTCATACGACTAAGGTTCCAAAAGAATGAAAAAAAGTTCTAGCATTTGAAAGAAGGGGAGGAAAAAACACAAAATGTCTGGATCACAAAAACAATAAATAAAATGTATAAATAAACAAATAAATTACTAAATGGCTAAAGTGCATTACACAAATTATCTAATGATCAAAGAGTTCACATGATATAATGATGTCACCACTTCATCCATGAACTCCAGGTCTGCAGTACGATGAACACTCTTCTGATGATTTACCAAGTGCAGACAAGTACAGTTCTGGAAACCATAGATGCTGCAGTGACGTGGTTAATCTCATGACCAAAGATTTTACATCAGATTACCTTTCCTGAGAACATACAGATTATTATTTTTTTCTTATTGCAATACTTAGTAATCAAAATTAATAACTATCTGGAAGTGCCGCAAGATTTTGACTTTTGGCCGGCGTCACACTGGCGACAGAATCGGACGACTGCAATACGATGAAATATCGTATTGCAGTCTGCCCTATGTTAATCTATGGAGCAGCTCCTAGTATCAGATTTTTTGTGGTCCGTTTTAAACGTCCGTGTGCAATCGCAGCATGCTGCGATTGTCACCGATTGTGGGTCGACTATCGCCAATGCAAGTCTATGGGAGCGATGAAAAATCGGATTACAAACGGACCGCATGTGTGACTTGCGATTAAATCACACCGGTGTCCTTTAGAAAAGCCGGCAATTCATCCCCGGCTATACTGTAAAATCACACTGACAGCTTTAATAAAGAATAGAAAGAATAGATATACACACATAGAATACATATATATATATATATATGTGTAATTGTAACACATACATATATATATATATATATTTATAGTTCCTAGACTTCTACATACTGTAATAGCCGCTAATTCAATTGCCGGCTTTTGTGAAATCACAGAAGCCGACATGAAATGATACATTGTTTCCACACAGTTAACCATGTCATTTCCTGTATTTTGATATATGGTTTGAACTTACAATTACATGAGTGTATTTGTGCAAATTTTCAGACATGTAGGGGTTAATTAAAGGTGTAAATTCGTTGAAAAAAAATGCGTGGGCTCCCGCTGTATTTTCTCCACCAGACAGACAAAGCAAGCGAGTGGGGGCAGATAATAATAGCCTAGGGAGGGTACATTTTTTTTGTGCCCCCCCTGGCTACTAACATCTGCCCCCATCTGCCCCCAGATGTTATAGATAATCAATAATTAGATTCGCCCTTTCTGGCACTTTGCCCGTCTATTCCCATTGCCCTGTAGCGGTGGCGAATGGGTTAATAATGTCACGTTAATGTCACCTTAGTATTGAAAGGTGACCTTAAGGCAGGTTAATAATTGAGAGCTGTCAATTAGACAAATATCAATTATTAATCCTATTGTATGATAGAAAAATCAAACACACACACAGTTTAATAAAAAAGAAGTTTAATGAAATAATCACACAGTTTTTGACCATATTTTATTTTCCTGCTAAAACCATTTCCTGTAATAAAAAAAAATAAAAAAGCAAAATGATTCTTACCAATCCGATGTACAGTCAGGTCCCACGGTGTAATCCATCAGAAAGGGTTAACAGGTTACAGGTCGCAGAGTGCTAATAATGCTGTCTCAGACCTGTATTCCCCTGAATGAATCAGTTACTCTCCCAGCGAAAGAAGAGGAATAGATTCATGAATGGAGCTTAATTGATTTATTGCCACTTTCACTTCAGTGACCTGACCTAAGGTGAAAGTGGATACAATCAATTAAGCTTCATTCATTAATCACATCCTCTCCTGTCGGCAGGAGATAAGCTCATTCATTCAGGAGCTATCAGATGAGCACGCAGGATTACTTGCGCTGCTTATCTGATTGCTAGTTAACCCTTTGTGAAGAATTACATCGTGGGACGGGACAGATTGCCATATAGGTAAGAATAATGTTGTTTTATTATTTTATATTTATTTTAGAAGAACAAGGGCTTCGAACGGATTAAGACTTAAATAAAAGATGGTCAAAAATATGTGTTTTTATTTCATTAAAATTATTTATTCTTAAAGTGTGTGTGTGTTTTTTTATTTACTTCAATAGGATTAATAATTGATAGTTGTCTAATTGACAGCTCTCAATTATTAACCTGCCTTAAGGTCACCTTTCAATACTAAGGTGACATTAAGGTGAGATTATTAACCCATTCACCACCGCTACATGGCAATGGGAATAGACGGGCAAAGTGCCAGAAAGGGCGAATCTAATTATAGATTTGACCTTTCTGGGGTGTCTGGGGGCAGATGTTAGTAGCCAGGGGGGGCACAAAAAAAATGTACCCTCCCTAGGCTGTTATTATCTGCCCCCACTCGCTGGCTTTGTCTGTCTGGTGGAGAAAATACAGCGGGAGCCCACGCATTTTTTTCAACGAATTTACACCTTTAATTAACCCCTACATGTCTGAAATTTTGCACAAATACACTCATGTAATTGTAAGTTCTAAACAAATATCAAAATACAGGAAATGACATGGTTAACTGTGTGGAAACAATGTATCATTTCATGTCGGCTTCTGTGATTTCACAAAAGCCGGCAATTGAATTAGCAGCTATTACAGTATGTAGAAGTATAGGAACTATAAATATATGTATATATACATGTCACAATGACATGTATATATACATATGTGTTCTATGTGTATATATCTATTCTTTCTTTTGTGATTGAAATACTATTCTTTTGGATCCATTATATGTCAGTTTTGCAAGAATGCGAGAAATTCTCGCAAGTCGGATGAAAATCGGATGTTACAAGGTACACACACATGCGACTAAATCGCATCTTTGAAGGAAAATCGGATGCCAGAAGGATGTGTGATGTTTGCATTTTGATCCGACAATCGACCGACTAAAACGGACCGATTTTTTGTAGTTGTGTGTGACGCCGGCCTTTAGGGATTAGACCTGTACTGGCCGACTATGGGCAGCCACACCATCATTAGGATACATTGCAGTTATGGAAAATAAGTCAAAATGATCTTGTGATAAGTCATCGATACATGGGATAATGTTATGTTCATGTCTGTTTATATTTACATTTTTAGAATCCTTTTGGAGAGAATAAAACATTTAGTTAAAGGATAACATTCAAGGGTTTATGCATCTGTCTGTTTAAAAACAGAAATTTTCCTCTCCATTTGCATCCACTTTTGACATCTCAGGAGCTGATGAGGAAATGTGAACAGTGCCCTAAATGGGTCAGGAGTAAGGTGGCAGGGATCAAGACCTAGTGCACATGCTCCAGAATGCATGCTCCTGAGATCCCGGCCGGCTTCAGTGTGAACTGTATAGTAGACAAGTTGCATATTCGGCTATTGCTCCTTTCATTGTCTATGGGACTGCCAAGTATTTCTGACAGTCCTGTAGACAATGAATGGAATAGTGGTCGAGCATGCGCACCTCTGCTTCATTCAAGACGTAGAGCCCTATTCTCAGAAATAGGCCTCATACTCACTGGTGCCGATAACGGATGAAAATCAGACGATAAAAAATCGGATGCAAATCTGACCAATGTTAGTCAATGGGTGAATTCTCATTAGCGATTTTTTTCTCATCAGATATTGGTGTGAGAAAAAAATCGCAGCTTGCTGCGATTTGATGCGATTTTGGGATGAAAATCGCCAATGCAAGTCAATGGGTGCGATTAAAAAACGAACAGCACTCGCACCATGCACGTGCTGTCCGATTTATATGCACCAGTCTCCTTTGAAAAGCCGGTAATTCATCCCGGCTACTGTAAAATCACACTGACAGCTCACAAAACACTAGATACATACACATAGAATACATATATATATATATATACATGTCATTGTAACACATACATATATATATATATTTATAGTTCTTACACTTCTACATACTGTAATAGCTGCTAATTCAATTGCCGGCTTTTGTGAAATCACAGAAGCCGACATGAAATGATACATTGTTTCCACACAGTTAACCATGTCATTTCCTGTATTTTGATATATGGTTTGAACTTACAATTACATGAGTGTATTTGTACAAAATTTCAGACATGTAGGGGTTAATTAAAGGTGTAAATTCGTTAAAAAAAATGCGTGGGCTCCCGCTGTATTTTCTCCACCAGACAGACAAAGCAAGCGAGTGGGGGCAGATAATAACAGCCTAGGGAGGGTACATTTTTTTTGTGCCCCCCTGGCTACTAACATCTGCCCCCAGACACCCCAGAAAGGGCAAATCTATAATTAGATTTGCCCTTTCTGGCACTTTGCCCGTCTATTCCCATTGCCCTGTAGCGGTGGCGAATGGGTTAATAAGGCATTAATGTCACCTTAGTATTGAAAGGTGACCTTAAGGCAGGTTAATAATTGAGAGCTGTCAATTAGACAACTATCAATTATTAATCCTATTGAAGTAAATAAAAAAACACAAACACACTTTAAGAATAAATAATTTTAATGAAATCAAAACACATATTTTTGACCATCTTTTATTTCACTCTTAATCCGTTCGAAGCCCTTGTTCTTCTAAAATAAATATAAAATAATAAAACAACATTATTCTTACCTATCTGGCGATCTGTCACGTCCCACGATGTAATCCTTCACAAAGGGTTAACTAGCAATCAGATAAGCAGCACAAGTAATCCTGCGTGCTCAGCTGATAGCTCCTGAATGAATGAGCTTATCTCCTGCCGACAGGAGAGGATGTGATTAATGAATGAAGCTTAATTGATTGTATCCCACTTTTGTTAGGTCAGGTCACTGAAGTGAAAGTGTCAATAAATCAATTAAGCTCCATTCATGAATCTATTCCTCTCCTTTCACTGGGAGAGTAACTGATTCATTCATGGGGTTACAACTTGGAGACAGCATTAGCTTTCTGCAAGCTGTAACCTGTTAACCCTTTCTGATGGATTACACCGTGGGACCTGACTGTACATCGGATTGGTAAGAATAATTTTGCTTTTTTATTTTATTTTTATTACAGGGAATGGTTTTAGCAGGAAAATAAAATATGGTCAAAAACTGTGTGATTATTTCATTAAACTTTTTTTTATTAAACTGTGTGTGTTTGATTTTTGTATCATACAATAGGATTAATAATTGATAGTTGTCTAATTGACAGCTCTCAATTATTAACCTGCCTTAAGGTCACCTTTCAATACTAAGGTGACATTAACGCCTTATTAACCCATTCGCCACCGCTACAGGGCAATGGGAATAGACGGGCAAAGTGCCAGAAAGGGCAAATCTAATTATAGATTTGCCCTTTCTGGGGTGTCTGGGGGCAGATGTTAGTAGCCAGGGGGGGCACAAAAAAAATGTACCCTCCCTAGGCTATTATTATCTGCCCCCACTCGCTTGCTTTGTCTGTCTGGTGGAAAAAATACAGCGGGAGCCCACGCATTTTTTTTTCAACGAATTTACACCTTTAATTAACCCCTACATGTCTGAAATTTTGCACAAATACACTCATGTAATTGTAAGTTCAAACCATATATCAAAATACAGGAAATGACATGGTTAACTATGTGGAAACAATGTATCATTTCATGTGGCTTCTGTGATTTCACAAAAGCCGGCAATTGAATTAGCGGCTAGAGTTGAGCGATACTTTCCGATATCCAAAAGTATCGGAATCGGAATGGTATCGCCGATACCATTAAAATATCGGCGATACCCGATACCGATACCGGAAGTCCCATGTAAGTCTATGGGAACAAAATATCGCAACTAAAAAAACCTCTTTCTTTCCTTGTAAACACTAAATATACACACATAGAATACATATATATATATATATACATGTCATTGTGACATATATATATATACATATATGTATAGTTTATACACTTCTACATAGTAAAATATCCTCTGATTCAATTGCCGGGTAAAGCCGGCTTCTGTGAAAAGACAGAAGCACCCGACATGAAATGACACTTGGTGTACATAGGGTTAACCATGTATTTTCATGTCGTTTGCAATCTGATTTGCACAAACAATTACATCAGTCTATGTGTGCAAAATTTCACACCTGTAGGGGTTAATTAAAGGTGTAAATTCGTTGTAAAAAAAACTGACTTTTTTGCTACGAATTTACACCTTTAATTAACCCCTACAGGTGTGAAATTTTGCACACTTACACTCATGTAATTGTTTGTGCAAATCAGATATCAAACTACATGAAAAGACATGGTTAACCCTATGTACACCAAGTGTCATTTCATGTCGGGTTCTGCATTTTCACAAAAGCCGGCAATTGAATTAGCGGCTATTATACTATGTAGAAGTGTATGAACTATAAATATAAATATATATATATATATGTGTCACAAATTCAATGACATGTATATATATATATGAGGTGTAAAATTGCTGAAAAAAAATGCGTGGGCTCCCGCCCTATTTTCGCAACCAGACAGACAAAGCCAGTGAGTGGGGGCAGATAATAATAGCCCAGAGAGGGACCATTTTTTTTGGCCCCCCCCCGGCTACTTAACATCTGCCCCCAGACACCCCAGAAAGGGCAAATCTCTAATTAGATTTGCCCTTTCTGGCACTTTGCCCGTCTATTCCCATTGCCCTGTAGCGGTGGCGAATGGGTTAATAAGGGGTTAAAATGACCTTGAAATTGAAAGGTCACTTTAAGCCAGGTTAATAATTGAGAGCTGTCAATTAGACAACTATCAATTATTAATCCTATTGTATGAAAGAAAAATCAAACACACACACTTTAATAAAAAAGTTTAATGAAATAATCACACAGTTTTTGACCATATTTTATTTACCTGCTAAAACCATTTCCTGTAATAAAAATAAAATAATAAAGCAAAATTATTCTTACCAATCCGATGCACAGTCAGGTCCCACGGTGTAATCCTTCAGAAAGGGTTAATGTTTACTGCAGGGACCGCAGCTAATGCTGCAGCCTAACAGTAAACCCCCAAAGGAATGAGCTCCTCTCCTGGCTGACAGGAGAGGAAGTGGAAAGCTTAATTGATTGCTTTCCACTTTCACTTCAGGTCAGCCAGGGACACAATCAGTGACGTCAGAGGGAACTGATTAACAAAAATAGGGGTTCCCTTCGAAAAAAAAATGGCGTGGGGTCCCCCTATTTTTGTTAACCAGCCAGATGAAGCAGACCGCTGAGGCCTGGATTTTCAGGCTGTTAAGGAGCCAAGATCCATGGACCTTGCCAGCCTGATAATACCAGGCCACAGCAGTCTGCATATCTTGGCTGATTAACAAAAATAGGGGATCCCCTCGAAAAAAATTGGTGTGGGGTCCCCCCTATTTTTGTTAACCAGCCAGATGAAGCAGACCGCTGAGGCCTGGTTTTTCAGGCTGGTAAGGATCCAATATCCATGGACCTTGCAAGCCTGATAATACCAGGCCACAGCAGTCTGCTTAGCTTGGCTGGTTAACAAAAATAGGGGATCCCCTCGAAAAAAAAAAACGGCGTAGGGGTCCCCCTATTTTTGTTAACCAGCCAAGTAAAATGCAGACTGCTGCGGCCTGGTATTAAAAGACTGTCAAGGCCCATGGATTTTGGCCCTCAACAGCCTGATAATACCAGGCTACAGCAGCCCCACATTTGGCGCATCAAAAGATGTGCCAATTGTGGCACTTTACCCGGCTCTTCCCACTGCCCTGTAGCGGTGGCAAGCTGGGTAATAAGGGGTTAATGTCACCGTTGATTGCACGGTGACAATAAGCCCGGTTAATAATGGAGAGGCGTCAATAAGACACCGATCCATTATTAATCCCAAAGTTTTTAAATGTGTAAAAAAAAGACACAGCCAGAAAAAAGTATTTTAATGAAATAAAAGAGACAACACAGTTTTCATTTTTTTTATTACTCTCTCATTCCTGCGACGCCATCGATCTCCTGTAAAAAAATTAAAAAAACAAACCAACAGTATACCACCTGTCCGACGCAGTCCATAGTAATGACAGTCCCACGACGATCCAGCTCTGCTACATCGGAATGACAGGCAGAGCCTGTCATCCCGGCGCAGCACAGCTGATTACCTGCTTCCCCGGCGGTGACGTCATCGGACTGACTGCTTTACGGCCGCGATTACCCAGCAGTCACTGCAGTTATCGCGAGAAACTGCATGTGACCGCCGGGGAGAAGAGGATGGCGGCCATTAAGCAGTCCGGGATGTGACCGCCGGAGATCTTCTGCCGGGTAAGTGCCGCTGACTCCTGACAGACCCGACAGACGGACACTGACAGTGACAGTGACATTCCGATTCCGGTATCCGATATGACGAAAATATCGGTACTCGGAATCGGAATTCCGATACAGCCAATATCGGCCGATACCCGATATTTGCAGTATCGGAATGCTCAACCCTAGCGGCTATTACAGTATGTAGAAGTCTAGGAACTATAAATATATGTATATATATATGTCACAATTACATGTGTATATATATATATATATATATATATATATATATGTATTCTATGTGTGTATATGTATTGTTTCTATTCTTTATTAAAGCTGTCAGTGTGATTTTACAGTAATGCCAGGGATGAATTAGCGGCTATTATACTATGTAGAAGTGTATGACCTATATATATATTATATATATATTAGATGTACATATATATATTATATATATAATTATTTGCTTTTTGTGAAAATTTTTTTGTGACAATGTGATTTTTACATGACTTTTTACATAGAGATAACTGCTTTATGTAAAACTTAATGTTAAAATCGCATTGCATACAGATGGAAAACTGATGGAAAACTGACAGAAAACGCATGGTGCGATTTAAAATCGCATCAAAACCACATGCCTTTTTACAACAAATGTACCGTTTTTTTCCTGCAGAAAACGGACCGATTTTTTTCCACCCAGTGAGTATGAGGCTTTAGGCAGGTGTCACACTTCGAAGTGTGATGCGAGAAACTCGCGCGAGTCTCTCGCATCAACACCCGGCACTGCCGCCGGCACTCAGGGCCGGAGAAATACATGCAGCCGCATGCTCCGGTCCCAGTGCTGGGTGTTGATGTGAGAGACTTGAGCGAGTTTCTCGCATCACACTCGCAAGTGTGACACCAGCCAGAGAAATTAATTTCTCCATCTCCTCCATTGCATTGTCGGGAATCGCACTGCACTCAGGTGATATCCGAGTGCAGTTCAATGTTTCACACGCACCCATAGACTTATGTGGGTGAGTGCGATAGGAATTCAACATGCAATCGCAGCATGCTGCGACTTTTTTTTCTGTCCGATCGGAGCAGGAAAAAAACGCAATTGAGAACAGAACCATAGGATTAAATTTGTAGGAATGAAATCTGATTTAATTGCAAGTGGGAGCGAGCCCTGACAGTGACCAGCAATTCATCCACTACCCTATGAATAGGACATAACAAGCTATTTTTGCAATAATCCTTCAATAGCACACAGACTTTTTCAGCCGGACAATGCACCATGGCACGAGGATTGTATAGTCATGTATGAGCTGCAGGAACACGACATATCGAAATCCTATAAAGCGAGGTGGAACGGATTGATCAGGGCGCGTCACTACCTCCGTGTAATTTATGGCAGCTGGGAGAAGCCATCCTGTTCCCATGGGCCATTATTCCTGCAGAATGAATGTAACACTTTGTAAATTGCTGTGGTTCTGACAAACAAATGAGGTTCAACTCGCTACTAGATTGGTGTTGTTATAAAAGTCGTCATTTAGTGTATGACGTGTCACAAGATCATTTTCATTGGATTTCCCCTTTAAATGTTAAAACCCTCAAACCAACATTAGATTAGAGGAACTATAGTAATATTTAGACTGATTTAATAAAGACTTGCTTAAAAATAGTGTTAAATATTTACATATCATGCGAGGAAATAACACAGCAGACAGAATGCCAAGAAGAAACAACTGTGATTTATCGCAAATAAAGAGAAGTAAGATAACAAGAGACGCTTCGGCCACTTTCACAAACGAGACGCTTCTCTATATTAAAGCCTGGCTGTGCTTCTGGCAAGTAAAGTACGACAGCTGGCAACAAGGAATTTGGTCGGTCCAGTGGGCAAGCAAATCCAGTGTTTATTCAGCGCTGCCATCTGTGCAGGACAAAAAGCATAACTGATGTCTATAATACTATTCCACCGAGCAAACATCAGTGAAGTATTTAGTAATATGCTCCCATTGTAAAAGACATCAGTTTTCAGGATGGACAAGCGATATATGTTTGATGATTTTATGGAGGGGAATCCATATTTCAAGACTTTTTTTTTCTGAATGAGAACAACTAATAGGAGTAAAGATATGCAGGGGTGTAACTACAATAAGTGCAGGGGTTTGTCACCACACCCTGGCCCTGGAGCCTAGGCATGGGTTTCCGGAATCAAGCAGCTCCATTCAGCCTTATATCACCAAGCACGATGCTAAGCATCGGATGGAGTAGTCTAAAGGCGGCACCGCTGCACTCTGGAGCAGTGAGAACGTGTTCTGTGGAGTGACAGATCACACTTTTCTATCTGACATATGAGTTGTTTTTTTTTTCAAATGCCACCCGCTTGACTTTGTGAGGAGGAGGGATGATGCCATCAGGTTGTTTTTCAGAGGTTGGACATGGCCTTTTTAGGGAAATCCTAGCTCTTATGAATACCACCACATTTTGGATAATTTGTGGACGTAGGTGTGGGACAGCCCTTTTCGGTTCCCCATGACTGTGCTCCAATGTACAAAGCGAGGTCCATAAAGGCATGACTGGAGAGTTTGGTGTGGAAGAGCATGACCTGGACCTCAACCTCATCCAACACCTTTGGGATGCACAAGAATGGATATTGTGAGCCAACATCAGTGTCTGACCCCACAAATGTTCTGGATGAATGGACAAAAATTCTCAAAGACACCTCCAAAGTCTTGTAGAAAGTTTTCCCCAAAAAAGTAGAAACTGATATAGCTGCAAAGTGGGGACCAAGTCCACATTACTGCCTATAGATGAAGAACAAAAAAAAAATTAAATTGCATGCAACAATTTCTTATTCGGTTCCGATCCCAAAAAGTAAAACCTGTGACCGGATTGTTTGACTTGATCTTTCACCCTGCTATAGTGCACTCCATGTTATCTTGGACTACAACCCCCAGATTCGTTTTCTGGCGCACAGTTCCAGGCTTTCCAGCTTGCAGTGTATAATAGTAAGGCCATTCTCTCTCGTTATTCCGGGTAACAATTGATCATTTCTTACTGTTTCTGCTGATTTGCAGTCTTTCCCACAACCCTATTTCCTTCCTCGTATAAGTGTATTAATGCCATGTTGTCCCCAGAGGCTGCTCAGGAGTTGACCTACTCACATGATGTCTGTTTGTACAATGATTTCTCCCTCTCACGAGGTAAACGGATTTGTGGATATATAAAGTCCCCATTTCTGCCTGTGAAGTTGGAGATTATGGTCAGAGGATCTACGTAAGGGCCCAGATGTGCGTTCATAACTATTGAAGGGGCAGACTGCCACAACATGAATGACATAGAATAAAACTTTTAAAACTTTTTTTTTACTTTTTACAATCTCGCACTGCGCTTGGATATAACGAGGTGTCACTGATAGATCATTAATTAACAATAGTAGAATTGTTTTTTTTTTCCATCAAAGGAAATTAAGGTGTACCGCTAGGACATGACCTAATGTTCGGTTTGCCAGTTCCTCAAATGAATGACCTGCACTGCCAACCTTAAGATAAGTCATCGGTATCAGACTCCTGGCATCCCTCCTGCCAATCTGCTGGAAGTGAACAGTGATCAAAGCTGGAGCCCCACAGCGCTGCACACTATGTAGTGGCTGTTCTCAGGTACTGCAGCTCAGATTCCGTTCAGTTCAATAGGAGCTGTGTACCCGAGAACAGCCACTACACAGTGCACCGGTATTCTGGCTTTGTACGTTGCTTACTTCTGTCTGCCTTGGGACACGGTAACAGCTTATCGGTGGGAGCGCCTGATATCGAATCCCCATTGATCAAATATTAAAGACTTATCCTAAGAAAAGGCAATAAATACAACCCCTTTAAGTGACTGGACCTAAGTTGTAGTCATTATACACAGTGATGGGGTGAAGAAAAGAAAATCAAAAGGGAATGTCGCGACCACGCACCACAATTGTGGGTTACCAGGGCAATGGGGTACCCAGAGCCGAGCCCATGGAAGTCTATGGGGTTGTCACGGATAGCGGTGGCTCGGTCTGTGGCCCTGGCGGTCCGGCGTATGTTGGGGGAATATTATTTACAGGGGATTAGTATATAACAGTTCGTGACGCCACCTGTAGTTGTCTGATCACTAAGACCAGCGCTGCTGAACAGAACTCTGAGGGGATGTTATAGCAGCTAGGTGTTGGGTCCCCCACAGGTGGGACTATCCCTCTGAGTCTATGGTGATTGTAGTAAGGAGATGTGGATAAATGACACAGTCTCAGACAATAAAGCTTCTTTCCATACCTTTTACTTTCAAGTTGTTTAGGCAGGTCCCGGGAAGCTGTTGGGGTGGATGGAGGATGCGTTTCGAGGTAACGGCTGAGCAGGTTAGAGGCCTCCTTAACTTTCCATGTAACGAGTCCAACCTGCATAAAGCTAAGTTCACTCAAAACTCCAGCTAATTCTGTAGCTGTACTGCCCGGTCAGCATAGTGGTCGGAGTCTTCCAAGTAATGGAACTAGGTTCTTGCTTTTGTCGTGCACTGACTCAAAGTCCCTATTCCACCTGACCCCTGTTACGTACCGACAATAGGCTTGTTCCTGTGACCTGAAGTCCAGCGAACCTCTGGTTTTTCTTATCACTACGCCTGAAGCTGTAGCGACTCTTCGGTCCCCAGTGACCGGTGATCAATGCAGGATAGTTCAATCCTTAAAGCACTTCAAGAATTATTTTCCAACGCGCCCTTCGCCCTGCTCGCACGCTTAATATCAGCACTGACTAGACTAGGATAATATTCGGTTATCCGTACTAGCCTCCACTTCTGTACCGTCTCCCTGTATTGACAGGAATCTCGGCTCTCCAACAGGCACCAGTCCTGACTCCCTCCACACTCAGGAGAAGCTTTTCAGACTGCACTGTGCTACAGGACACTCCCCTATCCACCCCTGCTGGGTGTGTCTGAAGTGTATATCAGTGATGTCGAGCCCTTAACCGTTACCTCTCCACTCATCCTCCCGGATAATGTGTGCCTTACATACCAGGGCTACACATTCCCCCTTGGTAAAATACAGCACTCCCGGGCTGTGAAATAGAAAAAGAAAGAATTTTTGTTTTGCATTTAAACATTTAACATCAAACTCTTCCCAGCAGGGAGGTGAGAAATTCTTAAACGTTGCATTATGTACAATGGACATAGAAAAATACAAAAACATACTTTCAATAAATATGTCATATCAAACAGTATTCTTGTGAAGGACCCGCACCAAACCTTCAACGTGGGTCCTGGGTGGGCTGCAGGACATCTGGCTGCAGACCTCGCTCAGTGCCACACCACACGGGTTTTATGTTCAGAGGTAATTGTTACAGTTGGATATAAAACCACGAGAATGCATAAAGTGCAACTATATACATTATCAGTTCTGGGGCTGACATATGTGCATCCTTTTCCAAGGAGGAACCTTCCTGTCGTAACAACTCCTTGATACGGCTGACCACTGGATCGCTGTCCTGAGTCTCTTTCCAGCTGTGATGGGGTAAGGGGTTTAACGTTGCACCATACTGCTCTCTGTAGACTCGCTGCTCGTGGACTATCCCATTTTGATGGAACGCAGGTAGCTCAATTTCTTCCAGGTCGTCCGATTCTTCTTCCGTGTCAGATTCATGCGGCATTCGGGACAATGCGTCAGCATTAGCATTCTTTCGGCCTGCCCGGTACTTGATGGTAAACTGGTAATTGGACAACCGAGCCATCCAACGCTGCTCCATGGCGCCCAGCTTGGCTGTTTCCAGGTGCGTTAAGGGGTTGTTGTCTGTAAACGCAGTGAACTGGTTGGAGGCCAGATAGTGCTTAAATCTTTCAGTAATGGCCCAGACCAGCGCCAGAAACTCCAGTTTGAAGCTGCTATAATTTTCCGGATTCCTCTCAGTTGGCCTGAGTTTTCTGCTGGCATATGCGATGACTTTTTCTTGGCCATTCTGCTTCTGACTGAGAACTGCTCCTAAACCTTCATTACTTGCATCGGTGTACAGCAGGAACGGTTGGCTGTAATCAGGATAGGTCAAGATCTCATCGCCTGTAAGGATCTCTTTCATCTTTTGGAATGCTTCAGCCTGTTCCTTACCCCAATTAAAGGGAGGGTTTCTGCTCTTTAGGGATTGTCCTACTAGGAGGTCCTGTAAAGGGGCTGCCTTCTTCGTGTAATCTTTCACGAACCTTCTGTAGTAACCCGTGAGTCCCAGGAACTGTCGCACTTCCTTGAGGTTCTTCGGCTCCGGCCACTTCTGGATGGCAGTGACTTTCTCTGGGTCCGGCGCTACTCCTTCCGAACTGACGATGTGCCCCAAGTATTGTACCTTCTGTTTGAGTAGATGGCATTTTGAGGGTTTCAACTTCATCCCGTACCTGGACAGGGACTCAAATACTTCTGCCAGGTGCTTCAGATGGTCCTCATATGTCTTGGAGTACACGATGACGTCGTCTAGGTATAGCAGCACGGTTTCAAAATTGAGATGTCCCAGGCAGTTCTCCATCACTCTCTGAAATGTTCCTGGGGCACTGCTGAGCCCAAACGGCATTCTGTCGAACTCACAGAGCCCCATTGGGGTGGTGAAAGCCGTTTTCTCACGATCCTCCTCAGCCACAGCCACTTGCCAGTACCCACTAGTCAGATCGAGGGTAGAAAAGTAGTTAGCCGTTTTCAGAGCAGCTAATGATTCCTCTATACGCGGTAACGGGTATGCGTCCTTATGTGTTATGCGGTTCACCTGCCTGTAATCCACACACATTCTCAAGCTACCATCTTTTTTTCTAACCAGGACTAGAGGTGCTGCCCAGGGACTACAACTATCCCTGATTACTCCGGCTTCTTTCATATCTCGCAACATTTCTTTAGCCTTCTGATAATGGGCTGGGGGTATAGGCCTGTACCGCTCTTTGATGGGAGGATGACTGCCTGTAGGGATATGATGTTGTACTCCCTTAATTATCCCAAAATCAAGTGGGTGCTTGCTAAACACTTGGGCGTACTCTTGTACCACCCGTAATACCCCTTGCTTCTGATGAGCGGGAGTGGTGTCCGTCCCAACATGGAGTTGCTGACACCACTCCGTCACCTGGGTTGCCGGGTCATTGTCCTCCGCTATTTGGCGGGAGTCTAAGGACTCAGCCGGGAGAATAGAATTATTGTCAACAGCATGTAGTTTAGCAATGGTTGCATAACGGGGTAAGTTTACCTCATCATCTCCCCAGTTGAGAAGCCGTACCGGTACTCTTCCATTCACCACTTCCACTACTCCCCTAGCAGTCATAAGTGTAGGTCTATGTTCTGAATGGTGGGGTTCTACTACAGCTTGGTAGCTCTGTCCTCTCAGACCTATGGCTGCCCTGCACCAGATTATCATTTCACTCATTGGGGGTATCACAATGGGATTCGAGTCAATGACCCGTACATTACCAATTTCGCCGTCTGTAAGCTTCGCTTGCTGCTGACACATCAGGGCCCGGATCTCTCTCTGGATCACTCCCTTCTGCCTTGGTCTGGCAATTTCAGCGAGCTGTTGGAGTAAGAACACAACTTCTCCCAGACAGTTACTGATAATGTTAGTACCCAAAATTATATTTAAACCGTTCTCCTAATTTACAGTCTTTACTACTAGAAGCCCCTGGTCTTTCAACTCCTCTCTGCCCACTTTCACATCCACACATTTTGTCCCTAGTACTTCTACAGGAAGACCATTAGAAGCATACACAGTAAAGTCAGGGCTCGGGGGTTTAAGACTGTCCATTGACCAGAACTTAGTATATAGGGCATCAGGTATTAGGGTCACCTGAGACCCAGTGTCTAACAATGCCGGAACTGCAATACCATCTAGAATGATAGACAGGTAGGGTCGCCCACCCACATACCTGCGGTTCCAGTCTAGGGGGCCTGACGGGTCTCCTCCTGGGTGTTGGCCCTCGGACCCAGGTTCTGCCCGTTTAAAGGACACTGTGGAGACATATGACCTTTCCGGTTGCAACGGTAACAGGTGATCTCCCGATGAGGAGGGTGTTGATCAGAGGTCGCTCCTGGGGTGGCGTTGTCCTCCTCCGGGGGGCGACGTCTTCCTTCTTCTCCGGTTCATCTACGGGACGTCTTCTGGGCAGTCAGCTAATAAGATCTTCCCTTCTTCCTCTTTCCGCAGCTGCAGGGCACTCATCACAGCAGCCAGATTTTTAGTCAGCTGGCGCACCTCTGAGCGCAGACAGTCCAATTCACTAGGGGGTGTCACCTGCGTTTTAACTTCTGCCACTAGCGGGGAAAAGGGAGGTACTGCCGGTTCCAGAGTGACTTCACCCTGGTGATGTTGGGTTGCCACCTCAAGTTTGCCCAGGGGTCGCAGCCCTTTTATTGCCATGTCCTTTAGGGCATCAAAGGTAGCATCAGGATGATCTAAGGACCACCAGTTTACAGTTCTGCGTTCCTCTTGGGATCTCAATCCCTGTACAAATTGTTCTTTCAGCATCTTATTTTCGTCAATAGCATTTATATTATTAATCTGCTTAAGGGCTCTCAGGGCTCCTTGTAGTCGGCAAGCGTAGTCCCTGATGCTGTCACCTGGCTGCTGTGAACAGTGGTAGAAGGCCATCCGGAGATCCGTTTCTGTGCGGTCTTCAAACATGGCATGTAGCTTAAAGAGGATCACAGGTACCGACTCCTGATCAACGGTATCCCAAGTCTCCACTTCCCTCTCAGCAGCGCCAGTTAGCTGTCCTATCAGCACAGCAGCTTTTTGTCTCTCAGGCATGGAGTACATTTCTAAGATGCTGCATAACTTCCGCTTGAAGCCTGCTAAAGTGCCTGGCTTGCCGCTGTACTGGGAAGCCATTTCGCCCCAGGCATATATGGGAGCGTTAGTGGCATGAGCGGGACTACCGGACTGGGTGCTGGGCCTGCGCCCCCATCTGGCGCTACAATGCCACGCGGTGCGGGGTCGGGGCCTCCGGCTGGGGCCGCACTGTCGGCCGGTTGTTGTGACATATTAGCGCCCCCTTGGTTAAACGGAGCCTACCGGTTTCAGAAGCTGCTATTTCACAGGCACAGCAGTGGGGACAGGACCTTCGTCGCAGGCGCTCTGATGTCAGAGCGTCCACTTCCTGTCGCAGGACCTGCCGCTGAGTCAGAGCCGGAGGCGTGTCCAAGACTTTGCGCGCTCTTTCAGGTACGCCCACCTTCTTCTCCAGCGCCTTAGGGCGCGAATATGGCGGCAAATATGGCGGTATTTGGCGCCAAACAACAGCAACAGTCTTTTTCACAAAGCACTCCACAGGCACACAGGGCTCGCAATTCTGCAAGTTTCGGATCCTGTTCGTGACGCCAAGTTTTTGTCGCGACCACGCACCACAATTGTGGGTTACCAGGGCAATAGGGTACCCAGAGCCGAGCCCATGGAAGTCTATGGGGTTGTCACGGATAGCGGTGGCTCGGTCTGTGGCCCTGGCGGTCCGGCGTATGTTGGGGGAATATTATTTACAGGGGATTAGTATATAACAGTTCGTGACGCCACCTGTAGTTGTCTGATCACTAAGACCAGCGCTGCTGAACAGAACTCTGAGGGGATGTTATAGCAGCTAGGTGTTGGGTCCCCCACAGGTGGGACTATCCCTCTGAGTCTATGGTGATTGTAGTAAGGAGATGTGGATAAATAACACAGTCTCAGACAATAAAGCTTCTTTCCATACCTTTTACTTTCAAGTTGTTTAGGCAGGTCCCGGGAAGCTGTTGGGGTGGATGGAGGATGCGTTTCGAGGTAACGGCTGAGCAGGTTAGAGGCCTCCTTAACTTTCCATGTAACGAGTCCAACCTGCATAAAGCTAAGTTCACTCAAAACTCCAGCTAATTCTGTAGCTGTACTGCCCGGTCAGCATAGTGGTCGGAGTCTTCCAAGTAATGGAACTAGGTTCTTGCTTTTGTCGTGCACTGACTCAAAGTCCCTATTCCACCTGACCCTGTACGTACCGACAATAGGCTTGTTCCTGTGACCTGAAGTCCACGAACCTCTGTTTTCTATCACACGCCTGAAGCGTAGCGACTCTTCGTCCCCAGTGACCGTGATCATCAGGGTAGTTCAATCCTTAAGGCACTTCAAGAATTCTTTTCCAACGCGCCCTTCGCCCTGCTCGCACGCTTAATATCAGCACTGACTAGACTAGGATAATATTCGGTTATCCGTACTAGCCTCCACTTTTGTACCGTCTCCCTGTATTGACAGGAATCTCGGCTCTCCAACAGGCACCAGTCCTGACTCCCTCCACACTCAGGAAAGCTTTTCAGACTGCACTGTGCTACAGGACACTCCCCTATCCACCCCTGCTGGGTGTGTCTGAAGTGTATATCAGTGATGTCGAGCCCTTAACCGTTACCTCTCCACTCATCCTCCCGGATAATGTGTGCCTTACATACCAGGGCTACACAGGAACGCTGCACTTTACCTATCACCGAGATCCCTTTGTTCTTGGGTGAACCTGAAGAAGGACTTTTTTGGGGTGTAAGTTATTACACTGGGGTATATGTATTATCCAGTGGATATGCTATATAAATACATATAATAGATGTGGGCCTATCATTTACTGTCTAGGACTGGAGAGATGGCCGTCATGTCTTGCTCTCATTTATATGAGAGGTCTGAAAATTGCCCATCATGTACACTAAGCAAATGAATGGAAAGAGCTGCACATTCGCAGCTGCCTCTCCGCTGACAAGATGGTGGGATGTCATGTTCATACGTCTGAAGTGTATGATATGGGATAACAGTTTTAATTTCATGTGTACAGAAGTTACCGGTATATTTTTTATGAGGGTATTAAAGGTGTTAGCTTTAGAAGAGCAGCCTATTGGTAGGGTGATCACAAGATATCTTTCTGTTAGGACCTCCAACACTCAACTGTAATCTGTGAGGACAACCTTATAGGAAGTCTTCAAATGAAGCCATACAAGGCTATCATTGAAATCTATGAGCTGTCTGTATGTGATCCTCCAAAAGCGAAAGATTTTCCTGGAAAACTTGCAGGCTACCAGGCATCTCCGCAGTGTACACCGCTCGAGAGATTTAGGATTAAATGGTGGCCAATTGGATTAATAGCTGGGCATGTAGTAAATCAATGGCTCTAGAGAAAAGTCGCCAACCTACCCCAAAAATTTTTATGTACTGCTTAGCAAAAATCACAGATGGCCCAACATTTTTATGGACATAAGCTCTGCCCCTTTATAGAGGCCACACCTCCATGTCAGGCCCTCAAAACACCACAAAAGAAGAGCTGATATACAAACCTTAAAGGTTTTTTTTACTATAGGGAAAGTGCATCTCCTCCACTGCCCGTGTCTTGGTGTGTTGGCTGCAGTGGTGACGTCACATCAACAAAGCACATCATCGCTGCAGCCAATCACTGAGCTTAGCGGCTTGTGTTGTCTACCTATGCTATTTACAAGGGGGTGTGGCTCACAGTGTAGTAATGCTGAGCACCCTCATGACACGCCCCAGAGGATCCTGTGAGCATAAAATATAGTACTGGATAAAAAAAAGTCCATAGGTATGGACCGAATGGCGAATTAAAAAAAAAAAGGGGAAAAAAATCCTCAAGGGGAGCAGTGGGAATAAAATAAGAACAAAAATTGTTTGTTCTTGACTTGGCGACAGAACTGATTTTGAAGAGTGAGTGGAGTAGTGAAGATGTGTGTGCAGGCAGCCTGCGCCATCTAGTAAATGTATACAGACTGCGCCCACAGTCCATCCCCCATACCCCACATACTGACAGCCCATGTCCACTCCATGCCCCATATAGTGGCAGTCTGTCAGTCAGACAGTCTGTCTTTTCTTCTCATCTTCTAGTGAAGCTCTGAACCCCCTTACACACCTAACATGCGGCTGTTGTGCTGCAGACTGCGATCAATGACAGCACACCCGTATCAACTATTCTGGACTCCTCAACACTTGGCTCCTGGAGTAGTTGATAAGATGTGTGTTTTTAGGCTCGAGTAAAAAGCCCTTGCACCAATCAAAAAATTCACACACCCTTTTTCCGCCGAGCACTATCGACGGCAGAGGAAAAGTACCTGTGAAGGATAGTTTACAGCCCAGTTCTAGACCCGCTCTGCTCTGTTCTTACCCACGGAGGAAGGACCCCACCAACAATGTCCTTTTACCCTATGGGAAACCCCCTTTAAGCATCAATATTCTTTATACGTAGAGATTTTCTTAGAAATTACGAAGAAAATTACCTGATTTACCATCTTATCTTAAGCTTTGCTTAGCACTGAGGTTTCTATGCTAGGTGAGTAAAACATCACATCTGGGCTATTCCGCAGCCCCGGCACCCACGGTGTAGCCTCACTGTGTCAGATTGCAGTAAAAAAAAAAAAATAATTATAATAATGTGCAGCGAAGAGGAAGTTTGTCGTCATCTGCAGTTTGAACAGGAAATGAACTACTTACTTGATTTTAGAGGAACTTACATTTTGGGCTTTAACAGACTAACAGCCGTAACTCAGGTCAGTGAGAATTTACATTAATATTTCTACTGAAAATATCAATCCCTTATTTATCCTGTAAGGTAAGACGCTGTGCAATCGGTGATGTTACTTCTTAGCTCTAAGTGATTTATGTCTTGTACACATGGAAAACACACTACTGACTCAAAACTATCACATACTCTAAGATGGCTAATGGTCTTACACAAGGAGTGCGAAGAATTATGATAAGAATAATGATGTTCAGCCTACAGTACTGACTGTTCTATGTAACAATACCGTTAATAATATGCATTTATTATTAAAAGGTTGCTCCACTACTTTTATACTAAGGGTAAGTCATCAATATCACATCAGTGGAGGTCCAACACCTGGCACACCCAACTGATCAAATGTTCTTGGTGCCAGCAGCGGTCAAATGTTAGTTGTGGAGCCGAACAGTACGGTTCCTCAACTCTGTAGTAGCCCCTGCGGGGACCTGCAGTTGAAATTAACAAGAGTAGATCTGCAGTACCTGGCAGCAGCCTCTACAAAGTTGAGGAGCTGTACTGTTCACCTCCGCAACTGCTAACATCCCAGCCTCAACCCCGGCACCAAGAACAACTGGAGTTCAAGATGTCGGACCTTCACCGATCTGATATTCTTCAACTATTCCTAGGATAGGTCATCAATGTACAAATAGTAGAGCAATGCTTTAAGGGTATGTAATAGATATACAGTGGGTACGGAAAGTATTCAGACCCTTTTAAATGTTTCACTCTTTGTTTCATTGCAGCCATTTGGTAAATTCAAAACAGTTCTTTTTTTTCTCATTAATGTACACTCTGCACCCCATCTTTACTGAAAAAAACAGAACTGTAGAAATGTTTGCAAATTTATTAAAAAAGAAAAGCTGAAATATCACATGGTCATAAGTATTCAGACCCTTTGCTCAGTGTTGAGTAGAAGCTCCCTTTTGAGCTAGTATAGCCATGAGTCTGAGTCTTCTTGGGAATGATGTAACAAGTTTTTCACACCTGGATTTGGGGATCCTCTGCCATTCTTCCTTGCAGACCCTCTCAAGTTCCGTCAGGTTGGATGGTGAACGTTGGTGGACAGGCATTTTCAGGTCTCTCCACAGATGCTCAATTGGGTTTAGGTCAGGGCTTTGGCTGGGTCAGTCAAGAATGGTCACAGAGTTGTTCTGAAACCACTCCTTTGTTATTTTAGGTGTGTGCTTAGGGTCATTGTCTTGTTGGAAGGTGAACCTTCGGCCAAGTCTGAGGTCCAGAGCACTCTGGAAGTGGCTTTTATCCAGGATATCTCTGTACTTGGCTGCATTCATGTTTCCTTCAATTGCAACCAGTCGTCCTGTCCCTGCAGCTGAAAAACCCCCATAGCATGATGCTGCCACCACCATGTTCCACTGTTGGGATTGTATTGGGCAGGTGATGAGCAGTGCCTGGTTTTCTCCACACATACCGCTTAGAATTATCACCAAAAAGTTCTCTTTGTCTCATCAGACCAGAGAATCTTATTTCTCATAGTCTGGGAGTCCTTCATGTGTTTTTTGGCAAGCTCTATGCGGGCTTTCATATGTCTGGCACTGAGGAGAGGCTTCCGTCGGGCCACTCTGCCATAAAGGCCCAACTGGTGGATGGCTGCAGTGATAATTGACTTTTTGGAACTTTCTCCCATCTCCCTACTGCATCTGTGGAACTCAGCCACAGTGATCTTGGGGTTCTTCTTTACCTCTCTCACCAAGGCTCTTGTCCCATGATTGCTTAGTTTCGCTGGACGGCCAGGTCTAGGAAGACTTCTGGTGGTACCAAACTTCTTCCATTTAAGGATTATGGAGGCCACTTTGCTCTTAGGAACCTTGAGTACTGCAGAAATTCTTTTGTAACCTTGGCCAGATGTGTGCCTTGCTACAATTCTGTCTCTGAGCTCCTTTTCCAGTTCCTTTGACCTGATGATTCTCATTTGGTCTGACATGCACTGTGAGCTGTGAGGTCTTATATAGACAGGTGTGTGCCTTTACAAATCAAGTCCTATCAGTTTAACTAAACACAGCTGGACTCCAATGAAGGAGTAGAACCATCTCAAGGAGGATCACAAGGAAATGGACAGCATGTGACTTAAATGTGAGTGTCTGAGCAAAGGGTCTGAAGACTTATGACCATGTGACATTTAAGTTTTTCGTTATTAATAATTTCCGAAAAATTTCTAAATTTCTGTTTTTTTCAGTCAAGATGGGGTGCAGAGTGTACATTAATGAGAAAAAAAGGAACTTTTTTGAATTTACCAAATGGCTGCAATGAATAACAAAGAGTGAAAAATTTAAAGGGGTCTGAATACTTTCTGTACCCACTGTATGTGTGTAACGTGTGAAATGGATCTGAGAAACGGTTGGATCTATAACTCCGAAAAGTCAGTTCTTTATTTGTTAGAAGCAAGAAAAAAGGAGCTGGGCAACTTTGGCCAAATTTTGACGGTTAGATGACTGCATCTGAGTATCTCCAAACATCATATCTTGTGAAGTGTCTCCAAATGTGGTCCAAGTAAGGACAACTAGGAATCCGCCCAAGACCCATTGATTCGAAACCTAGAATACTGGTCTAAACTTAAAGAACGACTAGTACTGGTGTGTAGCCCTGGTGGTAGGCACACGCAGTACCCTGGAGAGTGTATGGCGAGACGGCAGTTTAATGCTAAATATCCATTCACTCGACACACACTAGACACACCCCTAGGGTAGTGGAGTATACTCTAGAGGGAGTGGTCAAGGTAGTAGGTGTTAGAGTGAGGAGTCTAGTTCCTGTCTTCGGGCAGTGAGGACGTGTGGAGTAGAGTCTAGACTTCTGTGTGAGAAGACGTTTGGAGGGAGGAAAGAGTCTAGCCTGCTTCATCACCAGTTCATATAGTGGAGTCTGGTATAGGTGTTTGGAATACACCTTAGTCTAGTCAGAGCTGTATCACCTTCTCAACACACACTGAGGAAAGAAGAAGTATTAGCACGGAAAGTCTTCAGCATCCCTGTCTAAAGGACGGTATCAGGTTCAGAGACGTGCTCCTGCCTGTGATAACTGAGCATCTGTGGCTAACTTCATTGGAAGGAAAAGGAAAGAAGTGACTGCTCGACCCTTGGCTAGTTTGAGTGCTTATGTTACCAGCGTGGACAAGGCGAAAGGCAAGTGGATTTATAGAATTAGTGCTTCAGGATTGCAGAAGTCCAGCACATTGCTACCGGTCACTGGGGACCGAAGGGTCACTGTTGTTTCAGGCACGGTGATAGGAAAACCAGGAATCTACCGGACCCTAGGTCGCGGCAGACAAGCCCCTTATAGTCAGTACGTAACTGGGGTCAGGGGGAGTGAAGACTTTGGAGTTCTGCAGGACAAAATAAGAATTCAGCTCCTTCACAGGAAGGCCCCTAACACTAAGCTGACTGGGCAGGTACAGCTAAAGATTAGCTGGAGATTTGAGGGAACTACGCTTCAGGCTGGTTGTACTCGTTTTATTGGAGTTAAAGGAGGCCCCTAACTTGTCCAGCTGCCGTCTCAAGATACACTCTCCTTGGATCAGCCTCCCTGGGACCTGCCTTATCATCTTGCAAGTAAAGGTATGGAAAGACGCTGACCGTGTGAGACTGTGTTCTTTATCTGCACTCGACTTCACAACTCACATAGACTTTGAGGGACCAGTCCCACCTGTAGGGGACCCGACATCTAGCTGCCTCACCATCCCCTCAGAGATCTACAGCAGCGCTGGTACTAATTACCAGAACACTACAGGTGGCGTCACGAACTGTATATAAACCTATCCCCTGTAAATATATCCCCAACATACGCCAGACCGCCCGGGCCACAGACCGAGCCACAGCTACCTGTGACAAAACCCCCATAGACTTCCATGGGCTCGGCTCTGAGTACCCCATTGCCCTGGTAATCCACAATTGTGGTGGCGGGTCGTTACAACTTGGCGTCACGAACAGGATGCGAAACTCGCGAAATTGCGAGCCCTGTGTGCCTAAAGACTTGTTTTTGTGAAAAGGACTGTTTGCACTTTTGGCGCCAAAATCGCCATTTTTGTCGCCATATTCGCGCCCTCAGGCGCTGGAGAAGAAGGTGGGCGTACCTTCGTGGGCGTCTACCCCCCTGTGGCGCGAAGAAAATGCCTGCCCTCTCAAAGTGCTACTACAACATGCGGTCCTGCCCTACAGCAAAGGAGGTCCGCCTCCTCTTCACCTTCCCTGCGAGGAGGAGGAGACGCAAACCCCACCTCCACGGAAGAGACCGGATGTCTCCGCAGAAAAGGAGAATCTTCTGGAACATGATGGAGGCAGGACGTGTGCAGCCGAGCGGGGCAGCGGAGGAAGGCAGGCCCCGTGCCCCCGCCAAGCTGCCATCGGCATCGGAGTCTTATGCGATCCTGCACCTGCAACAGGCGTTGTTAGAGGTTCAGGAGGAGAACTCACGCCTAAAGAAGATGGTCCAACCTGGACTGGAGGAGATTGAGAGACGCCGATGTAGACTGCTGCAGTGGCAACTAACGAACACGGCGTCCTCTCCCCTCAACGAACCCCCACGATTCCAAGTACCGAAGAGTCTGCTGCCCAAGGCGAAGGAGCAACCGGAGGCTGCCCCCGAAAGTACCGTTCCTGACCCCACCGGTGAAGCGGTGGAAGCGGAGGAGGTTGAGGAGGTACAGCCAATCCCGGAACGCCCGCCCGGCCAAGAGGCCGCAGCAGATTATCGGTCCCCGGCAGGGACACCGGAGGGGTCCTGTCCGTCACTACCAGATGTGGACTGGGACGAAATGGCGCGCCTGGATGACGTCGCCTACACCGCCCAGTGGGAGCAAGAATGGCAGAGTCGTGAGGAGACGAAGAGGCGCCAGCAGGAGGAAGAGCGGGAGGCTCAGAGGAACCGCCAGCGACAATATGCCGAGCTGATTGCCGACAAGGAGACTGTCCGTCGCGACAAAGGTACCTTACGGGAACCGCGGCGGCGGGGGTGTGTGACTGAGTTCCAGCTCCGGAAGGGCTGGGCTTTATCCATGAACCGGGCCTCTACCCAGCGGTCTTCGTCAGCAGGCGTGACGTGGAATCTCACCTGCCGCAAGGTCATCCCGGGAGGGACTTAGTGAACGGAGATATAGTCACCTATACGCGACATTGGGGAATGAAGGGGTGGTATGCCCTGAACGTCGCCATCGTCCGCGACCCCGTCCCAGACGCCGGTACCGTCACCATTGCCGCAGCGTCCCCGTCTCCAGTACAAGCAGCGTCCGGCCGTGCCCCAGCAGCGCCCCCTTCAAAGTCATCGCAACAAGCGACCCAGAGTGCATCACGAATTAAAGTCACCTCTTCATCGCAACGTGCGACGCAGTCTCGATCGCAATCCCTAACGCGGTCCATATCGCTAACAGTAATTGAGATGCAATCGGTGTCATGTGGAGAGACTGAACCAGTTGCGCCCCTGGAGGTTCGCACCAGAACTGTTGCAACCCAGACCCTGATCGCAGCACATGATTTGCTGGTCTTGGGATCAAGGGCCCATTGCGTTGTTCCAGTCCCCGGGGTGGAAGATGTAGTGGAAGGTGTATTAGTAGAAGATGAATAAATAGTAAAGAGTTGGTGAGATCCATATCGGGTCTACCATCAGTACTATAGCAAAAAGTTTAAAATGTTTTGAAAAAGTTTTGCACAGATTAAAAATAGTGAATATATATTTCTAATTATAGAATGCCCGGCTGGGTAAATGGTAATTGATAGATGATAAACAGTTGCACTTTGATAATGTGGTTTAATATGATATGTCTTCCTTTGCAAATGGACTTTTGAGGTTAAGGACTATGCTAACCCAGAACTTAATTGTAAATAGTTGCGCTTCGGTGCCCTATCTTGGTTTTACATAAACCATTACAACTTTGGCGTAACTACCTCTGAAAACAAAACCCGTATGGTGTGGCACTGAGTGAGGTCTGCAATTGGACGTCCTGCAGCCCACCCAGGACCCACGTTGAAGGTTTGGTGCGGGTCCTTCACAAGTATCTTGTATATTTATTGAATGCTATTTGATATTTGTATTTTTTTCTATAAAGTTGCAACGTTCAAGATTTCCTCACCTCCCGGATGGGAAGATGTTATTGTTAAATGTTGATTGCATAAACAAAATGTCTTTTGTATTTCACAGCCCGGGAGTGCTGTCGTTTACCATGGGGGAATGTGTAGCCCTGGTGGTAGGCACACGCAGTACCCTGGAGAGTGTATGGCGAGACGGCAGTTTAATGCTAAATATCCATTCACTCGACACACACTAGACACACCCCTAGGGTAGTGGAGTATACTCTAGAGGGAGTGGTCAAGGTAGTAGGTGTTAGAGTGAGGAGTCTAGTTCCTGTCTTCGGGCAGTGAGGACGTGTGGAGTAGAGTCTAGACTTCTGTGTGAGAAGACGTTTGGAGGGAGGAAAGAGTCTAGCCTGCTTCATCACCAGTTCATATAGTGGAGTCTGGTATAGGTGTTTGGAATACACCTTAGTCTAGTCAGAGCTGTATCACCTTCTCAACACACACTGAGGAAAGAAGAAGTATTAGCACGGAAAGTCTTCAGCATCCCTGTCTAAAGGACGGTATCAGGTTCAGAGACGTGCTCCTGCCTGTGATAACTGAGCATCTGTGGCTAACTTCATTGGAAGGAAAAGGAAAGAAGTGACTGCTCGACCCTTGGCTAGTTTGAGTGCTTATGTTACCAGCGTGGACAAGGCGAAAGGCAAGTGGATTTATAGAATTAGTGCTTCAGGATTGCAGAAGTCCAGCACATTGCTACCGGTCACTGGGGACCGAAGGGTCACTGTTGTTTCAGGCACGGTGATAGGAAAACCAGGAATCTACCGGACCCTAGGTCGCGGCAGACAAGCCCCTTATAGTCAGTACGTAACTGGGGTCAGGGGGAGTGAAGACTTTGGAGTTCTGCAGGACAAAATAAGAATTCAGCTCCTTCACAGGAAGGCCCCTAACACTAAGCTGACTGGGCAGGTACAGCTAAAGATTAGCTGGAGATTTGAGGGAACTACGCTTCAGGCTGGTTGTACTCGTTTTATTGGAGTTAAAGGAGGCCCCTAACTTGTCCAGCTGCCGTCTCAAGATACACTCTCCTTGGATCAGCCTCCCTGGGACCTGCCTTATCATCTTGCAAGTAAAGGTATGGAAAGACGCTGACCGTGTGAGACTGTGTTCTTTATCTGCACTCGACTTCACAACTCACATAGACTTTGAGGGACCAGTCCCACCTGTAGGGGACCCGACATCTAGCTGCCTCACCATCCCCTCAGAGATCTACAGCAGCGCTGGTACTAATTACCAGAACACTACAGGTGGCGTCACGAACTGTATATAAACCTATCCCCTGTAAATATATCCCCAACATACGCCAGACCGCCCGGGCCACAGACCGAGCCACAGCTACCTGTGACAAAACCCCCATAGACTTCCATGGGCTCGGCTCTGAGTACCCCATTGCCCTGGTAATCCACAATTGTGGTGGCGGGTCGTTACACTGGTAATGCCGGCTACGATAGGAAGGTCTCAGAACACATAGGGATAATAGTTTGCTGTGTATGGAGCTGCATAGCCGTAGACCGGTCAACATGGACCATTGTCCTCCACCAAAAATGCCTACAATGGGCATCCAATCTGGACCATTGAGTAATGGGAAGTATTTGGCCTGGTCTGATAAATCACGTTTCTTTTTACAACATGCTTATTGAGCTCTGGGCTTTGTCACAAATCGCAGGTCCATTCGCCGTAGGTCTCATTCAGATGTCAGTTTTTTTCATGTAAGAGAAAAACGTGTAGTGATGAGCGAGTGTGCTTGGATAAAGTGTTATCTGAGCATGCTCGAGTGCTAATCGCTCACTGCATGTATGAGGTTATCCTGAAGCTGAGGGTCTCGGACTAATAGTGATATTTGCATTGATATTGTGTTTTTTGTGGCTCTGGTTAAAGAACATGAAGTACGATGGTATGATAATATAATCGGCATCTAATTACAGTGGAGACATTTTTGCGGCATTTTCCATGAATAAATAATGAGGCTGTAGTAGTCTAGATCAATGCTAAATCTCTATCCATTAATCTATATTTCCAAATATAGCTTGAATACTTTAACGGTAGCAAAGACGAACTTAAAAAATAATAGCAGATGTATTTACATAACAGATCTACTTAATTAATTGAACGTTGTATCGTTAGCCCACAAACTATTATTACTGAAGCGTACCTTTCATATAAATCCTGTCATCCACCCACGACGACCTAAAACTATTTTTGGTGCGCATACCAGTTCAATATGCCCAGTTATCCATTTTTCTTTTAGTGGTTGTCTTCTCTTCATCAGCATTCTGCAAGTATTATTGGAACTAGGACTATCTTTAATTCACTTCTAAGCATGCAGTTGCTCCTGCAATTGTCTAATGGTGTACCTGCCCTGATAAAACTTTATCTTCTTATCAGATACTGTATTTTCTATCCCTTTATTATTACTATATATCAGTAGCACGACATTTCAGGGTCTGATAGGACGGCTACCCTTTAGGAAGCCAACTGATAAAATGAAATGCTGTAATATTTTTTGTGGTGAGATTTTGCAAGTAAGAATGTTTTTTTTTGTTTTGACGTGAACAGCTGTCATGCAATCAGGACAGTCAGCCATCTCCCCATTCCTGGTGGCAGGAGACAGAGATTCGTTCTCCATGGGTGGTACCTGCACTTATCAGACCCTTTGGGCACGTCCTGCAGGTACATGCTAAAAGGTGCCAAATGGGATTATACCCTTACCAACTAAACAAGTGATTTTCCTACTAGTACTTGCAGGAGTTACGTTATGTTCTTTTTTTCTTCCACAATAATTGCACAATTATAGCAGAAGTTAAAATAGGAAGTGTCTCTGCAGTCTGGGGAGATAAGTTGTTAGATAAAGTTTTAGTGGTTATGTCCTTAAATGTTATTATGGCATTTTTTCACCCATAGAAAGCAATGAGTAAGTATTTGCAAAAAAAAAAGCAGCTAAAACGCAGCAAAAACGTTGTCATCAGTTTTTGCAGCATTTTTAGTGGAAAAAAAGCTGATACAGAAGGATGTGAAACCCATTTATTTTTGTGAATCACCAAAATTTAAACCAAAATGTCTGGGTGTCCTCACCTAGCAGTTAGTATTAGTACAGTTTAATTAAATTAGTGATGTGTTAAACCAAACAAAGCCTGAGCAATTCAATGGCCGACCAATGTGCGAGAGTAAAGAATGGCCAACCAATGTGTGAAAGTAAAGAATGGCCAACCAATGTGTGAAAGTAAAGCATGGCCGACCAATGTGTGAAAGTAAAGCATGGCCGACCAATGTGTGAAAGTAAAGCATGGCCGACCAATGTGTGAAAGTAAAGCATGGCCGACCAATGTGTGAAAGTAAAGCATGGCCGACCAATGTGTGAAAGTAAAGCATGGCCGACCAATGTGTGAAAGTAAAGAATGGCCGACCAATGTGTGAAAGTAAAGCATGGCCGACCAATGTGTGAAAGTAAAGAATGGCCGACCAATGTGTGAAAGTAAAGCATGGCCGACCAATGTGTGAAAGTAAAGAATGGCCAAACAATTTGTGAAAGTAAAGAATGGCCGACCAATGTGTGAAAGTAAAGAATGGCCGACCAATGTGTGAAAGTAAAGCATGGCCGACCAATGTGTGAAAGTAAAGCATGGCCGACCAATGTGTGAAAGTAAAGCATGGCTAACCAATGTGTGAAAGTAAAGCATGGCCAACCAATGTGTGAAAGTAAAGAATGGCCGACCAATGTGTGAAAGTAAAGAATGGCCGACCAATGTGTGAATAATACCTGACCAACTTATTGGTCCTACCAGTGTGTGAAAATAAACAATGTCTGCCAATTCAATGCTCTGCCAATATCAGGCAATGATAAACTATGCCTGATCAATTCAACTCCCCCTGCTTTTTTCACATTTGCAATTGTGTATTTTTTCATGAACTCATATGACCTTTTTTGTTCAGCATAGTCACTATTTTTTCATACTTAAAAATATTTTTCCACTAAATAATTTGATCAAATTACCCTTTTCTTCAAAAATGTTTTATGGTTTCACACAGGGCCGGCGTCAGCACCCGGCACACCAGGGCCAGTGCCGGGGCCCTGAGCAGCGGGGGGGCCCACTTGCAGTCTGGCACCCCCACGCGGAGAGCGGTGTCAGCGCCGCCTGCTCAGGGCCCCAGCAGCAGCTGGCAACAATACTTACCTCTCCCGTGCCTCCGCTGCCGCAGCTCCGGGCTCCAGGGGGCGCCGGCGCTTCCTCTCACAGCCGGCCGCTGAATGACGTCATCATTCAGCGGCCGGCTGTGGCACAGAGCGCGGGGACGCTGAACAGGTAAGACGTCTCTGTGTGTGTGTCTCTGTGTGTGTATGTAGTGCGGTGCTTTGTGTGTGTATGTATGTGTGTGTGTGTGTATGTATGTATGTGAGAGAGTGCTTGTGTGCTGTCTGTGTGTGATGATGGCAGGCATTGCTGATAATGGGGAGGCATTGATGATGGGGAGAAGATGATGATGGGCAGGCATTGCTGATAATGGGGAGGCATTGATGATGGGGAGAAGATGATGATGGGCAGGCATTGCTGATAATGGGGAGGCATTGATGATGGGGAGAAGATGATGATGGGCAGGCATTGCTGATAATGGGGAGGCATTGATGATGATGGGGAGAAGATGATGATAATGGGCAGGCATTGATGATGGGGAGAAGATGATGATGGGCAGACATTGATGATGATGGGGAGGAGATGATGATGGGCAGGCATTGCTGATAATGGGGAGGCATTGATGATGATGGGGAGAAGATGATGATAATGGGCAGGCATTGATGATAATGGGCAGACATTGATGATGATGGGGAGGAGATGATGATGGGCAGGCATTGCTGATAATGGGGAGGCATTGATGATGATGGGGAGAAGATGATGATAATGGGCAGGCATTGATGATAATGGGCAGGCATTGATGATGGGGAGAAGATGATGATAATGGGCAGGCATTGATGATGGGGAGAAGATGATGATGATGGGCAGGCATTGATGATGATGGGGAGGCAATCATGATGATAATGGGGAGTCTTTCCACAGCGCCCTTTCCTGAGCTGTAACAGTGCAGAACGCAGTACAGCGCAGAGGGGAGGTCCATATTTTGTATGGAGCATTATATGGGGACCAGTATCCTGTATGGAGCATTATATGGGGACCAGTATCCTGTATGGAGCATTATTTTGGGTCCAGTATTCTGTATGGAGCATTATATGGGGGGTGACATCCTGCATGGGGTATTATATGGGTGATGAGGTGGAGACTGTGGTGCCCATAATATTGTATGGAGGACTGTATTGTCCGGTCTGTACTGTGCGCTGTGAGGATTTGGCGGTTTTTGAGCTATTGTACAATTTACAATAGATATCACTCATGTAATGGAAGAAGTGAAGTGTTTGGCATTGTACTGTACCCATATTTATCTGCTGTATCTGTGCATCATGAATCGTGGTCTGTGTTAAAGGGGCCCACTGAGGCTCTTTCGCCCGGGGCCCATAAAAACCTGGAGCCGGCCCTGGTTTCACATATGTCTTGCACTGGTGGCCTAAAACCTTGCATTGTTCATGCTTGTATGGTGGAAGGAAAGCTGAATCCTGAAAAACGCAGCAAGACAAGCAGTAAAAAAAAAGCAAAACATTCTTTTTGTCTGCAGCTTTTTTACTAGCAACAGATCATGTTTTGGCTGCAGAAAGAAGCAGCAAAAAAGCAACGTGTGAACATAGACAAATAGGTGCAGAAAATCTGCAACATCAAAAACTTTTCAAAGGCTCATCATGGGAACATAGCCTTTAGATTCTCATTGACCAGTCTCGAAATTTACTGAGTGAGCACACATCTCTCCAGAGTCTAAACAGCAAAGATTAATGAGATCTGCTGCAGGATTGGAAAGTTACTTTACTTTTAGTGCATATATAGCCACAGACAGTTTAGAGACGTCCTGAATAAAATTCCACAGATTGTTTCCCAGTATCCAGGTTGAGATCCAAACAAGAGTAAATTAAGACCAATGTGAACTCATATGTGATCATTAACATAGCACTAAAGTTAAAAGGTTATTCCCATCTTCATAAATGGGTACTGTCAGATAGTGCTGGTAGGAAATGAAATCGGGATATGTGCACACACGTGTACAAACCCGGTGAGTTTTTCAGGACAGAGACGTTACAGGACACGCAGGCATCTTTTGTTCTGAGATTCTTTTTTTGACATCTTTTCAGTTATTTTTTGCAGCGTCTTTTCAGTTATTTTTTGCAGCGTCTTTTGTGCAGCTTCTTTTTAGTTATTTTTTGCAGCGTGTTTTCAGCTATTTTTTGCAGCGTCTTTTCAGCTATTTTGTGCAGCGTCTTTTCAGTTATTTTTTGCAGCGTCTTTTCAGTTATTTTTTACAATGTCTTTGGCCTCCAACTTTTTTTTTAAATTTGCACTGAATAAACTAATAAGCAGCTTCCAACCAGAATCTGCCTAAGGAACAATCTTGTCTCTTCTTTTAACCGCTTTGCAGCATTGGAAAACTGAAACCGATAAAAGAATCTGAAAAGATGAAACATTTGCACAGTATGTCGTTTTTACTTTGCAGTATACAAGTTCCTCCTTTTGCGCTTTTTATCTAGCGTTTTTTTCAGGCAGATGGAGCCTGAAAAAGACACAGTGTGCACATACCCTCAGAAGTAGATGATCCCCCGCAGGCTCTGACAGCCATGTATATACAATGCTGTTTCATGAGTTAAAGCATCTTTCCTTATTCATTTCTAGGTTTCTCATCTCTTCAAATTATACTTTTTACTGAATGTCACTTAAACACAGGAAATGTTTCTTCTGAGAATGATTTTGGTGTTAGCACCGGAGAGCGGTTATTTATGGCACTCTACTGCCGGAGTATGACAACATGCATATAAATAAGAAGTTTCTCTTGGACTTTGTACACGTAACTGATCCAATAACGGCTGAAGTTCTGCTTTTGCTTGCTTCCACTTCTCTACAAGAAAATGAGTGGCTGGTGTGTGCAGGAAACTAAGAAATAACTCATGGACATAGCTGTGATTTTTAGATGTTGGGCTGTATCATAGCTGGACTTGGCAATGTTGGAAGAAGGCCAGGTTCAGACGGCCACTTTGAAAATTGGGCCAGTTGCGATCGTATATTCCGCATATGAACAGCTATCTGTGCTGCTCTCCGTGCTTGTTCATATTACAGCCTTAGCTATTATCGCATATATTATTCTAGTCCGTAAATCAACCAGAATAGTGCATACTGGGATTTTTTTTCCAACTCAGCCCTTCGGTGCCCTGGCACACTAGCTATAATGTGTCCGTGAATTCTCCGTGTGCGGTCCACGGTGCATACAAGGACTGAGTATACCATCATCTGCACGAGCCCGAAGTCTGAAAGCTGAAAGACCATTATAGACCCCGTTCAGATACGTTTTTCCTATAAGCCTCATTAGTAGTAGTAAAAAAAAAAATTGTGCTTTATTCACCCTTCTAGGGTCCAACATGGTGCATCATGTAGGCACGATTACCATGTGGGGCACTACGTTTGTCTGGGGCACAAAAAGAGCAGTATCTTAGTGAAAGTTTATATCTGGCATTATTACACTGAGGTCAGTGTGCCATTACTATATACGGTAGTTCTGAATTAAACTTGTATTTGAGGGCACAAGTCAAACGTGTGGCTTTGTGAAGATTTTGTGACTTTTGTTGCAAACAAAATGTTATTAAAGACATAAATAAAGAGCTTTTTTGACTTTGAGCCAAACCCATTTACCATGTGTGCCAATTTGAAGAATTTGACGCAAAAAAAAAATCAAGTGAATAGAACAAGACCAAAAAAAAAGTGACTTCAAAAAATTGTAAATTATGAATCGAGCCCAAAGTATCCTCCCAAAATAGATCCATAAATATATATATTTTTTAACATTTTAATGACGTCCCTGGTTGTAGAACACTATTGAGGTGGGGGGACTCCATGATTTTACATTGGGCCCACCAGTGTGTTATAAAGGCCCAGCTCTATGGTGTGCTATGGGGGCCACACATATGGCCTGCACCGGCATTAGATCTTTCTTCTGACGGAGCTCTCAGGCCAGAGACATGCTGAGAGCTGTCACTTCTCATCTTTCTTTAGCCTTAGGGAATAGTAAATTTTAATGGATTTGCCTGCCTAGCTATGCCATGATATTATTGGTATGCTCAGTTAGATTTACCAACGTTAAATAGATTATTGGTCTTTTTAAACATGTCAGTAATTTTTTGCGGAGCAAGTAGTTGCCGCAAAATCGCAGAGACATGTCCAATATTGATCTGCGTATCAGATCAAAATCTGTTCTGCAAGCCTATGGGTTCGTGAAAAAAATTGGACTTCACTCGGATATTATCCGAGTAGCGTCCGTTTTTCAAGGACTGCTAGGTACTAAAGGATAGACTTTTTTCTGTTTCTCATCTGAGAAGAACAGCTGAAACTCAGAGCAAATATAAATGGTAAAAAATGACCAACCTGATCAAACTTTGATGAAACCGATAGAAAAAAAAACATTGGTAAACCTCGGACTGATTTTCTCATATGTGAGAATGACTGACGTGAATGAGCCTTTATTCTGTAGAGCAATCAAAGGTGCAAAATCCATAAACTAGTCCTCCAACTTTGACTTTGTATTTTGTAGAACTTTTTGTATCGTGATTCACACATCCACATTTGACGGACCGAGTACAGACTACGATATACACTACTTCAGGCCTCCTGACCGGAATTTTACTGCCTCACGGGTACATTTGAGACTCAAATTTGGGTCAGGACTCGGTCTGTGGCCAGTCCATACGTCGCGGTCCGTACTCATACATCCCCATGCTACATCGCATTCTGGTACATTTTCTTTAAGACTTTTTGATATAAAAAACAGAAGGTAAATTGGGGACACAGCATAGTCACAAGTGAAAACAGCATTGTGTCTCTGATAGGTACCGTATACTCCTTTAAATCTCCAGAATATAGAAATTCATCCTTGGGTGCCTGGAGTCGGCACAGATTAATGCCAGCTGCAGGCTCGGTGCTCAGTAACCGGCGTAAGTAACTCGTTCTCTTTACAGGAAAAAAAAAGTGAGATGTTTTCTATCTCCAGGCCTGATCTAACCTTCTAAAGAACGGGACGAGTAACCTGAAGTGAACCTCAGGACAGATGTGCTGACCGTTACCCTACTAATACCCACGAGAGAGAAAATTGCGTGCACATACTTTATGATCCTTTGAATAATATTTTCGTATGCAATTTTAACTCTTTACAAATCTAATTTTAAGGTATCGGTAGTAAAATAGTAAAATGCACTTGTGAGCATTTATAATCTGAAAACTAGAGTCACAAAAATCATATTCCAAGTGATAGAAGAATAGAAGTGACCTCGCTCCCATAAAGAAAGAAAACGATCTCTTATACGGCCCATAATGTCCAATATTTTAACAAGCCTTGCAACTTGACGAAGGTTATCCAACAAGAAACCCATGTGTAGACAGCTGTTTGGGGGTGATTTTGAGCTAATTTACATATTTTTCCCATTGAAATTTGCTAAAAAAAACTCCATACTAAACATATTAGCAAATTTACTTTCTGGATCCTGGTCCACTGGCGATGTCCGTTGCCAAAATCCCTGGCACCCTCGAATTTGCCTGCCCGGGACAATGTTATCGTTGTGCCATGACTCACACATGACACCAGGCTGAATATACGGAAGAGGTGCCGGGAATGGCGGTAGCTAAGAGGGATCTCATCTGGAGGCCACAGACAACTCATTTGGCCTCTGGACCGGGGTCCTGTCAATCGATTCACTCATCTCTACTCCATACATAGTTGGTCTCCTTAAAGAGACAGCTATAAATACCAAGAGCTGTATTCGCCTGTCTTCGGCAGTCCGACAGAGGAAGCCTGGAGCTGCAGAAGGTGCACTGCTCCTCTGACCAAACGGAGCCAAAGTGCCATACTTTGACGTTCATTCTTGGAAGCCCCCTGATCTAGAATTTATTACCTATTCCTTGGACAGCGTCTTATTTCCAGAGGACCCCTTTAAGGAGAGAAATTCAGATTTAGGTGGTAATATCTGTCCTATCAACATTGTAGGACAGGTTTCTGCAAGTGTAGCAAGATGGCGTCTCTTTTCATGTACTACAATGATTACCAAAGTGAACAAAACAAATGTGACTTGTTAATTAAAGAGTTGCATCCATCTCATAATGAGTATTTCCGGATGGTGCTTGTAAATTTAAGCAATTTTACAATTTACTGCCTGTTAAAATTTTCACCCGTTCTTGGGATATTCATACTTTTATTTACAGCTCGTTGCTTTGGAGACCGACCACCGCTGGTCGACAGTAAAATCTGAGCATCAATTTCGAGCACTTTTATATTGAGCTTGTAAGAACCGTTTTGAAGCTGCCTCCAGCTTCAGCGTCGTGCTTGCAGGATAGACAGTGGTCGACCTCCTAGACCAGGGTTCCCCAACTCCAGTCCTCAAGGCCCACCAACAGGTCATGTTTTCAGGATTTCCTTAGTATTGCTCAGGTGATAATTGCATCACCTGCGCAATACAAAGGAAATCCTGAAAACATGACCTGTTGGTGGGCCTTGAGGACTGGAGTTGGGGAACCCTCTCCTAGACAACGAGTGGTAAGGAAAAGAGACATGTCCTCACTACCTATACGTATTATTATTATTATTATTTATTTATATAGCGCCATTAATTCCATGGTGCTGTACATGAGAGGGGGTTACATACAAAGTTATAGATATCGTTTACAGTAAACAAATTTACAATGACAGACTGGTACAGAGGGGAGAGGACCCTGTCCTTGCGGACTTACATTCTACGGGATAATGGGAAAGAAACAGAAGGTCGGGGGTGCGGCAGCTCTGGTGTGGTGGCGATGGCAGCTCTGGTGAGCTGTGGTGCCGGCGAGGCGGCAGCTCTGGTGGTGGCAGCGAGGCGGCAGCTCGGGTGGTGGCGGCGAGGTGGCAGCGAGGCGGAAGCTGGGTTGTGGCGGCGAGGCGGAATGGTTATTGCAGCTTTAGGCTTTCCTGAAGAGATGGGTTTTCAGGTTCCGTTTGAAGGATCCAAGGGTGGTGGATAATCGTACATGTTGAGGCGTGGAATTTCAGAGGATGGGGGATATTCGGGAGAAATCTTGGAGGCGGTTGTGTGAGGAACGAATAAGTGTGGAGGATAGTAGGAGGTCTTGGGAGGATCGAAGATTACGTGAAGGAAGATATTGGGAGATTAGTTCAGAGATATAGGGAGGAGACAGGTTGTGGACGGCTTTGTAAGTCAGTGTTAGTAGTTTGAACTGGATTCGTTGGGGAATTGGGAGCCAGTGGAGGGATTTGCAGAGGGGAGAAGCAGGGGAGTAGCGAGGGGAGAGGAGGATTAGTCGGGCAGCAGAGTTGAGGACAGACTGGAGTGGTGCAAGAGAGTTGACGGGGAGGACACAGAGGAGGATGTTGCAGTAATCGAGGCGGGAGATGATGAGGGCATGCACAAGAGTTTTAGTAGATTGAGGGCTGAGGAAGGGACGGATTCTGGAAATGTTTTTAAGTTGTAGGCGACAGGAGGTGGAAAGAGTTTGGATGTGTGGTTTGAAGGACAGGGCAGAGTCGAGAGTTACTCCGAGGCAGCGGATTTCAGGTGCAGGAGAGATCGTGATGCCATTTACCATAATAGATAGATCGGGTAGGGAAGATACATGAGATGGAGGAAAGATGATGAGTTCGGTTTTTCAACATTGAGTTTTAGGAAGCGAGAGGTGAAGAAGGAGGATATGGCTGATAGACACTCCGGGATTCTGGACAGCAGAGAGGTGACATCTGGGCCAGAGAGGTAGATCTGAGTGTCGTCCGCATACAGGTGGTACTGGAAGCATGGGACTTTATGAGTTGTCCTAGGCCAAGGGTATAGATGGAAAAAAGTAGGGGCCCCAGGACAGAGCCTTGAGGGACTCCAACAGAGAGAGGGCGGGATGAGGAGGTAGTGTGGGAGTGGGAGACGCTAAATGTGCGGTTGGAAAGGTAAGAGGCTATCCAGGACAGGGCAAGGTCTTTGATGCCAAGGGAAGAAAGAATCTGTAGCAGTAGGCAGTGGTCGACTGTGTCAAAGGCAGATGACAGGTCAAGGAGGAGGAGGATGGAGAACTGTCTGTTAGCTTTAGCTGTGAGTAAGTCATTAGTAATTTTGGTCAGGGCAGTTTCAGTGGAGTGGTGGGGGCGGAAGCCAGATTGGAAGTTGTCAAGGAGAGAGTTAGATGAGAGGTGGGAGGAAAGTTGAGCGTGGACATGCTGCTCAAGGAGTTTGGAAGCAAACAGGAGCAATGATATTGGGCGATAGCTGGGCATAGCAGTTGGGTCAAGGTTTGTTTTTTTTGAGGATGGGTGTGATGGTGGCATGTTTGAAGGCAGAGGGAAAGGTACCAGAAGATAGCGATAGGTTGAAGAGATGGGTTAGGGCTGGGATGAGCATGTTAGTGAGGTTGGGGAGCAGGTGGGAAGGGATGGGGTCAAGTGCACAGGTGGTGAGGTGAGATTTGAAAAGGAGGTGAGTAAGCTCTCCTTCAGTGATATTGGAGAGGGAGGTATCATACGTATCATACAGAAGTACAAGGAGATCGCTGGCTGATGTTAGGTGCTGCTGAGCAATGACACGGAAGTTACAGTTCCGCAATGTCTTCTTACAAAAGCAGCAAATTTCATTGATGAATGAAATGTCACGAATTTCGATCCAAGTCCAGAATCTTTATCAATAAAACCTGCTACTTTTGAAAGAATATATTGCGGATCAGTATCTTCTCTTCCACTGCTCATCAGGGTCCAACACTAACCAGAAGCCATTATTCTTGTCCCTCCACAGAAACCACCTGAAAATCCAGTCAGAAAATGTTCAAAAGAATGAACACAAGCATTTTTATGTAAAAAAAAGTCTCGCTGTTCATATGTTCAGGCTTTTGAGTGTCTTTTAAGTCTTTGGGTTTCTAAAAACGCCAAGCGGTTATGAGAAGTGACCTGACCATTCCTCTGGTGCTTCTCGCTCGGACGATGCTCTGTACCTTACAATTCAATAGAAAGTTCGAAAGATGCCTGGAAGGTGTCTGGACGACTTTTGGAGAGTTTTGCCACAGTTTGTATTTTTAAAAAAAATGCTAGTGATTTCTTTATTATTCAGTGGAGGGGAAAAAAAGACTGGAACAGAACAGTAAAATAAAAGGCATCGCAAAAAACATGAGGAAAACTCTCCAAAAGACCACCCGTAGGCAAAACACTGGAAAAATGCTCAGGAAACAACCTAAAAAAGGGCACCAACGGAGCTTCAGGAAAAAAACACCAGTTTCATGAAGTGTCAAACTATAAAAGATGTTGTGAGTGACCACATGTCCCAGGGAATGTGCCTGAGACGTCTTTTAGGCAACGGCGTTTATGTTGAGTTCTTTTCCGCAAAAGAAGCTTCAGGAAAATGCCGGCGGTGGCTTTCCTTAAAAAAGTTGTCCACTACTTTTACATTGATGGTCTGTCCTTAGGATAGGTCATAAATGTCTGATCGGCCAAAGTTCGACACCCAAGAACCCCCGCCGATCAACAATTCTTGTGTCGGGGGCGGCCGCCAGCAGGAAGTACTCACTTGCGGAGCTGCTCTATCTACTTGTAGTGGCCGCCGCAGGGTACTGTACATCCACCTCCTATTGATTTGAATAGGAGGCAGACGTGCAGTACCAAGCCTCGCCAACTACAAGTAGATAGAGCAGCTCCAAAAGTGAGTACTTCCGGCCGTCGACACCAATAACAGCTGATCGCTGGGAGTGCCGGGTGTCTGAACCCGGCCAATCAGACATTTATGACCTATCCTAAGGATAAGCCATCAATGTAAACGTAGTGGTCAACCTCTTCAAGCATCTTTTTGACATCTTCTCTGACATCCCCTGCAGTGGTGTTTTTTCTTTTTATTCTATGCATTAATAGTGATCGACTTTCAAGCAGAAAATGTGCAAAGGATTGACCAGTCATGTCATATGAACGGCGAAGTAGTGTTTTTACATTGCTGTGCCTATGTTCACTCCTTTTTGCCCCCTTTTTTTTTTTTTTCGGCACGTTCCAGACGGAAAAGAACCCCATGTGCACATACCGTTATTTAAGGGGTTTCTGCCTGAAAAACTTGTCATTTTTGAAAGCATCAAAAAACTCTCAGTTAATAAAGCTTTATACCAAATACCATAGAAAATACCATAGAAAAGAGGGGTGATGTTTCTAGAGGGGGGACCACCTTTTTTTTTTACAATCGTGGAGAATCCCCCTAAACTTTAAATAAACAACTTAACTTTCAGGATAAAAGATGAAATCTGTTCTAATGAAGCAGTCATACAATATTCTATAAATCACATGAAATTAAACAGAAGCGGCTTTATCTATCTGATCGGCGTTGTGCAGAATTGTGTTTTACATGGGTATCTTACAGACAGATGCGACATTGGGTCACAGTTTGCTTGTGCCATATTTTTTTCATCCTCTTAGTAACTTCTGCTAAACTTTCCTGAATGGCAGGATTGTTACTGGAGAGTGGCTGAAGTTGAAGAGGACTATTAATCTCTGCATTCCTCTTTCTGACCATATTCACAAACACTGCCGCATAGACAATGAGCCTCTATTACGGGAATTGCACTTTCATTTGTTTCATTTATAGCGAAATATGACTTATCAGCTTCAAGTATGCATCTCAGAAAGTACCCAATAATACAACCAAAACCACAATTCAGAGCCATAGCTAGGCTTTCCTCTACCCGGAGCTCCGCACTTGCCCTGTATTAAATCACCCAATCACCGTGGTCAGCTTTCACAATCCAAGTCCTAGTAGTTGTTATTGTTTCCATGCAATCAGTGCTTCTTATGTTATAAGTAAAGAGGTTGTCTGGGAAAAAAATAAAAGTTTCCCAAGGGTTTGGATCTGTAAAAAATAACAAACTTATTAACACTCACCTAGAACCAGCAGAGGTCGCTCCGTAGTCTCAGCTTACACAGGAATAGGAAATGTCACTGTCCCACCACTAGCAGGACCACTGTGGCCAGTGATTGGCCACAGCAATCAGGTGACTTGATCAGCATGTCTTGGTTGTGTTTCAAATGACCCGTTACTCAAGTCACCTGACCGCTGCAGCCAATCACAGCACGCAGTGGTCCTGCTGCTGGTGGAATGATGACATCACCTCTTCTTGTATAAGCTCAGATAATGGAGTGGTCTAGACTGGATCCAGGTGGGTACCAGTAGGTATCATGTAGTTTGCTATTTTTTAATAGCTCACAGCCCCTGGGGAACTTTTCTTTTAGTGTGGACAGCCCCTTTTAGAGTATTATGGTTCCGATTCATCAAGACCAGAGTTTTGTACTCCAGTCTCGATGAACAGTTCACTAGAATAAGATGCAGCAAATTTATGTGACTTGGAAGCATCTTTTAGCTGCTGTGTGCCACCTTCGGAAATGTATTCCAGTCAAAGATTGTGTCACGACTCTGTTGTCAGGTGTCCTAGGACCAGGGACTCCTTCCCTGCCCCTAACACTAGGGGCGCCCTAGCTCGCTTCGTTCCCCGTATTACTTCTGATGGTGATAGCTCCTAAATCCACCCTCAGACTGTACCCTTCCTCCTCCCAGGTAAGAGGGGAGTAGTAGTATACCGTAATACACCAACCAGACTAACAAGATAATACGAACAGGGATAAAGGAAAATACCAATCATACATATATACACACATAAACAACAGAGGTAAACACTGGGGAGTGGAGGATGAGGCTAAACCAAAGTAGGAGAAGAAAGGGAAATTATCTCACACCCAAAACCTAGAAACAGTCACAGATAAATTCACCAAACGCCTCCCCAATAATAACCACCAACAACCTCCAGCCATGCAGCATAAGCTTTCTCTGACAATGAGTGCTAGCCAGGACCCAGTTTATATAGGAGATGGGAGTGGCTAACAGTGCACAGCTGAGAGCCCCAATGCTCCAGGAGCTCTCAACAGAGCAGATTAACCCCTACACTGCTAAAATAAACTTGCACTGTTTAATATGAAGGTGAAGTGCTTCTAATCAGTGCAGTAGTAGGAGAAATCAGACGCTGTGGTCTTCTGACTCCTCTCTGTCGTGGTAAACCCGTGACAGATTGGAGTGCAATTCTTTTAAAATTTATACCGGTTTTGTTGTGTAAATTATGAAAGATTTGTCGGCTGTGCTTATCTACACCCACTCCAGTTAAGCTTCACTCACTTTGCAAAAAATTGATGCAGCTAACAAGGACTAAAAAATGTCCAAAGAATGTTAAAAGTTGTACAATTTTGAGTTGCATAAAAGATGCTTGGCATTTTAAGCAGTTTTACGTCAAAATTCTGTCCAAAAACAGCAAGGTCAATCTGCTCGTATATGTCTACATTATAACCCAAATAAACCAGCCCTTTTCTTATGAATATATTTAGCGTGATTGATATGGACAGTATCCTTTAATGTAGGTGATAACTTCAAAATTGGTGAGAATCTGACTGTTGGGAGCCGCACCCATTGCTAGAAAGTGGCACTTCTTAGAATGGAGAGGCAGTGTGCATGCTCCACCTTGGCTCCATTTATTCTCTACAGCACTGGCAGAGAAAACAGAATACAGCGCTCCGATAGTTCCCACAGAGAATGAACGGAGTGGCGGCTGAGCGTGCCTACTGCTGCTCCAAAGTTAAAGGGGTTGGCCACTACTTTTTTATTCATGGCCTATTTTTAGGCCAGGCCATCAATATCTGATTGGTGGGGGTGCCGAGTGTCAGCTCTCGGATGCTGCCAGAACACAGCAGCTCCATTGTTTCTGTAGTAGCCTCAGCTGGGTACTGCAGGTCCATCCTCTTTCGAGGGGGTGGAGCTGCAGTACCTGGCCATGCCTCCTACAGTTTTGTCGGAGCTGTTAGGTTCCAGCAGCTTTGAAGAACTTCCGACTGCTGCCAGCGCTGATAACAGCTTATTGGTGGGGGTGCCGGGTGCTGCACTGCCACTGATCAGGTATTGATGCCCTATCCTAAAGATAGGCAATCAATAAAAAAAAGTAGTGGACAACTCCTTTAAGTATTGAGTCTTATTGGCAATGCTTCATAGGAAATTAAAGTTTGCAAATTATCAACCTCTGAAAATTAATTTACACTCTGGATCTGGACGCTCCTTACAGCAGCCTGTATTCCGTCAGGGCGTATATAGCCAGAATGACATTAATTAGCAACAGTCAGAATAATCAGCTTTCATGATAATTAGTAATATATGTAATCACCATAGAAAATGATTTTCACATTGAATATTTAAAATTTCTGGAAGAAAATTTGGTTAGGATTACAATTTTAAGACTTTGAAATGAATCTGGTGAGAGGTGTGATTGAGCCGTGAGCCATGCTCTGTGTTCCCCTCTCTCGGGGAGGCCGGGGCTGTATCTTTTCAGTTAGTTCCTGTAGTTGAAATGAGTGTGCATCAGAGGAACAGGATGGCTGTGGGTTTGCAGTGAACACTAACCTTCCTGTTATAGCGTTTTTTTTTTTTTTTTACAGGAAGCCGGTATATGTGACGGGAAGCATTAGATATAAAAATGGCCTAAAGTATCAGCATTTTCAGTCTTCAGATTATCACTTTTTATCAGATTCCATAAATACATAAGTTTACATGATATTTTTTTTTCTTTACTGAAATGAACAATAGTGCAAATTTGGGGAAAACATGCTTGATCATCAAAGAATCCGCAGCGTGCTCATTCTTGTGCACAAAAGCCATACATTTTCACCCTAGATTTTATCACTTACAATGCCAAATCCATTTCAAAGTCCGCATGCGTCAAATATGTAAATTTTGTTGTGGACTGCATAGATTTGCAGTCTGTTACTACCGCTTTTGTCATGCTGTGTAGCAATTTTTATAGTGTGAACTTCTGGGCCAAAAACACTGTTGTCAGATGTGACACTAAACTCTATTGTGAAATATAAAATGCAAAGCGGTTTCGTTTGTAGGGTTTTTGTGGTGTTTTGGAAGTCTACATTGGTATTGTGAGCTGCAGGTAAAGAGCTAATAAGCACAATATTTAAAGAAGATCTATATAAAAATTATACCTCAACACCTCCTGACGAAGCTTGATGCGAAACGCGTGTCGGGTGCGTATTTCTTGAGGGGTGAGGTTCTCTCAATGTCCCTGTGACATCATTTTCTTATTTGCATGTATTGCGTTTTTAGGATACTTATATTGTATGCTTAGCATTTACTATTTTGGGATCATACTTTCGTGGTAGTATCCGTTTTCAATGCTGAGACAATATATATTTTAATTTTCTCCATCTGATTTGTCATGTACCTGTTTTAGTGGATGATGTCATGACTCTCAGATCGTTAGTATTTTTAATGTCTTAATTTTGTATATTCAACTATTTTTAATTATTATTTAATAAAATTCAGGAAATATATTTTGGTAATATAGTCAGCATGCTTTGGGCATGGCGTTTTTTTAAAGAATTGTTATCATTCTGGCTTTTATCTTGGAAAACACTTTACATACTGTATGTTATAAAGAAAAAATGCTGAAAAATTGTGTTTAAGGGAGCCAAATGGCAGCATTTTCTGATGCATGGCCATCTCCCACTTGCGTGTTTTACTGCAAATTGCTGCAATTATAAGCACAGATTACTGTGTGGAAATGAATGGTAAGTGGTAATTACCTTTATAAAAAAGAACCTCAGCCAAAGGCCTCATTAAAACATCTGCAGGGGAGAGGTTGCATACAGTAAAAAAAAATACAATTTTTTATTCCTGCGCTAAATTTGATTTTCATCCATTTCTGATCTGTGTATCCGTATTTACTATCAGTGTTGCATCCAGTTCTCTCTTATACAAAAAGATAAATTCCAACCTTGTTCTACCTATCGAACAGTAAAAAACAGACAGGACTTGGATGATATACAAATGGCATCCGTGTGCGATTTGTTCACTGACCCATTGTTTTAAATGGGTGACTTTGATCCAAAAATCAGATAAAAATCAGTCATGCATAAAACAGAATGGACATGTGAATAGCCCCTCTAGACAATAATGGGTCCAAGTTATAGCTGCGAAAAACACATATAGAACACGTAGCTGAATAACGGATGACTGATGTGGCCTTAAGGCTCATGCCGACATCCCTGAGACTTAAGGCTCATGTGGACATCTCTGAGACTTAAGGCTCATGCCGACATCCCTGAGACTTAAGGCTCATGCCGACATCCCTGAGACCTAAGGCTCATGCCGACATCCCTGAGACTTAAGGCTGATGCCGACATCCCTGAGACTTAAGGTTCATGCCGACATCCCTGAGACTTAAAGCTCATGCCGACATCCCTGAGACTTAAGGCTGATGCCGACATCCCTGAGACTTAAGGCTCATGCCGACATCCCTGAGACTTAAAGCTCATGCCGACATCCCTGAGACTTAAGGCTGATGCCGACATCCCTGAGACTTAAGGCTCATGCCGACATCCTTGAGACTTAAGGCTCATGCCGACATCCCTGAGACCTAAGGCTCATGCCGACATCCCTGAGACTTAAGGCTCATGCCAACATCCCTGAGACTTAAGGCTCATGCCGACATCCCTGAGACTTAAGGCTCATGCCGACATCCCTGAGACTTAAGGCTCATGCCGACATCCCTGAGACTTAAGGCTGATGCCGACATCCCTGAGACTTAAGGCTCATGCCGACATCCCTGAGACTTAAGGCTCATGCCGACATCCCTGAGACTTAAGGCTGATGCTGACATCTCTGAGACCTAAGGGTCATGCGACATCACTGAGACTTAAGGCTGATGCTGACATCCCTGAGACCTAAGGGTCATGCCGACATCACTGAGACTTAAGGCTGATGCTGACATCCCTGAGACCTAAGGGTCATGCCGACATCACTGAGACTTAAGGCTGATGCTGACATCCTGAGACTTAAGGCTCATGCCAACATCCCTGAGACTTAAGGCTCATGCCGACATCCCTGAGACTCGGCCTGAGCACGGACTGCAATGAATAAACTGTGTGAGGATTCCCCCCAAGCTCAACAGTTTCAATTCAGTTGAGCTATACAGTAATAAGCAGTATCTGTAGGTGATGGACTGCATGACTGTGTACTGTTGTTTACTTATAGTGAAGGTTTTATCACTAGGAGCTTATCACTGCTGAAACTAGCTGCGTCGTGCCAAGTCGTCCGACTTTGTCTCCCCCTATGATTAGCAGCTTGCTGTCAATATACGAGTACAATGTACACAGAAAGCCTCGTGTTGGCGGGGTCAGCTTTCTCAGCTCTACTACATGCTACATCTAAAAACTTTGATTGTGTCACAACTGTTGCACCCAGTAAACTAAGTGATGTATTGCTGGAATCAGGGTCTCTTTTCCTACATCATGCTGCTCTTAGACGAGATAGCAAAAACCTGGTGAGACTAATCCTTAAACAGAACAGATCTGCTTATTCACATGTATTAAGACATTTCTATGTATCTGGTTTTCTAAATATTCAGCAAAAAATAGGGCATATTGATGCATGTGCAGTAACGACATATTATTTTTTTCAGGTCCTGGAGACGGTACAGTGAGCCCAGTTGAAGATGCCGGTGCCCCCTCCCCACCTCCTCCGCCTACACTTGCACAAGTAGGTTTTTAAAGAGCATCTCCAACTAATAAACAGATATAGATGCATACAATCAGAAATTAATGCATTATTATGGTCTTAATATCCATTGAGCTTCTGGCAGGTGCTTTTTTTTCGCCTGAGCAAGTCTTTCTAGTAAGCTATAACGCTAATAGCCATATCTGTGCTGCAGGTGAAGAACTCGTGTACGGCTTAGTACTATCCAGCTCCATTGTGGACCCATATTACATACTACATCGGAATTGGAATAAAGAGCTAACTCTACGTTGCCCGGTATAAAAGATGGAAAAGAAGAACGATATCCAGGAATGCGGTTTATTAGTCAAAGTGTTTTGAAGTTCCAAACTTCTTCATCAGGACAAACCGCTGTGCCTGATGGAGAAGTTTGGAACTCTGAAACGCGTTGACTAATAAACCGCATTATTATTATTTATTATTATTATTATTATTATTCCTTTTTATAGCGCCATTTATTCCATGGCGCTTTATTTGTGAGAGGGGGCGAATATAGACAAGTACAATAAATATGAGCAATACAGGACACACGTAAGTACAGAAAGAGAGAGGACCCTGCCCGCGAAGGCTCAGAGTCTACAGGACTGGATATCCTTCTTCATTTCCATCTTTTATACTGGCAGCGCAGAGTTAACCCTTTATTCTGATGTTACCTTAGCCGTAGGTATGCAGCAGCCTTGAGAGATTTTAGTGATTGTGGTCACACATCCACACCAGGAGAGCACCAGTGCCTTCGGTCTCCTCATTTCTACTCAGATAAGACCCTATTGCGCTGATAGTTTTTCCAGTTTTCTAACCTCATGTAATAGACTACTATTTACCCAATCTAGATCTTGTGGATCCTAGAAATTACCGCACCGTCTATTCTTGTCCATCATATATAGTTGACATGATTGTGTTATTATGTGTAGGTATTCCGATATATATATATATATATATATATATATATATTATATACACAACTTTTTGCCTTTTCATTAAAAAGAGGAGAAAAATTATTCCACTCAACATCCTATCAGCCAGCAATCACAGGAAACACGGTGCACAAGAGCCAGGGGGAGAGTCAATCTCACACAGAAGGTGCCAAGGCAGTAGGGGATCCAAAACACGAGAATAGATAAATCAATGTTTATTCTACAATTGTTAAAAAAAAATGTTAAATCAACAAAATGATTGGGCAAAAGGTCTGTAAGACATGGGAATTACTACACGTTTCGAACCATGTGAACTCCCTGGTTCTTAGTCAAAAAGTCAAGTTATGACTTAGAATCAGGGAGTTCAAAGGTTCGAAACGCATAGCAACTCTCACCTTTTGGCTATCTTTTTGTGGAATATACACTGATGAAGCAGTTTTTAAAAATTTTGGACTAAACATTGTTTTTATCTATTCATGTGTGCTGGATCCTCTACCAGCTTGGAACTTGCTGCCTTTTGTATTTGTGCAATTTAGAGGGAACCTGTCAGGTGCTCCATGCCCTCCAACCGAGCAGCTTTCACATATGTCTGAGTAAATTCCCTGCCTGACCAGCCCTGTATGTTTTCGGTAAAAACTAGGTTGAAAAAAGCATTTATATTGGCCCCGTTTCCTATGCTAATTAGGGCTTTGACTAGTCGATGGGGCGTTATTTGCCCTAGGCTAGTCGACCCTCTTTCCATGTTATCACGTCCCTGTTGGCATGATATTATAATTTGCAGGATCTGGCGTCATCGTCAGCTTCTTCAAATCTCACGCGCGCCTCACATTTCAGCAGTCATTGTGCCTTTTTTTTAGCCAGGTGTACGCTTCCCAGCTTTAGAGACGCATTGCGCATGACCGGAAGTTCGGAAGCGTCACTGCCCTTTTGTAGCTGGGTGTACGCTTCCCGACATCAGAGGTGAAGCGTGTATCACTGGAAATTCAAAGCCATCTTCCGAACTTCTGGTCATGCACCCTGCGCCTCTGAAGCCTGGAAGTGGTCACCCAGCTACAGAGGGGCAGTGATGCTTTCGAACTTCTGGTCATGCACCTTGCACCTCTGAAGCCTGGAAGTGGTCACCCAGCTACAGAGGGGCAGTGATGCTTTCGAACTTCTGGTCATGCACCCTGCGCCTCTGAAGCCTGGAAGTGGTCACCCAGCTACAAAGGGGCAGTGATGCTTCCGAACTTCTGGTCATGCGCACTGCGCCTCTGAAGCCTGGAAGTGGTCACACAGCTACAGAGGGGCAGTGATGCTTCCGAACTTCCGGTCATGCGCACTGCGCCTCTGAAGCCTGGAAGCGTTCACCCAACTACAGAGGGTCAGTGATGCTTCCGAACTTCTGGTCATGTGCACTGCGCCTCTGAAGCCTGGAAGTGGTCACACAGCTACAGAGGGGCAGTGATGCTTCCGAACTTCCGGTCATGCACCCTGCGCCTCTGAAGCCGGGAAGTGGTCACCCAGCTACAGAGGGGCAGTGATGCTTCCGAACTTCCGGTCATGCGCACTACGCCTCTGAAGCCTGGAAGTGGTCACACATCTACAGAGGGGCAGTGATGCTTCCGAACTTCCGGTCATGCGCACTGCGCCTCTGAAGCCTGGAAGCGTTCACCCAACTACAGAGGGTCAGTGATGCTTCCGAACTTCTGGTCATGCACCCTGCGCCTCTGAAGCCTGGAAGTGGTCACCCAGCTACAGAGGAGCAATGATGCTTCCGACCTTCCAGTAATGCACACTGCGCCTCTAAAGCCAGGAAGTGGTCACCCAGCTACAGAGGAGCAGTGATGCTTCCAAACTTTTGGTCATGTGCACTGCACCTCTGAAGCCTGGAAGCGTTCACCCAAATACAGAGGGGCAGTGATGCTTCCGAACTTCCGTCATGTGCACTGCGCCTCTGAAGCCTGGAAGCGTTCACCCAACTACAGAGGGTCAGTGATGCTTCCGAACTTCTGGTCATGCACCCTGCGCCTCTGAAGCCTGGAAGTGGTCACCCAGCTACAGAGGAGCAGTGATGCTTCCGACCTTCCAGTAATGCACACTGCGCCTCTAAAGCCGGGAAGTGGTCACCCAGCTACAGAGGAGCAGTGATGCTTCCGACCTTCCAGTAATGCACACTGTGCCTCTAAAGCCGGGAAGTGGTCACCCAGCTACAGAGGAGCAGTGATGCTTCCAAACTTTCGGTCATGTGCACTGCACCTCTGAAGCCTGGAAGCGTTCACTCAACTACAGAGGGGCAGTGATGCTTCCGAACTTCCGGTCATGTGCACTGCGCCTCTGAAGCCTGGAAGCGTTCACCCAACTACAGAGGGTCAGTGATGCTTCCGAACTTCTGGTCATGCACCCTGCGCCTCTGAAGCCTGGAAGTGGTCACCCAGCTACAGAGGAACAGTGATGCTTCCGACCTTCCAGTAATGCACACTGCGCCTCTAAAGCCGGCAAGTGGTCACCCAGCTACAGAGGAGCAGTGATGCTTCCAAACTTTCGGTCATGTGCACTGCGCCTCTGAAGCCAGGAAGCGTTTGCCCGACAACAAATGCACAGTGACATTGCCAAATGTGAGGTGCGTGTGAGATTTACAGAAGCTGGCGATGACGCCAGCTACGGCAAATTATGTTATCATGCCCACAGGGACGTGATGACATGGAAAGAGAACTGACTAGTCTGGGGAAACTAACGCTCCATCGAGTAGTTAAAGCCCTAATTAGCATAGTAAACGGGGACAATATAAATGCTTTTTTAAACCTAATTTTTACGGTAAAATATTATACAGGGCTGGTTAGGCAGGGAATTTATTCATACATAAGTGAATGCTGCTGGGTTGGAGGGCATGGAGGACCTCACAGTTCCCTTAAAAAAGCAATAATGATATTTTCCCATATCGGTTGCTATTTCATTTGAAGACCCCTGCTGGTAGCTTTAGTAACTACAACAAAATATAAAGGCATAAATGTCTATTTGAATATAGCCACGTGCTATTAAGACACATACAGAGAGTCCTTAAAGACCGTGCACAAAAAAGATTTTTACTTATATTAGTGATTACTTTTAATTAATACAATTGCACTATGTTTTAGTCTGCAAACTTTATTCCTTAATTTATTTTCAGAAATGTCCTATCCCTCACCCCCCGATATACAGTTTGCAGTCTGATCCAATTTTCATTTTTTATTTTGTGGGAGTGTCTCTCCCAGTAATATAGGCTGAATGTGAAGTCTGTGTGTACTCACAGTAATATAGCCTGGATGTGAAGTCTGTGTGTCCTCCCACTAATATAGGTTGAATGTGAAGTCTGTGTGTACTCACAGTAATATAGGCTGGATGTGAGGTCTGTGTGTACTCACAGTAATATAGGCTGGATGTGAAGTCTGTGTGTACTCACAGTATTATAGGCTGGATGTGAAGTCTGTGTGTACTCACAGTAATATAGGCTGAATGTGAAGTCTGTGTGTACTCACAGTATTATAGCCTGGATGTGAAGTCTGTGTGTCCTCTCAGTAATATAGGCTGAATGTGAAGTCTGTGTGTACTCACAGTATTATAGGCTGGATGTGAGGTCTGTGTGTACTCACAGTAATATAGGCTGGATGTGAAGTCTGTGTGTACTCACAGTATTATAGGCTGGATGTGAAGTCTGTGTGTACTCACAGTATTATAGGCTGGATGTGAAGTCTGTGTGTACTCACAGTAATATAGGCTGAATGTGAAGTCTGTGTGTACTCACAGTAATATAGCCTGGATGTGAAGTCTGTGTGTCCTCCCAGTAATATAGGTTGAATGTGAAGTCTGTGTGTACTCACAGTAATATAGGCTGGATGTGAGGTCTGTGTGTACTCACAGTAATATAGGCTGGATGTGAAGTCTGTGTGTACTCACAGTATTATAGGCTGGATGTGAAGTCTGTGTGTACTCACAGTAATATAGGCTGAATGTGAAGTCTGTGTGTACTCACAGTATTATAGCCTGGATGTGAAGTCTGTGTGTCCTCTCAGTAATATAGGCTGAATGTGAAGTCTGTGTGTACTCACAGTATTATAGGCTGGATGTGAGGTCTGTGTGTACTCACAGTAATATAGGCTGGATGTGAAGTCTGTGTGTACTCACAGTATTATAGGCTGGATGTGAAGTCTGTGTGTACTCACAGTAATATAGGCTGGATGTGAAGTCTGTGTGTACTCACAGTAATATAGGCTGGATGTGAAGTCTGTGTGTACTCACAGTAATATAGGCTGGATGTGAAGTCTGTGTGTACTCACAGTAATATAGGCTGGATGTGAAGTCTGTGTGTACTCACAGTAATATAGCCTGGATGTGAAGTCTGTGTGTACTCACAGTAATATAGGCTGAATGTGAGGTCTGTGTGTACTCACAGTAATATAGGCTGAATGTGAAGTCTGTGTGTACTCACAGTATTATAGGCTGGATGTGAAGTCTGTGTGTACTCACAGTAATATAGGCTGAATGTGAAGTCTGTGTGTACTCACAGTATTATAGGCTGGATGTGAAGTCTGTGTGTACTCACAGTAATATAGGCTGGATGTGAGGTCTGTGTGTACTCACAGTAATATAGGCTGGATGTGAGGTCTGTGTGTACTCACAGTAATATAGGCTGGATGTGAAGTCTGTGTGTACTCACAGTATTATAGGCTGGATGTGAAGTCTGTGTGTACTCACAGTAATATAGGCTGAATGTGAAGTCTGTGTGTACTCACAGTATTATAGCCTGGATGTGAAGTCTGTGTGTCCTCCCAGTAATATAGGCTGAATGTGAAGTCTGTGTGTACTCACAGTATTATAGGCTGGATGTGAGGTCTGTGTGTACTCACAGTAATATAGGCTGGATGTGAAGTCTGTGTGTACTCACAGTATTATAGGCTGGATGTGAAGTCTGTGTGTACTCACAGTAATATAGGCTGGATGTGAAGTCTGTGTGTACTCACAGTATTATAGGCTGGATGTGAAGTCTGTGTGTACTCACAGTAATATAGGCTGGATGTGAAGTCTGTGTGTACTCACAGTAATATAGGCTGAATGTGAAGTCTGTGTGTACTCACAGTAATATAGGCTGGATGTGAAGTCTGTGTGTACTCACAGTAATATAGGCTGGATGTGAAGTCTGTGTGTACTCACAGTAATATAGGCTGAATGTGAAGTCTGTGTGTATCCAGAGTGCTGCTATCTTCATTACGTCATATGTCAGTACAGCTCCAATGCTGCACTTATTTCCTCTCCATATGCTTTCATCCTAGTCCGTAGCCTATTTTTTGCCCTTAATTAGATTTTACATGCTTTCTCCCCCCGTCAACTCTAGAGATTGGTGTGCAACTCCCTTCCTGCTGCTATCTTTAAAGGCTTATTCAGACAGATTCTCTGAAGAAAAAAAAGGGTACATGTCCATTTTTTATCTGATGTGAGAATCAAACACACCCAATCAAGTGTATGGGTCTACGAATAAAATGAATAGTGTTTTTTCTCTTGTGGGAGTGTTTCACTTAGTGATAAAGGCTAGATGTAAAATAAGCAAATATCCAAGTGCTGCTGCCTTCATTAGCTCATGCTTCAGCACAAATTCTACCCTGTACTTATTTCCTTTTCATCTGCTTTCTTCCTTCTCTACAACCTTTATTTCTCTGCCCTCCCTGAGACTTTACATGCTTTTTCCCCTTTGCACACAGTAGACATCAGCGTACAACCCCTTCCCCATTCCTGCTTCTATCTCTGACAGTGAGAGAAGAGCAGGGAGCCATCAGAAGAAGGAGTTCTGATGGATTTGTATGATTTTTGCAAAGTACTCAAATAGATAAAAGACTATTATTAATAAAGACTATTTATAAAATTACATTTTCTAGACGGGTCATATGTCTCAAAAAATATATGATGGGAGACTAAGGTGTCAAATATTGTACATTAATGTGGAATTGTGACTTTTTATGCAAATAACACCAAAACAAGAAAAAGCACGGAGGCAGAGCACACCACTGCAAATAAATACAGGATCACCAACAGCATGTGAAAAATCATATATTGAGACAAAGAAAGAAGAACATGCTAAAGCAGGGATGTCCAGAATTTGAAAAATAACTTCTTTATTCATGCAAGCTACAAAAATAGATGTATTCATTTATGTTGCAACTATTTTTAACCTGCATAAAAAGTCGCATTTCCACATTAATGTGCGATATTTGACAATTCAGTCTTCCGCTCTTTTCTAACATTGGGAAAGTAAGCCAATTATTATTTTGCATAAAATTCATAATTTGCAAAAAAAAATATTTGCATTGACTTGCGACATTTGACACATTGGTCTCTAGCTCTTAGCTCTAGTCGTTGCCGTAATTTGCGCCAGATTTATCATTACGGCACCACATTTGATAGTATTTAATGTTCTAATGATTACACTAGTGAATTGGCATAAATTATGCGGTTTTTGATCAATGTGTAAAGCTATGTTCACATGCACCAAAACCTGCAGCTTCTTTACTGCCATGAGAACAGGTTTTGCCTGCAGAATAAAAAAAAAACCGCAGCAAAAACGCAACGTGTGAACATAGGCCAGTATGTTTAATTGGATGATGTGTTTTATTATATCCACTTTTCCTTTATTTTTACGGTCTGTCTTCTGCAGGCAAATACAGAAAAGCCTGTTCTCAACAGATCGGAGCAGTCTGGAAGAAATGCTCTACTGTCTGATATCCATAAAGGTAGAAAGCTTAAGAAGGCCGTTACCAATGACCGAAGTGGACCGTCCCTGGACAGTAAGTTTACTTTACAAATAAAGTTAGGTTCAGTTTAGTATCTACAACACTTGGTCTTTGTTCACACCAGAATTAGGCGATTCCTATTCTCTTTCCCGCCCTAGAAACAGAGAAGCCGAATTCATGGGGTGGACAGATCTATTACATGATGGAAGCATGCAGCATAAAAAGGATCCTATTAACTATAATTGGGTCTTTTAGGTTTCCGTTCTAATATTAATTATTTTACTGTAAAAATGATGGACAAAAAATGGAATTGCTTAATGCAGGTGTGATCAGAGCCATACAATTCAGATAATTTTTATATATATTTTTTTTAGTACCGTAATTATATTTGATTGTATAATGTCTGCCTATGTACAATATTGATTGATTGATTTGATTGTTTAATGTCTGCCTATGTACAATATTGATTGATTGATTTGATTGTATAATGTCTGCCTATGTACAATATTGATTGATTGATTTGATTGTATAATGTCTGCCTATGTACAATATTGATTGATTGATTTGATTGTATAATGTCTGCCTATGTACAATATTGATTGATTGATTTGATTGTATAATGTCTGCCTATGTACAATATTGATTGATTGATTTGATTGTATAATGTCTGCCTATGTACAATATTGATTGATTGATTTGATTGTATAATGTCTGCCTATGTACAATATGATTGATTGATTGATTTGATTGTATAATGTCTGCCTATGTGCAATATTGATTGATTGATTGATTTGATTGTATAATGTCTGCCTATGTACAATATTGACCTGTTTTTGTACGCGCCGACATCTAGTGGTAAAATAGGCTACACTCAATATTGGTCCCAAAATAATCCAATTTTACGGCGTTTGAAATTAAATGCTATGTGTTTATTCCATTAAAGGGCAGAGAATAATAACAGGACAATAAGTTTATTGTGCTGCTTCAGAGAAGGCTATCCGCACACATAAGGACGTCTACATGTTATTTTCTGCCATATTTCCCTCTAGGAATGGAAAATATTTTTCTCCATAATAATATTTCACCTATGGAGCAGATTTTGCATTGGTCGTAGCTAATGGTTTTTAGATCTCTGCCTGCACAGAGTGGTCACAGATGGCTCCTGACGGCGATTCAGCACTTACGCTGATGTCAAGAAGAAAGAGCAGCTCTTCCGTTCTGCTCTGTTGACAGGGCAGCACTGCCGACGTCATGGTAAATGAGAGCCGGCTCCCTGCTGCCTAACTGCGGGGAGCCAGCTGCCATTCAGCATGACGTCGGAAGTCACACCCCATATACAGAGCAGCCCAGAAGAAGAAGAGCAGCTCTGGTGACGTCGAGCAGCTGAATCGCCAGCAGGAGCGGTCGGTGACTAGTCTGAGCTAATGCTGAGTATAGCAGGAAGGTGGTAGCTGCATCTGTTACCAACTACCTGTCTGTAAGTTTTTAGACCTATAGAAAAAAAATAGTACTGGACAACCTCTTGAGGCCGGTGTCACACTGGCGAGTTGAATTTCTCGCATCAACACCCGGCACGGCCGCACGCTCTCGGACCCGAGTGTGCGGCTGCATGTATTTCTATGCAGCCGCACACTCGGGTCCGAGAGCGGCGGCCGTGCCGGGTGTTGATGCGAGAAATTCGTGCGACTTACTCGCATCAAACTCGCCAGTGTGACGCTGGCCTTAACACTAGTCCCCTGCACATCACATTTCTGACTCCTTTTGTTCTTTGGGAGATAAGCTGCTGCCAGCAATCAGGAGCGTTCAGCCTATTTGAACACTCCTGTATATAAGAGATAGGTGTTGGGCAAATGATTAACCGACAGCTGTCTAATGTGAGTTAAAAGAGTTATTCCCATCTTCATAGATGGTTGCTATCAGCGCTAGTTAAAACAAGAACTTTTTCAATTTACTGTTTATTAAAGTTTGCAGCAGTTCTTGAGATATTAACATTTTTCTTTTATTTACAGCTTGTTGTCTGGGAGACCGACCACTGCCGTTGTGTAGCTTGTAAACACTGCGCTTAAATTGGCTGTGATCAGGAGGTAAAAGCACGCTCCTGTTATCCTGGTCAGTTTTAAAGCAGTGATTAGAAGCTGAATAGAAGTTCTGCTCATGTTCTGTCTAGCAGCAGTGGTCGGTCTCCAAGGCAACGAGCTGTAAACAAATATCTCAAGAACGACTGAAAATTTTTATAAACAGTAAATTGCAAAATTGCTTGTATTAACATGTACTATCCAATAATACCCATTTATCCAACTATACCCATGTATGAAGCTGGTTATAGTCTTCTGGTGTAGATCCAGAAAAAACAGATGGAGAAGAATTGAGAAGCGGGAGAATAATTGTGCCTTTTTGTATATGGAGTTTAGTACAGTGTATGGCAGCCACTGGTTTAAAATAGAGAAATGTTGCTGTATGACCATTTACTATTGCTTTTAGATGTAAAGCCATGTAATTACTTAATTCTTCTTTTTAATAGAGCCCAAACCGTCTTCCGGAGGCGGTGGTGGTGGAGGTATGGGAGGTGGTGGAGGCGGCGGTGGAGGTGGCGGAGGTGGGGGGTTCGGAGGATCTCCAGGATTAGGTGGCTTGTTCCAAGGAGGGATGCCAAAACTACGGTCTTCAGGAAGCCGAGAAAGTGGTAAGACATATCATGGTTTTGAAGCTTTATAATATATGAGTTCTTATTATTAGCTGTATGCAAATGAGGCTGAAGTGCTATGGTAGATCTGAAACCATAGTCGCTCCAGCTCTATTCTTCGTCAAGCGTTGCCATCTCCTTTACTGACAGCTTCTATGTAAAGGAACCATCAATCAAGTAGGTGATGGGCGGGGAATAGAGCCGGAGTGACAGAGGCTTCAGATCTACCGTAGCACTTCAGCCTCATTTGTATATGAATTCAACTGACGATTTATAAGTAATGGGGGAACAGACTGGCCATATAAAGGTATTGCTGGACTGGTCTTTGAAAGAGCTACATGCACATATAAATAGTTTGGGTCTTGGAATCTTGCTAATAGATTCCCTTTAAATATCTTTGTAACAATAAATTAGGATTATTTATTCTTTATGCAATTAACCATCACATATTGAATATGATTTAATGTTGTTTGTTGTTTTATGTTGTAATTTACTGTTGGCTTATTTATTTTTTCATTCATGGACCTTATTCTTTTAGAGCCGTCAGGAAGCAGAGCACCAATCTTTCCACCTGGTGGACGTATGACATCTCCTAGACCTTTTACTCCACCAAACACCTCTCCAAGAGGACCTCCACCAACAACGGGAATAAGGGCTCCTGCTTTTGAACCTCAAAGAAACCGAATGCCTCCACCTCCTAGGAATGATTTTAATTCCAGGTCAGATCATGGTCCCCCTGCAGTACCAAATACACCTAGACCAATAAGTTCAAGTCTTCACAACAGAGGTCCACCTCAAGTACCAGCTCCAAATAGGCAAGTGAACCCACCACCCATGGTTCCATCTGCATCATCTCATAAAGCACATGGATTTGGAGGAAACAGCAGACAATCTCCAACAATTCCTCCACCTCTTCCATCCATGAATAGACCATCACTTCCACAAACACCCACTAGGCAAATGGATGACAGGCCTCCTCCTCCTCCTACAGGAAACCGGCCTCCTCTTTCCAGAGATTTTCCCCCACCTCCACCTCCCTCAAAACAATAAACCACCTGTCCCCAACACACCTAGACCGAATACAACTTCTCAGGGACCACCTCTTCCTCCAGGGCGGCCTGGGCCTCCTCCTTTACCACCTACCCCTTCTAACTTTGATGATATGCCAAGACTTCCTCAAAGAAATACATCTTTGTCAACCCTATGTGCTGCGCCGCCACCTGTCCCACCTACTGTACGATCAGGACCACCACCTCCTCCACCGTCAATGGATAGGCCTCCACCGTCAATGGACAGACCGCCACCTCCAGTGAGAGAGCCATCTGGAAGAGCAGGTAAATGTTAAAAATGTATGTGTTTTACATGTATACCGAATGAAGCACAGATAAAAAGGATCGGTCACCAAGTCTGTTTTAGTAAATATATGGATTTGCCATAAAACAGCAATTCTGGCCCATTTTTTATTATAACGCTATATTGTGCCAATCCTCTGTTATCCGTACTAGAAATATAAACTTAAATTGGATGTTAACCCTTTCCTTTGTCAAAGGGGAGGGTGTCCCTACACAGTCTAAGACTGGCTGCACTGATTGGACAGTGTCAGAGGATGCAGGATACACCCCCAACTGGTAACACCCAGGTGTCATTTTATATACTTCTAATACAAGAAACAACTTGCCTATTCTGATAGCTACTACTCAATATGCAACATCAAAAAATGAAAAAGAGAGCTATACTGTCATAAAAATATTGTTTTATTAGTGAAACATTAAAATTTATTACATGAAAATTTTAAAAAATGGAAGAAAGTATATACTGACCCTATATTGATATCAGAGATATAATCAATTCATTTCAAAAAGATAAAAGTATATATTATAAACATAAGGTGCAAATAGTGCAAAACCTGAGCTGAAAACCAGCTTCTCAATAATTAGTAATATCACTTGTAGATTAAATTGATAAAGTGCAATGAGTGTAAATTTAGGACTAGAGAAAAGCGTACACCAACACTAAATATATGGGATCAATATAGATGCTGCTTGCAAATTAGATGAAGCAATTTAGTAGGAATGAAATGTCCATAGCAAAGTACCTCCTTATGCATCAATATATACTGTATACTGCTAAAGGAGTGCAAAGGGGGACAGAGCAAAAAATTATTAGCAGCTGAATGTTAGGTCATATGTACCTCCAGTGTGCCGTGGCACCCCAACGCGCGTTTCGCGTTAAGCTTCTTCTTAGGGAGCGTGTCCCCCTTTGCACGAAGGAGGGGAGAGTGAAGTAAAAAACTGATTGGTCACTGTGATCGCGTGACACAACAGTGTGGCAAGATCCCTGGGAGAGACAGTGCCAACACCACTGGAACTGCATGGGAGGTGAGTATAAGTGTTATTTTACTGGGATAAAACATAGGGCTTAAAAAGGGGGTGTCCGAGTAGTGGACAACCCCTTTAAAATGACTCATTGTGCAGTTCGCAATAGACAATGCACACACACAAACACTGATGAAGAAAACACGCAAAAAAAATCATACTTTAAACTTTAAAAAAGACACAACTTAAAAGAAAAACAAGGCGCAAATGAAAAAAGGTGAAAAACACCCAAAATTAGACAAAACATGGCACATATGCAATACTGAATTGGGCCAAAGACTTTTTTTAAGTATGTTGGCTGCAAAAAAGGAGTAAATGGGCAGTACTTTGTGCGTTGCTAAGGTTTTGATTTATAGATATATTGCCTTTTCGGATGGAGAATGGTCAGCCATCATAAGAAAACAATTCTGCCCAGGAATGCAAAAAATATAAGTAATTACGGTGTAATGTTAATATTATCATGACATGGAATTAAAAATAAAAAAATGAAGATGCAATCATTTTGTATTAATGACAAGCAATGCCAAGTCCTGCATCTCACTCAGTACCTTGGGGTAATATATTGAATACATAAGTGTGAGCACACTAACCATTAACACAGGCAGTCATCTTGCGGTAATACAAATTTGCTGCCAAATGTACAAGTATAATGCCGCTAACTCCATACGTTTGATTCCACCAGGACAACTTCCTCCACCTCCTCCGGCCAACAGAAATGGATTCGGTCATCGAGGGTCACTGGGTCTTCAGCCTCCTTCAAGACCTGGAATGGAATCCCCCAGAGGTGGAGCCACCAGACCTCCACCACCTCCAGAAAGGCCCGGATTGGGACCACTGCCACCTCCTCCACCACCTTCATCAATGAGAAATGGTTTCCAAGACTCTGGGGAAGGTAAGAATCAAGTGTTTCATGAATACTATTCTCTTTTAGCATCTCGGCGCAAATGGACATCGGTAATCAGATGTTCTATTCACCTTGTACCTGAGAAAGCATTTGGTGGTGCCCATTATAAATACACATGCCTGGTTATTGTACATGTTAGTCATTTTTTGAGGACAGTAAAGATCCCAGTACACATTGAATGAAAATGGGACCATGAACGTTTGCTTATCGATGACCCGAACACATCACAGACTGCATCGAGCAATGTTGGATTTGCAGCCAGCGGTGAACATCGGTTGAAAAAGTACACCGCTGTTTTGAGCACTCACCACCGCTCAGTGGTCACTCAAAAAGAATGTTTGATGAAACAGACAGCGATCATTCGTTATGGCTGAAATTGGCCATTTCGATTACGTTTTATCTAATGTGTATGGGCTCCATAAAGGTTGGGGGTGGCTGATATGTTTCTTTATTAACCCATCACGTAATGATAGCCGCACACACTTGTGTCTGGGCATCTGCCATAATTGTGTGATTTGTGCCGCCCCAAAGTGGGGATTGAATAATTCACTTGCCTTCATAAGGGTGTCTACCCAGTCTTCTCACCAGATGTGAAGTTGTTGGTTGATACAAGAATAGTGGGACTTGACTAATTTGCATGAATTGATTGTATGGGACCTTAATTTACAATATTTGGTTACTTTGGAAATCTGGACAAAAAAAATTTAAGATAAAGTCTTGTATTGTGTACATGTAGAATATGGAAAGTATGATATATCAAAAATTTGGTATATACAGTGCTTTGCGAAAGTATTTGGCCCCCTGGAACTTTTCAACCTTTTCCCATATATCATGCTTCAAACATAAAGATACCAAATGTTAATTTTTGGTGAAGAATCAACAACAAGTGGGACACAATTGTGAAGTTGAACGAAATTTATTGTTTTTTAAAATTTTTGTGGAAATACAAAAACTGAAAAGTGTGGCGTGCAATATTATTCGGCCCCTTTAACTTAATACTTTGTTGCGCCACCTTTTGCTGCGATTACAGCTGCAATTTGCTTGGGGTATGTCTCTATCAGTTTTGTACATCGAGAGACTGAAATTCTAGCCCATTCTTCCTTGGCAAACAGCTCGAGCTCAGTGAGGTTTGATGGAGATCGTTTGTGAACAGCAGTTTTCAGCTCTTTCCACAGATTCTCGATTGGATTCAGGTCTGGACTGTGACTTGGCCATTCTAACACCTGGATACGTTTATTTGTGAACCATTCCATTGTAGATTTTGCTTTATGTTTGGGATCATTGTCTTGTAGGAAGACAAATCTCCGTCCCAGTCTCAGGTCTTTTGCAGACACCAACAGGTTTTCTTCAAGAATGGTCCTGTATTTGGCTCCATCCATCTTCCCATCAATTTGAACCAGCTTCCCTGTCCCTGCTGAAGAAAAGCAGGCCCAAACCATGATGCTGCCACCACCATGTTTGACAGTGGGGATGGTGTGTTCAGGGTGATGAGCTGTGTTGCCTTTACGCCAAACATATCGTTTGGCATTATTGCCAAAAAGTTCGATTTTGGTTTCATCTGACCAGAGCACCTTCTTCCACATGTTTGGTGTGTCTCCCAGGTGGCTTGTTGCAAACTTTAAACAACACTTTTTATGGATATCTTTGAGAAATGGCTTTCTTCATGCCACTCTTCCATAAGGGCCAAATTTGTGCAGTGTACGACTGATTGTTGTCCTATGGACAGACTGTCCCACCTCAGCTGTAGATCTCTGCAGTTCATCCAGAGTGATCATGGGTCTCTTGGCTGCATCTCTGATCAGTCTTCTCCTTGTTTGAGATGAAAGTTTAGAGGGACGGCCGGGTCTTGGTAGATTTGCAGTGGTATGATACTCCTTCCATTTCAATATGATCGCTTGCACAGTGCTCCTTGGGATGTTTAAAGTTTTGGAAATCATTTTGTATCCAAATCCGTCTTTAAACTTCTCCACAACAATATCAAGGACCTGCCTGTCGTGTTCCTTGGTCTTCATGATGCTCTCTGTGCTTCAAACAGAACCCTGAGACTATCACAGAGCAGGTGCATTTATACGGAGACTTGATTACACACAAGTGGATTATATTTATCATCATTAGTCATTTAGGACAACATTGGATAATTCAGAGATCCACAATGAACTTCTGGAGTGAGTGCTGCACTGAAAGTAAAGGGGCCGAATAATATTGCACGCCCCACTTTTCAGTTTTTGTATTTCCACAAAAATTTCAAATAACCAATAAATTTCGTTCAACTTCACAATTGTGTCCCACTTGTTGATTCTTCACCAAAAATTAACATTTGGTATCTTTATGTTTGAAGCATGATATGTGGGATAAGGTTGAAAAGTTCCAGGGGGGCGAATACTTTCGCAAGGTACTGTAGTAAGAAAGTTGAAAGTAAATTTTTTTTATATTTTATTATTTATATATTACAATGGAAAGATTGGTAAATCACCTTCCCCATTGTCTTCTCTCAGTTCCTCGACAATTGCATTAAGGCACGAATACTCGTGTGGTGACAGCTTTTCTTTCCAACCACCCAAACACTTTAAGAAAGGATCAGGTCTGTGGAAATTGAAGCTTTTCAATCTCTTTCTACCCTTGACATGGGTGTGACATCTGCCATGGCCTGAGAGTTGTGACCAAAACATTAGTTGATTTTCCGGTCCCACTGAAGTAATCATATTTAACAAAATGTTGGATTTGTCACCATGATGTTAGTTTACAAAACTTATAGTAAACACTAAAATAACTTTTTTTCATTTCATTTTTTTAAAGATGAATGGGAGAGAAGGTTTACATTTCATCCATTTTCTGATCTGCCACCGCCAGAGCCTTATGTACCATCAAGTAAAACCTACCCCAGTAGACTTGTGAGAGGTGAAAGTCGAAGTAAGTATCAAACTGTTACTGTCACGGGTTTACCGCAATACAGAGGAGCTAGAAGACCGCAGAGTCTTATTTCATGTAATCCTGCACTGATTAGAAGCATTTCTCCTTCATATTAAACTGTGCAGATTTCTGTTAGCAGTGCAGGGGTTAAAATGTTCAGCTTAGAGTCTCTGAAACTTTCCTGCATTGATGATCTCAGTTGATCAGTATTGACCACTCCCCTCTCCTATATATACTCGCCTATGGCAATCTGAATTGCCAGTGTTAGTCTTGTACTGCCTGGTGTGGAGTGGAGATGTTGGTTGTTGGTAGAGGCATTTGGAGTGTTGATCTGCGATTATTACTTTGTGAGTCAGCTGTGTGCATATCCTCATCCTCTCCTATTTGGTTTACCTTCCTTTTCTCCCTGGTGATCCCCTCTGTTGTCTGTGACTGCATATTTGTATGTTTGGTGTTTTCATTTATCCCTGTACGTCCTCCCTTGTTAGTCTGGTTTGTGTATATACATACACTATTACTCCCCACTTCTCTGAGTGGGGGCGGGGGACAGATATAGGGCTGTTTCGGCAGGTCTGCAAGGTACATGGCCCCGGCATGTTCACCATCAGAAGAAATCCGGGGAGCAGGGATAGCTAGGGCGCCCCTAGTATTAGGGATAGGGAAGGATCCCCTGGCCCCAGGATACCAGACAGTGCAGAATGGGGGTCTCCTGATCTCTATTTGACACTGCAATAAGTAGTAGATGAAGTGGACTAGCTGGGCATGATTACCGCTCTCCAGGGTTTTCAACTTGACTTTTTATTTTTCTTGACAGATTATCAAAAAATCACGGACAGACAATATTTTTTACGGTCACATTGGAAAACTATGAAAGTCATTATTTCCATAAGTGATACATGCCTACGGGCCATAATTCTGATATGACAACATAAGCTGCATTTATTGTGAACTGTAAAATGATGATAACTACAGTCAAAATAATCTGTAGGGGTTCCGATAATTTGAACTTGAAAAAAAATCAGGAACACCATAAAAAAAAATTTATGGACAGAGCAAAAAAGTTCCCAATTTTTACGCACTGTCCTGGAATTACAGGACGCCTGGCAACCCAATCGTTTTCTTCATTGTAGTTTTATGGGCATAGTGAAATGTTGGCCATTTAAGAAATGCACCTAAACGACGTATAACTGAAAAGCCAATTGCATCCATGCTCTCTTCCTTTTATTCTAGGTGGCTCTACCAGAAAAGAGAGAGGTGCTCCTCCTTTGCCTCCAATACCCAGGTGAACCAGTTCGTCCATTGCCATAGATCCATAGATGTCTGTAAAGATCAGAGAAGAAACATTTGACTTTGATGCACTTGTTGGAATTTTGTAAAAAAAAAAAAAAAAAAAAGACCACATGGGACCATGTGGGTGACTATGTATGGACATCACAGAATACAGGTGCATTGTACTTTTGGGTGAAGCCCGTTACCTATTACCTACCAGGCTGATCATGCCGTTATCCAGAACAAAGGAAAGGAATGAAAAACAAAACTATTATCTCCTATGCCTACAACGGCAGTTTATATCAGTACGGACGCCACTAATGTGGGGTCTTATAAAACTTCAGGAAAGACTTTCCTATTTTTAATGCATTCAGTTCAAGTATGAATTTATTCTATTGTCTGAATCAGGAAAATATATATTTTATTGTTCAGTTTAATTGTGACGGTAAACAGTAGGTCACTTAGTACGCTGTCTTATATTACCTGTGCACATGCGTTCTCATCTAATTACATTCCTAGAGTACACGGTGCTCTGTCATAAGTCGGTTATCAATAATATGGGTGTGGATCTAATTTTGCACTGTGTGCATCATATATGAAGACATTGCATTCAATTAATATAATTCACTTACTATAAGAGTAGGCGTTATAATCCGAGTAATTCTCTATATCGGATTCTTCTTTCCCCCCCCTGACTTATAGTAGCATTGAGTAAAAGCATTGCTAAGACAGTAATAGTAATTGACACAGTGGTTCAAAGAGGACCTGTCACCAGGTCATAAATGGACAGTTTTTGCTATTATTTTATTCCCATTCTTCCCCTGAGAATATCTTTTTTTTCCCTAAATCTGCCATATGGTCCCAGACATATAAGACTTTTTATTTAGTGCTACTCTTTATGGTCTTTACTTAAGGGGTTGGGCTCACATGATCCTCAGGGGCGTGTGTTTACATTTCTCTGCATAATTACCATGTGAGCCACGCCCCCTTAGTAAACTTTATAAAAAGCCTCATATCTCTGGAACTATATGGGGGATTAAAAAAAATCAAAATAAAAAAAAAAAACAATACTCAGGGGAGCAAAAACTGTGAAATTCTGTTTAAGTCTATCACCATTTTATTACTGGTAGAATCTTGTATGTACCTTATCTAGAAATATTTGGTAACCAATATGGATACTATATTCAATATTTTCAAGTGGTTGTCCAGTACACTAAACCCCTTGTGAATGGCTTCAGTTTATGTCACGTGAGCACTGCGGCTTATCAGTGGATGCTGATGGGCTACAGCCTTCCTAGTTCGGGCTGTAGCGTTCACCTGACAAACAATGCTACGAGACGACAAGCGATGCAGCGTCCCAGTTCTGGAGGAAAATTGTAGTGAGCACACTGAGGTAATTCAAAAGGGGTTGCCCAATAGTGGACAACCCCTTTAAGATAGACTGTATACTGCCCCAACTGCAAAATGATCATCTGTTATTCCTGGGGAAACCTGGCACTAAAACCCCAATTATTTAAAGAAGAATCTATTAGGATGCAGATGCGTCAACTTTATTAAGAGATTTCCACCTGTTACCGCATGCAGAGTAAAAAAAAATGTACTTAAGGGATTGGAATACATTTGTCATAATTTGTCACTTTTGATAAATTGGTCGCACTGCACCATGCCTCCATCCTAACATGGGATAGGACTGGCCAGACTTGGTGTAATAGTGAGAAAAAGTTGATTAACTATGAGTTAATTTTGCAACTTTCTAGACAGTTCTACACCAAAATTCTGGTGCAAATTGTTTGATGAATCGGGGGCTAAGTGCTCAGTTTACCTACAGCGTCACTACAGGGGAGACTATCCATTGCCCAGTGCCTACTGAATTAATTGTCAGAGTGAGAGTTGCTCTTTGCAACCATTGTACACATTGGCCAAGAGATGAGGACCACCCTCTACTAACTCAGATTATAATAGGTTCTCTAAACTAGTCAACTATTTAAAAAAGGAAGTTACCGGAGTAAGCGTGTCCTCCGCCAACCAGCTAACCAAAATTTTTGATATTGGGGATATGTTGTCCTTTGATTCGCCCTTCGAAAGTCCACCTAATGTATCCAGTGCTTGTGGTCACACACGCTCAGTAGCTCACGTCCTTTCTTGGTTCCTCTTATACACGGGTGGCAGAGTGATTCCTCCAGCTATTACGCAGGCCAGGAATTAAAGATCAGGGCTCTAGATACCTTAGGTGGATTTCTTTTAAATTAATCCAACTGAAAAATAGCTTTGTTTTGCACAAAACTAGTAAAGTTTATTTTTGGGGCAACCCCGTTAAGCTCACAATGAGCCCAATAAAATTATCTATTTTGGATTCTAAAAAAATAGCGTAGGTGTTTAGTATGGCCTGGTCACTTCCAAGTTCCAGGAAGTTTTACAAAATTCAGAAACAAAGGCATGAGCATTGTTTTATTATATCTAGAGTGAGTAGCGCAAGTGAAATATGATTGTAAAGAGGGCCTTTAATATCATGGGAAACTTTATAAAGTAAAAAGAGACCAAATTATAACACTTTATTAAATATTTATAATTAGGAAAGGGGAAGAATGTTCTCTTTAATTTAGAAATAAAAGCTTGGGCCCTTTAAAAGGAGGCTGAAGTCAGCTCTCTGCTGTATCAGTATCTTAACAGTTGTGTAGGACTTCCTGCCTCTGAGATAGGAGAGACCATTGTGTGCAGCATTTAAACACAGGGGAGATCTGTGCTGTTATTTTTGTTCATGCTGCATATACTAATGTGCAAAGCAAGGTAAGATTGTTTCCTGTGTATTATGGAGTAGAAGGGAAGAGATGGTAGAAGAATCAGCTGCAAAGGTAAAACCTATCACAGTAGCTCAGTGTATCTGCTGTGCGTTCTGTGTGTGTATGTAGTGAGAGACTCAAGGCCTCCATACACATTAGACTGACAATGATATTGACGGGTTTGGCTGACAGTCTAATATGTATGGGGTCCTCCAAACTGATCCCCGAAAAATTATTTTTGAGGATAGAAGTATTTGGCATGTCCAGTATAGGAGTGTACTTTGTCCTCTAAAATATGGCGAGAGGAGGTTCTCATAGATAACACTGGAGTGCTCAGCCAGCTGAGTGCACCTGTATATGGGAGAGCCAGGGCTGTTAGTCAATCATTTAAAGTATAGTGAAGACTTAAGATAAACCTTCTACAGGCAAATATTTGCTTTTCTTGCAGATAGACCCTTCTAAGTAGCTACATTTGTGCTCAAAAGTTTATATTCCCCAGCAGAATTTTTACTTTCTTGGCCTTTATTCAGAGAATATGAATGATAACACCAAAACTTTTTCTCCAATCATGGTTAGTGGTTGGGTGAAGCCATTTATTGTCAAACTACTGTGTTTTCTCTTTTTAATTCATAATGACAACCCAAAACATCCAAATGACCCTGATCAAAATTTTACATACCCCACTTCTTAATTCCGTGTATTGCCCCCTCTAACATCAATGTCTTTTGTGGTAGTTGTGGATGAGGTTCTTTATTTTCTCATATGATAAAGCTGCCCACTCTTCTTGGCAAAAAGCCTTGAGTTCCTGTAAATTACTGGGCTGTCTGTTACAGTAGTTATTTGTGGGTTTTTCTTTGCACCCCAAACAATTTTCCTGGTAGTTGTGGACAAAATTTTTGTTGGTCTACCTGACCGTGGTTTTGTTTTTACAGAGCCCCTATTTTCCATTTGTTAATCACAGTTTGAACGCTGCTGACTGCATTATCAATTCCTTGGAAATCTTTTTGTATCCCTTTCCAGTTTTATACAGTTCAACGACTTTTTCCTGGAGATCTGTTGACAATTCTTTTGCTTTCCCCATGACTCACAATCCAGAAACGTCAGTGACTGGATGAAAGATGCAAGAGTCTGTCTGGATCCCAGAAACTCAGTTTTTATGCACACACACTGATTACAAGCAAACAGGTCCCAGGTGAGGATGTTACCTTTAGTAGCCATTTGTGTCAACTTCTGTGCATGTTATCAGACCAAAATTACCAGGGTATGTGAACCTTTATCAGGGTCATTTGGATGGTCATTATGATTTAAAAAGAGAAAACACAGTAGTTTGACAATAAATGGCTTCACCCAACCACTAACCATGAGTGGAGAAAAAGTTTTGGTGTTATTATTCATATTCTCTGAAAAAAAGCAGAGAAAGTAAAAATTCTGCTGGGGTATGTAAACTTTTGAGCACAACTGTATGTCCTGTTCTTGTAGATTAAACCTTTAGAAGCAGTTATGTCCTCTTGTAGTTTACCTTTGTAGAAGAAGATGCATCTTGCTCCTTTATTTGTTTTGCATAATACACAGTGACAACAATATCAATATTCTGCATGAAGTAAAGTTCAGGATTTCCACCTCATTTGCGTTTTAATGGTCGGCAGCATGCTAGGATGCACTGGTGAATTAATTCACCATATTTGTACTTCACGTTTGGGGAATTTTTGATTAAAATACGTGAACCAATTCTCCCATTGTATTCTGAGTACATTGATTCTACAAAACAGTGAATCAGGCAAATGTATTTGTTCGCCCTAAATCCTTTCCAGATGCGAGAACAAGGCTTATACATTTCCATTCTGGTGCGTGTTGCATAGAATCAATACCCCGTCTTCCCCTCACCCCCACATTGTTGGCATCTCACCAGATTTTGCCTTCACTTTGGTAAAAATAAAAGTAAAATCTGCATCCCTGTAATACTGGGAGAAATCATCGGATTTGCTAATGACTCATATTTGAGAAAAGTCTTATAAAAAATACAAAAAGAAACAAAAGGTGAAGTTATAAGAAGTGCTGGGTCCTCCAGATATATACTCATAGTAAAAGCTTTTGCTTTGACAAACTTACACAGATTCTGCCTGCACACACTATTTTTAACTGTGAAATGAATTTGGTACAAGATTCTGTGCACCTAGTAATTACCGATACCCGTCTTCTTACATAGACCCATAGTTATAGCCAATAATACTGAATATAACAGCAATAAACTCTAAACAATATACTGTATAATACAATGTCATAGATATTTATTAACATAGTGTCAAGCTTGTACTATGCAGTACAACAGATCAGTTCATCAGCAAGTTCACTGGATACATTCCTGTATTTTCCCCAGTTTTTGAAAGAAAAAAAAACTTCTTTAAACATAATTATACTCTATAGTTCTCCTGCAATGGTGCTTATAAATAGGTCATTATGGCAATTTTCCAAGTTTGGAAACTGTAGAATGGGGTTTCTCAGGTCATTTTTCATTTCTTCTAAACTATGTATCACATCAAACTGTTCCTGTAGTTTCCGAAAACTTTCAGAAAACTTCTGACAAATGCAAAAACGAGCACCAAGAGCTCAACTAAGCGCTGGGATCTTTCAACTCTGATCAACTTTGCTTGGCTTTCCGCATGAGACATGAGCAGACCAGTGAACAGACTAATATACTTTCTATGGATCCGTACACCATTACGTGTGGATCTGTAAACAGATTGGAGCCGAAGGAGTACACAGGGCACATTTGGACACTTCTGCCCCTTTGTTTCAGCATTTAGTGCTGGTCTCAGGAGTCGGACACACAACATGCAAAACGGTCACTGACACATACGAAAGTTTTCTGAAAAAGTTTCTATACAAAAATATCGGGAATAACTAACCAAACAATTGGCCAGCAGTACTTTTATCAGTATTTCTGAATATGTATACATACAGTTAAATGGTACGGTAATTAAACCAAAAATGTAGATAGTTTGGATAACTGCAAAATACAGGCTTAATACTATGTGATGGTTAATACCATAAATTGAGAATGTCGGCATTAAACCGGCTCGGAATGTAATGTTGGTGAGTAAATTGTTGTGCTTCACTTTATGTCATTGTCACTCACTCTGCTATTATATCAGGACGTACGATGCACAGATAGCAGACACATTCAGCGAGGATGTGACTGATCAGCGGACGGCTTTATTACCAAAGAATTCTGTTTTTGGGTGAATAAAATACAAAAATCATAAATAGGCAGAATATATAATCACATTGTATTAGTTTACATTTTGAGTTTACGTTTCTAAATGTTTTTCTATAGTTTGTGAGTTTTTGGAACAATGAGTTTTTTATGCTTTTTTTTTCCACAGCCTTTGTACAATAACCGTTTTATAGATCCATGTTCACATTTACTCTCTGCTGAAATATCATGCAAATCTATATTAGTTTTATTTTCTTATATAACTTAGTGCTTTTATATTTGCACTAGAAATGTAAATTGGAACAAAATTACAATCCATTTTTCACCCACATTAGTTGCACAGTTCATTTGTTGTACAGTGTGCATATATATATATATGTGTGTGTGTGTGTATACGGTATATATATTGTTTTTTTTAAACACGTTACATGTGGTAGCACATTTATGGGGATTTCATATCATGTTACGACATAAGTTAGATTTCTTACTCTGGAGCCTTAGGCACTGTATGTTTTGCTCAGCAGCCAGTGAGAGGTACCAAGATACAGTATAATGATGCCACGTAGCACCATATAAGTAGTGAAGAATAGTGGCATATACCTCCGTAATACAGCAAATGCTTAAAGGAGTTGTCCATGACTTTAACATTGATGACCTATCCATAGGATAGGTCATCAACATCTGATCGGTGTCGGTGCAACCTCTGTCACCCAATCGCTCAGCTGTTCTTGGTGTCGGTCAGAACTGACCAGTTACGGAGCTGCACAGCACAGCTCCGACTACTGTATAGTGGCCACGGATGGGTAAGGCACATCTGGGTAGACATTTGGGTAGACGTGCAGTACCCAGCCGTAGCCTGTGGGGTGCAGCTCCGTAACTGGTCAGTTCCTGCCGACACCGAGAACGGCTGATCAGCGAGGGTGCCGGGTGTCCCACCCCCACCGATCATACATTGATGACCTATCCTAGAAGTCGTGGATAGAGATGACCGAATTTGTTCGGATTCGGTTCTGAATACGATCGGAATCGAATATTGTTTTTGCAATATTTGTCGAAGACAGCAGAACGTCATTAGGGTCAATGGGAGTAGAAATTACCGAATATATTCGGAACCGATCTTAAGACATACATTCGGCACAAATAGTGTTCGAATATGGCTCGAATATGTCAAAATCAGATTCGGGGACAAAATCCGAAGAAATTCGCTCATCTTCCACTATTTTTAGAATAGCACTTATTTTATATACCCTATTTAATTGTATCTAGAGAAATAGGGTTGGGTTTTATACCTTTATACACTTCTGGCTTAAAGGGGCATTTTCAAGTTTGGAAGTTGGTGTTGGGATCAGTGGGGGTTCCATCAGTCGGGAAGTTAGACCGTAACCCATGAATAGGAGACACCTTCCAAATGTTAGAATACATCTTTAATGCCAAAAATAAGTAAAATAAATGGACATGACGTCTATAGTTGCTTATTTCCTATGAAGGTACAACATGTAGAATACATTAAAGAGAGATCAGCTTGAAAAAAGAAACTGCTGAAATACTCCATACTTTTATGTGTCATCTTCAATTAAACAAAATCTTTAAAAGAAAACTGTACTTTCATCAATCCTTGAATAAATCAATAGGACAAGTGAACAGGAGATAAATTGTAATTTATGTCAGAGATTTCTGCTTCTTTAGATAATTAAGAGTCCCTTTTTTTCCCTCCGCCTCCTGAACTCACCAGCCACTCTGAAAAACAGCTTAAATTCATCTTAGTCAAAGCAAAACAGACAGCCAGGTTACCCAGAATATTGAAATATATGGAGAGAGGTGGTGGAAGAGAGGGGAAGAGCAGAGAGAGGTAGAGAGACAGATTATGCTACAGTGTAACTCGAAAGTAATTTATCTAATCCCAGAGCTGGATTCCCAGCTACACAGCTTAGTGCTGCTGTATATTGTCTTCCATGATGCTGCTGCTTCTGTCTGTGAACTACGAACGGAAATCAGAGCCAAAATCCTTATATGTGTGCTGCGTATGGGAGACATCATAGCAGCTTGTTTCCTCCATCCACCAAGCTAAGAAAGAGATAGATCCTGCAGAGGGGAAAACCGATGAAAATGCAGGATACAGGTCATATTGTGACCAGAATTTGTGTATTGCTGATGCATACACAGGACAGTTTATGCTGAAAAGTTACTCGAATATACACTTACCCTTTAATACTTAGATTATTTCTGGTTTCACTTTAGGAGACACTTTATGCTGATAATTAGAAAGTAATCACCACTGTATCAACAGTATTATCAATTACACTCTTGGATTCAGAAAACGGGTGAGGGTGCTTTCACATTGTGGTCAGGCACCTGTTCATTGGTCCCATCGGGGCTACGTCAAAACCCCTGCAAAATGGGATTCGGGCGTATGCGTTGATGGAGCTATAGACTATAATGGTGCCGACAGAGGTGTGCACTCTCTAAAATGATGCACGACAGAGCGCACGTTCGCTCTGCCAGCACCTTTATAGTCTATGGCCCTGTTGGCGCATATGACCGAATCCCGTTTTGAGGGAGGGTTTGGACATAAGCCCAGACAGGACCAACAAATAGGTGCATGAATGCAGTGTGAAAGCACACTAAGACAATTGGTTTTCCCTCAACGCATTCCTTAAATAAGCTTACGTTTCTCAATCTTTTGTCCCTGCTGGATTAATACAGCTGAGAACTATCCCATATGCAATCAGATTAAGATATTTAACAGCTAATTGTCATATTATACTAGTGTACCTCTGCATCTTAACGTGAAACATAATATCAAAGGATCTCAGGATGGAAATAAGGCTGCAACAGACTGGAGCATTGAATCTGTGGATAACTGGTATAACATCTAGACCCACTGGTATAATACCCTGGTATAACATCTAGACCAACAGGTATAATACCCTGGTACAACATCTAGACCCACCCGAAGTACTGTGCCAAAGATCTATGGAGCTGTGTGTGAGCTTGGGGATCAGGATGGTTACATTCAGAATACAAATTGCTACTATATACCCATCTCTATAATAAGAGGAGTAGTGATGAGCAGAGTGAGAAAAGACAGATAAATGAGGCAGAGCTTGATTCACATCTACACAGCTCAGTAGTGCTCTATATATTGATCTATATGCTGCTGCTACTTTTCTCAGTGTTCTAAAAAAAAGAATGAAAAGCAGGAATCCCTCTCTGCGTGCTGTACTGTTTATGGAAGGCATTATGGCAGATAGTCTCCAAACTCCAGCTCAGAGTCAATTGCAAATTAGAGAACCTGCAGAAGGGAAAATCTGGTGAAAATACAGGATACAAGTCATAGAATGGCCAGAAATAGTGTTAATTCCTGATGTGCACCCACCGGACAGCTTATTCAGGACAAGTTACTTGAAAGCACAGTTACCCTTTAATTACCAGGCCCTATCCAGTTTTCACTGCCTGTGTGCGATAACACTGGACAGGGATCCTGTTGCTGTGATAGCTTGACATTGAGAACATGGATATTGATATACAGTGGGAGTACCTATATTGGAAACATTAATGTGCTTCTGTTACTCTTGCACCTTGTACTAACCATTCATACCAATATCCTTTTAGGTACAGTTTTTTCTTCTCTAAAAGTGAATCTTTTTTTTTTTTAACTTTTTTTGGATGACCCAACTGCTACAGGTTCTTGGTTGGATTAGGATTATAGATGCACTCTCCAGGATTCATTCATTGTGGTTAGAAACTCACATATATATTTGTTAGCGCTGGCGCTATCACTATGTTCAAAAGGAATCGCTATTATAAGATGTAATGCATTTAACCATTTGTCTGAAGTGTTAAGAATAAGTAAAATGTACGATTATCTCTAGTAACCAAATTATACTTGCACCAAACCTACGTTCATACATATTTTAGTTTGGATATTTATATTTTGATCATGTTAGCAACATGTAAACTATTGTACGGAGATTGAAAAAAATAAAGATACGTTCAATAGGTCAACCTGAGTTCTTCAAAATGTTCTTCCACAAAAAGGATACCTATATCATGTTCTTATACATAGAAGATACTCTGAATTATGTGATGCTTGCACCTCTAATAAAATGGAGCAGGAGGCTCCAAAAGATTAAAATAAATGGTACTACTATAAAGACCTTTAAAAATGCCCAGTGTATCCGCTGACACTTGTGTGATTTTGGCATCTCTCCAATATGTCACCCCGCAGCCAGTCATTGGCCTCAGTGATCACTTTCATAATCCCCAGTACGACCAGAAACTGGCGAAGTGGTCATGACAAGAAAACAAGAGTCCACTAAAAACTCAGAAAATGTGGCACTGGCATGGTAGGCATTCATAAAGAGGTTGTCTGGACTAAGGATACAAGTCTGGATTCACTCTTTGTGACTGCAGACTTGTGAACCCTGTGTATGCTCTGCGCAATGCGAGGATTCCCGCTGCCAGGAGTGGGTGGTCATGTGACCATAAGTATGTGATTTGCATAGTTCCAGCCACATTCAGACTAGACGTGTCCAGCCTCGCTCAATACACTTGTGTTAAGCGAGGTCGTGCACGTCTAGTCAGCATGTGACAACATGTATGCATACTTGTCCGCCGCAGTCACCAAACATACTTCAAGAAGCCCCCAGAAATGGATGGGAACAAAGCGCTGGAGAGTTCTGAAGTGGCCAGCAATGAGTCTGGATCTAAATTGAACACCTGTGGAGAGATCTTAAAATTGCTGTTGGGAGAAGTTGCCTTCAAATATGAGAGACCTGGAGCAGTTTGCAAAAGAAGAGTGGTCCAAAACTCCCGCTGAGAGGTGTAAGAAGAATGTTGATGGGTATAGGAAGCGATTGATTGCAGTTATTTATTCCAAAGGGTGTGCAACCAAATATTAAGTTGAGGGTGCCAACAATTTTGTCCGGACCATTTTGGGAGCTTGGTGTGAAATTATGTCCAATTTGCCTTTTTTTTCTCTTTTTTTTTGTGTTGTTCCAATACAAAGGAAACAAACGTGTATAACAAATCATGTGTAATTGCAATTTCAAGGGTGCCAATACTTCCGGCCATGACTGTGCATTTAATATAAAAACCTGATTTAAACACGTTGTGAAAGCATTTTGTATAACATTACTTGTAGGTATTTGTACAAGATGATAAATGCTGAAATATTGTCACTGTAATTTTTAGCAGGTTATATTCTCTTTTTATAAATCTGAATGTAATTCATAGATATGGTATGATCAGACCATGTCCCTGTATGGTCAGACACAGCCATTACACAGGACACAGCAGGGGCACATTTTATAAGATTATCTCAGCACAGGGACATTTTTTTTAAACACATCCAATTGCTGAACTTATTATTATTCCAAGATATATTGATTAAAATGTACCCTTTAAAAAGATATGATGGGGTGATGATGGGATCGCATACGCCTGAAGACACGTTGAGCAGTCAGTAACAGTGCAATCCTGTACTGATGCAGTTGTCACTGATAAAATAACCTTATATTGTTAGTGTCTTAGATGGGGACACAGCAACGTAATGACTGCCCGGCCTCGGACGCACATCCAGCTGGTGTACTGCAGCGTACAGACCCATCAGGTCCGTGCGCCGTCATACACGCTGCCGGCCAATCAGAGGCTAGCAGCTGATGTCAACGTGGACATGACCAGGGGCGCATGGCGGTGACATCAAATGAAATGTGTCATCTTTAACTTTAGGCCTTTTAGTGATCATTTTATCTTCAACCGCCAAAACTCACAAAATGTTTGCACAACTTCGAGCTCCGCAAAAATGCAATTCAAGTAGTTTTATTCCAGAATTCTAGAGAAAACTGCTTCATGAATTGGGTCCTATGACTACGTAAGGGTGTGGACTGTCGCGTTCCTACCCCTGAAGACACCAATCACGTTGCACTGTAAAGTATATAGTGTTATGTGTCTTTTGTATATATTATGTCATGTGAAGTGTAATATGTTTTCCTGTATAGAGTAGAAGTAATGCTGGTAGTGTACAGCATAGGTGTCATGACCCAGGACGGGGTTTTGTCTTTGCCCCGTCCTGGTCAGACTGGGGTTAATGGTTTCAGCCTCTCTCTGGCAGAGGGCGGCTATTTAGTTGCCAATTGACCTAGGTCTGGTGTCAGTTATACTCCTGCCCTCGGCTGAGTTAGTTGACCTCCTGTGTGCCTGTGCCTTGTGCCTGATCTTGTTGCTTGTTTGGTTTTGACCCGGTCCGTCTCTTCGTTGTGAGTTTGTCTACTGTCTTGGTACTGTGTATTTGCCCGTTCTGGTTTTCTGATCCCTTGGCTACGTTCTGGTTATTCTCTGCCTGCTCCACTTGTACTGCGTTGCTCCCTCTGTGTATGACCTGGCTATCCTGACTATCCGTTTTGTCTATGCCCCTTGGTAACTTTGTCCCGTAGTTACCCTTCTAGGAGTTTTCCTTCTGCTCATAGCTCTCTGGAGCTTAGGCCACGCCCACCAGCAGTCACGTGCTTAAGGTCCTCTGGCCTGAAACAATCTCTGTCTGTTACTGCCTTCTCTGAGAGACCTGTGGCCGGCGCCGCCCCTTGGCAGTCACGTGCTTAGGGTCCTGTTAGTCTGAAGCACGCATCTTCACCGCTGCTGCCCTGCTCCACAGGTATCTTTGAGTGCAGTCTGTCTTATTCAGGACACGCGCACTGGCTCAGTGAGCAAGTGCAGCGCGGTGTTCGTGATATTACAACTGACCGCTACTTTTTTTTTTTTTTCTTCCTGTGTGTGTTATGGATCCTATGTATGCCCTTTCTGAGCAGGTAAAGCACCTGACTCAGATGTCTCAGACACTGAATGAGGAACATCGAGTTCTGGCTCAGTCTCAGCAGCTGATGGCTGACACTGTGCAGGGGGCTTTATCATCTGGTGCTCATGGGACAGGGGTTCAAGATGTTACATTAGTTTCCCCAGAGCCCCCGGTTAAATTACCAGATACCTTTTCCGGAGATAGAAAGGAATTTAAAGTTTTTTCTTTAAGACCGCACTCTTCTGGGGATGAAAGTCAGAGGGTGGGGGTCATTATGTCTCTGTTAAGGGGAGCCCCCCAGGCTTGGGCTTTTTCCCTTCCTATCACTGCCCCTGAGAGTATGACTGTGGATGCATTTTTTGAGGCCCTGGGGCATATTTATGATGAGCCTGATCGAGTGCTGATGGCTGAGGACATGGTGATGAGTGTATGTCAGGGGAAGCACTCAGCCGAGTGGTTTTGCTCAGAGTTCAGACGCTGGGCTGCTGAGGTCTGTTGGGATGATGCCGCCCTCCGGGGCTTGTTCCGTAGAGGCTGTATGAACGTCTGAAAGATGCCTTGGCACTTCACCCTCTGCCTGATTCTCTGGAGGACGCCATGACGCAGGCCGTCCGAATGGATCGCAGGCTGCGGGCGAGAGATGTGATGCAGGTTGAGACACCATTTTTCTCCAGTGGAAGGGGAGCCAGTCCTGTATTGGAGAAGTTTTAGTGGGCACTCAGGTCTAAATGTCGAGGTGTGTTTTAATGGACAATTACGTCCAACCGTTGGCTAGAAAATTTCGCACACTCAAATATCAATTGCGTGAAATATCCGTTATTTTAGTGGAAATCAAATGGAGGCAAAACAAGATATAGCTGAGGCGACATAAATCACAACGGTAGCGCGTGCTAGCCAACACAACGCTTTCCCAGGTGGATAAACCTGCTCTCTGGGACCTTACTGAATTAATTGACTCCCAGGTCACAACTTCCTATGGGGACCATCCCCGACTTTACAGATGCAATACTATTGAACTCCTCTATTACCAAAGACTTGAGAACAGTTTCCTGATTGGATACTTCCTTTCTCTATATATCTACCTAACATATTCAGGATGAGGACTACATGAATAAGGTCTGGCAGAACCGAACGTTGTGATTATGTCGCCTTCATGCTTATATTCTTGTTTTGCTACCATCGTTGATTTCCATAAAATAAAGGAATTTTCACTTGCAATTGTTATTTGAGTGTGCGGTAATATTTTCTAGTCCTGTATTGGAGTCCATGGAGATGGGAGCCATCGACCTCAAAGAGAAAGGAGACGGAGGCGTTTAGAAAAGCTGTGTTTTTACTGCGGTGATCCTGGACATTGGAAAAAGAACTGTCCCTCCTGCCCACCGACTAACAAGCGACTGAGTCTGGGTGATCATTGTGGAGGTCACTCAGACTCTCAGGTACCCTTTCCTTCATTTTCTAAGATACTGTTAAAGGTGGAACTTGGTGTGAAGAACTGCTTTTTCCTTACTTCAGCTTTTGTGGACTGTGGGTCATCCTTGAACCTGATTGACTCTAAGCTGGTGGCCAGCTGTAGATTAGGGACAGTTAGGTTGGAGACTCCTATAAAAATAATGGCCATTGATTCTACACCTCTCACCAAGGACGGTGTCCATTTTGTCTCTGAAGAATTCACCCTCAGGGTGGGGGCCCTTCACCAGGAGCGTATGTCATGTTTTGTTTTGGATAACCTTTCTGCTGGCCTGGTGTTAGGGTTTCCCTGGTTGCAACGGCATAACCCGATTATTGCTGGGATTCCCGTGATATTGTTAAATGGGGATCTAATTGTTCTGAAAGATGTCTTGCTACTGTGTCTGTGTCGTCCGTTGGTCTGAAAGGTATTCCGGAGTACCTGAAGGACTATGCGGACGTTTTTCTGAAAAAGAGGCTGAAGTTTTACCACACACCGCCCATTTGATTGTGCCATTGACCTGGTTCCAGGTACTAAATTGCCCAAGGCCCGCTTGTATAACCTCTCGGGTCCGAGCGGGCTGCTATGAAAGAATACATTTCCGAGAGCCTTCGTAAGGGACACATTCGTCCTTCTGTTTCCCCCATGGCGGCGGGGTTCTTTTTCGTTAAGAAAAAAGACGGTGGTTTGCGCCCATGCCTCGATTTTCGAGAGTTAAATAAGATAACTGTGAGAAATACTTACCCCCTCCCACTTATTCCTGATTTGTACAACCAGTTGTCTGGGGCTAAGTGGTTTTCGAAATTGGATCTGCGGGGGGCATATAACTTATCCGGGTCCGGGAGGGGGATGAGTGGAAGACTGCTTTTCTCACTACTGAAGGGTTGTTTGAAAACTTGGTCATGCCTTTCGGTCTGACCAACGCACCAGCAGTCTTCCAAAATTTTATTAATCATGTGTTCTCTGACTTTATTGGGCGTTTTATGGTTGTGTATTTGGATGACATTCTTATCTACTCGCCTGATAAACAAACTCACAATGATCATCTTCGGGCAGTTCTCCAAAGGCTCCGGGAGAACTGTCTCTTTGCTAAGCTAGAGAAATGTTCATTCTTCGTTCAGGAACTGTCATTTCTGGGGTTCATTGTGTCTGCTGAGGGGTATCGCATGGATCCTAATAAGGTGCAGGCCATTGTTGATTGGGTACAACCTGTGATTTGAAGGCTCTGCAGCGTTTCTTAGGATTCGCAAATTACTATCGCAAGTTTATAAGGGGGTTCTCGCAGGTATTTAAACCTCTCACAGATCTGACTCAAAAGGGGGCTGATGTCAAGAATTGGTCAGCCGCAGCGGTGGCGGCGTTTCAGTTCTTAAAAAAATGTTTCATGTCTGCTCCGGTTCTTATTCAACCGGACCCGTCTGAACCATTTATTGTTGAGGTGGACGCCTCGGAGGTGGGGGTGGGGGCAGTGTTGTCCCAGGGACCCGCCACTTTGACTAATTTGAGACCCTGTGCCTTTTTCTCTAAGAAATTCTCTCCTGAGGAGAGAAACTATTATGTTGGGAATCAGAACTTCTGGCCGTGAAGTTGGCCTTTGAAGAATGGAGGCATTTTTTGGAGGGTGCTGTCCATCCTATTACCGTGGTTACGGACCACAAGAACCTAGCTTACATTGAGTCTGCTAAAAGGTTGACTCCTAGACAGGCAAGATGGTCGCTTTTTTTTTTCCAGATTCCAGTTCTCCATCACTTTTCGGCAGGATCCAAAAATGTCAAGGCTGATGCCTTGTCACGCATTCTGGATCCGGTGTCTCCCCCCGAACCTCCATCCTCCATTCTTCAGCCTGGGGTGGTGGTGGCAGTTGTTTCTGCTGGGTTGGAGCAGGAGATTCGGGAAGCTCAGTCTCTTGCCCCTCCGGCTAAGCCGGTGGATAAACTTTTTGTACCAGTTCAATTTCGTCTCAGGGTCCTTCGGGAATTCCACGACTCAGTTCTGGGTGGACATCCTGGAATCTCGGCTACCCGGAGGGCCATCTCTAGGATATTCTGGTGGTCTTCTTTAGCCTCTGATGTTGGGGAATTTGTGTCTGCTTGTGGGGTATGTGCCCGTGCGAAACCCCCCCATAACCGGCCGACCGGGGAATTGGTGCCACTGCCAATTCCTGATAGACCATGGACCCATTTGTCCATGGATTTTATCACCAACCTTCCTCCTTCCAAGGGTAATACCGTCATTTGGGTAGTGGTGGACAGGTTTAGTAAACAAGCACATTTTGTACCCTTGTCGGCTTTACCTAATGCAGAAACGTTGTCCAGATTGTTTGTTGAGCATGTGGTGTGGTTGCATGGGGTACCCTTGAATGTGGTGTCTGATAGGGGGGTACAATTTGTTTCCAGATTTTGGAGGGCATTTTGTAAGAGGTTGGGTATTGATCTGTCTTTTTCATCCGCTTATCATCCAGAGACTAATGGGCAGACTGAGCGGACCAATCAGTCTTTAGAGCAAATCCTGCGTTGCCTGACCTCAGCCCGACAGGATGATTGGTGTACTGCGTTACCTTTGGCTGAGTTCGCGTTTAACAACCGTACTAACCAGTCTACGGGCACATCTCCCTTTTTCTGCAATTATGGGTTTCAACCACATTTTGGGGAGTTCTCCCGTTTGGACTCTGGGTGTCCTGGGGCGGATGGGACAATCCAGCGATTGGGGGAGTTATGGCGGGAGGTCCAAAGGAACATTACGAAGGCTCAGTCTAAATATAATTTTTTTGCTGACAAAAAACGGTCTGTGGGGCCGGTGTTCCAGGTTGGGGATAAGGTATGGTTATCTACTAGGAATATAAGGCTCAAGGTCCCTCTGCGAAACTTGGACCTAAATTTATTGGTCCTTATGAAATTACGGAAGCAGTTAACCCGGTGGCATTTCGGTTGCGTCTCCCTCCGTCTCTACGGATTCCCAACGTTTTCATAGGGCCCTTTTGAAACCTGTGGGGTCCTGTAGGGAAGGATCGTTGTCTTCCCCACCACCGGTTTTGGTAGATGGGCAGTCTGAGTACGAGGTGGAACGAATTCTTGACTCTAGGTTTGTCCGTCGTGCTCTTCAGTATCTGATACATTGGAAAGGCTACGGTCCAGAGGACCGGTCGTGGGTTCCTGCCCGATCTGTTCATGCGGATCAGTTGGTCCGGGCCTTTCATGCCAGGTGTCCTGAGAAACCCGGGGGTCCGGTGGCCCCCGTTGAGAGGGGGGTACTGTCATGACCCAGGACGGGGTTTTGTCTTTGCCCCGTCCTGGTCAGACTGGGGTTAATGGTTTCAGACTCTCTCCGTCAGAGGGCGGCTATTTAGTTGCCAATTGACCTAGGTCTGGTGTCAGTTATACTCCTGCCCTCGGCTGAGTTAGTTGACCTCCTGTGTGCCTGTGCCTTGTGCCTGATCTTGTTGCTTGTTTGGTTTTGACCCGGTCCGTCTCTTCGTTGTGAGTTTGTCTACTGTCTTGGTACTGTGTATTTGCCCGTTCTGGTTTTCTGATCCCTTGGCTACGTTCTGGTTATTCTCTGCCTGCTCCACTTGTACTGCGTTGCTCCCTCTGTGTATGACCTGGCTATCCTGACTATCCGTTTTGTCTATGCCCCTTGGTAACTTTGTCCCGTAGTTACCCTTCTAGGAGTTTTCCTTCTGCTCATAGCTCTCTGGAGCTTAGGCCACGCCCACCAGCAGTCACGTGCTTAAGGTCCTCTGGCCTGAAACAATCTCTGTCTGTTACTGCCTTCTCTGAGAGACCTGTGGCCGGCGCCGCCCCTTGGCAGTCACGTGCATAAGGTCCTGTTAGTCTGAAGCACGCATCTTCACCGCTGCTGCCCTGCTCCACAGGTATCTTTGAGTGCAGTCTGTCTTATTCAGGACACGCGCACTGGCTCAGTGAGCAAGTGCAGCGCGGTGTTCGTGATAATAGGATAAGACATAGGTTAGGGCTCAGGACATAAGACACATAGTATAGATAGTTGACTGTAGTTATATATTGACGATAGGGCAAAATCATAGAATCATGCCCTATAGGCAATCCTTTATTGATAAAATACCTCAATGGGTAGCACCCAAAAACAACCGTGATAAAAAACAAAAAACAAAGTGTATTCCTAACTTAAAAGCTATGGGGATAGCCTAGAGTTCCTGATGTAGGTCTGGGCTGTCACCTGCCTAACAGCGGAGGTTGGCACCCTAGGGGAAGCGTTGTGGCGCCCCCGCTCCACGATGGCTGACCCTAGGGTCCCTGTTAGGCCCTTACACCTTAGGGGATACCTCTACCCAGATAGTAGGGAGACCCCTAACATTAATACAGAGACCAGCTAACATTAAAGGTGACCCTAAGGCTACTTTCACACATCAGGCTTTTTGAATCAGGCATGATCCGTCTTATCATGTCCGGACCGAGGAGGGAGAGAGGGAGAGAGGAGAGAGGGAGAGAGAGAGAGAGGAGAGAGAGAGAGAGAGAGAGAGACGATTCAGGCACTGTCAGGTGCCTCCGGAAAAAAAAAAAAACGTTACAAAAAACCGTCTTGTCCGGCCGCCGGAATGTACAATTCCGACGGATCCGGCCAAAAACGGATGCAACGCAGTGACATCAGGCGCGATCCGGCGCTAATGTAAGTCAATGCTAAAAAAACGCATCCGGTACCGGATCCGTTTTTTTAGAAACACGCCGGATCGCGCCTGATTCAAAAAGCCTGATGTGTGAAAGAGGCCTAAGTCCCCAAAGTATTAAAAACAGTTCACAACACACGGGGTGGTAGGAAGTATAATGGAGATTGGCACATATCTGCTGTACAACACTGCTAGTATACAGCAGCCTCCTTTTATGAACAGGAGTTATGATAAAACTGCCTTTTTGTGCCACAGCTTAATGAAAGTGAATGTGAACAGTCTCATATTTGTACACTCACTAGTCAAAGCCCCTCCAGTGTATAGGAAATCTAAATGTGTGTGCATACCAGACAGTCAAATAAAAGCTAAGATGCGATCTATAATTGTCAGCTTTTGGACCAAAAGTCTAGTCTGAACTTATAAACACACTGAAAGAATGACTAGAGCATATAATGACTGGAATAAATAAGACGCATCGACGTCATGAGAAGGTCATTGACACTTGATTTTAGTGTCGTGTTAGGGGATAGCAATATTTGAAGATAAATGTATAAGGCAGCAAGATATAATTGATGTATACCTTCCCTAGCAATGCCCGATGTACCGAATAGGAGAAAGGTACAGATATAACATTCCTACAGGTATGGTGCTAAAGGGGGAATAGGTATATATATTGCCTTCCTGTACGTATAATACTAATCACCCCTCATCATTATGTGGATACACTGAGAAACTCCATTATAAAATGTTGTTAATAAGAAATGCGTAACGATACTCATCATTTCTCATGGTCACCCCACCACCATCAATAGTAGCGCCTCAACGCGAAGCACGCATCTTCACCGCTGCTGCCCCGCTCCACAGGTATCTTTGAGTGCAGTCTGTCTTATTCAGGACATGCGCACTGGCTCAGTGAGCAAGTGCAGCGCGGTGTTCGTGATAATAGGATAAGACATAGGTTAGGGCTCAGGACATAAGACACATAGTATAGATAGTTGACTGTAGTTATATATTGACGATAGGGTAAAGTAGAGTTAATGTTTGGGACTAGTTCATAGTGGGAGGGCGTAGTGATAGGGCAAGGAAGGTGCACCACTGTTCCATATTTTCGCCATTTGTGAGTAATGGCTCTCACATGGGTTCACTGGCGTCCTAAAGCTTACTTTTCCAGACTGATAGATCTCAATTACTTTGGTTCTCCTTTGTCCCAGACTTTCTTTGCATTCAGTCATGATGTCTAGCTTTTCAGGAACTTTTGGTCTACTTCACATTGTCAGGCAGGTCCTATTTAAAGGGACTCTGTCACCCCATTTTTCGTATATAAGCTGCAGCTACCGCCATCAGGGGCTTATCTACAGCATTCTGTAATGATGTAGTTAAGCCCCTGATGTAACCTGAAAGATAAGAAAAACAAGTTATATTATACTCACCGGGGGGGGGGGCGGTCCAATGTGGTCCGGTCCAATGGGCGTCGCAGGTCCAGTGCCTCCCATCTTCATGCGATGTCGTCATCCTCCTTGCTTCTGTCGCGCTCCTGCGCAGGCGTACTTTATCTGCCCTGTTGAGGTAGTACTGCAGTGCGCAGGCGCTGGGCCTCTCTGACCTTTCCCGGCGCCTGCGCACTGCAGTACTCTGCTCTACCCTCAACAGGGCAGATAAAGTACGGCAGCGCAGGAGTGTGACAGAAGCAAGGAGGAGGGCGTCATCGCTAGAAGATGGGAGGCACCGGATCCAGACCTGCGACGCCCATTGGACCAGACCGCATCGGACGCCCCCCCCGGTGAGTATAATATAACTCGTTTTTCTTCTCTTTCAGGTTACATCAGGGGCTTATCTACAGCATTACAGAATGCTGTAGATAAGCCCTGATGGCGGTGGCTGCAGCTTATATACGAAAAATGGGGTGACAGAGTCCCTTTAAGTGATTTCTTGACTGAGAACAGGTGTGGCTGTAATCAGGCATGCGTGTGGCTAGGGAAATTGAACTCCGCTTCCCAAAGATGTGATAAACCACAGTTAATTTATGTTTTAATGTGGGGGGGGCAATTACTTTTTCACACAGGGCCCTGCAGGTTTGGATTTGTTTTTCCTTTAATAATAAACACTTTAATTTAAAAATTGCATTTTGTGATTACTTGACTTATCTTTGTCTAATATTTACATGTGTTTGGTGATCTGAAACATTTAAGTGTGACAAACATGAAAAAGAATAGGAAATCAGGAATGTGGCAAACACTTAACAGAGGTGACACGTGCACTGTATATAACACAGAGGTGACACACGTGCACTGTATATAACAGAGAGGTGACACATGTGCATTGTATATAACACAGAGGTGACACACGTGCACTGTATATAACAAAGAGCTGACACACGTTCACTGTATATAACAGAGAGGTGACACATGTGCATTGTATATAACACAGAGGTGACACACGTTCACTGTATATAACAGAGAGGTGACATATGTGCACTGTATATAACAGAGGTGACACGTGCACTGTATATAACACAGAGGTGACACACGTGCACTGTATATAACAGAGAGGTGACATATGTGCACTGTATATAACAGAGGTGACACGTGCACTGTATATAACACAGAGGTGACACACGTGCACTGTATATAACAGAGAGGTGACACATGTGCATTGTATATAACACAGAGGTGACACACATGCACTGTATATAACAGAGGTAACACATGTGCACTGTATATAACACAGAGGTGACACACGTGCACTGTATATAACAGAGTGACACACGTTCACTGTATATAACAGTAGAGGTGACACATGTGCATTGTAATAACACAGAGGTGACACCATGCACTGTATATAACAGAGGTGACACATGTGCACTGTATATAACACAGAGGTGACACACATGTACTGTATATAACAGAGAGGTGACACAACGTTCACTGTATATAACAGAGAGGTGACACATGTGCACTGTATATAACACAGAGGTGACACATGTGCACTGTATATAACAGAGGTGACACATGTGCACTGTATATAACAGAGGTGACACATGTGCACTGTATATAACACAGAGGTGACACACAAGCACTGTATATAACAGAGGTGACACATGTGCACTGTATAATAACACAGAGGTGACACATGTGCGCTGTATATACAGAGGTGACACACAAGCACTGTATATAATAGAGGTGACACAAGCACTGTATATAAGAGGTGACACATGTGCACTGTATATAACAGAGGTGCATATGTGGCA
>JARQOD010000007.1:63983651-64029134 GCA_033576555.1 Oophaga sylvatica
ACTTACCCCTCCCACTTATTCCTGATTTGTACAACCAGTTGTCTGGGGCTAAGTGGTTTTCGAAATTGGATCTGCGGGGGGCATATAAACTTATCCGGGTCCGGGAGGGGGATGAGTGGAAAACTGCTTTTCTCACTACTGAAGGGTTGTTTGAAAACTTGGTCATGCCTTTCGGTCTGACCAACGCACCAGCAGTCTTCCAAAATTTTATTAATCATGTGTTCTCTGACTTTATTGGGCGTTTTATGGTTGTGTATTTGGATGACATTCTTATCTACTCGCCTGATAAACAAACTCACAATGATCATCTTCGGGCAGTTCTCCAAAGGCTCCGGGAGAACTGTCTCTTTGCTAAGCTAGAGAAATGTTCATTCTTCGTTCAGGAACTGTCATTTCTGGGGTTCATTGTGTCTGCTGAGGGGTATCGCATGGATCCTAATAAGGTGCAGGCCATTGTTGATTGGGTACAACCTTGTGATTTGAAGGCTCTGCAGCGTTTCTTAGGATTCACAAATTACTATCGCAAGTTTATAAGGGGTTCTCGCAGGTAGTTAAACCTCTCACAGATCTGACTCAAAAGGGGGCTGATGTCAAGAATTGGTCAGCCGCAGCGGTGGCGGCGTTTCAGTTCTTAAAAAAATGTTTCATGTCTGCTCCGGTTCTTATTCAACCGGACCCGTCTGAACCATTTATTGTTGAGGTGGACGCCTCGGAGGTGGGGGTGGGGGCAGTGTTGTCCCAGGGACCCGCCACTTTGACTAATTTGAGACCCTGTGCCTTTTTCTCTAAGAAATTCTCTCCTGCGGAGAGAAACTATGATGTTGGGAATCGAGAACTTCTGGCCGTGAAGTTGGCCTTTGAAGAATGGAGGCATTTTTTGGAGGGTGCTGTCCATCCTATTACCGTGGTTATAGACCACAAGAACCTAGCTTACATTGAGTCTGCTAAAAGGTTGACTCCTAGACAGGCAAGATGGTCGCTTTTTTTTTCTCCAGATTCCAGTTCTCCATCACTTTTCGGGCAGGATCCAAAAATGTCAAGGCTGATGCCTTGTCACGCAGTCTGGATCCGGTGTCTCCCCCCGAACCTCCATCCTCCATTCTTCAGCCTGGGGTGGTGGTGGCAGTTGTTTCTGCTGGGTTTGAGCAGGAGATTCGGGAAGCTCAGTCTCTTGCCCCTCCGGCTAAGCCGGTGGATAAACTTTTGTACCAGTTCAATTTCGTCTCAGGGTCCTTCGGGAATTCCACGACTCAGTTCTGGGTGGACATCCTGGAATCTCGGCTACCCGGAGGGCCATCTCTAGGATATTCTGGTGGTCTTCTTTAGCCTCTGATGTTGGGGAATTTGTGTCTGCTTGTGGGGTATGTGCCCGTGCGAAACCCCCCCATAACCGGCCGACCGGGGAATTGGTGCCACTGCCAATTCCTGATAGACCATGGACCCATTTGTCCATGGATTTTATCACCAACCTTCCTCCTTCCAAGGGTAATACCGTCATTTGGGTAGTGGTGGACAGGTTTAGTAAACAAGCACATTTTGTACCCTTGTCGGCTTTACCTAATGCAGAAACGTTGTCCAGATTGTTTGTTGAGCATGTGGTGTGGTTGCATGGGGTACCCTTGAATGTGGTGTCTGATAGGGGGGTACAATTTGTTTCCAGATTTTGGAGGGCATTTTGTAAGAGGTTGGGTATTGATCTGTCTTTTTCATCCGCTTATCATCCAGAGACTAATGGGCAGACTGAGCGGACCAATCAGTCTTTAGAGCAAATCCTGCGTTGCCTGACCTCAGCCCGACAGGATGATTGGTGTACTGCGTTACCTTTGGCTGAGTTCGCGTTTAACAACCGTACTAACCAGTCTACGGGCACATCTCCCTTTTTCTGCAATTATGGGTTTCAACCACATTTTGGGGAGTTCTCCCGTTTGGACTCTGGGTGTCCTGGGGCGGATGGGACAATCCAGCGATTGGGGGAGTTATGGCGGGAGGTCCAAAGGAACATTACGAAGGCTCAGTCTAAATATAATTTTTTTGCTGACAAAAAACGGTCTGTGGGGCCGGTGTTCCAGGTTGGGGATAAGGTATGGTTATCTACTAGGAATATAAGGCTCAAGGTCCCCTCTGCGAAACTTGGACCTAAATTTATTGGTCCTTATGAAATTACGGAAGCAGTTAACCCGGTGGCATTTCGGTTGCGTCTCCCTCCGTCTCTACGGATTCCCAACGTTTTCATAGGGCCCTTTTGAAACCTGTGGGGTCCTGTAGGGAAGGATCGTTGTCTTCCCCACCACCGGTTTTGGTAGATGGGCAGTCTGAGTACGAGGTGGAACGAATTCTTGACTCTAGGTTTGTCCGTCGTGCTCTTCAGTATCTGATACATTGGAAAGGCTACGGTCCAGAGGACCGGTCGTGGGTTCCTGCCCGATCTGTTCATGCGGATCAGTTGGTCCGGGCCTTTCATGCCAGGTGTCCTGAGAAACCCGGGGGTCCGGTGGCCCCCCGTTGAGAGGGGGGTACTGTCATGACCCAGGACGGGGTTTTGTCTTTGCCCCGTCCTGGTCAGACTGGGGTTAATGGTTTCAGACTCTCTCCGTCAGAGGGCGGCTATTTAGTTGCCAATTGACCTAGGTCTGGTGTCAGTTATACTACTGCCCTCGGCTGAGTTAGTTGACCTCCTGTGTGCCTGTGCCTTGTGCCTGATCTTGTTGCTTGTTTGGTTTTGACCCGGTCCGTCTCTTCGTTGTGAGTTTGTCTACTGTCTTGGTACTGTGTATTTGCCCGTTCTGGTTTTCTGATCCCTTGGCTACGTTCTGGTTATTCTCTGCCTGCTCCACTTGTACTGCGTTGCTCCCTCTGTGTATGACCTGGCTATCCTGACTATCCGTTTTGTCTATGCCCCTTGGTAACTTTGTCCCGTAGTTACCCTTCTAGGAGTTTTCCTTCTGCTCATAGCTCTCTGGAGCTTAGGCCACGCCCACCAGCAGTCACGTGCTTAAGGTCCTCTGGCCTGAAACAATCTCTGTCTGTTACTGCCTTCTCTGAGAGACCTGTGGCCGGCGCCGCCCCTTGGCAGTCACGTGCATAAGGTCCTGTTAGTCTGAAGCACGCATCTTCACCGCTGCTGCCCTGCTCCACAGGTATCTTTGAGTGCAGTCTGTCTTATTCAGGACACGCGCACTGGCTCAGTGAGCAAGTGCAGCGCGGTGTTCGTGATAATAGGATAAGACATAGGTTAGGGCTCAGGACATAAGACACATAGTATAGATAGTTGACTGTAGTTATATATTGACGATAGGGCAAAATCATAGAATCATGCCCTATAGGCAATCCTTTATTGATAAAATACCTCAATGGGTAGCACCCAAAAACAACCGTGATAAAAAACAAAAAACAAAGTGTATTCCTAACTTAAAAGCTATGGGGATAGCCTAGAGTTCCTGATGTAGGTCTGGGCTGTCACCTGCCTAACAGCGGAGGTTGGCACCCTAGGGGGAAGCGTTGTGGCGCCCCCGCTCCACGATGGCTGACCCTAGGGTCCCTGTTAGGCCCTTACACCTTAGGGGATACCTCTACCCAGATAGTAGGGAGACCCCTAACATTAATAACAGAGACCAGCTAACATTAAAGGTGACCCTAAGTCCCCAAAGTATTAAAAACAATTCACAACACACGGGGTGGTAGGAAGTATAATGGAGATTGGCACATATCGTCTGTACAACACTGCTAGTATACAGCAGCCTCCTTTTATGAACAGGAGTTATGATAAAACTGCCTTTTTGTGCCACAGCTTAATGAAAGTGAATGTGAACAGTCTCATATTTGTACACTCACTAGTCAAAGCCCCTCCAGTGTATAGGAAATCTAAATGTGTGTGCATACCAGACAGTCAAATAAAAGCTAAGATGCGATCTATAATTGTCAGCTTTTGGACCAAAAGTCTAGTCTGAACTTATAAACACACTGAAAGAATGACTAGAGCATATAATGACTGGAATAAATAAGACGCATCGACGTCATGAGAAGGTCATTGACACTTGATTTTAGTGTCGTGTTAGGGGATAGCAATATTTGAAGATAAATGTATAAGGCAGCAAGATATAATTGATGTATACCTTCCCTAGCAATGCCCGATGTACCGAATAGGAGAAAGGTACAGATATAACATTCCTACAGGTATGGTGCTAAATGGGGAATAGGTATATATATTGCCTTCCTGTACGTATAATACTAATCACCCCTCATCATTATGTGGATACACTGAGAAACTCCATTATAAAATGTTGTTAATAAGAAATGCGTAACGATACTCATCATTTCTCATGGTCACCCCACCACCATCAATAGTAGCGCCTCAACGCGAAGCACGCATCTTCACCGCTGCTGCCCCGCTCCACAGGTATCTTTGAGTGCAGTCTGTCTTATTCAGGACATGCGCACTGGCTCAGTGAGCAAGTGCAGCGCGGTGTTCGTGATAATAGGATAAGACATAGGTTAGGGCTCAGGACATAAGACACATAGTATAGATAGTTGACTGTAGTTATATATTGACGATAGGGTAAAGTAGAGTTAATGTTTGGGACTAGTTCATAGTGGGAGGGGCGTAGTGATAGGGCAAGGAAGGTGCACCACTGTTCCATATTTTCGCCATTTGTGAGTAATGGCTCTCACATGGGTTCACTGGCGTCCTAAAGCTTACTTTTCCAGACTGATAGATCTCAATTACTTTGGTTCTCCTTTGTCCCAGACTTTCTTTGCATTCAGTCATGATGTCTAGCTTTTCAGGAACTTTTGGTCTACTTCACATTGTCAGGCAGGTCCTATTTAAAGGGACTCTGTCACCCCATTTTTCGTATATAAGCTGCAGCTACCGCCATCAGGGGCTTATCTACAGCATTCTGTAATGATGTAGTTAAGCCCCTGATGTAACCTGAAAGATAAGAAAAACAAGTTATATTATACTCACCGGGGGGGGGCGGTCCAATGTGGTCCGGTCCAATGGGCGTCGCAGGTCCAGTGCCTCCCATCTTCATGCGATGTCGTCATCCTCCTTGCTTCTGTCGCGCTCCTGCGCAGGCGTACTTTATCTGCCCTGTTGAGGTAGTACTGCAGTGCGCAGGCGCTGGGCCTCTCTGACCTTTCCCGCGCCTGCGCACTGCAGTACTCTGCTCTACCCTCAACAGGGCAGATAAAGTACGGCAGCGCAGGAGTGTGACAGAAGCAAGGAGGAGGGCGTCATCGCTAGAAGATGGGAGGCACCGGATCCAGACCTGCGACGCCCATTGGACCAGACCGCATCGGACGCCCCCCCCGGTGAGTATAATATAACTCGTTTTTCTTCTCTTTCAGGTTACATCAGGGGCTTATCTACAGCATTACAGAATGCTGTAGATAAGCCCTGATGGCGGTGGCTGCAGCTTATATACGAAAAATGGGGTGACAGAGTCCCTTTAAGTGATTTCTTGACTGAGAACAGGTGTGGCTGTAATCAGGCATGCGTGTGGCTAGGGAAATTGAACTCCGCTTCCCAAAGATGTGATAAACCACAGTTAATTTATGTTTTAATGTGGGGGGGGCAATTACTTTTTCACACAGGGCCCTGCAGGTTTGGATTTGTTTTTCCTTTAATAATAAACACTTTAATTTAAAAATTGCATTTTGTGATTACTTGAGTTATCTTTGTCTAATATTTACATGTGTTTGGTGATCTGAAACATTTAAGTGTGACAAACATGAAAAAGAATAGGAAATCAGGAATGTGGCAAACACTTAACAGAGGTGACACGTGCACTGTATATAACACAGAGGTGACACACGTGCACTGTATATAACAGAGAGGTGACACATGTGCATTGTATATAACACAGAGGTGACACACGTGCACTGTATATAACAAAGAGCTGACACACGTTCACTGTATATAACAGAGAGGTGACACATGTGCATTGTATATAACACAGAGGTGACACACGTTCACTGTATATAACAGAGAGGTGACATATGTGCACTGTATATAACAGAGGTGACACGTGCACTGTATATAACACAGAGGTGACACACGTGCACTGTATATAACAGAGAGGTGACATATGTGCACTGTATATAACAGAGGTGACACGTGCACTGTATATAACACAGAGGTGACACACGTGCACTGTATATAACAGAGAGGTGACACATGTGCATTGTATATAACACAGAGGTGACACACATGCACTGTATATAACAGAGGTGACACATGTGCACTGTATATAACACAGAGGTGACACACGTGCACTGTATATAACAGAGGTGACACACGTTCACTGTATATAACAGAGAGGTGACACATGTGCATTGTATATAACACAGAGGTGACACACATGCACTGTATATAACAGAGGTGACACATGTGCACTGTATATAACACAGAGGTGACACACATGTACTGTATATAACAGAGAGGTGACACACGTTCACTGTATATAACAGAGAGGTGACACATGTGCACTGTATATAACACAGAGGTGACACATGTGCACTGTATATAACAGAGGTGACACATGTGCACTGTATATAACAGAGGTGACACATGTGCACTGTATATAACACAGAGGTGACACACAAGCACTGTATATAACAGAGGTGACACATGTGCACTGTATATAACACAGAGGTGACACATGTGCGCTGTATATAACAGAGGTGACACACAAGCACTGTATATAATAGAGGTGACACAAGCACTGTATATATCAGAGGTGACACATGTGCACTGTATATAACAGAGGTGACATATGTGCACTGTATATAACAGAGGTGACACAAGTGCACTGTATATAACAGAGGTGACACATGTGCACTGTATATAACACAGAGGTGACACACAAGCACTGTATATAACAGAGGTGACACATGTGCACTGTATATAACACAGAGGTGACACATGTGCGCTGTATATAACAGAGGTGACACACAAGCACTGTATATAATAGAGGTGACACAAGCACTGTATATAACAGAGGTGACACATGTGCACTGTATATAACAGAGGTGACATATGTGCACTGTATATAACAGAGGTGACACACAAGCACTGCATATAACAGAGGTGACACATGTGCACTGTATATAACACAGAGATGACACGTGCACTGTATTTAACAGAGGTGACACACGTGCACTGTATATAACACAGAGGTGACACAAGCACTGTATATAACACAGAGGTGACACACAAGCACTGTATATAACAGAGGTGACACACGTGCACTGTATATAACAGAGGTGACACACGTGCACTGTATATAACACAGGTGACACACGTGCACTGTATATAACACAGGTGACACACGTGCACTGTATATAACAGAGGTGACACACGTGCACTGTATATAACAGAGGTGACACACGTGCACTGTGTATAACAGAGGTGACACACGTGCACTGTGTATAACAGAGGTGACACACGTGCACTGTGTATAACAGAGTGACACATGTGCACTGTGTATAACAGAGGTGACACAAGTGCACTGTATATAACAGAGGTGACACACGTGCACTGTTATAACAGAGGTGACACATGTGCACTGTGTATAACAGAGGTGACACACGTGCACTGTATATAACAGAGGTGACACATGTGCACTGTATATAACAGAGGTGACACACGTGCACTGTATATAACAGAGGTGACACATGTGCACTGTGTAAAACAGAGAGGTGACACATGTGCACTGTATATAACAGTCAGAGGTGACACATGTGCACTGTATATAACACAAGTGACACGTGGTCTACTCAGATAACCGCAGTGCATACACCTGTGTACACACAGCAGACTGCTGCCCCTGTATCTGCCCAGTCACACATGCCGGCCGCACACTCCGCTCGGGTATCACACACTGGGACATTCTGCTTCTTCGTGGAGTCTGTGTGGACGTTTCATGACCAAACACCCGGAGAAGACACAGCGCAGTTAGTCTCCGCCCCATCATATGACCGATCACGTGGTAGTGACGTCACAGAAGGCTCTCTGCTCCCGCATCTGCCGCGGCCTCTGGTTGTAGCGGAGGGTGAGAGTCATGGAGAAGGTGGCGGAGCCTCCGTGGTGAGCGCCGCCTGCAGCCAGGTGAGGGTGGCGGCGGAGCTGGAGGTGCGGTGCAGTGTGCATGTGTGGCCCCTGAGGAGGGAGACTGCGCCATAGGTGGGAGCCTGATGGAGCTGGTGTCTGTGCAGGGGTTGTGCTGATGTAGTGCGGTGAGTGAGGCGGTGCACAGGTGAGTGTGCGCTCTGTTGTGTCCTCTCCGTGCTTACTGCGGTTTAACCCCTTCAGGACGCTGCCAGTTTTAGTTTTTTCTGCCTTTCTTTCATGAGTTGTAGATTTTTTTGTTTACTACTTCTTAGAGCTGTCAATAAAAAAAGAAATGGTTTTGTCGCCTTTTTCTGAAATCTGGTCCTTATTTTAATTCTCTGGTGAAGCTGCTGGGAGTATTTTTTTTTTTTTTTATTTTGCACGGCGAGTTGTCGTTTTTATCGGCACCATTTTGGCTGCATACAATATTTCGCTTTTTGTGTGGTGTTTTGTTTTTTATGTATGACAACAAAGATGCAATTGTGGCATTTACCGTTTTGATTGAAGGGATTAGCCAAGATTTCTACAAGTGCTTGGCCCCTAAGAAAAAAAAAAAAAAAGGATAACCCGTTTCAATCGACATGGTAAACGCCAAAATTGCTTTTTAGTTGCCTTACCTATAAAAAAAAAAATAAAAATACAATAAAAAGCAATCGCACTGTTGCATGCACCCAAAATGATACCAATAAAAGTACTCGGCCCCATAGAAAAATCAAATGTTTCTGCATGGCTCCTTTTAACGAGTTTTAGATTTTGATAGATTGAGCTTTCATTATCGAAACTGATACTTTTTTATTTTTCCCCATGTAAAAAAATAAAAATAATTAAATATAAATTTTTTATTTAAAAAAAAACAAAAAAAACAAACTAATATATATATATACACACTAGTCTTCCTAGGGGCCTTGAACCTGCTATCGTGATCTCCTTCAGCGCTTCAATGTTGCAGTTCATAGTACAAATCACATTCTCTTAGGCCACGTTCACACTGTCAGTATTTGGTCAATATTTCACATCTGTATTTCTAATCCAAAATTGGGAGTGGAACAATCAGAGGTAAAGTATAATAGAAACACGTCCCCACTTCTGTATTTGTATTGGATTAATATTGATGTAAAATACTGAACATGTGAACGTGGCCTTATGCAGCTCAGCCCATAGCTTGGGCTTCACAGGAATAACTGTATGCACGTTTCTGACGTGCATTGTAACCTATTTTCACCCTTGATGCATAGGTGGTGGGTGAATGGGTGCCCAAAAAGGAGCAAGCGATAGGCACAATCATTTAGAGGGGTATTCTCAAGTTTGATAGTTATCCCTTATACATAGGATATGGGATTACTTCCTAATCACAGAGAATTGGGTGGGGTTCAGCGCGATCCCGATAACTGGGTCTCTGAAGACCCCCTACTGAGTGGAGTGGAGGTCGATCATGCGCATTGACGCTCTATTAATTCTTATGGCAGTGGTGAAGATCGGCCGAGCGCTGCACTCAGCAGTCTCTAGTGGTCCCATTAAAATCAGAGCTCTAGATTTTAGGATCACTTGGGGGCCTCAGCGATTGGGAAGTTATTGATTTGGGAAAATTATAAAAATTTGCACAGAATGTAAAAGCTTATATCTCTGGAACAGCATAGTGGATTTACAAAAAAACAGCCGAATACTCGGGGAAGGAGCCGGACTAAATAAGAGTGAAAACTGGCCTCTGTTGACCTCGTGACCAGTTCTCATTAAACCAGTAAGCAGTGGTCCAATGTGCGTTTAGCTGGGGTGTACTGATGCCTCATAGTAGTCTTTTGCTGAAAGATGCACTCCTCCACATTCTTGTCATCTTTCACCCTGGCATTGGTCATACTTCTGATGAAGGGTAAAGTGGATTATCCACATCACAAAAAATAATGTAATTATGTTTAAAAATGTGACATTTAAAGGGAATCTGTCACCGGGATTTTGTTTCTTAAGCCCCCGTCTCACATAGCGATACACCAGTAATCCCGACAACGATCAGGATCGCTGGTGTGTCGCTACATGATCGCTGCTGAGCTGCCAAACAGGCAGCTCAGGCAGCGATCAGCACAGCGACACTGCGGGTAACGTTGCCTAGTTACCCGCAGTGTACGTTGGATACCAGCGCCCTGATGCAGGGCGCTGGTATCCAAGGTACACATCGGGTTTCCGGCACAGCCCGCGCCTGGAAACCGCTGTGTACCTTGGTTCCAGCGGATCGCTGGTCTCCGCTGTCACACGCAGCGATGCGTGCTGGCCACGGAGACCAGCGATCAAAAATGTTCAGGACATTCAGCGATGATCACGATACCCAGCAGGGGGGCTGATCGTCGCTGAATGTCACACACAGCGATATCGCTGGGGAGTTCGCTGTTGCGTCACAAAACTAGTGACTCAGCAGCGATCTCGCTAGCGAGATCGCTGTGTGAGACAGGGGCTTTGGGCCGGAATCACATTACATCATAATCTCCTGCTGATACACATCACACCGGGTGCTATTTGCTAATGACCCTCAGCTCCTGCTCTGCTGCAAGCGGGGGGCCAAGTGTCAGTGCTCTGTGCTCCGATCCTCTCTCATCAGAGGATCGCAGCTGCACAGGAGACGCAGACTGGGCTGCTTGCCTGCAGTGTTGATAAAATCCCAGTTTTCTCTGCTGCAGACTTAGCAGTTCTCTGAATGCTGAGCCCTATATAACCGCTCCCATACCACTGATTGGCAGCTTTTTGGGTTCACTGTTAATCTTCCAATCAGTGGTGAGGGTGGGGTTATACAGAGCTCATGAATATGGAGGACTACCTGGCAGCAGGTTTACTAGTCCTGTAGTAATAATCTTCTGATGGTAAAAGTGATTTTATCAAAATTACAACATTCAGCCCAGTAAGTGACACATCCCTGGAATCACAGTCTATGTCTGTACAGTATTCTGCTCTCCAATCACGTAGTAAAAACAGATTCCCTTTAACAAAGCTGTTGCACTCTCTTGATGCTGCCCCTGTGCTGGACAGAGGGCCAGGGTTGCACAATACCTTGCCACTGCAAATTGGATATAATACATACCCGCGCACACAAATCCTCCGGGCCCCTAATCTTATGATATCCAGTCTGTCCCACATGACTATACTTTCTATCGGCACATGACATGAGGAGACACTGCTCTCCAGTCTCTGTCCTTACCATACGTCTCTTTTCAGCAGATATCGCGTTACTACTTTTTATTTTGGGTGTATGATGCAAGGTAAACATTTCAGGGAAGGGGCGATAGTAAGGACCCATAATAGGGGAAGGGTAATGCAGCGGCATATGGTTTTATTCCTCTAGACTTTGGCTTATTTTTTGCAGTCTGAGCCGTTCTTGTCCACGTCTGGTTTTATCTTCTCTCTAGATGGCCAGGTTGTCTGTAGGGCAGTGATAACATCACTGTAAAACTTATCATATTCCTGCAGATCCCTAGCATTATTCGTGCTGCTGTTATTGGCAGCGCTTTTTTTTTTGGCAAGATCTCCGTCTGGATCGCGGCTTATTTGCACTATATTACCATATGTGAATAGTAGTCACTCGCTCAGCACAGAGGCTGGATATTACTGAGCATGCACAAGTTCTGCTCTGTCTGCATTGTACCCCCAGTTAGTAATGCACACAGCACATTGTCATCTGTCAAGGAGACAGACATGATGGCTAAACTGGAAGGACCCCCATTATAAGCTATTGGGGTCAGTCATATGACAGATCCACCAGGTGTGGATTCAGCTTGTCATAAGACTTGTTATTGGGGCCTGTCCTCCGCATCCCTGCGAACCCACGTGCAGAAATAGAAGTTGTTACCCATCACTGTACGCAGCTGTCATGCAATGCACTATGTCGCATGGTGGACACAATATATATAGTTATTTGTTACTTTCTTAATTTGGCTTTTAGGAGGAATTCAGTTTTAAAGAGTTCTAAATAAATGTGAATTTATAGTGTCCAAGATCAGCATCGGTAAGGGTCACATTGTGCAGTGTTGCGTGTCTGCTCACTTAGAAAATGTCCACTCAACAAATAACCAACTCGGACAAGCCACCATTGTGGCCAGAGACGCTTCTAGTGTGTCGAAACACCAGGGTGTAGAGGACAGAGCGCACTGGGTAAGTGTTGAGAGGAACTGTAGGGAGTCAGTGAGAGTATAAGGCTATGTGCACACGTTGCGGATTGGGCTGTGGAATTTCCTGAGCGGATTCTGCCTCTCTTGGCAGAAAACGCATGTAAAAATCTGTGCTTTTTTTTGCGGATTGGCATGCGTGTTTTCCCTGTGGCTGTCACTAATTAAATGAGTGTAGGAACGCAGCAGATCCGCAAAAAGAATTAACATGCTGCGGAAAATGAACCACTGCGGAATCGGTGGGAAATTTTCAGCAGCATGTGCACAGCAATTTTTTTTTCCCATTGATTAACATTGCTGGCTCAAACACTTGCAGATCTGCTGCAATTCCGTGCTGAAAATCCGCTGCGGATCCGCAACGTGTGCACATAGCCTAATTTTTTTTTATTATTTTCAATCTGTCTATGTCCTTTAAAGAAAAAAATTCATTAGTATACCCCTTTAAGAAAGTCTTTGGGTTATAGAAACTTAAAGTTAACCTTGATGGCAGGATATAATCCTTTGAGGTGTTAGGAGCACTTTATCAGCTTCCTAACACAGCTTTTAATGATTCTAAATGCAACTTGTGTGTGTAAAAATGATGTTAAATCCCCCCTGACTGCTAGGAGCAGACTAGTCCGAGACCACTGTCAGTGATTGGTACAGTGCGCTGGGATCATGCCCACAGTGGCGTGACTGACGTTCTAGCGTGTGCAGGAAGGAGAAGAGTGACGACGCACTGCGTGGGTGTGATCCCAGCTCGCTGTAGCAATGATTGACAGCCGTTCTGGACAAGTCCGTTACCAGCAGTCGGGGGGGGGGGATGTAACTTCATGTGAACGAATTGAGAAAAAGGAGCGGTGCTGTATATGGGGGTCTGAAGGTGAATAATGTCCTTTTTTCCTCCTTGTTCTCTATTAGGTCACCATGAATCTCTGTAGAGAAATTGGCGTGGAGCTAAGATTGGCATAGTCAAACTACCGAGGAAAAAAATATGAACACCTCTGAGCAGCTGTGGAAGCCGTCTGCTGCTGTCAATATGACGGAGTCACTAGGTGACCTCGCAAACACCACCGACGGCACTCCCTCCATGTCTATAAACAGACTGTTCCCCGCTCTGTTAGAGTGCTTTGGCATCATCATGTGCGGCTACATCGCGGGTAGAGCCAATGTTATAACCGCCACACAGGCGAAAGGACTCGGCAACTACGTTTCCCGTTTCGCACTTCCTGCACTTTTGTTCAAAAACATGGTGGTCCTGGACTTCTCTGACGTCAACTGGTCATTCCTGTACAGTATACTCATCGCCAAAGCCTCCGTGTTCACGGTCGTCTGCGTGCTGACCTTGTTAGTGGCCAACCCTGAAAGCCGGTTTAGAAAAGCCGGACTCTTCCCTATATTTGCAACTCAAAGCAATGACTTTGCACTTGGCTATCCCATAGGTAAGATCTACGGAAGGGTTCACATGTTATGTGAATAACAGTTGCTTCACTTTAGTGATATTATCGTGGTCATGCATTATGGGACCCCCACAATTCCCGAGGACGAGGCTCTGAAAAGCCCCACTGGCATGCTCACCACTGCTCCATTCATTCGCTATGGGTCTGGCGCAGGTAGCGGAGTACAGTGCTCCATTTTAAAGGGACTTTCAGAGCCCCATTCTCAGGACCAATGAAGGTCCCATTGGGCAGACCTCCTTATTAGAAAGGAGGTGATAACTTTTGGGATAACCCTTTTAAAAAGAATCTGTAAGCAGCTTTTTGCTTCTTGAGAGCAGCCCGACGTAGGGCAGAGACCCTGATTCTAGTTATGTGTCACTTACTGAGCTGCTTGATGCAGTTTTGATGAAATCACTGTTTTCTCTGCTGCAGAACAAGCCGTTCTCTCAATGCTGAGCTCTGTATAACCCAGCCACACTGTATAGGCAGAAAGCTGCCAATCAGTTGGGGGAGCAGGGGTTTACATAGCTCATGAATATGGAGGACTACATGGAAGCAGGTTTACTAGTACCTAGTGATAAATCTCCTGCTGATAAGTGATTTTACCAAAACTACAGTAAGCAGCCCAGTAAGCGACACATCGTTGGAATCGGGGTCTCTGTCCCTACATCATGGTGCTTTCATATTAGGTAGAAAAAACCTGGTGACAGATTCCCTCAAAGGTGCTGTTACTTGCACACATGAGCAACCAAGACTTGTTTTTCTCCACTTTTACTGGAAAGAGATGCAGGTCCCACCTTTAGGACTATCACACATGAGCAACCAAGACTTGTTTTTCTCCACTTTTACTGGAAAGAGATGCAGGTCCCACCTTTAGGACTATTCACTTTTAGCTGCCCGTGCACCATAGGTGACATGCATAAATCCATCTGAATTGGCAGGATCCACCTATAATTTAATGGGCATGGCGGCCCCCCGTGTCCCTGATGTTGGCTATCGGTGCAGACATGTATCCTATATTAATGATCCTTGGTTTCCTCCTTCCTAATGGTGGATATTCTGACTCTTGTTTCTTGCTGCTGTTTTCTAGTTGACGCCTTGTACCAATCCACGTACCCTAGATACCTTCAGTACATATACTTGGTGGCACCTGTGTCGCTCATGATGTTAAACCCTTTGGGGTTCGTTTTCTGTGAGATCCAGAAATGGAAAGAAAATCCAAACTCGTCCAAGGCAAAATGAAGATTTTGGGACTGGCTCTCCTCCGCGTCTTCCAAAACCCGATAGTATTTATGGTCTTCATAGGCATCGCCTTTAACTTTGCACTGGGTCAGAAGATTCCGATGTACTTGGAGAATTTTCTCGAAGGCCTGGCCAGTTCTTTTTCTGGCTCGGCTTTGTTTTATCTGGGTCTTACGATGGTCGGACAGACCAGTAAGATGAAGAAATCGTCTTTTGTTGCCTTGCTGCTACTTATCACCGCAAAGCTGTAAGTATGATTTATGGGCTTATTATGTGAGCGTGATGACGGGACATCGATTTATTACCAGGGTATAAAACTTTTTATCTCGCTACTTAGTGATAAGCGAATATATGTGAAAGTTCCTATACCTACACTTAAGTGGATGTATGTGAAAGTTCCTACTTTCTGCTGATGAGAAGACTCGGCACATTCCTTCTTATTTACACTTTGCATTTTTCGTCCTGCGAAAATAAATGGAAGGTAAGGGGAAAAGCGTACATGGCGGCAGGAATCCATGTAAGGTGCATGCTACAGAGCTGGCCTATACTGGAGAGATATCTGCCCGGGTAAGCATTCCCTACATACCATTAGACTCGTTCTACCAGAATGATCCTGCCATAAATCCAGCGCCTTGTATATTTGTCTACAGCAGCCATCCCACAGAGACCCCCCCATCCACCGCCACGGATCCCAAGAACAGCATTTTGTGTCCTCTGTTTTAATGGATCAGCTGTCATCGTCTATGGGACTGAAGGATACAGACGAGCTCCGCACTCCGCCATCTCCATCGTTCTATAGACAGTGAATGATCCAGCGATTTGGCTGCAAATTCACATTTCTCATATATTAATTCCCCATCATGTTATCACCTATAGCAGGGGTGGGGAATCTTTTTTCTGCCAAGGGCCATTTGGATATTTATACCATCCTTCGAGGGCCGTACAAACTCCGCCCACAAAGTACATCCTGACTCTGACACTGGTCTCAAGGCGTAATCTTGCATTGCATGCCCTTCAGTGTTCAGTAGTGAACACTGCGTGTGTGTGCTCACAGATCAAGAAGAAAGTAATGAGCTTCAGGCAATCAAAATACTGCGGTCCCTGAGAATCTGCCCGGGGGCCGGATAAAAGGTCATCGAGGGCCGTAAATGGCCCTGGGCCTGAGGTTCCCCATCCCTGACCTATAGTTATACTCTCTTCCAGCTCTGTATGGATTATGCAGCGACATGCGACTGTTGCGTTTCCCAGATGTTTCCCAGAGGCAGAGCTTCTTTGATTCTGTCCCACACTGAGCATGCAAAAAAGCACAGCATGGGTTAATGCCGCAGACGTCAATAGCATTGCACAACAGAATATAATCTGCTATATTTCGTGATGCTATCGATGGAGAGCATTAGACTTGTGAAATATTTACACATTGGTATACAAAACCCATTTTCTCCTTTTTTTTCATTAGTTTTTCGGTTCTCTGTGCCCAGTTTCATATCCTCTCTGGCTTCCTCCTATTTTCTTACTCTTCACGAATAATCAGCAGATTGCTGCTGACACTCCCTACTATCCACATTTATAATTGGAGAAAAAGGAATTGACGGCACAATCAATGAAAATATTATGTTATTTATTATTGTGCTGTGCTCTTATAGCACTCTACAGACATCATCACTGTCCCCATTGGGGCTCACAGTCTAAGTGCTAACCACTGAGCCACCATGCAATACAAAAGCTTCTTTTTTTTTATTTTTTATTAGTAATCCATTGAAAGGGTATATAAAATAAAAATATATTTGCCCATTGGTTTCAGTGTTGAGCATTTCTGACGTACACAGCTCCCTTAGTCCTAGTCTAAGGCCGCGCTCACATGTTCAGTGCTTGCTCAGTATTTTACATCAGTATTTGTTAGCTAAAATCAGGAGTGGTAAAAAATGCAGAAATTTCCTGATCGTACTGATGTGGAAAGTTTTGGGAGCAACACGTTTGCCAGTTTTGATCAAATCGGGAAGTCGATCGATCGGCTGCTATCTTCACTTTTGCCCCTGACTCGCTGCACATCACATTGTTGGAGATTAATCTGTTTTTCAGGACCCTCATCAACTAGTGTCAGAGCAAAGAAATACTGCAGGGAATGTCTATCAATGCATGTACATCTATGCGTACATGTACTGTCCATTGATTTCTTTAGGAGCTGTGTAATGTTTTATTTTTCCTTTGGTGGCACCGTTTTGTGAAATGATGATCTGTGCTCTTGTGAATATTTGATGTATGAGGCTGCAGCCCCCATGTGTACAGGTGAAAAAAAGTAATTTAAAATAAAGTCTTACACCATCTTCTGTAATCACCCTTCTAATTTATTTTTTTCCAGGCTGGTCTTGCCACTTATCTGCAGAGAAATGGTGGAGCTGCTGGATCGGAGCAACTCTGCGGTCAACCACACCAGTTTATCAAACTATGCATTTCTGTATGGAGTCTTCCCAGTGGCCCCAGGAGTTGCTATATTTGCACACCAGTTCAACATGGAGGTTGAGATTGTACGTGTTAGGACTTCACTTTCCATGAGACTACTAGACTTGTGATGTCCTTATACCTGATGTCAATTGGAGATTTAATTAAAGGGCCTTGGTGCAAAAGTTAATCTCCTATATGACTAAAGCTAAAATACTTCAGACGAGTAAGGACCCATACATGAGCCATATTCTGCATATAACCAATAATGGCACAGTATCCTGCATAGTGACTGGATAGTGTTATCATACTGACTACAGTCTCCTGTACAATATTACCACCATTGACCAGTGATCTGGAAAGGCACTCTCATATCATAGGAGTGATTGCAGTATAATAACCCAGTAATTCACAGTTAGTCCTTACAATTTTCTATATTTGCTATGCTGCCCAGACCGCTATAAAGACTTCTCCCAGTCATCTTCAGGTGCTTGGGTGCTAACAGTGTCTTCAGCATGCTCAAAAAATATTTTAGAGTCCCCCACGGCTGCATGTCTCGCGGCTGTTAGCTGCAACACATGCAGGGATTACCTAACGAACAGGCAATTCCTGCATGTGTTGCAGCTGTCGAACAGCCATGAGACATGCAGCCGCGGGGACTCAAATATTTTTTGAGCATACTGAAGACAGTTGGTTAGCACCCGAGCATGCTCGAATAACACCTTATTTAAACATATTCACTCATCACTAATTCTAATGTCTAATAGAACATTTTTATCTTGGAAACCAAGCAAGGAATAATTGAGCGCCCCGTCCCGATAATGCCAGGCTGCTTTGTTCGCCAGGGTGATGACCTATGTGCGAACGCGACCAGGTTAATGGTCTTTTGCTTCCAGATCACGTCAGGAATGGTGATCAGCACCTTTGTGTCTGCTCCCATCATGTACGTCTCGGCCTGGCTGCTGACCATTCCTACAATGGACCCTAAACCACTCGTGTCGGCTCTGCAGAACGTCAGCTTTGATATCAGCATCGTGAGCCTGGTCTCCTTGGTGAGTTTACACAATGGGTGACTGGTAATCACGTATCTGTTATTAATATTAAAACGCTTATTCTCTGAATTGTAACTTTTTAATTTGGTAATTGATTTATAAAATAATATTTATTATATCTGGTTTATTATCTTTTTATATTTCCAGATCTGGTCTCTGGCTGTTGTACTTCTGAGTAAGAAGTATAAGCGACTTCCGCACCTGCTCACTGCCAATCTGTTTCTTGCTCAGGTAAGTGCCATGTACAGTCATGGCCAAAAGTTTTGAGAATGACACAAATATTATATTTTCACATGATCTGCTGCCCTCTGGTTTTTATGTGTGTTTGACAGATGTTTTTATCACAGACAGAAATATAATAATTTCAAACATACGAGTAACAAAAGCTTATATTGACAGTTAGAATGAGTTAATGTAGCAAGTCAATATTTGCAGTGTTGACCCTTCTTCTTCAGGACCTCTGCAATTCTCCCTGGCATGTCCTCAATCAACTTCTGGACCAAATCCTGACTGATAGCAGTCCATTCTTGCACAATCAATGCTTTCATTTTGTCAGAATTTTTAGGTTTTTGTTTGTCCACCCGTCTCTTGATGATTGACTTTGCAAGTAATTGCTGTTAAGCTGATCAGTCTTTATAACATTCTGGAGTATGTGCAAATTGCCATTAGAAAAAGTGGAGCAGTAGACTTTGTAAAAATTAATATTTGTGTAATTCTCAAAACTTTTGTCCATGACTGTATATCATGTATCGTTTCATGTCAATGTATTATGGGGTTGTTTGCTAAAGCCAAGAGCTACCACCGTTTCGTTGATACTGGCAGTGTTAGTACATCCATTGTGGTTGCCATCCAAGATTAGTATGGGCAAGGGGTGGAAGAAGATACAAGCTAACTTTGATATTTTGGGGGGAATTCGGTTGTTTATTACCCGGGCAATGCCCTATATAAACAATTTTTAAAGGGGTTGTATCCGTTTGAAAGTTATCACCTACCCATAAGGTAGGGATAACTTCCCTATTGCTTTGACTCTCACCAATCCCAAGAACAGGGCTCTGAAAAGCACAATATTAATGGAGAAGGGGGTCAAGCATCCGCACCTTTGCTCCATTCATTTCTATGGGAATGCCGAAGACCAGCTATTTCCTCGGGTCCCATAGAGAATGATTGGAGCGGAGGTACACATATCCGCTCCATTCAGACCAGACTCTTCAGAATCCCATTCTTAGGATTGGTGGAGGTCCCAGTGATTGGACCCCGAGCGATTGGGAAGTTATCCTTTATCCTATGGATAGGTAATGACTTCCAAACTTGGTGCTACCCCTTTTAATTAAAATATCTGATAAACTAGTAACATTTTCCTATAGAATGTGCAGATGGTTTTTTCCCCGGCTTTGGATCTCCGGATTTTACCAGAAATTAACGAGTGCTTATTACCGTCCTTACATTTATTTCAGTGGTAGGGAAAAGGATCAATGTATATAAATGATGACTTCATGGTAAATCGCACTGTCATATATGTAGAGCACTTCTCATAGACATGCTTGCCGGCTCCAATTTTCGTTGCCGCTTACCTTCTTATATATGTTTCTCTCTCCAGCTGATTGTCTGCATTGGAATGATGTTATGGAACTTCATTATCAAAGAAAGGAACATTGTGGGGCAGATCTTGGTGTTCGTGATCCTTTACAGCGCCCTCTACAGTACTTATCTGTGGACAGGTATTTGTATTTTTGATGCTACCTCCTCTAATCAAACATTATATTTCTAGTTTATTTCAGATACATACTCTGTAATCCCCTGCATAAGTGACCCATTTTTTTGTTGAGATTTGTGCCAGTCATGACAAAAAATCTAGTGAAAAAGACATATGTAAATCAGGGTGGAGGTGCATTGGGAGCATGTCATTGCCCTTGGGTTGCATCTTTCAAGTGCGTTGACGCTCCCCCAGTGCATTTACATCCTAATTTGCATATGACTAATACAATAAATTGTATCTCTGCAAAAAAAGTGTTCACTTTTATTGGCGGACAAGCACCTGTACAGCCATGCCTCTACTTCCATAAGCATGCTGACAGGTTCCCTTTTAACCATGGCTTAACATTGACTTTTACCTTGTGTTCATTCACCCATTACCACAAAAATGTCTGAATATAGAAACTTCATAGCGCATTATAAGACTACCGTATATGTCAAGTTGATGTATTTAGCCCATAGAGCAATATAGAAACTCTATTGGTCTGTTCCAAAATGGAGACACATGGATTTAGGTAAAAATTAGGGCTAGTTTCTATAAAAGAAGGGTGCCTTGGAGGGCTGAGTTCTGCTGTAACTTTTCTTAGAGGAAAGTCGGCTAAGCAGGTGGTCTGCATTGAGATGAAAGGTGTAATGGGGGATTATGCTCAGGGAGGGAATCTTGCCATAACTGCTTGTTAATCCCTGTTATGTCAGTATTTGATTTAAAGTGATGTTCCCAACGTATTAAATTGCATTAATTAGTTAGGCAGCCTAAAAATAAGCAAGTTTGCAATTGACTTGTTTTTTTTGTCTGCTTTCATTCTCCTGAGGCCTTTGTCTTTCATAGTGTACAGCTGGTTTAGTGGCAATCAGCGTCTAGTGCCTGACCCAGACCCTGCTATTGTGATTGTGTGCAATAGTTATATTCCAGGAGAGGAGTTGACTCCTAACATCCCAGCCACCTCTCTCCAGCCCTCTATACATCAGTTATCTGCTCTCCTGTCGCCATCCCTTTCAGCTCCTGACAAGCTGCTGTTGTAAATCTTGCAGAACCACCAGCCCCGCTGCTTTCAGAGCAGTTCTCCTAATCACAACTCTGTGTCTAGAAGTGTGTTCTTGTTCAAATGCCTTGTTATGTAAATACGGTGATGGCAGTATCCACTCCAGAATAAACCACTTATGTGATACAGCAGAACTTATGCTGAGCTTTATAGTTCTACGAATACTACAAGGAGGAGAGCCTGCCCTGCCACAGACCAGGAAGTGAGGAAACTGCATAGATCTTGGCTGCTCAGGAGACCACTTGACAATGTCCCTTAAACATATTGTTTGGTGGGGATCTGAAAGCTGAAACAATTTCTAGCCCCTAGAATTTTGCATTGGGAGCTGCTCTGATGCATGTAACTTAGTGACCCCTTCATTTTTTTTTTTCTTTGTACAACTAAAGAACGATGGCTGTCTGGAATTGCCACACAGCTCAGTTCAAGTGCATTTATTTCTTACACTCCCAGCCCTGTCCCATGTAGAAGCTTTATTTATTTGCACTGGACTATGTTCCAATATCAGTCAGTGTTCATGCTAAATTAGTGCTGCAATAGGGAAAAATGGCCAAATGTTTTCCACCCTCTTTGTTTAGACTTTAGTAATGGCCTCACCTATAATATCCTGACAGTATACTATACAGTCATATACCCTTTATACAGCGATTTGCATGCACGTGCCATATATTATGTGAAATGTACGTATTTTGCTCACTCATGTTTTTGTGCTTCCTAGGTTTGATATCACTATGCTTGTTTTTGCTAACCAAAAGAGAGGTTGGGAATATTCCGACTGTTATAATCGCCTTGGCTGGGTGGAGGTAAGTTCTTTCTGAACTTTTTTTTTTTGGGAGGGGGGAAGGGAACATGAACATCGCTTATCTGTGTTTTTTATTGAAAGGAGATCTGTCATGCACCCAAAAGCTGTTGGTTTGCAGATTAGGTGTCAGTCTGCAGCTTAATATCGTTCTAAAGCCGCTGTACTGGAAGCGTGGCTTCCGGGAGGAAAGCAACTTTATTCCTCCCAGCGGCCTCCGGCTTTCAGTCACGGGAGCGCGGCCTCCGGCTTTCAGTCACGTGGGCGCGGCCTCCGGCTTTCAGTCACGGGGGCGTGGCCTCCAGCTTTCAGTCACGTGGCGCGCGGCCTCTGGCTTCCAGTCACGTGGGCGCGGCCTCCGGATTTCAGTCACGGGGGCGCGAATCATCAGTTGCCGCTAAGTACATAGCACCTGCTGTAACTATACGCCCCGGCACTGACTGTTGGTCAGTGTTTGGGCGCAGTTACAGCCGCCGTTCACTGTATACTGAGCGGTGGCCGAAGCTGTGACAGTCACCCCTCTCTGACTGAAAGCTGGAGGCTGCCGGGAGGAATGAAGGCTTCAGAACGCTATTAATCTGCAGATTTTCTCCATATCTGCAGGTTTAATAGCATTTGGGGACATGACCAGTTTTTTTTAATTCTGTATTACTTCTGGCTACACAGTGTTTTTCTTCACTATTGTTTTTATCGTTCTAGCATACCTGTGCTTGTAGTGTGTATTCTTGTGAGTGTTGGAGAACGTGATGTGGACACCATTGACCATGCTTTCTTTTATGGAAAGGCTCAGGTAATTCTGGGAAATAAACATGGAAAATCGCAAGAAAAGGGCACATTTTGCCAGTGTACAGTCTAATTCTAAAATGCATATTTCTAACTCCTTATCAACTCATAATGGATATAACTGCTATTCACCACAATACCCGGGTGCGTAACAATGACCCCAGGTCTGACATCATCTGTAGATGGTCCGCAAAAAAAAAAAGAGACAGAGGTATATCAGTTTGTTTCCATTTGCTGACCAAACTTACTTATTCATGCGAATGGGTCTATGAAAACACTGACAGCAGTCAGATCCTGCCCCGATTTGATCTTTGTGCTGTCTGTTTTTACTGACTGGTTACTGTGGTTTTGTTTTGTTTTTACCCATATGAGAAAAACAGATGACACATGGACCTAGAACAGAAAATAAAACTATCCAGAATGCTGATGAAAATTGAGTCATTTTTTTTTGCGTATCAGAAAAACAAACTTATGTGCGATCTCATCTGAAGAGCGACAGTATTTAAGGATGTGACTCATACTCATCTGGTGAGTTTAAAACGAGCGAGTGCAATCCGATAAAAAATCGGATTGCACTCTGAAATGAACCCGTGTTGAGAACTGAGAACGGATCGAACTGATAAAAAAAAAAATCACAGCATGCTGCGAGTGGCCGCGTATATCGGAGGAGACTCAGCAATGCAAGTCAATGGGTACGAGAAAAAAATTGCACGGTACACAGACTATGCATGTGCCGTGCGATTTAAAAAAAATAAAATAAATAAATACAAATTTTTACACACCCATCCCATAGGAAACCCGACATTTTCTCAGCCGAGTCCAGTAAATTCACAGCCCGAAACGTCATAGAATAGATATATAGACAGAATAAAAGGACATTACAGACAGCTGTGGGCTGATATTGATAGCCTAGGAGGGGGCAATGGATATTTCTCCTTCGTCTCATTGGGGGACACAGGACTGTGGGTGTATGCTACTGCCGCTAGGAGGCTGAAAAAAGGTTAGCTCCTCCTCCGCCGTATACACCTCAGCACTGGCCGCAGGCAAACCCAGTTCATGCTTAGTGTCTGATGGAGGCACACGTCTGGTTTTCTCCAGACCATTTTTTTTTTTTTTTTTTCCTTCCCACGAAGATGAGATAGGGGCGACGGACCCTTTTGAAGGGGTCCGATCTCCCCAAACCATCAACGGCGAGCACTTGGAGTGAAGCCTCCACGTATCCTTTCCCGCTACGTGGGACATGATGCCGGACTCAGCCCTGACCACCCTGGGGTATTGAAACCTCAGGCTGTACAGTGGCATAATATAGTCCGTGCGGCCCCCACTGCACCACCAATGCTAGACTGCGGTGCTGCAAGGAGGCGGACGGTCCCTCTCCTCATCCCCTGAAGGGGTGATGGAGTTAGGGTGCCTGCACCGTCCCCCCTTTTTTTGCTGCAAGCCCCCCTCTAATACAACGGGAGATGCTGGACTAATGTCTGGGAGCGCCGCGAGGCTGTCTGTGAACCCCCCGGAGCAGAGTCCACTGCAGCAAGGAAGACCCACCATTAAAGCCACGGTCGTGGAGCTGGAGCGAAGAGCTGCGCAAGTAGGCGACAGTGAAGAGGAGTTCTGCAAGAATATTCACGTCTCTGAGGGGATTCAGCCTGGCTTCAGCAGGTTAGGCGACTCCCCGTCCGAGCTCCGCCCCCTAAGGGTGCATCCTCTTCCGGCGGGTCGCCCCCCGACTCCAGGGCGGCGGCCGCCAAAAATGTAGCCCCCGGCTTCGGCTGACGCTAGGCCGCGGGCAAAATTTAGTCCCCGGCTTCGGCCGGGGACTAGGCCGCGGAGAGTAATTTAGCTCCCGGCTTCGGCCGGAATATAGGCCGCAGTCTCAGGCTCCGCCCCCGGCAGCGTCACCTCCAGCGGGTCCGCCCCCGGATTCTCGGGCGGCCACTGCCGAAAATTTAGGCCGCGGCTTCGGCCAGCGCTAGGCCGCGGCCGGAAATTGTGTCACAGGCTTCGGCCGGCACTGAGCCACGCGTCGCGACCCCTCCCCCTAAGGCTTGTCTATTTTAAGCACGCCTCCCTGAAAGAAGAGCTCGTTATTTGGAAGTCTGGAGTCCCCCGTCTTCTTTTTTGCGCCAATACAATCCAGGGCTTCTATACCGTGAAAGGACGTTCGGGGATACAGGACTGGGGTAAGTGCTACTACCTCCAGCCTGGTTGCTCTGCTTCGCTACGCTCCACTCCGCTACATCCGCACCGCTACATCCAGATTATTGCGACAGGAGGGACTCTGTGATAGATCCAGTATGTCCAGAAGGGCCAAGTCTCACACGGTGCTGTATACCGCATGCATTGCCTGTAGGTCCCCTTTTCCGCACGCCCAGACTAATCGGGTCTGCGAAGCCTGTGACTCCGAACGGGCGCAGGAGCCCTCACCTATAGTCGAGCCCAGTGCGTCAGGTCCTCCAGAATGGGCCTTGTCTCTGTCTCAATCTGTGGCATCATTAACCAGAGCAATCGAGTCCCTTCAAGCTCCCGATAGGAGCAGGGACAGTGGTTCACCTGGCTTGACTACGCCTCAGGAACCTCCGGCCTGCAGGGGCCGCGCTCTTACCAGGCAGACGCATGGGAAGCGAACCCACACTGCGTCGCCTATGCCGTCCAGGGCCTCGGCATCCTTTAGCTCAGTTTCTCGCTCTCCCTCACCTTTAGGGGCAAGTGATCAATATTCAGATTCCGATTCTGAAGGGTCCCTCAATCTAGAGGCACCGAATTGTCAGGAGACAATTGACAGTCTTATTGAAGCTGTCAATCAATCCCTGGGAGTAGACGATGAATCCACCTTGGCCTCCGGTCATAAGGTGTCCTTCAAACGAGCCAGACAAACTCATAAGGTTTTTGGCGCTCATCCTGAGTTTGAGGAGCTAGTGCAGCGCCACCGAAAAAAACCGGACAAGCGCTTTGCAGGACAAAAGGCCCTTAATACCAGATATCCTTTTGCTCCCGAACTTCTGAAGAAGTGGGCGGAATCTCCTACGGTTGATCCTCCTGTGTCGCGTTTAGCTTCTAAAACGCTTCTCTCTCTTCCTAACGGTTCCTCGATCAAGGATCCAACGGATCGTCTGGTTGAAAGCTTGGCCCGCTCGGTGTTTGAGGCATCAGGCTCTGCACTCTCTCCTTCCTTTGCAGCGACTTGGGTTGCTAAGGCCATGATATCTTGGTCGGAGTCTCTAAATAGAGCTCTCTATGGTATAGAGGTGCCATCTGAGGTAACGGAAATCTCCAATCAGATAGCTCTTGCAGGAGATTTTTTAATTAACGCTTCCATGGATGCGGCAAATTGTGCGGCATTAGCTGCAGCTAATGCGATTGCTATCAGGAGAGCTTTGTGGTTGAGAACTTGGCGAGCGGATTCAACGTCAAAGAAATCACTTACGTCCTTACCGTATCAGAGCGGCCGATTATTTGGCGAGAAGTTGGATCAGCTCATATCTGATGCGACGGGGGAAAGAGTAGCTTCCTTCCTCAGCAGAAGGTTAGACAGCCTTTTCGCCGACAGCTTCAGCCCCGCTTTAGGGCCTTTCGTAACTCAGGTTGGACCGCACCAGCCACCTCCGGCGGCTCAGGTCGACCTAATCAGGCCAGAGATCGCCAGGTCTCCTACAAGACCAACCCTTTGGGAAGGATGCGATCTCAACAGCCAAGATCTAGAGGGTCTAAATCCCAAAGATATTCGGATAAATGACTGGAGGCAGAATCCGGTCAATTTATCCAGAGTAGGCGGCCGCTTACTCTGGTTACGCCCCACTTGGCTATCAGTTACTCACGACGAGTGGGTCAGGGAGTTAGTCTCCTCGGGGTACAAAATAGAATTTATCAGTCTCCCGTCAAATTGTTTTTTTCCCTCGCGTCTTCCCAAAAAAGAATCCCGTGTTCACGCCTTATTCAAGGCGGTCGAATCTCTTCGGCGCAGCGGGGTCATTGTTCCTGTTCCAGAGGTCGAAAGAGGTCAAGGGTTCTATTCCAATCTGTTCATAGTGCCCAAGAAGGACGGCACTGTCAGACCCATTTTGGACCTAAAACGACTGAATCAGTTTGTCAGAGTTCGACGGTTCCGAATGGAGTCTCTCCGCTCGATCATTGCAGCTATGGAAAAGGGGAATTTCTAGCATCAATAGACATTCAGGATGCTTATCTTCACATCCCCATATTCCCTCCTCATCAGAGGTTTCTTCGGTTTGCCGTAGGCAGCCTTCATTTTCAGTTCATAGCATTGCCCTTCGGCCTAGCCACAGCCCCCAGGGTGTTCACAAAGGTTATGGCTGCTGTTGTGTCCATTCTGCACTCCTGGGGGATAGTCATCGTGCCATACTTAGACGATCTCCTCATCAAGGGTCCGTCCTATCAGGCTTGCGAGAGGAGTGTCAGCATTACGCTAGACACCCTTGCTCGCTTGGGGTGGCTGGTGAATCTAAAGAAATCATCTCCCGTGCCATCTCGAAGGATCACCTTTTAGGAATGATTTTCAACACTGCTCAAGGGTTGATAACTCTTCCTCAGGACAAAGCCTTAGTTCTCCGTCAGGAGGTACGGATCCTTCGCCAACCAATACCTCACACCATCCGGTTTTGCATGAGGGTCCTAGGAAGGATGGTGGCAGCGATAGAGGCTATTCCATTTGCCCAGTTCCATCTCCGCTCCCTTCAGCTTGCACTCTTGGCAGCATGGAACAGGAGCCCTTACTCGCTCAATCTTCGGTGCCGTCTGCCCCTGCAGGTCAGACAGACACTTTCGTGGTGGACAAGGGACACCACTCTTCGCCAGGGGACTTGGTGTCGGCAGGAATCGACCCTCCCGATCAATATTTTGGAGATCCGAGCTGTTCGGCTGGCTCTGAGGCGTTTTCACCATCATTTGGCGGGCCGTCCTGTCCGAATACAATCGGACAATGCCACGGCGGTGGCATACATAAATCATCAGGGGGTACCCGCAGCAGGGCAGCCATGCGCGAGGTAGGACACATTCTATCCTGGGCGGAAAGAAATCACTCTGTGATATCAGCGGTCCACATTCCAGGCGAGGAGAACTGGGCAGCAGATTTTCTCAGCCGTCAGGGGATAGCGTCAGGGGAATGGTCGCTACATCCCGAGATCTTCCAGCAGATATGCCTACGCTGGGAACCCCAGATGTGGACCTGATGGCCTCCAGGATAAACGCCAAGGTGTCCAACTTCGTCTCCCGATACCGAGATCCGCAGGCAATTGCAGTGGACGCCCTGGTTCTACCATGGAATCAGTTTCATCTTCTATACTTGTTTCCACCAATGGCTCTGCTCCCAAGGGTGATCAGAAAGATCAGGTTAGAGGGGGTCCCAGCGATATTGATCGCTCCGGATTGGCCGCGTCGCTCATGGTACGCAGAGCTGGTACAGTTGCTCACGACGCACCCTGGCGTCTGCCAGAACGCGTGGATCTTCTCTCCCAGGGCCCAGTTTTCCACCAGAACTCAGCGGTCCTGTGTTTGACGGCCTGGCCGTTGAATCTTGGATTCTGACTAAGGCTGGATTCTCCAAAAAGGTCGCCGCCACAATGGCTAGCGCCCGAAAACCGCCTCGGCTCGCATCTACCACGGTACTTGGAAGGTCTTTTTTACATGGTGCAGGGAACATGGTTATTCCCCACTTCACTTTTCGGTTCCCAACATTCTGTCATTTCTCCAAGCAGGCTTAGGTTCAGGTCTAGCACCAAGTACTCTTAGGCGTCAAATTTCAGCCTTATCGGTTCTTTTTCAGCGAAGAATCGCGTCTAATTTACAGGTCAAGACCTTTATTCAGGGGTTGTCCATATAGTGCCCCCCTACAAGGCTCCCTTAGACGTTTGGGATCTCAATCTTGTTCTGGGAGTTCTGCAAGAATCTCCTTTTGAGCCTCTTCAGGAGGTTTCCCTGACATACCTTTCCTGTAAGGTGGTGTTTTTAGTGGCCATAACATCCATAAGGCGGGTTTCGGAGCTGGCAGCACTATCCTACCAAGCTCCGTACTTACTTTTCCACCATGATAAGGTAGTGCTTAGGCACACCTCCTTTTTTGCCTAAAGTCGTGTCCTCATTTCACATCAATGAGGACATTGTTTTGCCCTCTTTTTGCCCAGCTCCGACGCACCGGGTGGAGAAGGCTCTCCATACGCTGGATCTGGTGAGAGCACTCAGGAGATAGTATCTCGGACGGCATCCTTTCGGCAGACGGACACGCTGTTTATCCTCCCTGAGGTCGCAGGAAGGGACTCGCTGCTTCTAGGTCAACTTTAGCCAGATGGTTTCGGGTAACCATTCAGGAGGCCTACCGCATCAGAGGCGCGGTGGTTCCCGCAGGAATCAGGGCTCATTCCACCAGAGCAGTGGGTGCCTCCTGGGCTCTTCGGCATCAGGCTTCGGCGGAACAGGTTTGTAAGGCGGCAACCTGGTCCAGTTTGCATACTTTCTCAAAACATTATAATGTCCATACTCAGGCGTCAGCGGATGCTAGCCTGGGTAGAAGGATTCTTCAGGGCGCGGTAGCGCACCTATGAGCAATGCCTATGTATAATTGCACTGTGGAGTCGGTTTCCCACCCAAGGGGACTGCTTTGGGACGTCCCACAGTCCTGTGTCCCCCAATGAGACGAAGGAGAAATACGGATTTTTGTGTTACTCACCGTAAAATCCTTTTCTCCGAGACGCTCATTGGGGGACACAGCACCCTCCCTTATAGCCGGATGGCTTTGTTTTCTAAGCTAATTTTGTTTGCTTGGGTCTATATCAGTAGATTTACTTCTGGATATATTGTACCTGTATTAACACTGATTTTTGTTTTAGCCTCCTACTGCTTTTTGCACTAAACTGGGTTTGCCTGCGGCCAGTGCTGAGGTGTATACGGCGGAGGAGGAGCTAACCTTTTTTTATGTTTACTTAGTGTCAGCCTCCTAGCGGCAGTAGCATACACCCACAGTCCTGTGTCCCCCAATGAGCGTCTCGGAGAAAAGGATTTTACGGTGAGTAACACAAAAATCCGTATTTTCCCCCTCCCAGATTAAGAACATCAGCCTTGAGCTGCCCCAGAAATAGCGCATTCATTAGATGCGCCAATTCTAGCTCTTAGCCTCCGCTCTTTCAACTTACCCTGGTGCAAGTGGGGTAATAGTATTGGGGCTGATGTCAGCTTTGTAATGTCAGCTGACATCCAGCCCAGGGTTAGCAATGGAGAGGTGTCTAGAAGACACCCCCATTACTAACCCCATAGTCGAATGTAATAAAGACAAACACAGAGTAAGGTATTTTATTTGAAATAAAAACTCCCCGACCCTATTTTGCCTATTTATTAATATCAAAATGAAAACGCAAAGTAATCCTCACCTGTCTGCATGCTATCCCCATGTGATGCTGTCTCATGAAGAACTCCATCTTTGCTACCTCCGGATGGTTTGTTGAGCTTTGGCATGATGCGACCACTCAGCAAGCCAGGTGGAACACACTGAGACAGCAGCGTGAGAATACGCTTCTTCAGTGTCTGGCACTAACGTGAGTAGGGACACCGGACTTCATAGCTGATGAATTGATGCGTCATTTGTTAGGAAGCTAGGGGCTGCTATTCTTAGTCTGGGAGGGGGCCAATATCCATGGCCCCTTCCTAGGCTATTAATATCAGCGTACAGCTGTCTGCATAGCCTTTGCTAGTTATTAATAATGAATTTTCATTTTTTTTGGGGGAGGGGTGGTCCCTTGATAACCAGAAAAGGCTAAACAGACCTCTTTGAGCTGATATTAACTTGGAAAGCTCCATATTTATTACCCCCTTCCCAGACCATTGAGACGAGCTGTCAGCTTTCCTTCAGCTGGTTAATAAAAATTAGAGGGAAGGGACCCCATGCCATTTTTTTTTCTTTATTTAATTTTTAAATAGATACAAGTAAAACTACACACGTAAAGCACGCGTCTGGCTGTCTGTCCCTGTATATAACATTGTTTTATTACCGTAGTTAAAAAAAAAAAAAAAAACTAGCTTGAAATGACAGAGAATTACTGTATGTAAAACCTGATGTTAAAAACGCATTGATTACGCATGTCAGATGGATGCTACGCGCTAAAAATCGCATTGTACTCGCATGAGACTGGACTAACAGGAACAACATTGGACCAATTTTATTTACGCTGATGAGTGTGAGTCCTTTGTTATTTTGACACAATGCCGTCATGTTATATTTTTTGCAACTATCGGCACAAAATCCTGGCAATTTGTCACAGTTTTGCAAAAAATACAGAGAAAAATAAACACGTGAATACACCAAAAGTTCAAAAGAAATGTGACATTATGCAAATCAGTCTATCTTTTTATGTATTAATGTAGATTATCAGCACGGCGGTGGTCCTGTGTGTCACCATTATGCTATCTGGCATTTCTCTTTTGTGCATGAGTCGCAGTGGACAAGATGGCAACTACCAGGTACTGAATCATTCGTCCCTGAGCAGTAGTAACAGGACCGCAGATACCTCTACGGAGTCCAAACCTGAAAGTCCTATTCTACCTGGTACACCATCAGACTCTAGGACAGGTAAATGTAAGATTCACTTTGTTTTAAATATATTTGCTGGTGTGAGTTATTAAAATTTTTTTTGGCTTTTACATATGAGCAAGCAATACCCGTGCACTGCCAGAAAGCAGAGATCTTAAGAATGTAGGAGGATTAAAATGGTTTGTAATATACTAATGGGGTAATTGCAATCTGACAACTAATAATTATTGATCTCTTGATAAATTAATGTATAATTGAGCCGTCCCATGTGCCTAATAAGGGGAGCTCTGAGTGCAGAGCACACCTGAGGCTGTGTGTGTATACGGTCACAATACATACGGCAGGATGCGGCAGACCCCCCCTTCCCCCATGATAATGGTGCAGGTAGCACTGGTGCAAAATACTGATGAACAGCCACTGAAACTCCTATCAGCCACGTGTGAGTGGTTGTTTGATCAGTATTTTGCACCTTTTGACCTGCAGTGATTTAGTTTGGTGACCAGGTATTGGTAAGTATGGCTGCTTTTTTCTTAAATTCTTTTTTCAGTGAATTGCTTTGTATATGGACAGTATTACCAGTAGTGCACATTTTCACGCACCAGGTCAGGGGGCAGCAACCTGTACCACTCCTGCTGTTTCGAAGCTAAAACTCCCAACGTGTCCCGACAGCTTACAAGAGCTGGAGTGCCGCAGGGTGCCACCATCTAGGTTTTTTATAATGATGCATAATTGTTGTAAACTTCAAGTTGCTAACATTTCCAAGAAGGAATACACATAGCACTTGTTGTCCTGGAAAATATAACTTGGAGATCAGACGGGTCTCTTGTACATTGGCCACAGTGCAGGAATAACATTGTGGTGTCTCCGACCTGCAGAGATCTGCGCTTGTGGACAGGAAAACGGAGACGTGTGTCAGCCTGGGCAGTCCCCAGAGCCGCTGAGTATAAACCAGGCCCCCAGCATTGAGGACGGTACAGTATCAGATTCTTACCATTATACTCTCATCTCTGTGGAAAATTGCTCATGCTTTGCTGATGGTTGTGGAGATTTCTGCTGAACTGTGTTTAGTTTTACTTTATGCATTTTTTTCTCCTGCATCAGACCAATGATAAAAAAGAGACCCTGTGTGTTACTATATGTATGGTGTAGAATGAGACTGATGTAGGACATCCGATAGATGGGGAGGGGGCCGGGCGGGGAGGGCCTGACTGGCGGATCAGAATAAAGTCTGCAAATTTAGTTGTCCTACAGGAGAAAAACTGTCTGTCTAGTGCCAGCTACACGCTATAGTAGCTACCCCATAAACTTAACATAAAAAAGTGGTGCTTTAACAGATTATGCACCCGATTGTTGTACACCTTGATGTTGGTGGAATGGCTTTTTACTTTGTTTTTAATTTAAAAGTGTTTACTAGTGAGCAAGCGTGCTTGGATAAGGTGTTATCACAGCATACTCGAGTGCTAACCATGTGTTTTCGGCGTGCTCGAATGCTACGAGTCCCCGCGGCTGCATGTCCCGTGGCTGTTTAACAACTGCAACACATCCAGGAATTGCCTGCTCAGTCCCCTATGTTATTTCAATGCAGTATTGCTTTTACTTATTTACTTACAGCAGGGTATGTTATTTTTCTCCTTCGTCTCATTGGGGGACACAGGACTGTGGGTGTATGCTACTGCCGCTAGGAGGCTGACACTAAGTAAACATAAAAAAGGTTAGCTCCTCCTCCGCCGTATACACCTCAGCACTGGCCGCAGGCAAACCCAGTTATTGCTTAGTGTCTGATGGAGGCACACGTCTGGTTCTTTTTCCAGACCATTTTTTTTTTTTTTTTTTTTCTTCCCCACGAAGATGAGATAGGGGCGACGGATCCTATTGAAAGGGTCCGATCTCCCCAAACCATCAACGGGCGAGCACGTGGAGTAAAGCCTCCAGCGTATCCTCTCCCGCAACGTGGGACACGAATGCCGGACTTAGCCCTGTCCACTCTGAGGTATTGAAACCCTAGGTTGCACAGAGGCAGTAGTTTGTCCGTGCAGCCCCCACTGCGCCACCAATGCTAGACTGCGGTGCTGCAAGGAGGCGGACGGTCCCTCTCCTCATCCCCTGTAGGGGTGATGGAGTTAGGGTTCCTGCACCGTCCCACCTTTTTTACTACAAAGCCCCCCTCTAAATGCATCAGGCGGAATGGCTCACCTTTTTGAAAACGGAGAAGATACTGGAGTAACGCCGCACGCATGGAGCACCGCAAGTTTCGCAAGAGTCTGGATTCCAGCCAGGTACACTCCTGGCCCGTGTTCCCCCCCGGGGCGTCAGGTCCCTGGCTTCGGCGGTGTTGGGCCTCGGGCAAGGACCGGGGACTGGGGCCCGAGGTGTGGCGTCCGGCGCCGGCAGGGGGGTGGGCCGCGGTCGCGGGATCCGCCCCCGGCATCGTCTCCTTCCGGCGGGCCCGCCCTCTGATTTTGGGGCGGCCTCCGCCGGAAATCTAGGGCCGGCGGCTGCAAATTTAGTCCCCGGCTTCTGCCGGGGACTAGGCCGCGGCCCAAGATGTAGCGTCCGGTGTCGGCCGGAGGGCGGGCCGCGGTCGCGGGGATCCGCCCTCGGCATTGTCTCCTTCCGGCGGGCCCGCCCTCTGGTTTTGGGGCCGCCTCCGCCGGAAATCTAGGCCGCGGCTTCGGCTGGTGCTAGGCCGCGGCTGTAAATTTAGTCCCCGGCTTTTGCTGGAGACTAGGCCGCGGCTGGAGGCGGGCCTCTGACAGCTAGGCCGCGCCTCTCGACCCTCCCCCTAAAGGCTCGGCTACATGAGCTCGCCTTCCTAACAGGGGGGCGCTCTTTTTGAAAAATTTGGAGCCAGACGCCACTGCTACGCGGTTTAAGGACGCAGGGGGTACAGGACTGGGGTAAGTGCTTCTACCTCCAGCCTGGTTGTTCCGCTTCACTAAGTACTTCTGCACTCCGTTTCACTGACCGTCGCACATCCAGTTCATTGCGGACTCTGTGATAGACTCATTATGTCCAGAAGAACTAAAGCTCATACGGTGCTGTATACCGCATGCATTGCCTGTAGGTCCCCTTTTCCGCGCGCCCAGATTACTCGGGTTTGCGAAGCCTGTGACTCCGAACGGGCTCAGGAACCCGCTCCTATTACGGAACCCAGTGCGTCAGGTCCCCCTGAATGGGCTCTGTCCCTGACTCAATCTGTGGCATCATTGACTAGAGCAATCGAGTCCCTTCAAGCTCCCGATAGGAGCAGGGACAGTGGTTCACCCGTCTTGGCGACGTCTCATGAACCTCCGGCCTGCAGGGGCCGCGCTCTCACTAGGCAGACGCAGGGGAAGCGAACCCACACTGCGTCGCCTTTGCCGTCCGGAGCCTCGGCATCTTTCAGTTCCGTCTCCCGCTCTCCCTCACCTCTGACAAGTGATCAGTATTCGGATTCTGATTCAGAAGGGTCCCTTAATTTAGAGGCACCAAATTGTCAGGACACAATTGACAGTTTGATTGAAGCTGTCAATCAAACCTTGGGGATAGACGATGAGTCCACCTTGACCTCCGGTCATAAGGTGTCCTTCAAAAGAGCCAGGCAAGCTCATAAGGTTTTTGGATCTCATCCTGAGTTTGAGGAACTAGTGCAGCGCCACCGGGAGAAACCGGACAAGCGCTTCGCAGGACAAAAGGCTCTCAATACTAGATATCCTTTTGCTCCCGAGCTTCTTAAGAAATGGGCGGAATCTCCTGCGGTTGATCCTCCTGTGTCGCGTTTGGCGTCTAAAACGCTCCTCTCCCTTCCTAACGGTTCCTCGATCAAGGAACCAACGGATCGTCTGATTGAAGGTTTGGCCCGCTCGGTGTTTGAAGCATCGGGTTCTGCTCTCTCTCCTTCTTTTGCAGCGACTTGGTTGCTAAGGCCATGATATCCTGGTCGGAGTCTCTAAATAGAGCGCTTCATAGTATTGAGGTACCATCTGAAGTAACTGAGATTTCTAATCAGATAGCACTTGCAGGAGACTTCTTAATTAATGCGTCCATGGATGCGGCAAATTGCGCAGCCCTAGCTGCTGCTAATGCAATTGCCATCAGAAGATCTTTGTGGCTGAGAACCTGGCGAGCAGATTCAATCTCAAAGAAATCGCTTACATCCTTACCATATCAGAATGGTCGGTTATTTGGCGAAAGGTTGGATCAGCTCATATCTGATGCGACGGGAGGGAAGAGCAGTTTCCTTCCTCAGCAAAAGATTAAGCAGCCTTTTCGCCGACAGCTTCAGCCTCGCTTTAGGGCCTTTCGTAACCCAGGTTGGGCCGCGCCAGCTACCTCCAGCTGTTCAGGTCGGCCTAGTCAGGCCAGAGATCGTCAGGTCTCCTACAGGACCAACCCTCTGGGAAGAGGGCGATCTCAACAACCAAGATCTAGAGGGTCCAAACCCCAGAGATATTCGGACAAATGACTGGAGGCAGAATCCGGTCAATTTATCCAGAGTAGGCGGCCGCTTACTCTGGTTTCGCCCCATTTGGCTATCGATTACTCACGACGAGTGGGTCCGGGAGTTAGTCTCCTCGGGTACAAAATAGAATTTTCCAGCCTTCCCTCAAATCGTTTTTTTCCCTCGCGCCTTCCCAAGGAGGAATCTCGGGTTTGCGCCTTATTCAGGGCGGTCGAGTCTCTTCGGCACAGCGGGGTTGTCGTGCCTGTACCGGAGATCGAAAAGGGTCAGGGGTTTTATTCCAACCTGTTCATTGTACCCAAAAAGGACGGTACCGTAAGGCCCATTCTGGATCTAAAGCGACTGAACCGGTTTGTCAGAATTCGACATTTCCGAATGGAGTCTCTCCGTTCGGTCATTGCAGCCATGGAAAAAGGGGAATTTCTAGCATCAATAGACATTCAGGATGCCTATCTTCACATCCCCATATTTCCTCCTCATCAGAGATTTCTTCGGTTTGCCGTCGGCAAACTTCATCTTCAGTTCGCAGCCTTGCCATTCGGGCTAGCCACAGCCCCCAGGGTGTTCACAAAGGTCATGGCTGCTGTTGTGTCCATTCTGCACTCCAGGGGGGTAGTCATCCTGCCTTACTTAGACGATCTACTCATCAAGGGTCCGTCTTTTCAAATCTGCGAGGAAAGTGTCAGCATTACGTTAGACACCCTTGCTCGCCTGGGGTGGCTGGTGAATATGAAGAAATCATCTCCCGTGCCATCTCGGAAGATCACCTTTTTAGGGATGAATTTCGACACCGCTCAGGGGTTGATAATTCTTCCTCAGGACAAGGCCTTGGTTCTCCGTCAAGAGGTACGGATCCTTCGCCAACCAATTCCTCACACCATCCGGTTTTGCATGAGGGTCCTGGGAAGGATGGTGGCAGCAATAGAGGCTATTCCATTTGCCCAATTTCATCTTCGCCCCCTTCAACTTGCACTCTTGGCAGTATGGGACGGGAGCCCTTACTCCCTCAATCTTCGGTGCCGTCTGTCCCTGCAGGTCAGACAGACTCTAATGTGGTGGACGAAGAGCACCACTCTTCGACAGGGTCGGTTGTTTCCTCCAAATTTCTGGTTGGTTGTCACAACGGACGCCAGCCTGCTCGGATGGGGAGCAGTGTTTCATCACCATACAGCCCAGGGAACTTGGTCTCAGCAGGAATCGACCCTCCCGATCAATATTTTAGAGATCCGAGCTATTCGGCTAGCTCTGAGACATTTTCACCAGCATCTGGCGGGCCACCCAGTCAGAATACAATCGGACAATGCCACGGCAGTGGCATACATAAACCATCAGGGAGGTACCCGCAGCAGGGCGGCCATGCACGAGGTAAAACAGATTCTGACTTGGGCAGAGGTAAATCACTCTGTGATTTCAGCGGTCCACATTCCGGGCGAGGAAAACTGGGCTGCGGATTTTCTCAGCCGTCACGGCATAGCGTCAGGGGAATGGTCGCTTCATCCCGAGGTTTTTCAGCAGATATGCCGACGCTGGGGAACCCCAGATGTGGACCTGATGACTTCCAAGATAAATGCCAAGGTGCCCAACTTCGTCTCCCGGTACCGGGATCCGCAGGCATTTGCAGTAGACGCTCTGGTCCTACCATGGAATCAGTTTCATCTTCCATACTTGTTTCCACCAATAGCCCTTCTCCCAAGGGTGATCAGAAAGATCAGGATAGAGGGGGTTCCAGCGATATTAATCGCTTCGGATTGGCCGCGTCGCTCATGGTACGCGGAGCTGGTACAATTGCTCACCGACACACCCTGGCGACTGCCAGAGCGCGTGGACCTTCTCTCCCAGGGCCCAATTTACCACCAGAACTCAGCGGTCCTGTGTTTGACGGCCTGGCCGTTGAATCTTGGATCCTGACGAGGGCAGGATTCTCTAAAAAGGTCGCCGCAACGATGGCTAACGCCCGAAAGCCCGTTTCGGCTCGCATCTACCACGGTACTTGGAAGGTCTTTTTTGATTGGTGCAGGGAACATGATTGTTCCCCGCTCCTCTTTTCAATTCCGAACATTCTATCTTTTCTCCAGGCAGGCCTAGATTCAGGTCTAGCGCCTAGTACTCTTAGACGACAGATATCAGCTTTGTCGGTTCTTTTTCAGCGAAAGATCGCGTCTAATTTTCAGGTTAGGACCTTTATTCAGGGGGTTGTCCATATAGTTCCTCCCTACAAGACTCCCTTAGAGGTTTGGGACCTCAATCTAGTCCTGGGAGTCCTACAGGAGTCTCCTTTTGAACCTTTGCAGGAACTTTCTCTATCATTTCTTTCCTGGAAGGTGGTGTTTTTGGTAGCCATTACATCCATAAGGCGGGTTTCGGAGCTGGCTGCACTGTCTTGTCGAGCTCCGTACTTACTTTTTCATCAGGATAAGGTGGTGCTCAGACCAACACCACCTTTTTTGCCTAAGGTTGTGTCCTCATTTCATATTAATGAGGACATTGTTTTGCCCTCATTTTGCCCAGCTCCGACGCACCGAGTGGAGAAGGCTCTCCATACGCTGGATCTGGTGAGAGCACTCAGGAGATATGTATCTCGGACGGCGTCCTTTCGACAGACGGACACGCTGTTTGTCCTCCCTGAAGGTCGCAGGAAGGGACTTGCTGCCTCTAAGTCAACCTTGGCTAGGTGGATTCGGTTAGCCATTCAGGAGGCTTACCGTATCAGAGGCGCGGTGGTTCCCGCAGGGATCAAGGCTCACTCCACCAGAGCGGTGGGTGCCTACTGGGCCCTTCGGCATCAGGCTTCGGTGGAACAGGTTTGTAAAGCAGCAACCTGGTCCAGTCTGCATACTTTTTCCAAGCATTATAATGTCCATACCCAGACTTCTGCGGATGCCAGTCTGGGTAGAAGGATTCTTCAGGGCGCGGTTGCGCACCTATAAGCAATGCTGGATTATAAACTACACTGTGGAGTCGGTTTCCCACCCAAGGGACTGCTTTGGGACGTCCCACAGTCCTGTGTCCCCCAATGAGACGAAGGAGAAATACGGATTTTTGTGTTACTCACCGTAAAATCCTTTTCTCCGAGACACTCATTGGGGGACACAGCACCCTCCCTAAGAGCCGGCTGGCTTTATATTGAGTTAACTCTATTCTCCTTAAATTGGTATCAGCAGTTTTTTTCTTCTGAATATACTGTATCTGTGTTAACTCTTGATTTATTTTTTAGCCTCCTACTGCTTTTTGCACTAAACTGGGTTTGCCTGCGGCCAGTGCTGAGGTGTATACGGCGGAGGAGGAGCTAACCTTTTTTATGTTTACTTAGTGTCAGCCTCCTAGCGGCAGTAGCATACACCCACAGTCCTGTGTCCCCCAATGAGTGTCTCGGAGAAAAGGATTTTACGGTGAGTAACACAAAAATCCGTATTTTTTCGTCTTGGGTTTTGTCTGTTTAATGGCCAGTGTGAATATTCTCCTGTTTTGCATGCATACCAACTTATACTCCAGTTTATTTATTTTTTTCGGTTTAGTTTCTGCATTTAGTGCAGGTAATGGTCCGGCCTCCCTTTCTTTGAGCTGGACATTACATTTATATAGCTTCCCATTTGCTGGCTATCCATTTGGGGTCTTGCTACTGCTCAGCCTTATGTCCACTTCCTACTCATTGAACAGGAGCCTCTCTGAGTCCTCCCTTCTACACTGTGTAGTGAGTGGGTGCAGCAGGGAGGAGAGCGGGCGGTGTGTGCATGTGCCTTTGCAGAGCTACCGAGGCATGCAAAATATGGGGCGTGAAATTGGTGCACTGAGCTGCTAATATAGCATATTGGTTTATAGAGGATTTTCTGCAGAATAAAGGGACAGCTTCCGGATTGCCACTTATCAACTTCAAATGTGGGGGAATGGCTGTCAGACACAGCCGGACTTGCCATAGAGAAGGCACAGATTTTTTATTATTTTTTTACCATTTCTGTCTTTCTGATCGCTGTGTATACAGTGATGGCAAGCGCTGACGCTGCTTCCTCTTTCGGACCCATTGGTCATATGGTTGGTGAGTGTAGGGAGGGAGAAGGAGCTGCTGGGTCCTAGGAGACCAGTCAGGAAGTGGAATTTACCCCTGCAACTGGGGTAATACAGAGCCACAGTTACAGGAGAGATGAGATTTAAAAAAAAAAAAAAAAGTAATTGTTGACGTGCCTCCTAAAGTTCTTTTATCCTCTTTATGGGGGCATCATATGTGAAACAAATGAAAAATAAGTACATAAATAAAAAGTGGGGCATGGAAAGCCACCTCCAATCCACAGCCTGAATACTAGCTCCACCCCTACAAAAAAAAAAAGTCTGGCATATAAAAGCAAATTTTAAAATGTACTTTTGTGGTCAGAAGAAAAAGTGCAGAAGTCAGGCACAAAAAAATGCAAAAGGTATGATTTTTTTTTTATGGGCGTAGTTCCCTATATATATTATTAGTGTAAAGCATGTTTTGGGGCTGCCAGTCTCCGATAAGGAGCGTGCGCCCCACAGAGGTCTATATCTTCCTCCAAGCTCCGGTGCAGACGAGCCGTCGGGTAGAGAGATTTGCTGCACCCTGTTTACCTGATGACTCCTGGTCTGGAGTAGGACAGATACTAGACTGATACCTCAGTACCTGCAGTGGGTGCAGTCTGACGTCTGATGTATTTGTGTTTTTCCCTATAAAGCACATGAATGTCTCAGTCACTGCAACTCCCTGAGATGTCCCCTGTCCCAGGAGGAGCAGCACCAGCTGCACAGCGGAGACCGACAGATAGCGAGACACGTGCTGCTCTGCCTGCTTCTCATGGTGGGACTCTTTGCAGTAAGTGAATGTTAATAGAAAGTACAACGTGCTTCTGAAACGTTTCAGAAAGTGCAATTACGCATTGTAATGTAAAGCTGCACCGATTGTACTTGTGCGATTTCCCTTATACAGAACGTGTCCAGTTGCTTCTGGTGGCTTTTCAATCCGGAACCCGGGAGACTTTATGTGGAACTTCAGTTTTTCTGCGCTGTGTTCAACTTTGGTCAGGTAGGTACGATTGTGATCCACAGACCATAATATACACAGGCATTAACCTAATGCATAAAATGACTGTTCTCCATCTGAGTTAGGAAATTTCTTTTTATTCAGGTGTATTAAAAAAAAATACTGTTTACCCTGAAAGATTAAAATGGTTATAAACATTGGCAAAGAATTCTAAAAATGTCAAATAAAAAAACAAATCTTTTCTTACTTATCTAAGCATGCATAGATGGTAAAGGGGAGTTATTGTATATATGTGGACATTGAAAGGAGGAGCTCTAGGTCTTCCCAGCGGTAGGACTTCCACCAATCAAGTTAGCACCTATCCTGTGGAATCCCTGCATGTGTTGTGGCTGTCGAACAGCCGCGAGACATGCAGCCACGGGGACTTGAACATCTATTTCGAGACGCCGAAGACACTCGGTTAGCACCCGAGCATGCTCAGATAACGCCTTATTCCAGCACGTTCACTCATCACTAGTGATAACTTGTTTTCACCAGACAACACCTTTTAAATAATGCTCTTGGGCCTGAAGGTGTACTTATTTTTTAACATTTCCTGCATAATAATTAGGATCCAGTTATCCAGGATGCTTACTTTAATATGGAAGCTTAAAAACTTTCAAAGCTGATTGAATTCAGACATTTATTGTCCTAGTAAGAACTCCAGTTTCATCAGGTCTAAGATCTATTTAATAATTGCACGCAATTTATTTATTTAGCTCTGGTGACAGCTCACACTTTAATATTAGCAGCTTCACGGTAGGACTATCCTGTGCACACTGTAACTTCTGGTTGTTATCATTTCTGCAGGGTTTCCTGTCATTTGCCATTTTTGGGTTGGATAAACACCTGATTATCCTTCCATGCAAGAAAAGGTATGTAGCCTGTCTTATGTCTCTGCTTTTTTTTCATCATTGTTTTTTTAGTACAAAACACTGCTGATAAATACCTGTGTAGATGTCTGATCATCATTTTGGACAGGGATACTAGAGCCACACAGTACTGAAGGGTTCAGTAATTTATCTGCATAGATAGGTCTAAGATAACCCATACCAGCCGTAAGTTTTTTGAGTCAGTACTGTGTTGGGGAAACAGTGGAGGTAACATATTGTGAGTGGGTGGGGGGGCACTGTGAGTGCATCATACTGTGTTGAGGGGGTCCTGTGGGGGTATCCTACTGTGTTGAGGCTTTGAGGGGGCACTGTGGGGGCATCATGTTGTGTTGAGGCTTTGAGGGGGCTATTGTGGGGGCATCATGTTGTGTTGAGGGGAATCATAATGTGTTGAGGCCTTGAGGGGGGCACTGGAGGCATATTGTAAAGGGGGCACAATGGGGAATCATACTGTTAGGAGTCACTATGCGTGCATCATACTTTGAGGCGGAATCTTGCTGTGTTGAGGGGCCACTGGAGGCATATTGTAAAGGGGGCATCATGCTGTTTTGAGGCGCATTGAGGGAGCAATTTTCTTTGGGGGTGAATTCACTGTGGGTATCATAGTATGTGGCATTTAGGAGCATCCTACAGAGAGGGGTCATCTTTGGTGGCATCATATTGTGTGAGTGGGCATCATGGGGAGTTCAGTGTGGGGAGGCATCAGACTATATGGGGTCTTGGAAGGTGTGTTGTAGTGCACTATTTCTGTGTGCATACTTTAGTATATATATCCTCCTCCTCTAAAGTTGGCACTTGTGCTCTCGTGTGATTGCGCCTATGCTCTGTGACCGCCACATTACTGTATATATGTTCACTGTAGTACTCACTATTTATAAAAAGAGTGGTTGATCGTGGGGACTCCATCTTGCCCTTCCAAAACGCGGGGTCTTCCATTTATCACTACAATAATAAGTCAGATTGAGACTATATTCCCCAACAGGAGTAGATTTTAAAGCGCTCCCTCTACCACATGTGACCGACGCATCGTCCTACATTATCAAGGGCTGTACTAGATTTGTAGGGCTGACTTCCGTGTCCCTAATAGATATTGCATCTGTGCTGCGCTCTGCATTATTTTTATGCATTTTTCAGACTTCAGTTCCTCTGGAACGGAAGAGAATCCAATGTCATGGCCGAAGAGAACCGGCTTCCCGAGGAAATCCGAATGACCTGCCACCAGTTTGTACATTACCACAAAGACCTGTGCGTCAGGAACGTCGTCCGGGAGAGAAGGTATCACCGGATTACACTAGAGAACATGTTGCGGCGGTTTAGGAAACGTTTCTGGGTACACTTTAGTTTTACAGGTGATTTGTAATATTGTTTAATGCAAAACTCAATGGCAACTGCAAGAAGAAGTGAAAAGTCCCAGAAAACCCAGACTGGCCTAATCTGCAGGGAGGCTCTGGAAACCATGTCAGGCAGTGTTAGAGCCACATATTTCCCTCTGTGGTTGTCCTCTGTACACGTCTACATGTGTCGGTGTTGTGCTTTGTAGTTGAATGTATTTGTAAAGCGATTCAGGCACATTGCAGTCGCATGCACACTGAATGATTTGCACATACAGGTAATGCCTGCAAACATGATCCAGGATCAGTAGGATATTTTGCACTTGGAACATGTCCACTCTGAGGGGGATCCATAAGGGCTGATTTGCTTTGGCTTTCAATCAGTGGATATGACGCCTCATTCATTCGGTCAGATTTACTTTTTAAAACATGGCACTGTAGATATTACTGCCTTAAAGGGAACCTCGGAAAATATTTACCTGCAGTTATAGGGTTAATCTGCATGTAAATAACCTTCCAATACTACCCAGCCGCCTTATTGAAAGTGCAGCTGCTGGAGAAAATTAACTTATTTTGTCCAGGAGTCGACGGCTTTCAGTCATGGAGCATCTACAGGCATCATTCACTATACTGTGACCGGCAGCTTTAAGCACGCCCAGGTACATTGACAGCGGCTCAGCGCTTCTGTGCACAGAGAGCTGTCAGTCATAGTTGTGCTTATAGCTCACAGTATAGTGAGTGGTGCCTGTAGCCGCTCCATTCTCGCCCCATGACTGAAAGCCGGCGACTCCTGGAAGGATAGGAGTTCATTTTCTCCCAGTAGCCGCACTTTCAGTACGGCAGCCGGAAAGCATTGGACCACTATTTACCTGCAGATTAACCCTATATCTGCAGATAAATAGCGTTTTCCGTTGTGACAGGTTCCCTTTAAAGAGTTTGTTCACTACAGTATAACCCCTTCTAACAGTTCCACTGTACAGCAGACATTACCTTCTGGACTGGCATTGTTTGCCCTGGTGGTCTTGTGCCATAAGCGTTGACATTGTCTGAACGGTGCCGGTCTGCAAGGCAACTATTTAGGTTTTTTTTTATTTTATGGACAGTGGAGTTAATACGGCCATGTTCATATTGCATTTTAGGCCACAGTCAGCTGCTCCATAAGAGGCTTCCGTCTGAACCCCTGGAAAACAATAGATGTTTGCGCTGACAGGGCCATTGATGATGATTATGCAGATGGGGTCCCTTTGTGCCCTGTTGGATGTCCTCTTCTGCTGTATCCGCCTATTTGAAGCGGACACCAAAACGTGGTTTACTTTGTTTTGGAGCCCACCTGAAATGAGCAGATAAAGCCAAAAGGGATGTCTGACTGAGCACAAAGTGACCCCGTGTGCATGGTCACAGGAATGGCCCCGTTTTCCAGAGCTTTAGACATAAGCCTCGACGGTGCCACTGAACGTAGCCGAATATGCAGTATGAACGTGGCCTACGGGATGGACCTGTAGTGGATAACCCCTTTTAACTCTGCCTTATAAATTGCCAACCAACACTTTCAGAAATATATAACTTGGTTATTGATTTACTTCCAAGTAATCATTCCAGGCAGATGCCTGTGTTCACCATTTATCGGAAAAGGATACATATATTTTTTTTTCCATTGATCTCTAGCTGGAAATCGGTAATACTGGATTTTCTACAATAATGAATTCGATACATGGTGGACGGAGGACTATGAGCCGTCAGCTCTGTTTGCCATGTGTACATATTCCCACCTGTATATTGTGTTCTGTGCACAGAGGGCGCCCTCTTGTGGATGTACACGTCCGCTGCACACATTTTGCTGCTGTGTTTTGACCATGAATGTGTCTCCATCTGTCTCGCATTTGCTCTTTTCTTCGTTCATCCCCCTTTTTTTTTTCTCTGTCCCATTTTAACAATGCATGATTTCATTTGTATGTCCTTTAGAAGCGTGTTGTGTCCCGTTTGTCCTCTCAACCACGTGAGCCAAGAGTGCACGGCTCTATGGATATTAAGAAACGACCCAGCCTCCAATAACAGGATCCATAATCCATTTACTTATCACAGGCCCTTGTCCTGTCTGTACAATTTTAAGGGAAGATGATAATATTTAGTGTCACAAGATCGAGAAGTGTTTAAGCTTTTGCCTTTAAGCAGTGGAAATCTATTAAAGTAACTTTATAGATGTATATTATAGAGATGGTTTGCTCTCCATACAGCGGGTTTTTTAGATAAAATTTTGAGAAATGAGTAGCTTCTCCAACAGCGGGTTTTATAGATGTATATTAGAGAGGGTTTATAGCTTCTCCAACAGCGGGTTTATAGATGTATATTAGAAGGATGAGTAGCTTCTCCATACAGCGGTTATAGATTATATTTGAGAGATGAGTAGTTCTCCCCAAAAGCGGGGTTTAAGATTATATTTAAAAGGAGAGAGCTTCTCCTACAGCGGGTTTTTATTTTG
>JARQOD010000007.1:64029234-64110090 GCA_033576555.1 Oophaga sylvatica
TTTTTGGGGTTTGGATAAACACCTGATTACCTTCCCAAGAAAAGGTATGTAGCCTTCTTATCTCTGCTTTTTTTCATCATTTTTTTTAGTACAAAACACTGCGAAAATACCTGTAAGAGTCTGATAACTTTTGGACAGGATACTAACACACTACTGAGGTTCAGTAATTTATCTGCATAGATAGGTCTAAGATAACCCATACCACCGTAAGTTTTTGATCAGACTGTGTTGGGGAAACAGGGAGGTAACATATTTGAGTGTGGGGGCACTGTGATCATCATACTGTGTTGAGGGTCCTGTGGTGGTATCCTAACTGTGTTGAGGCTTTGAGGGGCACTGTGGGGGCATCATTTGTGTTTGAGGCTTTGAGGGGCTATTGTGGGGGCATCATGTTGTGTTGAGGGGAATCATAATGTGTTTGAGCCTTGAGGGGGCACTGGAGGATATTGTAAAGGGGCACAATGGGGAATCATACTGTTAAGATCAACTATGCGTGCATCATACTTTGAGGCGGAATCTTGCTGTGTTGAGGGCCACTGAGGCATATTGTAAAGGGCATCATGCTGTTTTGAGGCGCATTGAGGAGCAATTTTCTTTGGGGGTGAATTCACTGTGGGTATCATAGTATTGCATTTAAGCACCTACAGAGAGGGGTCATCTTTGGTGGCATCATATTGTGTGAGTGGCATCATGGGGAGTTCATGTGGGGAGGCATCAGACATATGGGGTCTTGGAAGTGTTTGTAGTGCACTATTTCTGTGTGCATACTTTAGTATATATATCCTCCTCCTCTAAAGTTGCACTTGTGCTCTCGTGTGATTGCGCCTATGCTCTGTGACCGCCACATTACTGTAATATGTTCACTGTATACTCACTATTTATAAAAAAGTGGTTGATCGGGGACTCCATCTTGCCCTTCCAAACGCGGGTCTTCCATTTATCACTACAATAATAAGTCAGATTGAGACTATATTCCCCAACAGGAGTAGATTTTAAAGCGCTCCCTCTACCACATGTGACCGACGCATCGTCCTACATTATCAGGGCTGTACTAGATTTTAGGCTGACTTCCGTGTCCCTAATAGATATTGCATCTGTGCTGCGCTCTGCATTAATTTTTATGCTTTTTCAGACTTCAGTTCCTCTGGAACGGAAGAGAATCCAATGTCAGGGCCGAAAGAACCGCTTCCCGAGGAAATCCAATGACCTGCCACCATTTGTACATTACCACAAAGACCTGTGCTCAGGAAACGTCTCCGGGAGAGAAGAAATAAACCGGAATTACACTAGGAACAAGTTGCGGCGGTTTAGGAAACGTTTCTTGGTACACTTTAGTTTTACAGTGATTTGTAATATTGTTTAATGCAAAACTCAATGGCAACTGCAAGAAGAAGTGAAAAGTCCCAGAAAACCCAGACTGGCCTAATCTGCAGGAGGCTCTGGAAACCATGTCAGCAGTGTTAGAGCCACATATTTCCCTCTTGGGTTGTCCTCTGTACACGTCTACCATGTGTCGGTGTTGTGCTTTGTAGTTGAATGTATTTGTAAAGCGATTCAGGCACATTGCAGCGCATGCACACTGATGATTTGCACATACAGGTAATGCCTGCAAACATGATCCAGGATCAGTAGATATTTTGCACTTGGAACATGTCCCACTCTAGGGGATCCATAAGGCTGATTTGCTTTGCTTTCAATCAGTGGATATGACGCCTCATTCATTCGGTCAGATTTACTTTTAAAACATGCACTGTAATATTACTCCTTAAAGGGAACCTCGGAAAATATTTACCTGCAGTTATAGGTTAATCTGCATGTAAATAACCTTCCAATACTACCCAGCCGCCTTATTGAAAGTGCAGCTGCTGGAGAAAATTAACTTATTTCGTCCAGGATCGACGGCTTTCAGTCATGGAGCATCTACAGGCATCATTCACTATACTGTGACCGGCAGCTTTAAGCACGCCCAGGTACATTGACACGGCTCAGCGCTTCTGTGCACAGAGAGCTGTCAGTCATAGTTGTGCTTATAGCTCACAGTATATGAGTGGTGCCTGTAGCCGCTCCATCTCGCCCCATGACTGAAAGCCGGCGACTCCTGGAAGGATAGGAGTTCATTTCTCCCAGTAGCCGCACTTTCAGTACGGCAGCCGGAAAGCATTGGACCACTATTTACCTGCAGATTAACCCTATATCTGCAGATAAATAGCGTTTCCGTTGTGACAGGTTCCCTTTAAAGAGTTTGTTCACTACAGTATAACCCCTTCTAACAGTTCCACTGTACACAACATACCTTCTGGACTGGCATTGTTTGCCCTGGTGGTCTTGTGCCATAAGCGTTGACATTGTCTGAACGGTGCCGTCTGCAAGGCAACTATTTAGGTTTTTTTTTATTTTATGGACAGTGGAGTTAATACGCCATGTTCATATTGCATTTTAGGCCACAGTCACTGCTCCATAAGGCTTCCGTCTGAACCCCTGAAAACAATAGATGTTTGCGCTGACAGGGCCATTGATGATGATTATGCAGATGGGTCCCTTTGTCCCTGTTGGATGTCCTCTTCTGCTGTATCCGCCTATTTGAAGCGGACACCAAAACGTGTTTACTTTGTTTTGGAGCCCACCTGAAATGAGCAGATAAAGCCAAAAGGGATGTCTGACTGAGCACAAAGTGACCCCGTGTGCATGGTCACAGGAATGGCCCCGTTTTTCCAGAGCTTTAGACAATAAGCCTCGACGTGCCACTGAACGTAGCCGAATATGCAGTATGAACGTGGCCTACGGATGGACCTGTAGTGGATAACCCCTTTTAACTCTGCCTTATAAATTGCCAACCAACACTTTCAGAAATATATAACTGGTTATTGATTTACTTCCAAGTAATCATTCCAGGCAGATGCCTGTGTTCACCATTTATCGGAAAAGGATACATATATTTTTTTTTTCCATTGATCTCTAGCTGAAATCGTAATACTGGATTTTCTACAATAATGAATTCGATACATGGTGGACGAGGACTATGAGCCGTCAGCTCTGTTGCCATGTGTACATATTCCCACCTGTATATTGTGTTCTGTGCACAGAGGGCGCCCTCTTGTGGATGTACACGTCCGCTGCACACATTTTGCTGCTGTGTTTTTGACCATGAATGTGTCTCCATCTGTCTCGCATTTGCTCTTGCTTCGTTCATATCCCTTTTTTTTCTCTCTGTCCCATTGTAACAATGCATGATTTCATTTGTATTGTCCTTTAGAAGCGTGTTGTGTCCCGTTTGTCCTCTCAACCACGTGAGCCAAGAGTGCACGCTCTATGGAGTATTGAAGAAACGACCCAGCCTCCAATAACAGATCCATAATGCCATTTACTTATCACAGGCCCTTGTCTGTCTGTACAAGTGTAAGGGAAGATGATATATATTTAGTGTCACAAGATCGAGAAGTGTTTAAGCTTCTGCCTTTAGCAGTGGAAATCTATTAAAGTAGACTTTATAGATGTAATATTAGAGAGATGAGTAGCTTCTCCATACAGCGGGTTTATAGATATATATTAGAGAGATGAGTAGCTTCTCCACACAGCGGGTTTTTTAGATGTATATTAGAGAGATGAGTAGCTTCTCCAACAGCGGGTTTATAGATGTATATTAGAGAGATGAGTAGCTTCTCCATACAGCGGGTTTATAGATGTATATTAGAGAGATGAGTAGCTTCTCCATACAGCGGTTATAGATATATATTAGAGAGATGAGTAGCTTCTCCATACAGCGGGTTTATAGATGTATATTAGAGAGGATGAGTAGCTTCTCCATACAGCGGTTTATAGATGTATATTAGAGAGGATGAGTAGCTTCTCCATACAGCGGTTTATAGATGTATATTAGAGAGGATGTGTACTTCTCCATACAGCGGTTTATAGATTATATATTAGAGAGGATGAGTAGCTTCTCCACACAGCGGGTTTATAGATGTAAAATTAGAGAGGATGAGTACTTCTCCACACAGCGGTTTTATAGATGTATATTAGAGAGGATGAGTAGCTTCTCCATACAGCGGTTTATAGATGTATATTAGAGAGGATGAGTAGCTTCTCCAACAGCGGGTTTATAGATGTATATTAGAGAGGATGAGTAGCTTCTCCATACAGCGGTTTATAGATGTATATTAGAGAGGATGAGTACTTCTCCATACAGCGGGTTTATAGATATATATTAGAGAGGATGAGTAGCTTCTCCATACAGCGGGTTTATAGATGTATATTAAGAGGATGAGTAGCTTCTCCATACAGCGGGTTTATAGATGTATATTAGAGAGGATGGTTAGCTTCTCCATACAGCGGGTTTATAATGTATATTAGAGAGGATGAGTAGCTTCTCCATACAGCGGGTTTATAGATGTATATTAGAGAGGATGAGTAGCTTCTCCATACAGCGGTTTATAGATGTATATTAGAGAGGATGATAGCTTCTCCATACAGCGGGTTTATAGATGTATATTAGAGAGGATGAGTAGCTTCTCCATACAGCGGTTTAAAAGTTGTATATTAGAGAGGATGAGTAGCTTCTCCACACAGCGGGTTTATAGATGTATATTAGAGAGGATGAGTACTTCTCCATACAGCGGGTTTATAGATATATATTAGAGAGATGAGTAGCTTCTCCATACAGCGGGTTTATAGATTATATTAGAGAGGATGAGTAGCTTCTCCATACAGCGGTTTATAGATGTAATTAGAGAGGATGTGTAGCTTCTCCATACAGTGGGTTTATAGATGTATATTAGAGAGATGATAGCTTCTCCATACAGCGGTTTATAGATGTATATTAGAGAGGATGAGTAGCTTCTCCATACAGTGGGTTTTATAGTTGTATATTAGAGAGGATGAGTAGCTTCTCCATACAGCGGTTTATAGATGTAATTAGAGAGATGAGTAGCTTCTCCATACAGCGGTTTATTGTTGTATATTAGAGAGGATGAGTAGCTTCTCCATACAGCGGTTTATAGATGTATATTAGAGAATGTGTAGCTTTCCATACAGCGGGTTTATAGATGTATATTAGAGAGATGAGTAGCTTCTCCATACAGCGGGTTTATAGATGTTATATTAGAGAGGATGAGTAGCTTCTCCATACAGCGGGTTTATAGATGTATATTAGAGAGGATGAGTAGCTTCTCCATACAGCGGGTTTATAGATGTATATTAGAGAGGATGAGTAGCTTCTCCATACACGGGTTTATAGATGTATATTAAGAGGATGTGTAGCTTCTCCATACAGCGGTTTATAGATGTATATTAGAGAGATGAGTAGCTTCTCCATACAGCGGGTTTATAGATGTATATTAGAGAGATGAGTAGCTTCTCCATACAGCGGGTTTATTGATGTATATTAGAGAGGATGAGTAGCTTCTCCATACAGCGGGTTTATAGATGTATATTAGAGAGGACGAGTAGCTTCTCCATACAGCGGGTTTATAGATTATATTAGAGAGGATGGTAGCTTCTCCATACAGCGGGTTTATAGATGTATATTAGAGAGGATGAGTAGCTTCTCCATACAGCGGGTTTATAGATATATATTAGAGAGGATGTGTAGCTTCTCCATACAGCGGGTTTATAGTGTATATTAGAGAGGATGAGTAGCTTCTCCATACAGCGGGTTTATAGATGTATATTAGAGAGGATGTGTAGCTTCTCCATACAGCGGGTTTATAGTTGTATATTAGAGAGGATGTGTAGCTTCTCCATACAGCGGGTTTATAGTTGTATATTAGAGAGGATGAGTAGCTTCTCCATACAGCGGGTTTATAGATGTATATTAGAGAGGATGAGTAGCTTCTCCATACAGCGGGTTTATAGATGTATATTAGAGAGGATGAGTAGCTTCTCCATACAGCGGGTTTATAGATGTATATTAGAGAGGATGGTAGCTTCTCCATACAGCGGGTTTATAGTTGTATATTAGAGAGGATGAGTAGCTTCTCCATACAGCGGGTTTATAGATATATATTAGAGAGGATGAGTAGCTTCTCCACACAGCGGGTTTATAGATTATATTAGAGAGGATGAGTAGCTTCTCCATACAGCGGGTTTATAGATGTATATTAGAGAGATGAGTAGCTTCTCCATACAGCGGGTTTATAGATATATATTAGAGAGGATGAGTAGCTTCTCCACACAGCGGTTTATAGATGTAATATTAGAGAGGATGAGTAGCTTCTCCATACAGCGGGTTTATAGATGTATATTAGAGAGGATGTGTAGCTTCTCCATACAGCGGGTTTATAGATGTATATTAGAGAGGATGAGTAGCTTCTCCATACAGCGGGTTTATAGATGTATATTAGAGAGGATGAGTAGCTTCTCCATACAGCGGGTTTATAGATATATATTAGAGAGGATGAGTAGCTTCTCCATACAGCGGGTTTATAGATGTATATTAGAGAGGATGTGTAGCTTCTCCATACAGCGGTTTATAGATGTATATTAGAGAGATGAGTAGCTTCTCCGTACAGCGGGTTTATAGATGTATATTAGAGAGGATGTGTAGCTTCTCCATACAGCGGGTTTATAGATGTATATTAGAGAGGATGAGTAGCTTCTCCATACAGGGGTTTATAGATATATATTAGAGAGGATGAGTAGCTTCTCCATACAGCGGGTTTATAGATTATATTAGAGAGATGAGTAGCTTCTCCATACAGCGGGTTTATAGATGTATATTAGAGAGGATGAGTAGCTTCTCCATACAGCGGGTTTATAGATGTATATTAGAGAGGATGTGTAGCTTCTCCATACAGCGGGTTTATAGTTGTATATTAGAGAGGATGTGTAGCTTCTCCATACAGCGGGTTTATAGTTGTATATTAGAGAGGATGAGTAGCTTCTCCATACAGCGGATGTCTCTGGCCTCGCAAGAAGCCATTTCCCTCATTCTATTAGATGGGACTTCATTGTAATCTTCCCCCAAATGTTACTGCTCCCTGACTTAAAAGCATCCACATGATCAGCGGGTTTCGGTAACCCCTTGTTCCCCTTTATTTTAGGGGTATGGGGCGCAGACTTAGACTGAGGCTCTCTGCAGACACTGGCATGGTAGCTGAGATATCTGAGAACAGGAGCCTCCTTCAGCTTTGGCAAAGGGAGGTTGCCTATCCCTGACCCTTACTGTGCCCTTCTGGCCGGGACGGGTGAGAAGAGGTTTGGTCAGATCTCTCTCCTTTTGGAAAGGGTTTGAAATGAACCACATTTGTTCACGATTTTGTACAGCATTCTGCACTTTGGATATTAGGGGAAGGAGGAATTGTAATACTGAATTGTGGGATGGACCACCCATGGGTGACATTTTATTCAGCAATTTGGCATAATCAGAGAACTTATTAAAAATTAAAAAAACCTTCTAGTTTATAAAATTGCAGTAACAGATTAATCTTGATTGTCCTTTTATTATATTCCTTAGGGCAGTCACGGCCACACTCCATAGCCATCATGTCTCCTACCAGAATTCAGTGTGCGATTTCCAGTTTGTGGTCTGTATAGGGTGGTGGTATAATGAGGCCACACTTGTCCCCCTCCCCATTGGCCTGTAATATTCTCTAACCCTATGATGAACGCTGCTAACACCCTATATCATGCTGTCCTGTTTCCTCCCTGTTTTTTTTACCTGCTGATAAATCCCCAGCGCTGGTACAAGACTTACAGAACATATGGGTGAATCCTTCCTTTGACATACAGGTGTGGTCCCAGGACGTCTGGAGGAATCTTCTGGGGTTCAGATTTGGTGAGCTGGCTTGTTGAGGTTGGACTGGCATCGGACCGCGGCGAAGCAGTAAAATACGGAGAGAGACTGCTGAAAGGAGGCGTCATCCAACATATCACCGATGAATTTGAGTTTCGGGATGAAAACCTTTACTACCGCATGCTGAGGACAAAACGCGTTCCTGCCTACCGCAGATGAATCCCTCACACGTTGCATCTGCCCTTCCTTGCACCTATAAAGCCATATATGAAATGCGGTGGATTCTCACAGCTGCCTATGCAATAACTGCAGAGTCCTGGGGGCTAGGGGTATGCCTAGTGGGCTTCCGCACTACGAGGAGAGGAATCTATACCTTGGGTTATGTTTTCACCGCCGTGCAATGACAAGCTACTATTTACTGTGTTGCTACTGATTAGGCTGTGCCATACACGCAGCAGGTGCCATCTACTAGAGATGACCTGCAGGTTATATACACAGACCCTACACGTTACTAGAATTTGTTTTTTTGTCTACACGGATACTTCATCCCATAAGTTACAGAAGAACGTGTTACACTAATTCCCATATCATTAACATGGCCGCCCCATTTGGTCGGCACATTCTGCAGCGTGGATTCCCCTCCTATTAAGCTAATTGTAGCAGGGAAGGTGCAATGTGAAAGCTTGTTTGGGCTCGTGCATTAGCATACACACAATAGGACCACATCGATGTCCATCCGTGTGCTGTAGTTACCAACATTTTTGCTTTTAAGCCCAAATTACTCTATTCCTTTTGATGAATGAGGGTAAAAATGTTCTTAAAAAATGACCCGTGTGAATCCTTAACTGTTGGTAATTGCATTCTTATTTTCTATATAAGGTCTCCTTCAGATGTTCGTTTTGTTTGTTTTTCACTTTTTTTTTTTTTTTTCTTTCCTCGGATAGCATTCATACCGACAATATTAAATGGAATCATTCACATGTCAGCATTTTTCCACGGCCTGAGTGGTTTGTACAAAATCGCAGAGACGTGTCTGCACAGATTGACAATGCAAGTCTATGGTTCTGTGAAAAAAATCTGAACCCATAGACTTTCATGTAGGAAAGGAATAGAGATTTTTTTTTTCTTTTCTGAATGAGTGCTTAGTGTGTTTTTGCTTTTTTTTTTTTTTTTTCACCATTCTTTTTTGCAGCCATGCAAATGGAGAACATGCCATAAAGAGTTCATACCTAAAGCATGCATCTGCCCCCAAAAATTTGTAGCATCAATCCATCTAGAGCCCTGCGAAACTTCAGTGCAAAAAAACAAAAAGGCAGTTCAGCCATCTTGGGTATCCACGTGATAGTGCCAATTAACCCCTTGTTTTATGCAGCCTTTCTGTATTTAGCTGTGCACTGGGTGTGTTTTTTATATTGATTTTTTTTCAGCATTGCACGAAAATTAAAATTTCAGTTCTGCCTGATGGCAATGTACAGTGAAACTTATTGAAAGGATCACCTCTGTGAGCGGCACCGTTCCCTTTAACTCCAGCAAAGCTGTGTTACTAGATTAAATTCTGCACATCCAAATGACGTTATATTTGTATATACAGATGGAAGATATTCTAGTTACTGAGAAGGGAGGGAGGTAGAGACATGATGCTTGAATATATTTATTACATTTGCTGCTTTCTGGGAAAATTAACTTTTTTCATTTCAGACCATCCCTTTAATGGATTTGTATTATCCCTTAATTTTTAACATGTAAGACCTACTTTCATTTGTTACAATTTTTCCTTGTGTTTTTTTTAAAGCTTTTTACAGGTTAGAAATTAGGAAATGTAACACAAAGGCCTCATACTCACTGGTGCCGAAAACGGATGAAAATCAGACGATAAAAAATCGGATGCAAATCTGACCAATGTTAGTCAATGGGTGAGTTAACATTAGCGATTTTTTTCTCATCAGATATTGGTGTGAGAAAAAAATCGCAGCTTGCTGCGATTTGATGCGATTTTGGGATGAAAATCGCCAATGCAAGTCAATGGGTGCGATTATAAAACGAACAGCACTCGCACCATGCAAGTGCTGTCCGATTTATATGCACCAGTCTCCTTTGAAAAGCCGGTAATTCATCCCCGGCTACTGTAAAATCACACTGACAGCTCACAAAACACTAGATACATACACATAGAATACTTATATATATATATATATATACATGTCATTGTAACATACATATATATATATTTATAGTTCTTACACTTCTACATACTGTAATAGCCGCTAATTCAATTGCCGGCTTTTGTGAAATCACAGAAGCCGACATGAAATGATACATTGTTTCCACACAGTTAACCATGTCATTTCATGTATTTTGATATATGGTTTGAACTTACAATTACATGAGTGTATTTGTACAAAATTTCAGACATGTAGGGGTTAATTAAAGGTGTAAATTCGTTGAAAAAAAATGCGTGGGCTCCCGCTGTATTTTCTCCACCAGACAGACAAAGCAAGCGAGTGGGGGCAGATAATAATAGCCTAGGGAGGGTACATTTTTTTTGTGCCCCCCCTGGCTACTAACATCTGCCCCAGACACCCCAGAAAGGGCAAATCTATAATTAGATTCGCCCTTTCTGGCACTTTGCCCGTCTATTCCCATTGCCCTGTAGCGGTGGCGAACGGGTTAATAAGGCGTTAATGTCACCTTAGTATTGAAAGGTGACCTTAAGGCAGGTTAATAATTGAGAGCTGTCAATTAGACAACTATCAATTATTAATCCTATTGAAGTAAATAAAAAAACACAAACACACTTTAAGAATAAATAATTTTAATGAAATCAAAACACATATTTTTGACCATCTTTTATTTCACTCTTAAGGTACTGCCACACTACACAATCCCGCTAGCGATCTCGTTAGCGTCGCATACTAATGAGATCGCTAGCGGGATTGTTTCTATAACGCTAGTAGCTACCTAACTTAGCGATGTCGTTAAGGACGCTATCGCGGTTAGCGATCTCCTTAACGACTTTAGCGGTACAAAAGTACCGCTAAATCGCTAAGAAAAGGTGCTACACTAAGCGATTATACTTACCCAGCGGGAGCGCCGGCGATAAAATAGGGTCCGGAACGATTCCAGCGACGAGCGAGATCACAGCAGGAAGCTCGTCGCTGGCAGCTGCCGCACACAACAACATCGCTAACGGGATCGCTAAATAGTGACGTTTTTTAGCGATCCCGTTAGCGATGTTGTTTAGTGTGGCATACCCTTTAATCCGTTCGAAGCCCTTGTTCTTCTAAAATAAATATAAAATAATAAAACAACATTATTCTTACCTATCTGGCGATCTGTCACGTCCCACGATGTAATCCTTCACAAAGGGTTAACTAGCAATCAGATAAGCAGCGCAAGTAATCCTGCGTGCTCATCTGATAGCTCCTGAATGAATGAGCTTATCTCCTGCCGACAGGAGAGGATGTGATTCATGAATGAAGCTTAATTGATTGTATCCACTTTCACCTTAGGTCAGGTCACTGAAGTGAAAGTGGCAATAAATCAATTAAGCTCCATTCATGAATCTATTCCTCTCCTTTCACTGGGAGAGTAACTGATTCATTCAGGGGAATACAGGTCTGAGACAGCATTATTAGCTCTCTGCGAGCTCTAACCTGTTAACCCCTTCTGATGGATTACACCGTGGGACCTGACTGTACATCGGATTGGTAAGAATAATTTTGCTTTTTTATTTTATTTTTATTACAGGAAATGGTTTTAGCAGGAAAATAAAATATGGTCAAAAACTGTGTGATTATTTCATTAAACTTATTTTTTATTAAACTGTGCGTGTTTGATTTTTGTATCATACAATAGGATTAATAATTGATATTTGTCTAATTGACAGCTCTCAATTATTAACCTGCCTTAAGGTCACCTTTCAATACTAAGGTGACATTAACGCCTTATTAACCCATTCGCCACCGCTACAGGGCAATGGGAATAGACGGGCAAAGTGCCAGAAAGGGCGAATCTAATTATAGATTTGCCCTTTCTGGGGTGTCTGGGGGCAGATGTTAGTAGCCAGGGGGGCACAAAAAAAATGTACCCTCCCAGGCTATTATTATCTGCCCCCACTCGCTTGCTTTGTCTGTCTGGTGGAGAAAATACAGCGGGAGCCCACGCATTTTTTTTCAACGAATTTACACCTTTAATTAACCCCTACATGTCTGAAATTTTGCACAAATACACTCATGTAATTGTAAGTTCAAACCATATATCAAAATACAGGAAATGACATGGTTAACTGTGTGGAAACAATGTATCATTTCATGTCGGCTTCTGTGATTTTACAAAAGCCGGCAATTGAATTAACGGCTATTACAGTATGTAGAAGTCTAGGAATATAAATATATGTATATATATATGTCACAATTACACATATATATATATATATAATATATATATATATATATATATATGTATTCTATGTGTGTATATGTATTGTTTCTATTCTTTATTAAAGCTGTCAGTGTGATTTTACAGTAATGCCAGGGATGAATTAGCGGCTATTATACTATGTAGAAGTGTATGACCTATATATATATTATATACATAATTATTTGCTTTTTGTGAAAAATTTTTTGTTACAATGTGATTTTTACATGACTTTTTACATAGAGATAACTGCTCTATGTAAAACTTCATGTTAAAATCGCATTGCATACAGATGGAAAACTGACAGAAAACGCATGGTGCGATTTAAAATCGCATCAAAATCGCATGCCTTTTTACAACAAATGTACCGTTTTTTTCCTGCAGAAAACGGACCGATTTTTTTCCAGCCAGTGAGTATGAGGCCAAAAAGTGAACTTCTCTCTTAATCCGCCCCTTGTCCATTTGCCTTATTGGGGACTGTTCACACAGCATTTTTTTTTTGTAGATTTTCTTTCTTGATTTGTATGCTGGTACAGTGAGGAAAATAAGTATTTGATGCACTGCAATTTTGCTAGTTTTCCCTCCTACAAAGAATGGAGAGGTCTAATTTTTATTGCACGTACACTTCACCTGGGAGAGACAGAATCTAGAAATAAACAGAAAATCACATTGTAGGATTTCTACATTTTTTTATTGCATGAAATAAGTATTTGATACAATACAAAAATAGAACATACCGTATTTTTCGGACTCTAAGACGCACCCCAAATTTTCAGAAGGAAAATGGGAAAAAATGTCCTTTGCTAGTTGGTTGGTGATCAAACAATTAATTTGCATTTTATTGCATGAAATATGTGATAATCATACAATGTCATTTTCTTGTTTTTATTGTCTCTAACAGGTGAAGGGTACCTACGATAATAATTAGACCTCTCCGGTCTTTGTAAGTTGGGGAATCTTGCAAAATCGTCAGTGTATCAAATACTTATTTTCCGCACAGTAATCTATAGCAAGATCAGAAAATCTGTCACTAGAAAATGCAGGAAGTATCTGTAATGTGTAAATTTACCCTTAAAGCCAAGATCCCACATGTGAAAATGCTGCTTTGATTTTTTGCACTAAAATATGCCATAGAAATCTGTTCTGACTACTCCATTTTTTTTTTTTTTTTTTTATGGTTTTCCCTTCATGTGTGTTTTTTGGTGCTGATGTAAAACAGAGATTTTCTTTCTTTGGTATTTTAAAAGAAAGCATTTGCATTTCTTCCATGCTTCCCAAGGAGGCATACGGCCATGAGTTTTCATGAAATCGCATCTACTTTTCTGTAAGTGCCAAATGCTGCGTTTACATGATGCAGGAATATGGCCTGAAAGGGAACTTCAAATGATGTTAACCTGCAGCTATATGGTTAATCTGCAGGTTAATGGCATTACAATGCTGTCTGGCTACTGGGAGAAAATGAACTTTTATTCTTCCATGGATCCTCCTGCTTTTAGACACAGGCAAGGGAGGCCGGCTGCCATTCCTCTGCACAACTGGGTGACCAGGCAGCGCTGCAGCCTCTGGATTCTCAGAGCTCGGACGGACGCCCCTGATCATAACGCGATAACATCATAAGGACACTATCAAAAAGATCAGTTTGAGGAGTCAGTTCAAGGGTCACCGTGGATAGGGCTGCCCTTCCTATTGTCAATTTTACAAAATTTACTGCTGCAGCAAAATGGCAAAGAACGGCGGACATGATTAGAACTGAATGTTGTCTTAGGACACTGTTCCGTGAATATGTACGGTATGGATAAGTTCCCATGGCGTGTTTTTGATGCTACAGATTTTCCGCACCAATTAGCTCATTTAGGCTACTTATGATTTTATTGGATTTTTTTGCTACCGTTCTTGTCTCTTTTTGGTGGGTCATGCTTTAAATAAATTTTTTTTTTGGAAACTTTCAGTTTCTCCATCGCCTCATTGGGAGACACAGACCATGGATTTCTGTAGCAGAATCGCAAAAAAACAAACCCACATATGCTGCTTTTAGCTGCAGAATTTCTGCACCTCATTCAAGTCTATGGGCAAAAATCTACCAATAAAACATTAACTGCAATAGAAATAGAATAGAAATGTAATTTAAATTGCACCAAACACCCATGGTTCCTGTGTCCCCCAATAGAGCGATCGAGAGTCAATTTCTGCAGATTTTTATTTTTTATAAAAGCACAGGGAGCAGGAGACTAATGGAAACCTCCTACACTTACTGGAACCACACTAGGTTGAATTTTCCCCGCATGCAAATACACAGCATGGAAAAAAACAAGTTTGCATTAGCTGGCCAATTTATATGACATGTTAGGTTAAGTTCCCAGGTTGAGTTCTTGGTTAACAATAATCGGCGTCTTACGGTTCCAGCAAACTTGTTGGGATTTATACAAATCTCAAGCACTTTAAAATAAATAAATGTTTGCAACATGCCAATTTTTATTGCGGTTATGTGAGGATTTCCCTACAGAATTACATGTGGAAAATATGCAGGTAAAAAAAAAAAATCCACGTAATCCACACCTGACTAGATCAACAAAGTTGTGAAAGCCAAATCCAAGCAAGTATCAAGAACGATGCAGCTTACGCTGAAGCATGACCTAAAGAGACAAAAATGCAATAAAATTAATGTAAAAAATACACATGCAATTAAAAATGAAAACCCACAAGTGACTGAATTTACCTAATAGGTGCAGAAAATCTGCAACATCAAAATCCAAATATTCTTTGTGGGAATATATATAGCAGTCGAAAATCATTACTTATGGCGTTCTTTAGAAAAAGTGAATAGGGGTATAGCGAACAGGCCCGAACCTTCCATTATATAAAGGGTCATGATTTTTTTTTTTTTTTTAGCAAAAGGTTGCTGTATATTTAATTATGCAATACAGGCACGTAACGGACTTTACAAGATTTTCACCACTGACTGATAACTACTACTATTGAGTGGTAGAATGACTACACAACCATAGATGCTGAATTCTGCGATCATGAGCCGCCGTGTGAGACGTTCACTCCCGCATTGCTCTAGCTTGGGGTTCACGTTATTAAGGACACGCCGGCATTTAATGGATTTTGTTTGCTACTAAATAAAATTCATGTGTTGCATAATTGTTTTGTGATTCATCTCTCTGTTGTGGATGACATTGCTGTCAAAATATATTGAAGAAATAAAATACATCAACTTTGGTGATTGTGATGGTAAATGGCGGGGCGCATACAGAGATCTAAGGGCTAAGCAACCATTTGTGACAAGGGGAAAGTTTTCAATCAGCAGCTCCTGAATACTGAGGACTCCACGATGAGTGCGCGCAATGGGAGGACGACGGCGCTGCAGGAGACTAAGGGCGCATTCAGACATTGGTGCAAAACGGGCCGAGATCGGAAAGCAATGCGGGCACTGGCTGTATAGCAATATAAGGCCACGGTCACACTTGCTAGGCCAACAGACCATGAATCTCTCAAGAGCTCCTCTGCTGCGCTAACAGTCCAGTGAAAAAAAAAAGAAACTAGGCACAACCCAGGTGAGCAAATTTGCCAGAAGTGTCCCTCTAAATGTGACCCAGATCTCAGACGAAGAAAGCGCACATACACGAGCCATGTTTATATCCTATATTTATAGTGCATATCACTGTGAACTTGCCAGAATAGAAGGTCTTTAAATCACAGTCGTCTTAGTATTTTCTACAAGGTTTGATAATTTAAGTATAGTTCTAGCACATAAAGGGACTGCGCTATCGGAAAATGACTTGTTTTTATCAGTTTTTTTTTTTTTTTTTTTTTAATACTCCATAACATATATACTAAGAAAATAAAAACAGGCTGTATACTAGACTCATTCTTCCTGTTCTTCATCTGACTTCAGAAGTCTCCATCATTGCAGACATGATTACTTAGGTAACGCCTTTATATACAATAGATAACACAGGATCCACCATTCACAATAGGTGATGTCACAGCTCACCTCCTCCTCCTGTACAATGACTGATAACACCATTATATACAGTAGAGAACACAGGATCCACCATTCACAATAGGTGATTTCACAGCTCACCTCCTCCTCCTGTACAATGACTGATAACACCTCTATATACAGTAGATAACACAGGATCCACCATTCACAATAGGTGATGTCACAGCTTACCTCCTCCTCCTGTACAATGACTGATAACACCATTTAGTACAGTAAAGAACACAGGATCCACCATTCACAATAGATGATGTCACAGCTCACCTCCTCCTGTACAATGACTGATAACACCATTATATACAGCAGATACAAGGATCCACCATTCCCACAATTAGGTGATGTCACAGCTCACCTCCTCCTCCTGTACAGTGACTGATAACACCATTATATACAGTAGAGAACACAGGATCCACCATTCACAATAGGTGATGTCACAGCTCACCTCCTCCTGTACAATGACTGATAACACCATTATATACAGTAGAGAACACAGGATCCACCATTCACAATAGGTGATGTCACAGCTCACCCTCTCTGTACAATGACTGATAACACCATTATATACAGTAGAGAACACAGGATCCACCATTCCCAATGGTGATGTCACAGCTCACCTCCTCCTCCCTGTACAATGACTGATAACACCATTATATACAGTAGAGAACACAGGATCCACCATTCACAATAGGTGATGTCACAGCTCACCTCCTCCTGTACAGTGACTGATAACACCATTATATACAGTAGAGAACACAGATCCACCATTCACAATAGGTGATGTCACAGCTCACCTCCTCCTCCGTACAATGACTAATAACACCTATATACAGTAGATAACACAGGATCCACCATTCACAATAGGTGATGTCACAGCTCACCTGATCTACAATGACTGATAACACCATTATATACAGTAGAGAACACAGGATTCACCATTCCCAATGGTGATGTCACAGCTCACCTCCCTCCTGTACAGTGACTGATAACACCATTATATACAGTAGAGAACACAGGATCCACCATTCACAATAGGTGATGTCACAGCTCACTCCTCCTCTGTACAATGACTATAAACACCTTATATACAGTAGAGAACACAGGATTCACCATTCCCAATAGGTGATGTCACAGCTCACCTGATCTACAATGACTGATAACACCATTATATACAGTAGAGAACACAGGATTCACCATTCCAATAGGTGATGTCACAGCTCACCTCCTCCTCCTCCTGTACATGACTGATAACACCATTATATACAGTAGAGAACACAGGATCCACCATTCACAATAGGTGATGTCACAGCTCACCTATCTTACAATGACTGATAACACCATTATATACAGTAGAGAACACAGGATTCACCATTCCAATAGGTGAGTCACAGCTCACCTCCTCCCTCCGTACAATGACTGATAACACATTATATACAGTAGAGAACACAGGATTCCACCATTCACAATAGGTGATGTCACAGCTCACCTCCTCCTGTACAGTGACTGATAACACCATTATATACAGTAGAGAACACAGATCCACCATTCCCAATAGGTGATGTCACAGCTCACCTCCTCCTGTACAATGACTGATAACACCATTATATACAGTAGAGAACACAGGATTCACCATTCCCAATAGGTGATGTCACAGCTCCCCTGCTGTACAATGACTGATAACACCATTATATACAGTAGAGAACACAGGATCCACCATTCACAATAGGTGATGTCACAGCTCACCCTCTCCTCCTGTACAATGACTGATAACACCATTATATACAGTAGAAACACAGGATCCACCATTCACAATAGGTGATGTCACAGCTCACCTCCTCCTCCTCCCCTGTACAATGACTGATAACACCATTATATACAGTAGAGAACACAGGATCCACCATTCACAATAGGGGATGTCACAGCTCACCTCCTCCTGTACAATGACTGATAACACCTCTATATACAGTAGAGAACACAGGATCCACCATTCACAATAGGGGATGTCACAGCTCACCTCCACCTCCTGTACAATGACTGATAACACAGGACCAACTTTTAACAAGACAATAACTGTTCACATCTTCCTGTGCCATTACTGATAGCCTATTGAGGACGATGTGGAGTGTGTTCTCTACTGTATATAGAGGTGATGTCACAGCTCAACTCCTCCTCCGGATATACAGTGACTAATCTATTTAGCAGCTTTTGGGTTGATCACGAGCCACGACAACTTGATGGATGAATGCTTTGTAGGAAGATCGATCTTGTGCAAGTCTAGATAGGTCCACCAGTGTCTTCTCTGCCGTTACATTGACTGTATGAAGCTATAGCTATATTGGCCTTCCCCTTCACCTTGCTCTTCCTATTCTTCCAACCATGATGTCTTTTTGCAGTGATTGCTCATTCATATGATGTGTACAAAGTAGGCAGGTCATAACGTATTGATCCTTGCTTCGAGTGACATGTCAAAAATTGATTTGTTTGTACTTCTGCCATTGATCACATCCTTCACCAGCACCACATTTTTAATATAGCACCTCTATATACAGTAGATGACAAGATCCCCTGTTGTACAATGACGGATAACACCAGATCCACCATTTACAATAGGTCATGTCCTGACTCACCAATTCCCCCTCCTGTCAGAATGACATTTGCCCTAATTGAAGAATGCTCGTTACAGAAGTAGAGACGAGTCAGCCTTTAGTTGCTAGTGTCAAGGAGGCTTTACTGAAAGTGGCGAGTGTGAAAATTGAAAGTTTTCTGAATTATTTTTTCTGTAGATTGTTACATTTTTATTTTCAGATCACAAACAGCTGATTTATTCAGGTTACTTTCTGATGATTGATTCCCTTTAAAGTCTAACAATACCGGACAACGGTGATGTCTACAACGCAAGTTCCTTATCGAAACCATATTCACAGCAAAGCAAAACTTGGGTTAGGGGGAGAAATGCCACAACACAGGATTAACATTTTATGCATAAAGCTTCATTTCCTCTTCAACACAATTGGCAAACAGCGTGACGAGTCCTGCGCGTCAGTGCCATTTTTTATAAGCTCTTCTACCCTCTCAAGTTTCGATTTTTCCAAATGTTTCATCTTCTTCAGCAGCTCCTTTGGTAAAAACACAAAAAAAAAAAATGATTTTATTTAAACATGACACATCATACCACCACTTCCCGAATACAACTTTCTAGAGACACCCCAAAAACCTGTGTTTTACTCAGCTTCTGCAAGTGTTTGCCTCTGTCTGTTTGCAGCGTTGACGCCACACCGCTGCAGCCAATAACCAAGCTGAGCGGCTTTGAGCAGAGAGCCAGAGCCGCTAAGCTCAGTTCTTCGTTTTTGTGCCGTCTAAGTAACGTCAGCGCTGCACAAGGGGAGCAGCAGCGGAGACAGTTTTACTCCCCTTTCCAGGTTCTTTTCTCCAAGAATCTCAACTTTCACTCCATAAATGTGAATGGGGTTATTCCTGCGCACGTGCATGGATTTCTGCATGCCCTTTTCAAATAAAGGGAAAGGAGCTACAGAAATGTTTTGCTACAAATCTGCAGTGTGTGAATTCGTGGTTACAAGACGTAAGTCGTCATATCTCCTTTAGACCGACTATGTTGTACCTGTGATGCCTCCATGGACACGAGAGCATCTTTGTGTTTCTTGTACAGTTCGTGGCTCCTGTCGGGCTTCATTTGGAATCTCGGCTTTTGTTTGACGGGATCGTCGGCGCCAAATACGGGTGACGCTGTTCTTACAAACGGAGCAATGTGAGGCACAAAGATGAACGGCTTGAAAACAGACCTAGAGGAAAACAATAATTTAGAGAGAGAACCAAGTTTATGGTTTATAGAAGTAAAGGCATCCACTAAATCCAGAGAAGGGATGGTTCTGTAAGTGCAAAATGTCCAGCTTTGTATAAATAGGGTAGTGCTGTTAACATTATGACCTGACATGTCTGCCGAGATGCATGCAATAGGCCATCAATGTTAAAGTTCTGGACGACCCCTTTAAGAAATAATGTCAGGTCTCTGGACACTTTAATGCCCAAATATCTAAAATTTCCTCACCACAATTAAAGGGGTCTGAGAAACCGGAGTGAGAGCATGAGCTGGGATTGAGCTTGGACCTTGCGGTCCCTCTAGCGAAGGCTCTCAGAAGACGACCAACACCCTCTCCCTCAATGTAATATCCCTTTAAAGAAAAACCGTGCACACTCGGCCAAAAAGATGTTCATTAAGAGAGTTTTGTGCCCACCCATTTTTATTCTCTATCGATGGAGGGGAAATATACATATTTGTATCGCACCGTTTTCCTTTCTGCAATTTTTAAAATGGAAAAAAATTGACTATACAGTATATTTTTTTTGCCTAAATAGGAAATGGGTGATCTTTAATTTTAGGCAGTTTAGAAACTTAACTGTTCACAATAACAGTAATTTTGATCAGGGGTGCCCAAACTTTTACATGCCACTATCTCTCCTCTCATTCTGGTTTTGTATTTAACCCTCAATTTCTAGAATAAGCATTCCACTAAGAAAGTCTTTCATATCATCCCGTAAGGGGGAGGCTGAACAGACACTGAAATCAAAATATGATGTGCAAGCACATTGGAGCACATATCAATTCTGTCGTAATTTGTGAACCAAAAACTCTCTTTTGTGATCTGTACTAAATTTATTACGCGTTTTAGGCACCTTATGATTTGTCAGAATAATGGGCAGTGGTCTCGCTGAATGGAGACGTGGCTTATCAGAAAGGGGGCATGGCTTAATGTCCAATATAATGCGCCAAAATTGTGGTGCTAATTTTTGGTACTGTATAAACTACCAGTAAGCAAACTTATAGGTGGCGTAAACAGAATAGAAAGTCTTAAAATTAAACAAAATTTATCAAACACCCCCCCACAGAAGAAGTAGGGTCGAAACGCGCGTCGGGGTCTAAGGTGGAGGCTGATGTGGTGACACACTGTCTTATTATTTTGGGTATGTCTGAAAATCGTGTCTTTTTTACCTATTGATTTTATTTTTTGTGTATTACATTGCACCCAATTTCTATATATCTAACTTGCAGAATTGCATTGTAATTAAAGGGAACCTGTCGCCTGAAAAAAAACGCTATTAACCTACAGCTATGGGGCTAATCTGCAGGTTACAAGAGTTGCAAGCCTGCCCGGCACAGGCACATAATTTCCTCCCAGCAGTGTGGGTCTAACTTTAGTCCTCCCAACAGCGTCCCGGTCTCAGTCACTGGGCCGTCACCGGCGCGAGTTCAGTCGTTGCTCTGTGTATATAGAGCGGCAGCTGTAACTGCACCCCCGCCACTGACTAGCACTTGACCCTTATGGTGAGCTGCTGTTAGTCCCGGGGGAGCGACAACAGCCACCGCACTCTTTACACAGAGCGGTGACTGAACCTGCACAGGCACTGCCCGGGTGGCCGAAAACAGGATGCTGCTGGGAGAAATAAAGTTCATTTCCTCCCGGCAGAGGGGGTCTAAGTACCGCAGCCGGGCAGGATCATAATGCTATTAACGTGAAGATTATTGCCAGATCTGAAGGGTACCATTGTTTAGTTTTCAGGTGACAGGTTCTCCTTAACTTTGTGGCTATCTGCCTTTACACACCTGTTATCATTACTACTTGGTAGTATTCTGCCATCTGGTGGCTACCTTTGGTATTGTAATCTTATTTTCATTATTTTTTTTGTGTTGCTCATCGACCTCCCCTTGCTTTCATTATTCCTTGTTTTAACGATTAACTTTTCAGTCAACACTTATATTAATATTTAGCAAACACTATGATAAATGGTGCATTTTCAGACTGCCTCATCTCAAAATCAGACATTATTGCTATATCTGCTGGCAAAATTTTTCAATAAGAAAAGCAAAGAAAAAGGAATGGCTGGGGTGTAATGTAGGGAGAGCGACTATCTACGGATGACCTACCTGGCAGGGTCAGGGGTACCAGTGAAGAAGTGGCAGCATGGCTGGCTCGGATCCTGCGGCAGAATAGAGACCATACTTCCAGTTGTCATAAATCCGCCTTCCATGTTGATGCCACTTGGCTTGTCTGATAGGATTTCCATCATGGCTTCAGCTGTCAGGTTTCCTACAAGATGTATGATGGATTCCTATTAACCTCATGTACAGACTCCGGGATGTCCCGTGTTGCTACAATACCAGCATTTATATATAATGATATCAGCCATAATAATAGTACGAATGAGGACAAACCCGTACAACCCTCTTCACAATAAATAAAACGCAAACATCAAATTTGGGACCTGCCGGAAATGACAGCAAAAGCAGATTGGTTGCTAAAGAGACGCACTTATGTAACTCACCTTTATATTTCCTGAGCAGTTTGTAGCCTTCACAAAATCTGTCTCCAGAGGACAAAGATCTGGATGGGTTGAAATAGGAATACACGGCTGCAAAATTAAATTCCTTCCTTCCATCCCACCAGCCTTTCATCTTTGCGTACTCCCTCATTGCAGGGTGCTCACGGTCGATTTTGGTGGTGATGGACAGGTTGTTGGATATATTCTTTATACCTTCTGTTAAAAAAAAAAGGTTACATAACGTCATTCAATGAAGAACTTTCCATGAAAACCTATCTGTCATAAGGGTACATGCTAAACAGAAGCATCTACTTATAATTACATAATTAAAGGGGTGTCCGGGACTAGAAACGGGTTTGCCCCCTGCTGTCAGAAGCACCGATGTGATGTGCGGAACAGTGGCAAAGACTACCGCTGGGCACCACGATGCATATGGCAGTCTGAGGAGCTGGCACACGTCTTAAGGCATTGAACTAACGTCAAACGAACCCATCGATATCGACGGGTTTAGCCGACAGACTTTGTGGTCCCCTTGACCAATGATGAGCTCTCACGTATTTAAGAGTTGGGCGAGACAGTGGCTGACCGAACAATCGGCTGTCGTGTGTAAATTGGGGGCGACTTTAGGTAAAACAAGTGGAGGCAGCCATAAAGGTTGTTTACTATGGATTCTACAACTTTTATTACATTTCATATATTACCATCAAATAAGTCTCCTTTGTGCTGCACCTACTTACCATCCACTTTCTCCGCAGCCCAGTACCGGCCGGCCGTTTCCAGGATCCACGCGTTCTTCCTGTCGGCTATGAGGAAGCTGTTGTGATAAGTAAAGGACATCGGACTCTCCATGCAGTTGCCGCCTTGACCGTATTTTTCTAACAAGCCGACGATCACATCCAGCGCTGCTTCAGCCGTGTCCGCCCTCTCCAAACCTAACCTGGAGGATACACATCTACATCAGAAAAACCCTTTCTCTGCTGCTTCCGACAGTAAAAGTAAACCGTTCACTCCCCGACCTGACAAGGTCCATGCCCAGAAGAGCCTCGTCATCATCGATCTCTTCTTTACCCCAGACGGCTTCATTTCCGATACACACTCCCAATTCGTTAGCTCCCATCTCCGCTCCCCACAGCCAGGAAGGACGACTTAAAACCACCGCATGGGTCTTCTCCGCTTGGTCGATTTCGATGTAAGTGCACTGGGAGCAAAATTAATATAGTAAAAGTCTAAAGTTACTTACCGTTAACGGTATTTTTCGAAGACCATGACAGCACCCAACGAGAGAGAGAGGGGATCCGCCCTTCAGGAACAGGAAACCTACAGATACATAAGGGCGGCACCTCTCCCACGCATCAGTTGGTTTACAGAGCACAAGAGGACCACCAAGGTTAATGACAATCACAAGCTCTATACAACATTATTGCGTATTAGTATTTTCATCCTATGTGAAACTTATAAGAGGAAGAAGTGCGCGCCGATAAGATAAAGGGAGGGAATACAAGGGTGCTGTCATGGTCTTCGAAAAATACCGTTAACGGTAAGTAACTTAGACTTTATTCGAAGCACATGACAGCACCCAACGAGAGAATTACAGAGAGTAATAATTACTCAGGGAGGGACTACAGCCTGCAGCACCCTTACTCCAAAAGAGAGATCAGAGGAAGCACCCAAGTCTAATCTATAATGATTGAAGAAAGTGCTTGGAGAGGACCAAGTGGCGGCCTTACATATCTGGTCGATGGAGACTTCCGACTAGGGTTGAGCATTCCGATACCGAAACCCGAGTCCGATACCTGAAATCCAATGTAAGTCTATGGGAACAAAATATCGGAATTTAAAATATTCCGATATTTTGTTCCCATAGACTTACATTGGATTTCAGGTATCAGACTCGGGTTTCGGTATCGGAATGCTCAACCCTACTTCCGACCTTTCCGCCCACAAGGTTGCCATGGCTCGAGTGGAATGTGCCCTCAGTTTTTCTGGTGCTGGCCTACCTTTTGAAGTGTATGCTAATGCAATAGCCTCCCTGATCCATCTAGCTAGTGTGGCCCTTGATACTCTAAGGCCCTTCCTAGGGCCTTGGAAGGAAACAAATAAGGCGTTATCTTTTTTCCAGGGATCAGTAATAGCTAGATATTCTAAGAGACATCTCCTCACATCTAAGGTATGGAGTTTCTCTTCTTTTTGGTTACTAGGATTAGGCAGGAATGATGGTAGGATTATCTCCTGAGATCTATGGAAGGTGGATGCCACTTTAGGTAGGTATGCCGGATCGGCCCTAAGTATCACTCTATCGTCCTGAATTTGTGTATACGGAGGAAGTCTAGAGAGCGCCTGAATGTCACTCACCCTTCGTGCTGATGTTAGAGCCACTAAGAAAGCTACTTTGATAGAGAGCGTTTTAATCGAGGCGACTGAGATGGGTTCAAATGGGGCCTCCGTCATAGCTGTGAGTACTAGGTTTAAATCCCAAGGCATAAACATACTTTTAACTATAGGTCTTGATCTTGCTGCCGCTTTGATAAATCTACTGACCCAATAGTTTCTAGCTATGTCACAGTGAAAAAGGGCTCCCAGGGCAGAAACCTGTACTTTGAGGGTACTGGTGGAAAGACCCATATCTAACCCCTTTTGTAGAAACTCTAGAATCTGAGTTATTGGAACTGATTCTCTAGCTGTAATTCCTGAGACCTGTAAGAATTTCCTCCAGGTCCTGGCATAGATCTTAGTTGTAACTTCCTTCCTACTCGTAAGGCGGGTACTTATCAATCCAGGAGAAAACCCCCTATCTAACAATAGCGACCGTTCAAATTCCACGCCGTCAGATGCAGGCCAGCCACCTGAGGATGATACACTGGACCCTGGGACAGGAGATCCGGAACGTCCGGTAGAATCCATGGGTTGGTTACTGACATGGTCCTGAGGCTCGAGAACCACGCCCTCTTGGGCCAAAAGGGTGCTACCAAGATCACTTTTGCTTTGTCCTTTCTGATCTTTCTGAGTACCAGAGGAATCAGAGACAAGGGGGGAAAGGCATAAGCCAGAGAAAAATCCCATTGTATTAGAAAGGCATCTACCGCCAGCGGATTTTCTCTGGGGTTTAGGGAGCAGAACCGTTCTACCTTCCGATTCCTTCAGGTGGCAAAAAGGTCTACGTCTGGTTGCCCCCATTTGTGTACAATCATGTCGAAGATGACGCTTTTTAGTGACCATTCCCCCTGTCTTAGAAGGTGGCGGCTTAAAAAATCTGCGGTGGTGTTTTCCTCTCCTTTTATATGTAATGCTGTTAAGGATAGACAATGTCTTTCCGCCAGATGGAACACGCGCTCTGTCACTTGCATGAGAGGACCGGATCGAGTGCCACCCTGGTGGTTGATATAGGCTACTGCGACCTGATTGTCGGACAGAATCCACACGTGATGACCCTGTAGATAAATGAGGAGTCTTTTTATGCCAGTTCTACTGCTGTAAGTTCTTTCATGTTAGAGGACATATCTATCTGATGATGTTGCCATAAGCCCTGCACTACAGAATCAGACATATGAGCCCCCCAACCAGTGGGACTAGCATCTGTGGTGACCACTCTGGTTATATTATACTCCCAGGGCACCCCTTTGGATAGGTTACGATTATCCAGCCACCATTCTAGGGATTTTATTGTGGCCTGGGATAAAGTTAGTCGGCTCTCCAGGCGGTTTCCTAGGCTTTTATCGTAACGCAAGACCTCAGCCTGTAAAGTCCTGGTATGAAACCGTGCCCATTGCACCGCAGGGATGCAGGAAGAAAGAGAGCCCAACAAGGACATGGCTTTCCTAAGAGACATGGTGGGGTTATTGGAAGCATTTAGGATCTGATAGTGCAGGCGTATTAGTTTGACGGGTGGAAGTCGGCATTCTTGCTTTTGGGAATCTAAGGTTAGGCCCAAAAACTGTTGTACTCTGTTCGGCTGCAATCGAGACTTCGCAATATTTAGTAGCCACCCCAACTGTTCTAGAACAGATATTATTTTATTTAACTGTTCCTGACAATGGTCCGCTGTTTTGCCTATAATAAGGAAGTCATCGAGGTAGGGAATTATCAAGATTTGAGATTCTTGCAGGTGGGCCATCACTTCTGCTACAACCTTTGTGAATACCCGAGGGGCAACTGCAAGACCAAACGGAAGGGCTTTATATTGAAAATGTTGCAGCGAGCCTTTTAGCCAAACTGCAACTCTAAGAAAGCGCTGATGGGTTACATGGATGGGGACATGGTAATAGGCGTCTTTCAAGTCCAATACCACCATGAAACAGTTTTTAAACAATAATTTTATTGTCGAATTGACAGTCTCCATTTTAAACCGCCGTATTACCAGGAATCTGTTCAAGGCTTTTAAATTAATTATCGTCCTGAAGGAGCCGTCCGGCTTCTGGACTAAAAATAGAGGGGAGTAAAAGCCTCTACCTCTTTCCATTGCAGGTACCTGCACCAGGACCCCCTTATGGCATAAATCAAGAATTTCTGCCTCCAGTACCGCCTGCTCTGCTGAAGAAGACCGGATGGGAGTAATCTTAAAAGTATCTCGGGGTAGCTCCGAAAATTCTAACATGAGTCCTGAAGCCACTAGGTTCAAAATCCAACTGCTGCTGGATATTCTGGACCAGGCCGGGTAGAAGGTCGACAATCTACCTCCCACCGGAGCTGCTAGTCATTTGGAAGTCTTCTTAGAATCTCGAGACGGGCCTCTGAACATGTATCCCGTACCTTTCCTCTTTCTATCGTCCCAAGTGCCTCGCTCCCTGGACGACCTTCTACGATTGAATCTCTTTCTGCCGAAGGGACGTCTATATGAGGGATTCGGAATACTGGGAATTTTTTCTTATCATCCCCTGCCTTTTCCAACAGTTCGTCTAGGACAGGGCCAAACAAATATTCTCCCTCACAAGGGATAGAACAGAGACGGGATCTGGCCTGAATATCACCCAGCCAACATTTGAGCCATAGTGCTCTTCGTGCTGCATTTGACAGTCCCGCAGCCCTGGCGGCCATCCTTACAGAGTCGGCCGAAGAATCTGCCAAAAAAGCTGCTGCATTTTGAATAATTGGAAGGGATTTTATCATGGACTCTCGGGAGGCACCTTCTTCCAACTGTGATTTTAGTTGATCTAACCAGACCATCACGGATCTAGCCGTACAAGTGGCAGCCACCGCTGGTCTCAAAGCTCCCGCTGACATCTTCCAAGTACCCTTTATAAAAGAGTCTGCTTTTTTATCCAGCGGATCTTTTAAGCTCCCCATGTCCTCAAAGGGTATGGAGGATTTCTTGGAGGCCTTAGCTACCGCAGCATCTAGTTTTGGAGCTTTGTCCCATTTATCCACTGCTGGATCTTCAAAGGGGTATCTGCGCTTGAATGCCGGGGCAAATGAACCCCTTTTCTCCGGCTTTTTCCATTCTTTATCAGATTTTGAATCGAATTATTTAAGGGAAAAGACCTACGTTTCTTTGGGTCTAACCCCCTGAACATAAAGTCCTGGACAGACCGCGCAGGCCTCGAGTCTTCTATCCCCATGGTGGATCTGATTGCCCTGACTAGTCTATCCATCTGATCTAGGGGAAAACAAAATCTGGTAGACTCCTCTTCCGACGAGGAAGATGAGTGTGAAGGAGACGATGAAGTAGACCTCAGCGAATCTTCTCCTCTGCTAGGCCTGGTTGGGGAATCTGAGTCCGAAACCCTTGAACCCCGTTTTGACCTAGATGATTCTCCTTGAGAAATGGCCTTCATCTCTGTCCTAATCATGTCCCTCAGGTTTGAAGTAAAGTCGGGGTTTCTTCAGCTACCTGTAGGGAGTGCGGGGGAAGATCTGTAAGGCACTGCCCTGTTTCAATCAGGGACTAAAGAACTCCCCCATATCTCCGACCCCTACCGTCTGCTGAACACAAGGCTGACACAACCTTTTAGGGTAGGCGTCAGGCAGGGGCTGACCGCAGAGGGCACATTCCCTATGCTTCGTTTTTCCTGCACACTTCTTTCCCTGATAAAAGGAAACACAAGGGAGGACAAAACTGCATCATCGGGTATACTTTCACGGAGATCTCTTACCCGCTAGCAGCAATAGGTACCGGATCACGGGGGGAGGAGGGGGGGGAATCAGGTGATGATGATGCCTCCACAGCTCTGGAGGAACCTTTACGGATGGACTGACCATGTCCTTTGGTCTTCAGCTGCGGCCTTGAGCGAGTCTCCTGCTCAACATGCAGACCCTGCTGCTCTGCGGGAGCTTCTGACCCCTCCATAGTGGATCAGAAGCGTCTGTGCAGCAGGTCAGGCCCCCTTTTATTCCCGGATATCCGGACCAGCAGCGTCCATGCCAGCGGTCCGCCCCTCCCCCCTGGTCTAACCCGCCCCCCTCAATGCAGCGCCCGTGCTCCCAACGCCCGCCGGCCTAACCACTCCGTGTATCGGAGTCGGCCCTGACATCCAGCGGCGCAGGTAAGAAAAAACGCCGGCCGGCTCCTGACTTCCGGTCCGGCGTCTCAAGCCCCGCCCCCCGACACGCGTCACCTCCTCCCCACCGGAAGATCGCAGGGACGCGCCGGGGGAGAACGCAGAGGCGCCGAACCAGGCCCGGAGACCCCCCGAAGCCTGCCACCTGCGTCAATTTCATGCCGGACAGCCGGCCAGGCGGTGCAGGACGTTTGGCCGCCAAGGGGGAACGAGCACCCAGGAGGGGATGGCCATACTTACCTCTCACGCTGGCCAGAAGACGGGATCCTCCGGACACCGCTTCCTGCTGCTCCGCACACTGCCGTGGAGCCCTGCCCGGGCCCACCGTGGCGCTCCAGGGGTCCCCGCACCAGGTCGAGGTAGGAGACCACTCGCTACCTGAGTCGACCGGCTGGCCTGGGAAAAGAGGAAAAAATCTTCATACTGTAGGATTTCCGTCCTCCAGGAACAGGAAACCAACTGATGCGTGGGAGAGGTGCTGCCCTTATGTATCTGTAGGTTTCCTGTTCCTGAAGGGCGGATCCCCTCTCTCGTTGGGTGCTGTCATGTGCTTCGAATAATGTCATATATAACCTATGTACAATCATATGGCATCATGTTCTTTATCTCTATCCTCCTGTGTTCCCTTGCCATCCACATTCACCGCCCCATCCCCCCTCCATCACGACTCATACACATCAGCCCCTCCATACTTCCCTCTCCCATGTACAGCTCCCATGCACTCCTCACCTTCCTGAGAAACCTCAGCCCATCTTGCCCAAACACATCACACAAAAAACCTACTTACAACTCCAACAACTACCTGCTCTTTATCTTCCTTCTCCTACTGATTTCAGGGGACATCTCCCCCAACCCTGGTCCACCATCCCCCAACCTCAATCCCTACCCTACCTCATATCGAAACCATAATAATCTTATTAATATTACTTGCACTCCCTCATCTCCTTCTTTCAATTGTGCCCTCTGGAATCCACGGTCTGCATGCAACAAACTATCCTTCCTGCACAACTACTTTTTGAACAACTCTTCATCTGTTGGCCCTCATTGAAACCTGGATTCATGATTCTGACACGGTCTCCCCTGCTGCCATTTCCTATGGTGGCTTACAGTTCTCCCATTCCCCGAGACCTACAAACAGACATGGTGGTGGAGTTGGCATACTCCTGTCCCCACAATGTACTTTCCAGGTCATCCCCCCAATTCCATCACTCTCATTCCCTTCTTTTGAGGTCCACACCATCAGGCTCTTCCATCCCATCTCCCTCAGAGTAGCGGTCATATATCGGCCCCCAGGCTCGCCCACCCAGTTCCTTGACCACTTCTCAGCCTGGCTGCCGCACTTCATGTCCTCAGAACTACCAACCCTTATCCTTGGAGACTTCAACATCCCCATTAACAGCCCTACTTCCACATCTGCATCTCAGCTTCTATCACTAACCACTTCTCTAGGCCTCTCACAGCTTTCAACCTCTGAGACACACAAGGATGGTAACACCCTTGACCTGATCTTTGTCCGCCTCTGTTCAATCTCCCACCTAAATAACTCACCGCTTCCACTCTCTGACCACAACATTCTCTCCTTCATCCTCACAAATCCTCCACCACCCCAGCGCACTCCTACCTACCACACATTCAGAAATCTACAAGCCATTAACCCTCAGACACTTTCAGACTCCCTACACTCATCGCTGTCCCCAATCTCCTCTTTTTCTTGTCCTAATCTGGCTGTTCAGCACTACAATGACACTCTTAGAAGCACCCTTGACCAAGTAGCACCACTCACCCTCAGAACTTCCAAACACACAGTAAAACAGCCCTGGCTCACATTGCAAACTCAACTTCTTCAGCGATGCTCTAGGAGTGCTGAACGCCTCTGGAGAAAAACCCGCACACCAGAAGACTTCATCCACTTTAAATTCATGTTAAGAACTTATAATGCTGCCCTTCACCTCGCCAAACAATCCTACTTCACCACACTGATCTCCTCACTAGCCAACAACCCCAAGAAACTTTTTGACACTTTTCACTCCCTCCTCAGGCCAAAAGCACAAGCCCCTATCACAGACATTTGTGCTGACGACCTGGCCTCCCACTTTATAGAAAAAATAGATACTATCCGTCAGGAAATCTGCTCTCAACCACCAAGTGCTGTGACTCCCATCCCTCCCTGCATTTCCCCTGGCTCAATTTCCACATTTGATCCCATCACAGAAGAAGAAGTCTCCAGACTCCTCTCTTCCTCTCGTCCGACTACATGCACTACCGACCCCATTCCCTCACATCTCCTCCAGTCTCTCTCTCCAGTTGTCACAACTCACCTAACTACAATCTTTAATCTCTCACTCTCCTCTGGCATTTTCCCATCCTACTTCAAACACTCCATCATTACTCCATTACTAAAGAAACCCGCTCTCGACCCTTCCTGCACAAACAACTACAGACCGGTCTCCAATCTCCCCTTCATCTCTAAACTTTTGGAGCGCCTAGTCTACTCCCGCCTCACCCGTTACCTCTCCACTTACTCCCTTCTAGACCCTTCACAGTCCGGCTTCCGACCCCTACATTCGACTGAAACTGCACTCATCAAAGTGACCAATGACCTTCTGACAGCAAAACATAACGGTGACCACTCTCTGCTCATTCTTCTCGACCTTTCTGCAGCTTTCGACACAGTTGACCACTGTCTCCTACTGTCTAGGCTCCAGTCACTAGGTATTAAGGACACTGTTCTCTCCTGGTTCTCCTCCTATCTTTCTGACCGCTTCTTCAGTGTTTCGTTCTCTGGCTCCACATCATCTCCTCTTCCTCTCACTGTCGGTGTACCCCAGGGTTCAGTCCTTGGCCCCCTTCTCTCCTCTCTCTACACGGCCCCAATTGGACAGACCATAAGCAGATTTGGCTTTCAGTACCATCTTTATGCTGATGACACACAATTATACACATCATCCCCCGACCTTACCCCCGCTGTACTACAGAACACCACCGACTGTCTGTCCGCAGTCTCCAACATCATGTCCGCTCTCTATCTGAAACTTAACCTCTCCAAAACTGAATTTCTTCTGCTCCCGCCGTCTACTAACCTCCCTAAATCTGACATTTCCCTCTCCGTGGGCGGCACCATAATAACACCCCGGCAGCAGGCTCGCTGTCTGGGGTTATGTTTGATACCAATCTCTCCTTCACCTCCCATATACAATCTCTTGCCCGCTCTTGCCGCCTACACCTAAAGAACATCTCTAGAATCCGCCCTTTTCTCACCATGGAAACAACAAAAACCCTCACTATAGCATTGATCCACTCCCGCCTGGACTACTGCAACGCTCTATTACTTGGCCTCCCCATTACTCGACTATCCCCTCTCCAGTCCATCCTTAATGCAGCAGCCAGGGTTATCCATCTGGCTAATCGGTACTCGGACGCGTCCGCTCTTCGCCAGTCCTTACACTGGCTGCCCATTCATTATAGGATCCAATTCAAAGTACTGGTTCTCACCCACAAAGCTCTCCACAGTGCAGCACCCCCCTACATCTCCTCCCTCATTTCTATCTATCGGCCTAACCGACTGCTGCGCTCTGCAAACGACTTTCAACTAACCTCTGCACTAATCCGTACCTCCCACTCCCAACTCCAAGACTTCTCCCGCGCTGCGCCAATCCTCTGGAATACTCTACCCCAAGAAATTAGGACTATCCACAATTTGCATGGTTTCAGGCGCTCCCTCAAAACACATCTGTTCAGAGCGGCCTATCACATTCACTAATCAAAGTCATTCTATGTGTAAGTGTGTGTGTGTGTGTGTGTGTAGCCCATTCACTATCTCCATCCATCCCTCACTCCCTCAAGATGGCTGGACCATCATTGTAAATGCACCATTGTATATACACACCTGTACTTTGTATCTCTCCCACCTCATTGTAGATTGTAAGCTCAGGAGCAGGGGCGGCTTATTTTGCTTTAATCATTGTATTGTTAACGTTGTTACTTATGACTTGTGTCTTGAAACTGTTAAACTGTAAAGCGCTGCAGAATATGTTGGTGCTATATAAATAAAGATTATTATTATTATGTGCAGTAACAAAAGTATTTTCCCCCTAAGTCACGATGCCGCCGTATGAAGGGGGTCAGCAGCGTCTCCAGACTTGGCCCCCCATTGAGCACATCTGGGGGCGTCATTAGTCAGCAGTTGCAAAGGGCAGATGCAGGCCACAAGGACACGTATCAGATCCCTATAGACACGTTTTGCGGGTATGTCAGCACTGCGCCTGCCATATGCACTGGTGCACACGAAGGACACAATGTGAACGGGGCCTTTTAGTGTCAGCCGAACCCAACTTTTTATTATCTCCTATAAAACTTCTATGACTTTGTATTTGTACAACTAAAGTTGCAGCATTTTTTTATGTAATTTTTTTTTAAGTATTTATTTCTAAATCCCGTTAATATTGTATTAAAAATAAAAAGGTGAAGAATTTCCGTACCTCTAGTTTCTCTCCGGGGCATAAGATTGTCCTGGGAAATACACGATCTCCTGGACTTCATCACTCGGCCTGTCGAATTTTTTCCGAAAATAATTCTGTTGCCAACTGTTGCTGGTGGAAGAGCAATGAAGGTGTCACAGGAGCAGGGATCCATATTATCACTATAGTCTGCAGGTGTAAAAAAAAAAACAAACGCGTTTTATATTACTCTCCCTGTCTGATAACAGCAAAGTCCGATCACTTTGTTTTAAGATTTTATCATACAATGTTCTCTAATAATGCCCATGGATGCAAGAACTACAAAAACAATCATGCCCTAAACCTAATGATTGTGGTTTATTTTTTTCATTTTGCTGCCAGTCCATCAACATCCATTCTAAGGCCGGCGTCACACTAGCGAGTTTGATGCGAGTTAGTCGCACGACTTACTCGCATCAACATCCGGCACGGCCGCCCGCTCTCGGACCAGAGTGTGCGGCGGCATAGAAATACATGCAGCCGCACACTCGGCTCTGAGAGCGGGCGGCCGTGCCGGGTGTTGATGCGAGTAAGTCGTGCGACTAACTCGCATCAAACTCGCTAGTGTGACGCCGGCCTTAAAGGGGCAGTTTATAACTTTTACTTCATCTATTCTATACATTGAATTTTGCAGATTGCACTTTTCTGCCACCTGCTGGCGAAGTATAACACTGCATCACACAAAGTAGTCTTATTTTACTCCATGCACTCACTGATAAATGCAGACCAGCTCCTCCTGGGGAGGTACAAGGCTGACCACAGCTTATCCTGGCAATGTCGTCTGATTGGCAAGCTGGACCTGCAGTGATGAACTGCAGCTTCTTAAAAAGAAAAAAAAAATCCCATTAATGACCACCTACATTAGTTTTTACTATGGGTGGTCAAAGGCAATTTTTTCTAGGTGTCTCAGAATAACAGCTGTGTGAAGAAAAGAAATGTAGGCTCTGGTGATAAAGCAGTAGTTTTATGCCACTTGGTCCATCTCTACATAAATCTCCAAAGTCCTCAACATCTATGAAGACGGGTGCAGCGGAGTGGGCACTGGATCCCCCGGCAGAAAGGTGAAAGATACTGCTGGGAAAAAAGGAATAAGAAAGAGTCTGTTTACATTGAGTTTTTTTATACTGATTTTGGAGCAGATTCTGCTGTAAAATCCACATCAAAAATCACTTAAAACTAAAATAAACATTTATAAAACTTTTTTTTGTTAGATTTGAGTGCCCTTTTAATTGCAAGGGGGAGAGGTTCATATCCTGAGACTCAAAAATCTCCCTAGAGAGGGGCATGACTCAAGAGCGCGGTCTCGGCAGCATGGGGAGGGGGTTTAAAAGAAAGCATAGGCCACATAGCCTATACATAAGCTTCATAGCATATGCTCCCCAATTAATCTGTACCCCACATTGTGTATGCGCTTCTGAATAGTGCACCTTCTGGGGAGATTTTGGGTGAATGATGGACGGGTCTCAGAAATCAGACACCCACCAAACTGATTGCAAAAAAAAAAAAAAAAAAAATCAGACTAAATCTAAAGAAAAAAAAAAAGTTATAAAAAAAAAAAAAGGATAAGTTCCTCTGCCTCCTACTGGACACAGCTTTACGGCACATGTTGCTGTTTCACCCCCCCCCCCCCCCCCAAGTTTTTGTTTTAGTCTAGAAAAAAAAAAAGAACACTGCACATTAATTTTCTGAATCAATAGAAGGAAAAACAATACCCTATGCATAAAAAAAAACACCCAAAAAAATGCTCTAAGAACTTTTTCTTTTTTTAAATGTGATTTCTGGACAAGCGTTCTTCAACTGGAAAAATCCACAAATAAAACTCAAGTGTTAACATCCCCTTAACCCTAAGCAAATAAAACACAGCAATGAAAGGGTTACGCCAATAACAGATATATACTGCCTAGGCACAGTATATACCATAAATGTCTTACAGGTGGCCCTATCACCTGTAGAAGCCCATTATGGGGACACACTTGGGCCCTGTGCATGCTGAACAATGTAAAGGGGTTCTCACGTTATAGGATATTGATGACCATTAGGTGAGGTCATCAGTATCAGATTGCTGGGGGTCCGGCGCCCCCACCAATCGGCTGTCATTCATTTTGGTGATGGCCATATCTATATTTTCAATGTAGTTGAACACTACATCTCCAATCAATATGTCGCTGCAGCATCTATTCTGTGGACTAGACCACAGCGGATTGGTGCGGTTCTCACTCCCAATATCGCGGACCTGTACTAAGGAAGGATCAACAGCTTCATATGAATGGAGAACCCCTTTAAATGCACAGCGCTGCTACATGACATACACAGCTCTACTCTATGCACAGTGCAAACACAGCTCAAATACCGCAGCGAGAAGCTCTCCAGCGATTACTAAATTACAAGTGCCTCCATTATATTCAGCAGCCTACAATGCATGCTGGGACTAGTAGTTTCACAACAGCTGGAGAGCCACAAGCTGCAGACCACTGCTCCCCAGCAAAGCCCCTTGTCCATCCATGCGGGCAGCCATAAAGCGTCCGTCTCCCCTATACACAGCGACAACGTATAGACCTTTGTGCTGATTTTCTGACACTGCGCAGTCACGTACAGCCGGGGCGTCTCCGCTCACATAATCATCAGCAACTCAGCATTAGTCCTCCCTCCGCAGCCAGTAATCTGGGCTAGAACAGAGGGGAGGGAAAGGTGGCTTCTATCCCAAGTCATGTGGCAATGCTGCGGGCTGGTATTTTTAGTCTGTGAAGAGCCCAATAACCATGGACCTTGCCAGCCTGATAATATCAGCTCACAGATGGCTGCCTTACCTTACTACATAGGTTGAAAAAAAAAACCTCGGTCCATCAAGTTCAACCTTTCTCCACCAATTTGCACAATTCATCACTAATTTAGTTATAACCCGCAATGTTACATGTATCAAGGAAATCATCCGGCCCTTTTTAAATGCTGTCATAGTGTCGGCCATTACTACTTCTAGTGGTCGGTATTCCACATTCTGACTGCTCTAACTGTAAAGAACCCTTTCCCATTTAGCAGCCGGAATCGCCTTTCTTCCACCCGTAACGAGTGCCCCCTGGTCCTTAGCATAGTCCTTGGAAGGAATAAGTCGTGCGCTGTACTGGCCATATATGTAAATGAGAACCCCTCCAAGGCGTCTTTTTTCTAAGCTAAGCCCAACTTTTCCAACCTTTCATCGTATAAGAGGCCTCCATCCCTTGTAATAATGTAGTTGCCCCTTTGAACGGATTCTAACTTCTGAATATCCTTTTTAATATGTGGAGCCAAAAACTGGATCCATATTCTAGGCGTGGCCTCACAAGTGATTTACAAAGGGTTAACAATGCGTTATGATCGCTGGCTTCTCTCTCTTTTTATACATCCTAAAATCTTGTTTGCTTTAGCGACTGCTTCATGTGAGTGCTGCTGCTCAGCTTACTTATAACGAGAATACCCAAGTCCTTCTCCTGTTCTGTAGTCCCGAGTATGGTCCCATTTAATGTATATGCAGCAATAGGATTACTCTGTCCTCGGCGCGTTACTGCGGCCCCACTTGCATTCATCTACATTACATCTGATTTACCAAGTGTTTGCCCATTCAGACATCTTCCAGTCATTCCAATATTGTACGTCAAGGTCAGCTTGTATATCCTACATGTTGGTGCTCAGCAAGTACAACTTTACTCTCAATCCCATCCACAAGGTCATAGAGTTAAAAATAATCGGTGTAGCACAGATCCTGGGTCCCCACTGCTCCCAGTACAGATCCTTGTGGTCCCCACTGCTCCCAGTACAGATCCCTGCGGCCCTACTGCTCCCAAGTACAGATCCCTGCGGCCCCCACTGCTCCCAGTACAGATCCCTGCGGCCCCCACTGCTCCCAGTACAGATCCCTGCGGCCCCCACGCTCCAGTAAAGATCCCTGCGGTCCCCACTGCTCCAGTACAGATCCCTGCGGCCCTACTGCTCCCAGTAACAGATCCCTGCAGTCCCCACTGCTCCCAGTACAGATCCCTGCGGCCCCCACTGCTCCCAGTACAGATCCATGCGGCCCCCACTGCTCCCAGTACAGATCCCTGCGGTCCCCACTGCTCCCAGTACAGATCCCTGCGGTCCCCACTGCTCCCAGTACAGATCCCTGCGGTCCCCACTGCTCCTAGTACAGATCCCTGCGGTCCCCACTGCTCCCAGTACAGATCCCTGCGTGGTTTTCGTGGCAAATTTCAGCAGCTGCTCCCCCTAGTGTTTAAAATTCAAAAATATCAAATCCTTTTTAATTTATCTTTCATAATTTATGCCATTAAAAACAAATGATAATATTTTTTAAAAAATAATTAAACCATTAATACATATTTTCAATTGTTGATTTTTTTGATGGCACCTTCCCTTTAAGGACTCTGGAATTTTTAATTTTGCACTTTCATTTTTTTTTTCACCTGTTCTTCCAGGAGCCATAACTTTTTTTCCCGTCACCTTAGCTGCACGTTTTTTTGTGTGAGACGAGTTGTAGTCTTGAATATATATTTCTGTCACCATTTTCTGAAACCTGCAACTTTTTTTTAAATTTTCCAACGATTCAGAGCTTGTTTTTTTTGCACCCTGAACTGAGGTTTTTATTTATAGATTTTTGGGGTAAATATGACATTGTGATAGCTTTTTATTGTATTTATTTTTTGAGTGGGTGGGACGTGGTAGCGGAACAGCAATCGAAATCGGCCAATGTCTAGTGTTCCACAAATTTATTTTTTACTTCAGATTTAACATGTTTCAATATATATTTTTTAATTGCAATCCATGAACACAAATATCAATCTTCAATTTTGCATTTTTTTCAAAACATTTTTATTTTCTTTATTTTTGTAGAGAGAAAAAAGGTTTTTTAAACACGTTGTAGAGCTGTGCTGCTAACAGTCGCTGTGCGACAGGTGTAGTGACTTGCAGATTATCAAGCTCTCTCTGCACCAGGTTTTGAGTGCAACTGTTTTTTAGGTTTCACAGCTCAGCTCTGCACCAAGGTTTTAGTGATTTTTGCGTGTAACACAGCAGTGTGCACAAGGTGTAGTGACTCTGCAGGATACACAGCATCAATATGCACATCTAGTGTTCACTGTGTAGGTTTTCACAGCTCAGCTCTGCACAAGTTGTAAGTGAATTTGTAGGTTATCACAGGGACCAGCATGTGCACAAGGTGTTAGACTTGCAGGATTATTTCAAAACTCAGCTTGCACGAAGGTGTAGTGACTGTGTAGTTAACACTCAGTTGCAAGGTGTAGTGCTTGCAGGATACACAGCTCAGCTGTGCACAAGGTGTAGTGACTCTGCAGGATTATCACAGCTCAGCTCTGCACAAGGTGTAGTGGACTGTGTAGGGTTATCACAGCTCAGCGCTGCACAAGGTGTAGTGACTGTGTAGGGTTATCCCAGCTCAGCTCTGCACAAGGTGTAGTGACTGTGCAGGATTATCACAGCTCAGCGCTGCACAAGGTGTAGTGACTGTGCAGGGTTATCACAGCTCAGCGCTGCACAAGGTGTAGTGACTGTGCAGGGTTATCACAGCTCAGCTCTGCACAAGGTGTAGTGACTGTGCAGGGTTATCACAGCTCAGCTCTGCACAAGGTGTAGTGACTGTGCAGGGTTATCACAGCTCAGCTCTGCACAAGGTGTAGTGACTGTGCAGGGTTATCACAGCTCAGCTCTGCACAAGGTGTAGTGACTGTGCAGGGTTATCACAGCTCAGCTCTGCACAAGGTGTAGTGACTGTGCAGGGTTATCACAGCTCAGCTCTGCACAAGGTGTAGTGACTGTGTAGGGTTATCACAGCTCAGCTCTGCACAAGGTGTAGTGACTGTGCAGGGTTATCACAGCTCAGCTCTGCACAAGGTGTAGTGACTGTGCAGGGTTATCACAGCTCAGCTCTGCACAAGGTGTAGTGACTGTGCAGGGTTATCACAGCTCAGCTCTGCACAAGGTGTAGTGACTGTGCAGGCTTATCACAGCTCAGCTCTGCACAAGGTGTAGTGACTGTGCAGGGTTATCACAGCTCAGCTCTGCACAAGGTGTAGTGACTGTGCAGCGTTATCACACTCAGCTCTGCACAAGGTGTAGTGACTGTGCAGGGTTATCACAGCTCAGGTCTGCACAAGGTGTAGTGACTGTGCAGCGTTATCACACTCAGCTCTGCACAAGGTGTAGTGACTGTGCAGGGTTATCACAGCTCAGCTGTGCACAAGGTGTAGTGACTGTGCAGGGTTATCACAGCTCAGCTGTGCACAAGGTGTAGTGACTGTGCAGGGTTATCACAGCTCAGCTGTGCACAAGGTGTAGTGACTGTGCAGGGTTATCACAGCTCAGCTGTGCACAAGGTGTAGTGACTGTGCAGGGTTATCACAGCTCTGCTCTGTACACGGTGCAGTGACTGCAGGGTTATCACAGCTCTGCACAAGGTGTGGTCACTGTGCAGGGTTATCACAGCTCTGCACAACATGTAGTGGCTGTGCAGGGTTATCACTCAGCTTCAACGTGTATGCTGCAGGTCATCACAGCTCAGCTCTGCACAAGTGTAGTGACTTGCAGGGTTATCACAGCTCAGCTCTGTACAAGGTGTAGTGACTGTGCAGGGTCATCACAGCTCAGTTCTGCACAAGGTGTAGTGACTGTGCAGGGTTATCACAGCTCAGCTCTGCACAAGGTGTAGTGACTGTGCAGGGTTATCACAGCTCAGCGCTGCACAAGGTGTAGTGACTGTGCAGGGTTATCACAGCTCAGCGCTGCACAAGGTGTAGTGACTGTGCAGGGTTATCACAGCTCAGCTCTGCACAAGGTGTAGTGACTGTGCAGGGTTATCACAGCTCAGCTCTGCACAAGGTGTAGTGACTGTGCAGGGTTATCACAGCTCAGCTCTGCACAAGGTGTAGTGACTGTGCAGGGTTATCACAGCTCAGCGCTGCACAAGGTGTAGTGACTGTGCAGGGTTATCACAGCTCAGCTCTGCACAAGGTGTAGTGACTGTGCAGGGTTATCACAGCTCAGCTCTGCACAAGGTGTAGTGACTGTGCAGGGTTATCACAGCTCAGCTCTGCACAAGGTGTAGTGACTGTGCAGGGTTATCACAGCTCAGCTCTGCACAAGGTGTGGTCACTGTGCAGGGTTATCACAGCTCTGTACATGATGTTGTGGCTGTTGCAGGGTTATCACAGCTCTGCTCTGTACATGGTGTAGTGACTGCAGGGTTATCACAGCTCTGCACAAGGTGTAGTGACTGTGCAGGGTTATCACAGCTCTGTACACGATGTTATGGCTGTTGCAGGGTTATCACAGCTCTGCTCTGTACACGGTTGTAGTGACTGCAGGGTTATCACAGCTCTGCACAAAGTGTAGTGACTGTGCAGGGTTATCACAGCTCTGTACACGATGTTGTGGCTGTTGCAGGGTTATCACAGCTCAGCTCTCTACACGGTGTAGTGACTGCAGGGTTATCACTGCTCAGCTCTGTACACAGTGTGGTGACTGTGCAGGGTGATCACAGCGTTGTACACTGTGCACAATGAGTGCGGTTGGGGAGATGACAATGAAAATCATGGATCTGTGAGGGTCAGAGAATGTCCTGTTCTGATCCGATTTTAAGGATCAGAATAGGACATGCTCAAAGCGTCTGTAAAAGCGAGCAGCACACCAACACTGTACACAGATACAGGGATGTAACCTTATTATGTATAGCCCAGTCCCTTAGTATATAGTGGGCTCACTTATTGTGCATGGCGCCATCCTTAGTTACATAGTTTCCTCTTTTATTATGTAAAACACTGTACCTTATTATGCACCATCCTTTGTAGTAATGTATGCAGCGGTCCCTGAATATATAGCTTCCTCTGCTGTTATATACAGCACAGTCCCTTACATAGCATATGCTCGTTATTAGTGATGAGCAAGTATGCTCGTTGCTTGGGTGTTCTCCGAGTATTTGGGCGTGCTCGGAGATTTAGTTGGTGTCGCCGCAGCTGCATGATTTGCTGCTGCTAGATAGCCTGAACACATGCGGGGATTCCCTAACAAACAGGCAATCCCCACATGTATTCAGGCTGTCTAGCAGCCGCAAATCATGCAGCTGCAGCGACACAAACTAAATCTCCGAGCACGCCCAAATACCCGATCACGCGAGCATGCTCGCTCATCACTACTTGTTATTTCTTCTACTCACAGCTCACTCTTTATTACATAGTCTGCTATTGTTAGATATAAAATGACTGCTGATGGGGCAGCATCTGACCAGAAGTACATCAGCCACTCCATCAACAGTCATTGCATTATACATCTAACGAGAGGATGGGAAGTAATAAAAAAGAGGGTGCTATATAATCCGATATCTAAGGACGGCACTGTGTAATAAGGCAGTGCTGTATATAGCAGGAGGCATGTGTAATAAGGACAGTGCTGTATATAGCAAGGGAGGGCACTGTGTAATAAGGGACAGTGCTGTATATAGCAAGGGAGGGCACTGTGTAATAAGGGACAGTGCTGTATATAGCAAGGGAGGGCACTGTGTAATAAGGGACAGTGCTGTATATAGCAAGGGAGGGCACTGTGTAATAAGGGACAGTGCTGTATATAGCAAGGGAGGGCACTGTGTAATAAGGACAGTGCTGTATATAGAAGGGAGGCACTGTCTAATAAGGCAGTGCTGTATATAGCAAGGGAGGGCACTGTGTAATAAGGGACAGTGCTGTATATAGCAAGGGAGGGCACTGTGTATAAGGACAGTGCTGTATAGCAAGGAGGGCACTGTGTAATAAGACGTGCTATATAACAAAGGAGGGAGCTGTATATGGCAAGTTAGGGTGCTATGTAATAAGGGATGACGCTGTGTATAACAAGCGAGGGCATCGTGTAATAAGGGATGGCAATATACATAATAAAGGAGTCCATGTAAGAGATATATATCTGTAGCTTTGTCACCATAACCGCAGGGGGTCCCAGACACATTTCTTGCTCAGGGACTCCAAGCTGTCAGTGTCTGCCCCAGACCTGCAGAACACATTGACGTTGGTCATGTGACATCCCGCATGTGTCTACATACTCACCCCCAAAGGATCAACCGTGGCACACACCAAGGTCCACCTGCTGCACCCCGTCACACCCCCAGGACCACCTTCTAGCTTGCACACTGCTACCCCACACCGCCCGTATCCGGCGCACTCTACTCCCTCAGTCCGCACTACTCATCAGCACACTGACATTCAGTATTAGCGACACTCGTCATTATATGGGGTCACGTGACTTTCGCCGCCACGTGACCTCTGACGTATCAACCTTCTAGCTAGACGCCAGCAACCACTAAAGTCGGCAGTCCTGAGCCTGACTCCCCCACTACGTGATCACATGTTTATGACGTCATCAAAGGTCCTTCCGCAGTCCAGGATCTCGCTCCTATCCTGACGGAGGAGGGGTTTGTTCGGTTGGTTCAGGTGACCGCGGGACGTGGAGACGCCGTTCTCACCCATATACCCGTGTGTGCTGAGGACCGGGCCTCCTCCGGGGAGACTTAGTGACCATGGGGAAGTCGTTTGCTAACTTCATGTGTAAGAAGGATTTCCATCCTGCCTCCAAGTCCAACATAAAGAAGGTGAGCAGTGTCCGGGGCTCACAGCGAGGAGTGCGGCCTGGGGGGCGGCGAATCGCTGTATTATTTATCGTGAGAGGGAAATATAGCATCTCCTGGCGTGGTGGCATCACATGACCCCTTCTACCCAATCAACAACTCAGAAATGATCATGTAACTTTACCTCCAGGTCTCCGAGTAGTCACAGACTGCATTGCAGCTTCCTCCTGACTGGCTGATGAGGGATCAAGTGACCTAACAGGTGCTGTGTTTGCAGCCCCCTTATTGGGTCTTTGGGTTAGGCGGGTTGTGGATCCCCATACTGGTATACCCCTAACTCCTACTAATGCCTTTCAGTGACTGTTGTCATGGCAACAGACCCCCTTTAAATAGGTTGCCAGGACCCCAGACCTTCTTTGCAAAGATGTAAAATAAGAAAAGTAGTAATTATTCTTCTGCTGCTCCCATGCCACCATTCTCTAGCTATAATGTGACCACTGTGGCTAGTGATTGCCTGCAGCGGTCACATAACCCCTCATCTCTGGTCCACCAGGGGAATGAAAAAGTGAATATTACTGTTTTGTAATTCCAGTCCATGAGTGAGATCGCTGACTGTTTCCATCTGCATTACTGCTGCTTCCACTTTGGGGCCTTGAAGACCCCTTCCTTGCTGGTTACCGATGTCTCAGGAATCGGACCCCGAAGTCAAACAATTGGGGGGTTTTCAATGCTTTATACATTTTTGGGGTGCAGAAACATACAAACACTGCTCTTCTAATATAGCACTGAGGATCTGTTGTCTCTGTGGATTTTTGCTGGACGCCAACTAACGCATGGCCGCTGCAGCCAGTCTCCTGAGCAGTGACTTGTCACCACTGGCATTGTGGTTTTGCTCTGAACGGTGATGCCGGTAAAATACGGCATGGGAACACTGGGTCACGGATTGGCTGCAGTGGTCACATGCTGGCTCGTTTTGTCCCTTTAACAATCAACTGCATACAAGTCCATCCACACTGATCACACAGAATGATGGGGACAAAACATTAATTTATACCATCGTTGTGTCCCCATGCAAATTTCTTCAGCACTTTTGATGTTCTTTTTATAACCAGCATGCTAAAACAATGAACTTGGTAAAGACCAACAATGACAGGTTTGCATGTTTTTAAAATAATTTTCACCCTATTACCACACTTGGATTTTTTTTTCTCCCGTTTTTATGTAAAATGTATGATGAACTGAATGGCATCATTCAAATCTGACAACTCTTCGTGCGAAAAAAAAAAAAGTTTTCGAGGGAAAAATGGATGAAAAATGCTGTAAAAACACCGGCTTGCTGCAGATATGAAATTGCTTGGAATCTGCGAGGAAGAAATAAGCAACGTGCACGAGACTTCACAAATCTCATTCACTTTGCTGTGAGAGTAAAATGCTGCAGTTTTTTTGCTGCAAAACGTGGCAAAAATGCGACATGTGAACATACCCTAATGTTTCCTGCACGTAACCTCTGCTCTATGGTGCACATTATGGCAGTGTGTTACTGTGCGCATGATGCAGTATTGGGTGCAGCACTGATACAGCTTTCTATAGTGGATGGATTTCTGTGTCGCTGACTTTTGCCTTTCTATGAGAATGTAGAACACTTTTTTTTCCCATTCTCCTAATGTAAGTTCTGTTGATTTATCTCCAGGTATGGATGGCCGAACAGAAAATATCATATGATAAGAAAAAGCAGGAAGATTTAATGCAACAATACGTAAAAGAACAAGAGTCTTACAACAACCGGTGAGATACAAAAAATGTCCCCTCCATCCAGCAGACTGATCAAAAAAACTTTCCTTTTTTTTTTTCTTTTAATGTTTTTGTAGATGTGTGGAAATGATGATCTCTGATGGTCCTAATGATGGTCTTGGCCTTATTGTGGAAACATGAGAATGCAAATACGCCATCTTTAACATTTACAACTATGGTTTATTAAATGACTTGTATGTTACAGGAGTTTTCCACTATCAGGGGTCTGAGGATCAACGCTGCTACCAATCAGCTCCAGTGCTGGCTGGATGTAAACAGTGTATGGATAGGCACACATGGTCAGTAAACACTGCGGGTTGGGCGCTGCGTACTTGTGCAACTTCCAACCCGCAGCGTCCAGATGTTACAGCATAGTGGATGGGATTTCAAAAAATCCAATTGCCTCTAATTCGTCCACAGACGCGCGCGGCTCACCCGTGGAGACGGACATGCGGCGCATCTCTCCAGACTGCAGCATGTCTGTTTATCTTGCGGAGACGGGAGCCTCCACAAGATAAATTTCACCCATACAATGTATTGGTTCATAGAACACATGCGAATTCTCCTGCGTTCAGTAGCTGGCAGCGCTTTTGGACGCAGCGGACATGCGCTGTGTCCACAGCGCTGCCAATTCCTGATCGTGTGTACATACCCTATGAAGTAGAACATTCGAGCTCGTGGCCACACCAAGGATGCAACGCATTTCCCGCCTTTGTATGTGGATTAAAAGTCTATTTCTCCACCATTAATACATACAATACAATAGATACTGCTGGTATGATTCTTATAGGGCATAGGTTCCATATATAACTGTGTAAATAGTGTATTTTTCATTGGGAGTAATGCCCATTCAGAAGGCTGTTTAGATTGGACCGCGATGCTCAGACTGCCCACGGCTCTTCCGACCCGAGTATGACTGCTGTATATATTACTATGCAGCTATCCCGCTCTGGTAGGTAGAGCCGCGGCCAGTCCGATCTCAGTCAGTTTTATATGACCATCTGTCTACGCCCTTACACCCCCTGTTAAGTTTATGTTGGGGGTTTTATTTGTTCTTTATTCTTCTCTAAATACATTTATCCCCGATCCATCACATGTGTGACCATTGCTCTATTCACTTTGAAAGGAATGATGGAGGTAATTTGCCTTGCTGCGAGGGTTTGAAAAGTGCGTTTATTACAAAAAGATAATTTCCTCACTGGTTACATCTCTGGGCACAGCTTCACCTACAGGCACAATGCATTGTTAGTAGTGCTGAGGGATGGCACGTGTATTTCCCTGCAGCTATCCCCATGGCAGGATGCAGTGATGCTGATCCATAATGGAGCTGGGGCCGGTGCAAATTATACCCTGACCTAGGCAATCCCTGAGTGTTGTGTAAAAGGGGTTTTCCGTTATAAAGTGGTCATCAATATGGTATATCTATAGATCCGACACTTGTCCTCTCTCACCTACACATGCACATCTTAGCTGTTGTCAGACCTGGCTGCAGCCGGATGTAAACAGTGTGCACTCTGTCACATTCACTGCTGCCGGTGCTGTGGATGGGTCCTGGTCTGGTGGTACTGTGGATGGGTCCTGGGTCTGGTGGTGCTGTGGATGGGTCCTGGGTCTGGTGGTGCTGTGGATGGGTCCTGGGTCTGGTGGTGCTGTGGATGGGTCCTGGGTCTGGTGGTTGGGTGGTGGGTCCTGGGTCTCTGGTGGTGCTGTGGATGGGTCCTGGGTCTGGTGGTGCTGTGGATGGGTCCTAGGTCTGGTGGTGCTGTGGATGGGTCCTAGGTCTGGTGGTGCTGTGGATGGGTCCTGGGTCTGGTGGTGCTGTGGATGGGTCCTGGGTCTGGTGGTGCTGTGGATGGGTCCTGGGTCGGGTGGTGCTGTGGATGGGTCCTGGGTCGGGTGGTGCTGTGGATGGGTCCTGGGTCGGGTGGTGCTGTGGATGGGTCTGGTCGGGTGTGCTGTGGAGGGGTCCTGGGTCGGTGTGCTGTGGATGGGTCCTGGGTCGGGTGGTGCTGTGGATGGGTCCTGGGTCGGGTGGTGCTGTGGATGGGTCCTGGGTCGGGTGGTGCTGTGGATGGGTCCTGGGTCGGGTGGTGCTGTGGATGGGCCCTGGGTCTGGTAGTACTGCGGATGGATCTGGTGGTACTGTGGATGGGTCCTGGGTCTGGTGGTACTGTGGATGGGTCCTGGGTCGGTTGGTGCTGTGGATGGGTCCTGGGTCTGGTGGTGCTGTGGATGGGTCTGGTGGTACTGTGGATGGGTCCAGGGTCTGATGGTGCTGTGGATGGGTCATGGGTCGGTTGGTGCTGTGGCTGGGTCCTGGGTCTGGTGGTGCTGTGGATGGGTCATGGGTCGGGTGATGCTGCGATCGGTCTTGGTTCGGGTGAGCCATAAAGAGGTTGAGTTATACAGAATCCTGTAGTGATGACTACCAGTGTGAGGCAGCCATTTAGCATGCATATCTTAATGTACAGTACTGTGCAAAAGTTTTAGGCAGGTGTTGGTAAAGATTCTGCACAGTAAAAATTCTTTCAAGACTGTATAAATGTAAATAGATTATTTTTATCAAATAATAAAATACATAGGGATAAACTTTGCAGTTCTTCTGTCCAGCAATAATCCACATAGCAAGCAGAGGTCTTATTAGGGAACATGGTGCAGGTTTTAAACCTTTTTAGTCCAATCACAAAATGAAGTGACTGGATCCGGCAGTGATCAGTTGGCAGAAAGGACATTCATGAACTAAAACGGGTGCAGACTGTATGTGAATGCATAGAATGACTCTCCTTCTGTTTCTTCATTGCATTAACAGATTACTGCTGGGTGATGAAAAGGTGAAAAATGGTCTCAATTTTATGTATGAAGCCCCCCCAGGAGCTGAGAAAGGTGCGCTGCTTATCATATTCCATATATCATATTCCAATACATTGGGACTTTTTGCTTTTATGATTATTATATATTTGGAGAAATTTAACGAAAAGTGTAAAGTTTGGGGAGTATAAGGCTACCCTCATTACATATTAGACCAGTAAGCACACAGGGATGGTAGGATTGGGTGAACACTTCATGCTAACACCACCTTGAACACCACAAAATATACTAGGATATTTCGTCTGATTGCTTGTGAGTCCACCTCTGGGACCCCCACTATTCCACAGAACGGGGCTCTTGAGTCTCCTCTTTGTTTGAAGGTCAAGCATGCAAACTTCCACTCCATTCATTATCTACGGGACGTCTATATCTCACCTTCCTGTGCAGAGCATGATGGGACCATTTGAACTGGAGAGGAGCCCCATATAGTATGAGAAACCTCAATCTAAAGGATTATATACAGACTTTTCTTATGTTTGAGCCTTTGGCGACATTCGTCATTCGCCTGCAGCTCAGGGGCTGGTCCCGCTCTATGCACTGATACACAGGCGCCCTGGAGCACGAGCATATCAATAACTCAAAACTGAAAAACAACAACCACAAGACAGATTTCATCACCAGGTATCATTGTAATCAGTGTAACAGCGCCGACCTGACACTGTCTGTAGGTTACTGTGCACAATCCCGCTGACAGGTTCCCTTTAAAGGGTATATATTTAATTTAAAAAAAAATATACATTTGCTTTGCCCATAACCACACTGATACATAGAACAATTTAGGCTACGTTCCCATAATGAGCTTTTGGTGTGGGGGTTTTCTATTTTTTATTTTTATGGTACGTCAAAAACGCAGCATCTTACAGTTCCAGCAAAGTGGGGCTTCTATTTTGCTAACTCTTGGTGTTTTAGGTTGTTTGCAATGAATGTAGCTGATGTCTTTCTATAGTTTTTAATTTATATTATTTTTTTTTTCCTTCTATGCATCATCATTCAAGAAACAAAAGAGGTAACTACTATAAAAATGAAAACTTGCTTTCTTTGTGTTTATTCCATACACCACAGCATATATTCCGCTATACTGTTACAAACTTTTGTTTTTGCACTTAATGGTGGATTTCAGGACACAGATACAGATGGTATATCACGAAGATAGGTCATCAGTATTAGATTAGTGGGGTCTGACGCCTGCCACCCCCCGCCCGTCAGCTCTCAGCAGGTGCCATGGCTCCTGGAAAGAAAAAAAAAATGTTTGGAGTTGATTCATCACAGTATGTAGTGGTCGCTCTAGGGTACTGCAACTCGGCCCCCATTAATATTTAAGGTCTAGGCCACGGTTTCTCAGCTCCAGTCCTCAAGATCCACCTAGATGTCATGTTTTCAGGATTTCCTTAGTATTGCCCAGGGGATGGAATTAATGCTTGGCAGGTGATGATAAACAGCCGCGAGACATGCAGCCGCAGGGACTCCAACATAGAATTAGAGCGCTCTGAAGATACTCTATTAGCACTCGAGCATGCTCAGATAACACCTTATCCAAGCATGCTCGCTCATCACTAGTGCCTATATGTTACGCAGCTCCATATACATGAATCCCTGTGTTACCAGAATCTCTGAATAGTTCTTCATTGTGCTCTTATTGGATCACTCCTGCTCAGTAGGGGAGTCCGGTGATGGATTGTTTTTGGGGAACCTCTTCATTTGCATAGGTAAATCTCTGTATAAAAGTCTGATCTTATAGCTCGGACCGATGGCCTCCATCCTGTGCTTCTACAACTTTTCTCCCAGCTCACAGGTCATGCTGGGAATACTAGTTTTGCAACAAGTGTGGAGCCACATATTGGAATCTGATGTCCTGGAGTAATCCTATTGCTTTATTTATTTTTTTTTTCATATTATTCTGTATATATTACTTGTTATTCCTTTTATATAAACTCCCATAAGCTTAGATTCACAAATGCAGTTGAGCCGAAAAGTCTTATTTTTAAACAAATTCCTTTTCAATATAAGAGTTTGCAACAGGTTCCAGGTGCCAAATAAATGGAGTCATCCTGACCTCTTTATCCATAATCACAACATGAGAATTTACTTTTTTTTTTTTTTTTCCACTTTCCTTTATTGTATGGGATGATGATTAAAGTGTGTGGGTTTGGCTTTTTTTTTTTTTTACTGTATCAGCAAATAGTTTCTCCTATCACACGTTGGCGGCCAGAAAAAAAGTTATTTTCTCATCCCTTTTAGAATGAAGGGGAGACAGATTACAAATTTGAGTGGCAGAAGATGGCTCCTCGGGAAAAGTACGTAATATTATTTTAAGTGTTTTTTTTTTTTTTTTTTTATATATATATATATATATATATATATTATTATTTAGTCTTAAAAGTTTATGATGTCTACAGAGCGTTAAACGTTTGCCTTTACTTGCAGGTACGCCAAAGATGATATGAATATCAGAGATCAACCTTTCGGTATTCAGGTATTTACTTTTTATCCTTCGCCTTTTTTTTTATACGGTTTTCCTCTTTGATTTGCAAGAATATGTGAATGCTGCCTAAGGCATGTATTACTGAAAGATGACAACCCCTTTAATCATTTTTTTTTTTTTTTTTTCATAATTTATTATTTTTTAGTTGTTTTTTTTTTTTTTTTTTTTTTTTTTACACTATGTAAAAGAGAGATTGATAAGCAAAGTGTACATTGTTGGTATCGACATGTTCATAGAGACCCCTAGCTATTAGAAAACCCATACAGTGAATACTAAGGGGGGGGGATAATGCTAGAATTCCACCCCATGTGTCAGCCTGGCAGACTACATTACATCTGTATGCACACGTCAACACAACAATAACACAAATTTAGCTCTCATGATAAAGCAGCGCACAACAAATGAACTTGATTTTTTTTTTTAAAGGATTTAAGTCCACTAAATAATGAAAACCTTAACGGAAAATGTTTTATTTTCATTCTTTTATAAAAAATAAAAAAAAATGCAACTTTTAAGTTTTTGTTTGTTTTCTTTTTCCCTGACCTTTTCTTGTATTCATTTTTAAAGGTTCGCAACGTGAGGTGCATTAAATGTCATAAGTGGGGTCACGTCAACACCGACAGAGAATGTCCATTATTTGGTCTATCGGGAATAAATGCAAGCTCAGTCACTGCAGACGGATCAGGTAATGGCAGAGTATTATGTTTGTGTTTAGATGTATTGTTTCGTGGTTACGAACTGCACTTGTGAAGCTTGAGCTAATGTTGGAAAATTGGCTATTTCTGCCTATGCACAGGGCTCCAGGTGGCCAGAATGGGTCACAAAAACCCTTTGTTTTTCAGAGGGATAAGTGACTGAATTTCCACTCCTCTGCTCATTTGAGACCAGCCTTTGCCACCACTATTCTATACCAAAACTTTGACATACTATTGACAAACGGATGCTGCACTACTTATGTCTATTAAGGGACACGCATGACCCCCCGAAAAGTAAGGCTAACAGAGGAAAGTCCACAGCTGAGAATCTTGTAAACCCCTTGTCACTATGGTCTGTCACTGCAGGCCACAGGAAGGACATTCATGACTTCTGGATCATCATTTCTGCCTATTAACCCTTCAGTGAGCCTCTTGTGTATAGCTATGTGCTCATTAGGGAGTTATAAATGGCTACTGCGTCATTTTGTATGGATGTCTGATATTATAGGATTCAAATGTATTTTCTGATCATTCATGCTGCCATCCTGTCGTGCCGCAGTCTAGTGGACACGCTGTTGCTCGTTTGTGCCGTGGTCTAATGGACACGCTGCGGTCCATAAGTTTTAATTAACGGACTCCAAAAAACGTTAGGGTCCTAATCTTTTAGACTATAAAGCCAGAGGTGCACAAGTGACTTTTATAAGTTTGGAACCCTTTAAAAAGCATCTTCTGGTATGAGTGACAATCACTCCATAAGATGCTACCAAATTATTATTATGTACTGCTTATATGGCGCCATCATATTCCAAGGTGCTTTACAGATACTGTCATCAATGTCCCCGATGGGGCTCACAATCTAAATTCCCTATCATTAAGTCTTTGGAGTGTGGGAGGAAACCGGAGAACCTGGAGGAAACCCGCGCAAACACTGGGTGGATATACAAACTCCTTGGTGGAATTTGAACCCGGGACCCCAGCGCTGCAAAGCAACAGCGCTAACCACTGAGCTGCACATTTTGTCAAAGATTACTTATCTTCTATTAGGAAATATTCTTGCATCTTCTAGTTTGTAGGTTGACTAACACTGGATGATTCATTACAGAATATCAATTTAGGTCTCTGCATTGTGGAAGATTTGTTGTGCAGCAGTAGGTAAAATGTATGTATCCTTTAATAAGATGTGTAGTCGAGGGGTTACAAGGACACTAAACTTCAGGAAGGCAAATTTCCAACGGATGAGAGATGATCTTGGTGCAATAAACTGGGACGATATCCTGAGACATAAAAATACACAAAGAAAATGGGAGACGTTTATTAGTATCCTGAATAGGACCTGTGCACAGTATATACCCTATGGGAATAAACATGCTAGAATTAGGAGGAAACCACTATGGCTAAATAGAGCTGTAAGGGGCGCAATAAGGGACAAAAAGAAAGCGTTTAGGGAATTAAAGCAAGTAGGTAGTGATGAGGCATTAAATAAATACAGAAGACTGAATAAATTCTGTAAAAAGCAAATCAAGACAGCAAAGATTGAGGCAGAGAGACTCATTGCCAGAGAAAGTAAAAATAATCCCAAAATATTCTTTAACTACATAAATAGCAAGAAACTAAAAAATGATAGTGTTGGTCCCCTTAAAAATAGTCTGGGTGAAATGGTGGATGAGGATGAGGAAAAAGCCAACATGCTAAATGACTTTTTTTCAACTGTATTTACACAAGAAAATCCCATGACAGATAACATGATCAGAGATAAAAAAATGTTCTCCATTAAATGTCACATGCTTAACCCAGCAGGAAGTACGGCGGCGTCTAAAAATCACTAAAGTTGACAAATCCCCGGGCCCGGATGGGATACACCCCCGAGTACTGCAGGAATTAAGTACAGTTATAGATAGACCTTTATTTTTAATCTTTAAAGATTCCATAATAACGGGGTCTGTACCACAGGACTGGCGTATAGCAAATGTGGTGCCAATATTCAAAAAGGGGGCAAAAACTGACTTGGAAATTATAGGCCAGTGAGCTTAACATCTACTGTGGGTAAAATCCTGGAGGGTTTTTTAAGGGATACTATATTGGAGTATCTGAAGCTGAATAACCTCATGACACAGTATCAGCATGGGTTTACGAGGGACCGTTCTTGTCAGACTAATCTGATAAGCTTTTATGAAGGGGTAAGTTCAGGACTGGACCAAGGGAATGCAGTGGACGTGGTGTTCATGGACTTCTCAAAAGCTTTTGATACAGTGCCACACAAAAGGTTGATACATAAAATGAGAACAATGGGGATAGGGGAAAATATGTGTAAGTGGGTTAAGAACTGGCTCATGGATAGGAAACAAAGGGTGGTTATTAATGGAGCACACTCGGACTGGGTCACGGTTAGCAGTGGGGTACCGCAGGGGTCAGTATTGGGGCCGCTTCTCTTTAACATATTTATTAATGACCTTGTAGGGAGCATACAGAGTAGTATTTCAATATTTGCAGATGACACTAAACTCTGCAGGGTAATAAATACAGAGGAGGATAATTTTATATTACAGGAGGATTTATGTAAACTAGAAGCTTGGGCTGATAAATGGCAAATGAGCTTTAATGGGGATAAATGTAAGGTCATGCACTTGGGTAGAACAAATAAGATGTATAATTATGTGCTTAATTGTAAAACACTGGGCAAAACTGTCACTGAAAAAGACTTGGGTGTATGGGTGGACGACAAACTCACATTTAGTGGCCAATGTCAGGCAGCTGCTGCCAAGGCAAATAAAATAATGGGATGCATTAGACGAGGCATAGATGCTCATGAGGAGAACATAATTTTACCTCTATACAAGTCACTGGTGCGACCACACTTAGAATACTGTGTGCAGTTCTGGTCTCCGGTGTATAAGAAAGACATAGCTGAACTGGAGCGGGTGCAGAGAAGAGCGACCAAGGTTATTAGAGAACTGGGGGGTCTGCAATACCAAGACAGGTTATTACACTTGGGGTTATTTAGTTTGGAAAAACGAAGGCTTAGGGGTGATCTTATTACAATGTACAAATATATGAGGGGACAGTACAAAGACCTTTCTAATGATCTTTTTACTCTTAGACCTGTGACGGGGACGAGGGGGCATCCTCTACGTCTGGAGGAAAGAAGGTTTAGCCATAATCACAGATGCAGATTCTTTACTGTAAGAGCAGTGAGACTATGGAACTCTCTGCCGTCTAATGTTGTAATGAGTGATTCCTTACTAAAATTTAAGAGGGGACTGGATGCCTTTCTTGAAAAGTATAATATTACAGGCTATATTCACTAGTTTCCTAGATACAGCGTTGATCCAGGGAGCTAGTCTGATTGCTGTATGTGGAGTCGGGAAGGAATTTTTTTCCCCAATGTGAAGCTTACTGTTTGCCACTTGGGGTTTTTTTTGCCTTCCTCTGGATCAACATGTTAGGGCAGGTTAGGATAGGATATGGGTTGAACTAGATGGACTTAAAGTCTTCCTTCAACCTTAATAACTATGTTACTATGTAAAATGGAATCTATGCAATCCAAGACACAGACGTGCTGCTCATTCACAGCTTCTCCTGTTCTTTATTGTTGATATGCAAAATAAATGTAAAAACCTTTACATACAGGCAAAAAACACACATTAGCTTTCCTGGCTATACAGGTGGCAACCTACAAACCTCCCCAAAAAAGAAACAAAAAAAGACATGAGTTGACTCTCGCCAATAACATAAACTGGAGTGCAGCTGTCCTCATTTAGAGTTTCTCTTGGTCAGACATTTTCTGCCTCTTGAGACAATTCTTGTGCACACTACTGATTATCCTTGACCCTGTAGTAATGGATCTCTTAACACCAGAACTGATTGACGGGGCCAGGAATGGAATGACAAACTTGGCTACCGAACTGCAGACCGTTCCTTGCAAATCTAGGCCCAAAACAGGAATCCCTAAAGCACTCTTTCTTGCTAGTTATATCTGGCTTTCCTTTGAGTTATATCCTTCTGGCACTTAATACACACAAGTGGAATCTTGGGGAAATGTAGAAATCCCGACCTCTTGTCACTATCTCGCCACGTGTTCTCAGCAGCCTACTACGCAGCACTGTACCTTTTGTCCCCGTCCTAGTTGGGGCTCACGTTTTCAATTCTTTTTTTTTTTTTAACTTGACGCACGTTTAGTTATGTTCAAAAGTTAAGGTTTTGGAATAGAGATGACATTTTACGAAACCCATATGACCGATTTGTAACACAGAATGATCACAATGGATCCCTTTGAGTAACATTGAAGCTCAATGAATTCCACTTTCACGCAGCCCCAAAAAGTATTCAGTCTCCTGACCGAATCCTGTGAAAGTTACTGTCCAGTCGGGCCTCTTGCAGACAAGATCAAAGCTGGTGGGTGTTATTTTATTCCAGATGGAAGGGGTGGTCAGAAAGCCATGATGACTTCCATCGCCAAATCTACTGCCGTGACATGGCTACCTGTTCTCCTGGGAAAAGGAAAATAAAAGTCGGAATTAAATACACCTTTCTGCCCTGACGACATATAGTATGTAGACTGTAAATGGTTTTCCTAAGCAGAAGAATATTAATGAAGGCTAAAATAGAAGGGCCAAACTTGTATTGTTACCTTGTTTTGACCATCCAAACCATTTATCGCCTATCTATGTGATGGGCGGGATTTCTGACCCCTGGACCTGCACCGATGAGCAGAGTTGGGCACGTTTATTCCTGCTAGAATGGAGCGGCAGTGCACATGCTTGACCACTGGTCCGTTTCTGGCAATCCCGTGGAGAATGAATGGAGCGGTGGTTGGGTATCCAGTTCCAACTTCTGGCCAGTCTTCTGTTACAGTTCATCCACTGCCTGGCATCCTCCTGGGCACCAGTGTTGGTTTTTAGACCTTGTGATGTCATGACGTTGCTTAAGGCCTGGTCTCCTTGCCTCCCGCAACGTCACGATGTGCGTCCCCACATCACGTCGCGAGGCAACAGAGGTGCTCAGGAAATGCTGGCTGCAGAAGTGACGTCTATCCTCAGCAGAGGCTCGGACCAGAGGTCAAAACTTAAATGCTGTCCTCTATTTGTCCAATTAATTTATATATTTTTGTAACTTTGTCATTCTTTACAGCTCAACAGAACGTATTTGACAAAAAAAAGTTTAAAAAAAAAATCACTTGCATTTTTTTTCCTATTTTTAATTGTGCACACATTATTACATGTCCTATCGAGTCTGTGTTCATACTTGGATATTCGAACGGGATTTGTCTTTCTTGACTATTTCGCACCCCGCACCTCTTATGAACGGGTCTTTTTGATGACACGCCACAGTAGAGAAAGCAAAGTTAAGAAAACACTAGGGTAGGTCTAAAAATATACATGGTTGTGGTGAAGGTCACAACCCAACAGCATGAGAAGACAGAGGAGAGTCCCTCTTGATGAAACCAACGTGATGTCTACAAGGCTCAGAAATCGGAACTTTCAGATGATGAAAAAGACGTGTGAGGTTTCGCCACATGGCGGCTTGGTCTTGGAAAAGTTCAAAAACATCAGAAGGGGCCGTCTTCCAATCTTCTTTAAAGGGCAGGATCATTTATTGGTCTTCTGTTCTCCATCATGCCTTATAGATGTCTGGTGATCCTATTGAGAAGGACACAACATGGATATAAAGCGAGGGTGACATTTGGCAGCAATCCCCAGGCAACAGTTATAAGACAGATTCAAGGCGTATGAAACGAGCACTGGCCCTTCACCTGACATCGCTCGCGTCTCATCGCTGACGCTCTAATGGGCAAAATTGTCTTCCTTCTATGGAAAAATTAGATTACCTTTTGTCTGACCTTTTTAGTAAGATGACAAAAACTTGCTTTTTATTTAATTGATGTGGCTCCCAGAAGCTCTCGTGTTATCTGCGGAAGTGAAAGGCAATTTTTTTATGTCGTTTTTTTTTCTTCTGTCACTTCTTTACATTTTATTTTTAATAAGACCATTCCTTTTTATAAAGAAAAAAAAATAAAAAATTCCCCCTGGCATTCAGCTGAGCTCCACAGTTCTTGTTTTAGAAATCCCCAGCATTTGGCTGCTACCGCTGGGGGGAACCCTGCTGCCAAAATACTGGAGGAGACATTAATGGATGACTCTGTACTACGTGAACAGGCTGGGGTCTGCCAGCACGAGAACTGCGAGCCTCTGCTTGGGATAATGTACAGAGAGGAGGTCATCAGCCCAAGGGCATATGGGGAAAATATGTAATTTTGGATATTTTAAGAATAGAATTAAATTGATTTTAACTACTCTTAAAGAGCCCCTCCTATTAACTCCACCACCCCCATACCTATGTATATGTGTATGTACTGCAGTGTTGGTTTAATATACTCAACTACCGCCGTCTTCTCCGATATTCAATGTCGTTCCGCTCCTCTTCTGTGTGACGTCACCGCTCTTCAAACTATCTGGGTGACACTGCGTTCGGTGTAGCCTGTAAGTGCTTTTTACATTATTTCTCTACGATGCGGCAGAACGAGGCTCCATACACTTACATTATAAAAGACTTCTCAGGAACCTTGAGTACTGCAGAAAGTCTTTTGTAACCTTAGCCAGATCTGTGCCTTGCCACAATTCTGTCTCTGAGCTCCTTGGCCAGTTCCTTTGACCTCATGATTCTCATTTGGTCTGACATGCACTGTGAGCTGTGAGGTCTTATATAGACAGGTGTGTGCCTTTACAAATCAAGTCCTATCAGTTTAATTACACACAGCTGGACCCCAATGAAGGAGTAGAACCATCTCAAGGAGGATCACAAGGAAATGGACAGCATGCGACTTAAATATGAGTGTCTGAGCAAAGGGTCTGAATACTTATGACCATGTGATATTTCAGTTTTTATTTTTTAATAAATTTGCAAAAATTTCTACATTTCTGTTTTTTTCAGTCAAGATGGGGTGCAGAGTGTACATTAATGAGAAAAAAAAGAACTTTTTTTGAATTTCCCAAATGGCTGCAATGAAACAAAGAGTGAAAAATTTAAAGGGGTCTGAATACTTTCCGTACCCACTGTATATAGAGGGAGAATATAGGAGCCACCATTCAGAATAGGTGATCGTCGCCACTCTCTCTCTCAATCCCTGCGCAATGACCTCTGCACAGAGCTTGTGTCGGCAAGCAGTTTTATACCCAGCACAACCAACATGTCACACTGTTAACTGTCAGTAGGCAGCATAATAAGGTCTGCTGACAATATTGACTGTCCTCTGGAATATCGATCAGAAAGCTCCAAACTCCTCTGGCCGCGGCTTATCTTCTGGATAACAAAAGGATTTCTTAAGGTACTGTCACACTAAGCGAGATCGCGAACGAGATCGCTACTGCGTCAGCGATTTTATGACGCAGTAGCGATCTCGTTAGCGACGTCGCTGTGTGTGACATGTTGCGGCGATGTGGCCCCTGCTGAGATGTTCGATCGCTTATGAACGTTCTGAGCCGTTTTTTGGTCGTTGGTGTCCCGCTGGTGAGCCTGAATCGCTGAGTGTGACACCCTTTATGAACGACTTTACCAGCGTCGCAGGCGGGACTAGGTTTTCCCAACGACCGCAGAGGTCGTTATACAGATCGCTGATCTCTGATGAGATCTTTGTGTTTGGTAGCTAACTAGCGATCACATAGCGATCGCACCAACGATCTCGCCAGGTCGTGTCGTTGTCATGATCGCTGGTACGATCGCTAAATGTGACAGTGCCTTTATTGAAATCCAACAGACCAGGTCCTTCTCTTCCCCCAAATCCTCTGTTCGAAAAGAATCGGGAGGCCCCCATTCCCAATAGATCCTTGACTGATATTTATTAATCCATCCATCAGGATCAAATCTAAGAAATGTTGAGGCTAAGGTTCTTCTCTCTAGCTCAGGGATGTGAAACTCAAATACACAGAGGGACAAAATATAAAACTTGGACAAAAGCAAGGGCCAACCTTGATATCTATTAAAAAAAAGTCTACAATTAAGGAAGTTTTTCCTTCTCATCAAATATACAGATTAACCCTTTCATATAGAAACAGACTTAAAGGAGTTGTTCCATGAACAAAGTACAGTTTAATGAATAGACCTTAGAATAAAATAAACACATAATGGGGCGTACTTGGATAAAATAATGTTTTATATAAGAGCAGTAAAAAGCATATGGCCCAATTTAAATATGTAATAAAGGATAAAAAAAACCTTGAATAATAAAGTATGATGCAAGGAAAAGTGCCCTCCAAAACAAAGTATGATACCCCACAGTGAATTCCTCCACATGCACGGTTTATGACCCTACTGTATCCCACCCCCACCCCACCAGCAAGGTATGATAACCTCAACACAATGTGATGCTGCAACTTTGATCCTCACACTGCCTATTCACAATATAATGGGCCACACATAGTCCTCAGCATAGTATAAGGAGCCCCACATAGTCCTCTATACAGTATAATGGGCCACACATAGTCCTCCATGTAGTGTAAGGAGCCCCATATAACCCTCCATACAGTATAATGGGCTCCACATAGCCCTCCATACAGTATAATGGGCTCCACATAGTCCTCCATACAGTATAATGGGTCTCACATAGTCCTCCATACAGTATAATGGGTCTCACATAGTCCTCCATACAGTATAATGGGCTCCACATAGTCCTCCATACAGAATAATGGTGCCTGAATAGTCCTCCATACAGAATAATGGGCTCCACATAGTCCTCCATACAGAATAATGGGTCTCACATAGTCCTCCATACAGAATAATGGGTCTCCATAGTCCTCCATACAGTATAAGGGTTCATGTCCTCCATACAGAATATGGGTCTCACATAGTCCTCCATACAGTATAATGGTCTCCACATAGTCCTCCATACAGTATAATGGTCTCCACATAGTCCTCCTACATGTAATGGGCTCTCACATAGTCCTCCGTACATAATAATGGGTCTCACATAGTCCTCCGTACATAATAATGGGTCTCACATAGTCCTCCACACAGTCCTCCATACAGAATAATGGGTCTCACATAGTCCTCCGTACATAATAATGGGTCTCACATAGTCCTCCATACAGAATAATGGGTCTCACATAGTCCTCCATACAGTATAATGGGCTCCACATAGTCCTCCATACAGAATAATGGGGTCTCATAGTCCTCCATACAAAATAATGGGCTCCACATAGTCCTCCATACAGTATAATGGGCTCCACATAGTCCTCCATACAGAATAATGGCGCCTGAATAGTCGTCCGCACTGTATAATGGCCCCTACATACTCCTTCATGTAGTGTAATGGGGGCGGTGCTGGCCAAATATAATCACCCTGGGGCCCACGGCCCAGACTTTGACGTGTGCTCTGGATCATTTTGGTCACAGTCAGACTCCATTTTCTCTATGTATGAGTGATGAAGTCAATAAAAGGGTTACGATTAATCTTTGCAGCTTTACCTCCAAATACTGGCACATAAATGACTAAAAACGCCAAGCGATCAGCGTAAGCGGTTGACTATCCCCATTAATGTATCAATCGGAGGTCTATTTGTGTCTCCGTGTTTCACTGTTCCTATTCTGCGCGCTATATTACAACTCCTCCAGTCTGATACCGGAGCCAAGCTGCCAGGGTCCGCGCCTTTTAAACCTATTGTAATTATTTCAATAAGCAGAAAATGTTTCCCGTCCGCTCATAATGGCTGTCTCCGCAGGAATAACAAGTATGAAATGAGCAGTTAAAAGGCTGTGGTTTTTTTTTTTTGTTTGTTTTTTTTGTGTGTGTGGCACAGATTTACATCTCCGCAAAAGTGAAGCGAGCTGTAGGTGCCAGCCTTTAAGTGGAATAATGATCATTCGAATAAGCTGGATTTATAAGTACAAGCAATACTTCTCCTCTGTAGTGTGCTGTGAACATGAACTTTTTTTATTTTGTATTTTTTTTTCTTTTTATTTTTCATAGCTGGCAGGCAGTTTTCCCATAGTTGTCTTGTATCGTGGCTCTGTACGGGGGTGGTAGGCTGCAAGAGGTCCTCGGCTTAATCTAAGTAATGCCGGGATACCTTCCAGCAGTCTCCGGTAATGAGAATCGCCCTAACTAACGATGCACTCGGCATGTTGTTCCCGAGTCTTAGGAAGTTACATAAGAGGAGAATCCAGCTCCTCGCTTAAACACAAATGCAATTATTTTGTATTCTGAATCCCCCCTGGCCGCTGTTTTTAGAAAATCATATCCGATGCTTTTCCCAGCAGAAGATTATTGAGTTGATTTAGCACCGATTTTACTTAACAAAGCTTCAAACGCGTTCCTACAGCGGAGTCAGAATAAAGGTAGGGAGATATCAATGATGCATTCAGACTCAAATTCCTCTTTTCAGGGCCATCAATGCACCCCTCGGAGTTAATGGCGGAGATGAGAAACAGTGGGTTTGCACTGAAACAAAATGTACTGGGAAGAAACCTGACCGTAAATGATCTATCACAGGTAATGATCCTTTTTACTATTTTTTTTTTTTATTTTATTTTATTTTTTTTATCAGTAAGCTGAAAATATCTGTAAATTTTCATGTGATTGCCTGGAAATTACTACTTATCATTTGCCAATGTGCATATCCATTGGGTAAAGGAGAATGACAATAGCAAAGTGGATCAACCATTCCGTTTGTGCAATGAAAAAATAATATATAATTTATTATTTTATTTCCTTTTTGTTATTTTTGTTTTATGCATTTTTTTTTATTATTTTTTTTGCATATATCAAACAACTCCTCCTTTCCTCAGGAGCCAGAGTGTGAACTTTAGTAATAACCATCATCTCCTACCATATTGTTAGTTCGGTGCTACCTGCTGGCTGTTCCCTCCCCCCCCAGGAGCTTTTGAAAATGAAGAATAGAAATGAATTTGCTTCTAGATGGACACAATGGCGCATGGCGACGCTCCACATTGACTGGATAGCGCTGGGATAAAAACTGGGTGCATTAGATTGTATCATCCCCGGCGCTCCAAGATTGCTGTAATTGAATATTCATAATAAAAGGCCGACTTTTCCGCAGCAACAACACACCTAAGTGCAATACCGGCGCTGCCTGATGGCCGCTTCATAAAGCATTTTTTTTTCTTTCTCTGCCAGCAATCTGTGCGCAGGCACTTTTTAGTGATGGATTTGTCAAGAGCCTTTGAATTCAGACAAAGCCGCGGATAGGTGCAAACCACAACACATCAGTCTGTAAAGGACATGGATATTAAGCGCGGCACAGCATATTACTGTTGCTAGTCGTGTTTTGTGTCTTGTCCCTTTTTATTGTAGGTGCTGTTCCCTTTTATAACCGTCGTAAGAGATACAGTTTATACGGAGCTGGAAATGGCCCATAAACAAAGCAATTTTTATTTTTTTTTATTTTTATTTTTTACATGTCATACAATAGAACGCTAAATTGCTGTAAATCTATTCTGACAGCTGCAGGGGTTTGTAGAGCGGTAGTGGCTTCATATAAAGATCTATAGGAGTCTTGCTGTAAACTTTTACTCAACTACATTTTATATTCCCAGAATTGTAACGTTATAGGAACAACACCAAAAAAAAAAAAAAAAAAAAATTATATATAAAAAAAAAATTCAAAAATGGAATAAAATACATAAAAAAATTATATATAAAAAAAAATAATTCAAAAATGGAATAAAATACATAAAAAAATTATATATAAAAAAAAAATCATTCAAAAAAGGAATAAAATAAATACAGTCATGTGCAGCACTGGCAAAAGATAAAAGCAAGTGCTAAGCCCGCCAGGCAAAATCAAACCTCAACTTACGTCCAAAAAAAGACGAAAGCAGCGCCGCAGAGTCCAAAAATGAGTGGTTTATTGACCCACAGTGAAAAGGCGACGTTTTGGTCCAAGTGTGGAACTTTCTCAAGCCTCGGAAGAAACCTGACTGGCGTTTACTAGCCCCTGCAACTTCCATGATGTCACAAGCCCACTTAGGTGCCCAGGATGCCAGACTGGAGATTGCAGCGGCTGAAGTGAGGACTGTTATGGGTCGGCTGCCATGGAGGACCAAACTTAATGCCGGTCCATAGCAGCGCTAATCTTTGCCGCTGTTCACCCCAGGTCGCAGTTGATTTTCCGGAGTTCGCAGCCATCCAGGCATTTCTCAGAAATGTAGTACTGGGTTTGTGTACACAACATTATTTTTTCCCAGGCAGTCAAAAGCTGCAAGTTTTTCAAGTGGAAACCACTTTAGAAAACGCCAGCGGTTTTTATTTTTTCTGAAATGTCTTTTTGCACAATTTTCAGGCATTTCTTTAAGCGGCTTAAAGGCATAAGCATTTTCATAAGGTTTTTTCGGGTGTCTCTTATTCATACTTTTATTTTTTTATATTTTTATTTTGTACTGTTTTTTGAGCCAGTTTGCAATGTTTTTTTTTTTTATATATATTTTTATTTTCTTTTTAAATATATTAAGAAATGGTGTCTCTGGAAACCTGAAGCGCTCATAGAAGTTGTCCACTACTTGGACAGCTTATTGTCATACCCCTCGCTTCTCGTGCTGGCACCGTTCTCGCTGTGTAGTCACTCGCTCTCCCGTGCTGTTGTGAGTCCCGGCGCCCAATCAGCGCTGGCGTCCGTGTCCCTGCCGCCTGTCAAATTGAACATGCCTCCTGCAGCCCGGACTTCCCCCTTCATATTCGATTAATCTGAAGGCGGGGACAGTGACGCCGACGCTGATTCGGTACTGGGGTCATGTGTTGCAACACTGCACGAGAGCCAGAGGGAGAGTGAGTGCCGATATGGATGGAACGGCAACAACGGGGCCAAATATTTAAATCAAGAAAGGGTTGTTCTAGTAGTGGACAACCCCTTTAAAAGGTGCCCAAAAGCCTGGACATATGAGCAGCAAGTAATTTTACATGGAAATTCATATGGTTCATTCTCTTGAACTTTTTCTGAGCACTTTTTCAGAAGACTGAAAAGACGACGTGTGAACATTCCCTTACATTAATGGCCTTTGATGTACAGCTGGGCCCCTTGTATGGCTATTTCTCTGTAGCAAGCAAAGACAGAGCTCTTTAATAACAGAAAAAAAAATTGAACTCTGGTCTTTAAATACATAGCTCATGAAATAAACCTGCGCAGAATTTTGGACCTTAAAGATGGTAAATCTTTTGTTTTCTTAAAGGGGTTGTCAACACATTGATGACCTATCCCAAGGACATCCGTCACCACCTTCTTCCTTTTAGATCAGCTGCTAATGGCTCCAGCGGTGACTGGATGTAAACCCTGAACAGAACTGTGCAGGTCAATTCAGTGTGTAGTGGCTGCTGCAGAGACCTGCAGGAAAATAGGTGTTCTGCAGTACCCGGCAGCGGTCACTACACAATGAGTGGAGCCATGTTTTTTTTTTTTTTTGTTTTCCTCTTTTTCTTTTCACCTTTTTAAAGCGACCAATTTGGTACATTGAGATATACATTTATTTCATGCTCATAATTCACACTATCTATATTTCTTTTTTCAGGGATATGTTGTAAGTGAAGCCGAGGAAGATGATCCAGAAGTGGAGTTTTTAAAATCCTTATCTACAAAGCAAAAGCAGAAGCTTTTGAGGTGATTTATGTGTTACGCTCTGATGTCCTACACACATCATCCGGGGGCTCCGTGCGGTTTACCATAGATGTGCTCACTGTGGGGAAATGCAGTGAAAGATTGTCGTTGTGATTCCGACCATCCATACCTTCTCCTAGTTAGTATACACTGTAGTTGGGGTTGTCATAGTGGGTCAGTGGTCCCGATGACACCATAGCATAGCAGGTCACAGTAGACCGCCATTACCATGCTGCCTACATTCTACTCTCATAGAATCCAAGAGTCTCGTTAAAATGTGTGACATTCCAGGCAACCATTTCCTTTCTTTCTGCTTTCTTTATTCTAACTATGGAAATCTGATGCCTAATCGGTTTGGATACACCTAGAGTGTGAACAGGTTATCCGGCGCTGCTTACTTCCGCAACGGAGGTGAGAGATGTTGTGATGCCGCATATCTGCCAAGAAGTGTGCATGATCGTGCAGGTGTCTCATTCTCATGATTGCTCACGCGTTTCGGTAGATATGGGCGGTCGTCTCATCAGCACCACTCCCCTCCTATGCAGGAGTAAACTTAAAGGGGTTTTCCTACTATTGATTAAAATGAACTTTTCTTGGGGAAAACCCTTTTAAGAATTAGTAATTTCTACTTGCCAATGATATTTCCAATACTAACGCCATTATTCATGGGGCACCAGGCCGATCAGAGCGCCAACGCTTCTCTATTCTAGCTTCCGACAAGGGTTTCAGCTCACAACCCTATCTCTGCCACTTGTGTTGGCGATGTGTGATTATATGTGATCCCTATATGATGACAACGTCCTTGTGAGAAGCCTTGATCTGAGCCGGTGGGGGGGGATATTTTCCGGTTTGCTGTTGCTTTGTGACCATATAAACCAAAAGCCTCTCATTCTTCTGTTGTCTAAAAACTATATCTGTACATTTTGATCAAACCTGACCCCGTTCTGCATGGGTGTCCCCATTAAGTCGTTTCTTGTCCCTGTTCTTTTATTGTGCTAGAAAAACAAAATCTGATTTAACAGCATGATCCATGCGTTTGTAAAGTGGCAATGTATACTGTAATTGGTGCGTCCATTGAGAGAAAATATTCAAGCGTGCATACAGCAAGGCGAATTATAGGATTTAGAGCCAGGGTTATTGAATGGTCTGTCTCTTGGTTAACATTGCTTTGACAGCGGGGATGCTTGGATTACACAAAACAATGGTGGGTGTTACATAAATTACATATATGCACATTTAATAGAAAGTACAGCTATTGCCAACTGCACCATATTATATTCGTGGTACTTTTTTTTTTTTTTATTAAAGTAAACCATTGAGCTTCTGCAGCAATGTGCTCCATAGAGCCGACATTTATGAACACGGATCACACAGTCCAGGACAGCCATTATTTGCTCACTATTGGGTCATATGGTGACCACCCCTTCCGTGAGAAAGAGAGCTGAGGCCTCGTGTTGACGTCCACCAGGGTCTTCTCCACTGTTATCTTGATAGTATCAAGCCATCAGGTCACTTGTCTTCCTCTTCACCTTGTTCCTTCTATTCCGACCATGATGTCCTTCTCCATCACTTCTCTCTTCTATACGTCTCATGAACAGACTTGTCTGAATGGCTCGTATGTAATGGAGATTTGATGGTACCTTGCAGACACCACTTTGTGGAGTAGATCACTGAAGATTAGGGGATTACCTGCCGCCGCTCACTTCTGAATTGAAAGTGAACGATGCTGATGATGATACAGTCCCACATACCTGCCGAAACGAGTGCATCATTGCCAGGTATTAGGCAGATGTCTTATTCTAATGAACTTGATATGTGCATGATACTTGCAGATTGTGGTTCAGCAGATATGTAGGATTGTAGTGTCATCTGCACTACTCTCCAATACAGAGGTGAGCAGGCCATATAAGTTGTGGATTACCCCCTGCTCCAATTTAAGGGGTTATCCAAGACTATATAAGATATATATTTGTGTTTTCTATGGGCCTAAGAACAAACATGCAGGTTGTCACAACTACCTGCCTGTTGTGCCCCGCACCAATCTCTGCTGGCAAAGCGAGATCACAGACCACTCCTGCCGGCGATTCAGCTGCTTCCGCTGATGTCACGTTGACAGAGTGGTGGCTTCTTATCCGCTCTGCTCTGTTGACTTGGCATGACTGCCGTGTCTTGCTGATTGACATCTGGCTCCCTGCATTTAGCACGATGTTGGCAGTCACGCCCCATCAACAGAGCCTGGAAGAAGAGCTGCTCTGCCATTGAGCAGCTGAATTGCTGGCAGGAGTGGTCAGTGACTGCTTGTAGCTGACACCGGGTAGAACAGGCAGGTAGTGGCCTCTATTAGCAACTACCTGACTGTTAGTTTTCAGGTCGATTACTGAGATTATTAGCAGACACTCTGATCTTCCTCTGCTGCAGTTCTGGCTCTTGAAGTCCTTTCCACACAGCTATGTTTTTGCTTTTATTTCTGATGGAACTCCTGTAAAGTTTCTTGAGTTAATATCCATCCCCAGGTCAATTACTGCAATTTATTTGCATAGTTTATCACCTTTTTCTATTGTATCTTTTAGAAAACTAGATCGACTTGGAAAGAAAAAGAAGAAGAAAGACAAGAAAAAGAAGGCACAGAAGAAAAAAAGCAAAGGAAGCACAAAAAAAGCAAAAGTTGCAGCAGTAGCTCCTCCAGCGATTCTTCTTCTAGTAGTGAAAGTGAATCTAGCAGCGAGGAAGAGAAGAAACGTAGGAAAAAGTCCAAGGGTAAGAACTCCTCCAAAGACTGTGAAGATGGCAGTAGTGACAGTGAAGATAAATCTCAGTCGAGAAGAAGCAAAGTTTCAGAAGAGCCGTCCACTAGCTGCAGAAAAAGTGAGAGTGGACAGGAAGTTTGTAGGAGCAGTAAGGATTTTCAGAGGTCCCATGATCAGAAAGAAAAGCGGGAGCATCACAGAACACAGGAAGACCACCGAGGTCTGCAACGGGAGGAAAGAATAGAGAAGGGCATAGGCCTGAAAAATCAAGATCTGGCAGAAGCCCAAGCAATGAACGATCTGGAAGCCACCGACATAGAAGTAACTTCAGGGATAAAAGAGAATACGAGGATAGAAAAGACAAGGAGAAGAGCAGAGATCAAAGAAGCCGAAGTAGAGACCGGGGAAGAAGTAGGAGCCGAGAGAGAGATCACAAAAGAAGATAGACTGGATGGACATAATTTCGCTGCCGGCTTGCTCACATGTTTCCGATTATATTAAACTGTTTAGTGCTCCATGGAAGACTAGAGCTGTAGTTTTAGATGTCGCATAGCGTGTTGCCTTCTTTTGCTGATGTGATATTTATGTTGCAGTGTTTGAGCATTTCTTGTTTAGCCTCTTTTGTTGTACTACACCTTTTACTATAAAGAATGATGTCCTGCCCCGGACTTGAAAGGAGCAATAAAATCAAATCTGACTCCGATTATCTGACCTCATCCATTGCATGCCTTCATCTCCTAATTGGTTATTTTATTTATTGCCCATTGTCACGTGAAGCCATTAAAAACCTTATTAATGTTTCAAAATGTGAAAGGAAAGTATTTGGAGGGGGGAAGCATGCAAAATCCATGCAGATGTTACACAGGACAGATCGGTACTAGTGATGAGCAAACGTGCTGGGATAAGGTGTTATCTGACTATACTCGTGTGCTAATAGTGTTTTCGGCGTGCTCGAATACTATGTTCAAGTCCTTGCGCCTGCATGTCTCTCGGCTGTTTGACAGCTGCAACACATGCAGGGATTACCTAACAGCCGCGGGAACTCGAACATATTTTTCGATCACACGGAAGTCACTCGGTTAGGACCCGAGCATGCTCATATAACACCTTATCCCAGCACGTTCGCTCATCACTAATTGGTACCAATGCTGTAAGGTTGGCGTGCCAAGGTCTGAACCTCCTTGTTGGCCATGGCGATATTTGTGCATTTTATAGATCACCCCTTTACCCCAATAGAAGACAGTATCTCGCGTTTCGCCATCCAGGGCTAGTACATTTGCACACAGAGAATTCCACTTACGTGGCCATATTTGTGGTCTATGTTCCCTAAATTTTTTTTTTTTTTTCAATAAAGGTGCCAAACTATTTGGAGAGCGGTAAGTGGTCCACTGACTTCCAAATGCAAACATTGGGCTTGGAGAGGAGTAAAGTCACTGCCAGACACCTCCGGAGAACAAAATTAACACGTTTTTACACTATTGCGTCTGGCTAAAAAGATGGACACCGCCACAAACCAGGTCGAATGGGGTCCAAAGTCAATGGCTCCATTAGGGCATGTCTGAGTCCCATTTTTCAGGGATTCAGATGGAAGCCCTCCACTGAGTCCTGAACAGGGAGAACGATGTGATGTGAACCAAGAAGGGTAGAATAGACAGATAGCTATCTCGCTCTATTGCTATTTATTTTTTTGGCAGCTACTTGCTTTGTAAGAAAACTCCTTCCCTCCCCAATGAATACGCAGTTTTATTATGCTGTCACAAATGCTCATTATTCTGTCACCGTTCTCCATCGCGTTACTTGCACTATTACACGACTGCAAATTACTTTAATGGAGAACATCTTATTAGTAATTTTGAAAATAATTGTTATTTTGCATCAAACACTTATGGTGAAATCATTTTCAGAACTGCTTAATCGTTGAGATTTTTTATTGCTAAAGAAATTTGGACATAATATATTCAGTATAATTATATATATATATATATATATATATATATATATATATATATATATATATTTAGAAATGCGCCTCAGGCTTTGGTAGTAAAATACTATAGTCTATGTGGTGACAACCTAAATATCGCCTAATTAAAGTTGTGTTTTTTTTTTGTTTTTTTTTTTTTGTGCTATGTAATCTTCGAGCAGAGTAACTTAGAGCCTGATTCCATCAATGTGTCCCATGCTGAGCTATATGTTGCAGTTTCAATAAAATCAATGTTTTATCAGGAATAGATTATCACTAGAGGACTAGTTGTCTTGTGCCATCTAGTCCTGCTGCTCTGTATAACTCCACCCCCACCACTGATTGGAAGCTCCACCTATGCACAGCATATACAGAAAGCTGCCAATCAGTGGTGTGTGCGGGGTTATACAGAGCTCCGCATTCAGAACACTGGTAGAGCTGCAGCAGATAAAACAGCAAGCAGCCTAGTTAGTGACACATCCCTGGAATCGGGCTCTCTGCCCCTCATCATGCTGCTCTCAGATTACACAGCAATAACCTGCTGACCTATTCCATTTAACTTACATAGGTTAGGACTCGTGTTTTGGATCAGATTCTCATCCGTGTTTGGTCTGTGTGTCAGTTTTTACCATCAGAGTTTTAGCAGTTTTTCTTGTATGGAAAAAAAATATGGAGGTTTCTTTTAGCTTCTCCTATCGAATAGTCTGTATAACACAGACAGAACACTGATGGTATCCGAGTTCTCAGTTTTCTCATAGACCTATCGACTTAAATAGGCAAGAGTGATCTGTGACTTGGGAGGAAATCGGACATGCCTCTGATTTCGTGCGGACCACTCAATAAGACACGGACGTGAGAACATCCCCATAGACCACATAAGGTACAAGTTCTATTCGTGAAAAACAGGGATGGAACCTGCACGTGAAATCTGACTTCTGAATGAGGCCTTACACTGCGAGGAGGGATGGAAGAGCAGCGATCCGTCAGAACTAGAGATGAGCGAACCCAAACTCGAAAGTTTGGAGTTCGTGCTGGTCAGTTAGTGTCCGGTTGGTAAACGCCGACCATGGACTTCTCAGGGAACTCCGAATGTTGCAACAAACTTGCAAGAGAAGAAGGGGGACAGGACCGAAAGAGCTCAAAAGTTCAGATCCTCATTGTTTTCCATGTTCTGATTCAGTTTCGGGTACCCTAACCGAGTTTTGGAATAAAGTCCGGTTTGGGTACCAGAACCCGAATTTCCAGGGGTCCGCTCATCCCTAGTCAGAACCAAAAGCAAGAACTCTTGACAGATTGGTGAGATTTTTACAGATCTCAAAGCAACATTTGGGGCTTGGGGTTCATTCACCTGACCGTATTTTCGGTCTGAGTACTGTTGAGAAAAGAAAACGGATTGTACATGGAAAAAAAAATTGTCCAAGTTTTCTCGATGAAGCTCTGAACAAGGTTTTTTATAGGCTTACCTACTCTTACAAAAACTGCAGCAGCAAACGGGTAGGAAATTTTTAATGAAGATTATTTAGAAAGTTGCTTAAATTTGCATTTAGGAAGCAAATGAGCAATAAAAAAAAATATGTAAGCTTTAAGGAAGAAGGATATATTTTTTTCTATTTTGGTACTTTTTTACCATTTCATGCACAAAATGATTAAACCCTTCGCGACATATGACGTACGAGTACGTCATTTGTCGTATTCCTGCCTTTGAGGCGAGCTCGCATGTATCCCAGCCTCTAACATCTGCTGGTGTAACGATGCTCCTCCCACGGTTGTTAACCTGTTAAATCCTGCTGTCAAATCTCAAATCGCCCTCTTTTTACCTCATTAAAGAATAAAATAATTTAAAAAAATACACATATTTGGTATCGTTGCATTGTAAAAGTTTGATCTATCAAAATATAAAATAAACATCATGAAAACATCAGCTCAGGGCACAAAAAATAAGCTCCATATTCAAAAAAAAAAAAAAAACTACAAGTCTCAGAAAAAGATGGCAAAAGCAATTTTTTTTAATAAATTTCTGAATTATTTTTAACCACTTAAATGGTTGGAATTTGCATACTCTTACTGACCTGAAGAATAATATTGCCAGGTCCGTTTTACCATAAAGTGAACATGGTACATAAAAAAAACAAGCAAAATACAATTGAGAAATTTTTTTAATTTTTTTTTTTTGCAATTTCGATGCACTTACAATTTTTTTTCCTGTTTTTCGGTACATTAAGTTGTAGAATGAATAGTGTCGTTCGTAAGTACAGCTCGTCCCGCAAAAAAAAAAAAAAAGCCCTCGTACAGCTATATTGACAGAGCAATTAAAAAAAAAAAAAGTTATGGCTCTTTGAAGAAGGGAAGGAAAAACAAAAACGAAAAATCGCCTGGGGTTGAAGGGGTTAAAGTCAGTGGGATTCATCAAGTAACGGACCCGGCACTAGTTTTGTTTTAGTTTTTTTTCTTCCTATAACTAACTGAACAGAGGATGGAAATCTCGGCGCTGCTGCACAGTGACAGCGCATACAAACCTTCGTACACTGGCACTGCTTTTATTTTAGTTTTTTTTCTTCCTATAACTGAACAGAGGATGGAAATCTCGGCGCTGCTGCACAGTGACAGCGCATACAAACCTTCGTACACTGGCACTGCTTTTATTTTAGTTTTTTTCTTCCTATAACTAACTGAACAGAGGATGGAAATCTCGGCACTGCTGCACAGTGACAGCGCATACAAACCTTCGTACACTGGCACTGCTTTTATTTTAGTTTTTTTCTTCCTATAACTGAACAGAGGATGGAAATCTCGGCGCTGCTGCACAGTGACAGCACATACAAACCTTCGTACAGTAACGTTCTATAAATACCTAAGTTAAATCCCTTTATTACAGCAGTTGTCTTTTTTTTTCCCCCCACTCAATACCATACTTTCTCATAAGCGAGTTTTTTTTTTCATACATTACTGTACATTTTTATGCCTTTTCTTGTTGATTTTTATTTTTATTTTTTTCCATACAAAGTCCCGGCTTAGCATTGACATCTAGCACTGAAATATCTGGACCTTGTAAAGGAACTTCACATCATAATCCGCGCTGCTGAAATCCACATTCTTCTAATATTCACCAGTGGCTTTACTGATCGGAGGAAAGCTGCAAACCTGTTCATTATGCTGTCATAGAGCCAATTAACACCAAGCAGAAATAGCAACATGTTTTAAAGCCTCAACCTTCTTTTTCTCAGTCTGGGAAACATATATAATTTTACAAATTGCCTTTTACTTTTTATCCTGATCACAAGCTTTGTTCAAAGCCCCTGGTTGTCACTTCTGTTCTGCAGCAAAAAAAAAAAAGTGATATAAAATATTTTCAGGACTCATTAACAATGTAACTATTTGGTTTCCAACATCTATACAAAGGAGGGGGGTATTAAGTGAGAAGCGTTGGGATCTTTTCATTAAGAGCCGCAGCAATATACCATTAACAATTGTTAACAATGCCGTCATAATTTGCTCCGCTCTGAATAAACCACCTAATGTGCTGATTTTAATGTCAGTTTCCTTAGTTTTAATGCGCGCGATGTTCGGCGGCCGGCGTAATTTTTTTTTATTGTATGTATTGAGTCTTGCATTATAATTATAGACCGTATCCAAACCATTTTATAATGCACAGCAATTCTGGAAAAATATGGGTGTAACTGTGTTTCTCCTACAGGCGCCATTGGAATATAGTGAAATGATCACTAAAATAATGTTATTTTACATTAAAAGCTTTCATATATAGGTTTATAAATGAGGCTTTGTTCTCAGCATTCACAAGATTATGCTGCTGGTGTAAGTATGGGGAGAGGTTCACTTGCCGGTGAACCAAAATGGCAGAAAAAAAAAATATTGTGCCATTTGGCTAATTAGGATGTCAGAAAATACACCGATTCCATAGATGTAAACCTGGAGAGGTGGGAAGATTGTTCCCCTAAGGCCATGTTCACACGTTCAGTATTTGGTCAGTATTTTGCATCAGTATTTCTCAGCCAAAACTCTGACCCAAATGACTGATGAAAAAAAACTCGGAGCTATTTCCTTGGACATGTGCATGAGTCCTAAGGGGAAATCTAATAAGAGCCAGTCTCAACACGAAGGAATCTAATGGCAGAATGTTACTGAAGACAACATCCAACGGCCCCGGGTCATTATTGCTGTTTCTACAGGGTTTTTTTCTGGAGTGATTTGCTCCTTTTTAATGGTTTTTGTATTTGTGCCTTATTTTCTATAAGTTTTTCTGCCATTTTTTAAGTTGTCTTTCTAGTTTAAGTTTTTACTATTCCTTTACAACTTTGCGTATTCCAGATGTTTTAGACAAATTCATGAAATGTGACTTTTAGCACTTTTTTTTGGACACATCTCAGTCCAGTCTCCTTCCCCTTTGCCACATTTTTTAAAATTATTTTGACTCAGAGGGATCATGAAAATTTTTGCAGCAAAAAAGTGACAAAAACAGTTAAAAGCAAAAATAAAGAGCATTGATTGCTTTTTGGGTCATATTTCCTAAACCTTTTGCAGAAAGAGGGAAAATCCACAGAAGAAGTTGACATGTTGCACATTTAATAATCCGCACAGTTGGTCAGTTTCTAGGTAGGAAATTGAATCTCTGACATTGAAAATCCACGTAACCGTTGTACCCACATGCAAAATGTCGCATATAGTGCCCAAATAAAAATCACGTAGATAGTTACTCATACTACTACATTCTGCATCTATTATAATAAATGAGCAAGTGACGGCAGCATCAACTGTCCGTAATCATCATGAAATCTAACCCTCGCTATCAGACACCTCAGACGCCACTGATGGCTTTTTTTTGCATGTCTCAATGTCAGTAATAGCAAAAAGTGAAGACCTTAAGAAATACTTCCTCATCAAATAAAAAATTGTTTTTTAAAAAAAATTATAATAATTTATCCAATATTCCAGTAGGGGGTGCTGTTGCGTTACCAATGCCTGTGTATGATGTGACATCTCGCCATAAGTGACACATAATCAATAGTCGGGTGAAATCCTTTAACGGCATAACATAAATTCAATAAATCTCTTTTATGAAGGAATTCCTCCAGAAAAGACATTATCGAGGCTGCGTAATATCATATTGGAGCTGTAGTTTATGATTTGAGCAGGTAACATGAAATAAAACAATAGATATTGAGAAAAGAGACTTATTGACTATGGTGTATTTGGGATTTGCATTTGTTCTGTATAAAATAAGTCCCTATAAGCTAATGTTGTTCTGTACAGTCATGGACAAAAGTTTTGAGAATGACACAAATATTAATTTTTACAAAGTCTACTGCTTCACTTTTTCTAATGGCAATTTGCATATACTCCAGAATGTTATAAAGAGTGATCAGCTTAACAGCAATTACTTGCAAAGTCAATATTTGGCTAGAAAATGAACTTTATCCCCCAAAACACATTTCAACATCATTGCAGCCCTGCCTTAAAAGGACCAGCTAACCTCTTTTCAGTGATTGCTCCATTAACACAGGTGTGGGTGTTGATGAGGACATGGCTGGAAATCAATCTGTCATGATTAAGTAAGAATGGCACCACTGGACACTTTAAAAGGAGGCTGGTGCTTAGCATCATTGTTTCTATTCTGTTAACCATGGTTATCTCTAAAGAAACACGTGCAGTCATCATTGCAATGCACAAAAATGGCCTAACAGGGAAGAGTATCGCAGCTAGAAAGATTGCACCTCAGTCAACAATCTATCGCATCATCAAGAACTTCAAGGAGAGAGGTTCCATTGTTGCCAAAAAGGCTCCAGGGCGCCCAAGAAAGACCAGCAAGCGCCAGGACCGTCTCTTAAAAGTGTTTCAGCTGCGGGATCGGGCTACCAGCAGTGCAGAGCTTGCTTAGGAATGGCAGCAGGCAGGTGTGAGTGCATCTGCACGCACTGTGAGGCGGAGACTCTTGGAGCAAGGCCTGGTCTCAAGGAGGGCAGCAAAGAAGCCACTTCTCTCCAGAAAAAAACATCATGGACAGACTGATATTCTGCAAAAGGTACAGGCAGTGGACTGCTGAGGACTGGGGTAAAGTTATATTCTCTGATGAATCCCCTTTTCGATTGTTTGGGACATCAGAAAAAAGCCTCATTCGGAGAAGACAAGGTGAGCGCTACCACCAGTCTTGTCTCATGCCAACTGTTAAGCATCCTGAAACCATTCATGTGTGGGGTTGCTTCTCAGCCAAGGGAATCGGCTCTCTCACAGTCTTGCCTAAAAACACAGCCATGAATAAAGAATGGTACCAGAATGTCCTCCAAGAGCAACTTCTCCCAACCCTCAAAGAGCAGTTTGGCGATCAACAATGCCTTTTCCAGCATGATGGAGCACCTTGCCATAAAGTAAAGGTGATAACTAAATGGCTCAGGGAACAAAACATAGAGATTTTGGGTCCATGGCCTGGAAACTCCCCAGATCTTAATCCCATTGAGAACTTGTGGTCAATCATCAAGAGACCGGTGGACAAACAAAAACCTAAAAATTCTGACAAAATGAAAGCATTGATTGTGCAAGAATGGACTGCTATCAGTCAGGATTTGGTCCAGAAGTTGATTGAGAGCATGCCAGGGAGAATTGCAGAGGTCCTGAAGAAGAAGGGTCAACACTGCAAATATTGACTTGCTGCATTAACTCATTCTAACTGTCAATATAAGCTTTTGTTACTCATATGTTTGTAATTATTATATTTCTGTCTGTGATAAAAACATCTGTCAAACACACATAAAAACCAGAGGGCAGCAGATCATGTGAAAATATAATATTTGTGTCATTCTCAAAACTTTTGGCCATGACTGTAGAGTCATGTACACACCTTTATTTCTATAAAGTTATGATTCTGGCTGCATTACATACTTTCCAATATGTCGCCTGTTCCATCAGATTCTGAAAGGTGGATGTGTTCCTTCTAGAAGTCACCAGATCTGCGCTTACATGTTTTTTTGTTTCTATATAGTATTTCTGCATAGCACTTTCACTCATTTTTACATTTTCACTATAGAAGTTGACATGTGAATTTATGAGAGTGGCATGATGTAGGGGCAGATACCCTGATTCCAGCGATGTGTCGCTTACTGGGCTGCTTGGTGCGGATTGGTTAAAATCCCTGTTTTTCCTGCTGCAGATCTAGCAGTTCTCTGAATGCTGAGCCCTGTATAACACCGCCCTAGTCTTCTAGTTATAATCTCCTGATAAAACTGATTTTATAAAAAAATATAGCAAGCAGCCCAGTAAGTGACACATCGCTGGAATCAGGGGCTCTGGCCAGTGACTCAGCCAGCTTCAGAGCAGCGCTTGCAAGTTCTATAGCAAAGAGCTTGCAAGCACTGCACTCCTTTCTTAGGAAATCGGCCTCCTGTGATACATTGTGGTTGGTAACCGATGTAACGAGCCGAATTAAAGAAAAAAAAGGATTTTAATTTAAAAAGTTGCTTATTTTTACCAATTTATGATGATGAGAAACCCCTGTAGGCCGGGGTCACACTTGCAAGTGTGATGCGACAAACTCGCACATCAATACCCGGCACTGCCGCCGGCACTCGGACCGGAGCATTCAGCTGCATAGAAATACATGCAGCCGCACACTCCGTTCCAAGTGTCGGCGGCAGTGCCGAGTATTGATGCAAGAGACTCGTGCGAGTTTCTCACATCACACTTGCAAGTGTGACCCCGGGCTTATGTTCTCCTCACCTAATAGGAAAACCTCCTCCATCCCCCCTTCTTCATGGAGCCCCTATGCAGCTTAGCGCCAGATTGCAGAGCAATAAAAAATAAAACCCGCAAATTAATGTTTGTGTTTATACCTTTTACTATGCATTTAACATTCCTTCATAGATACGAATCACGTCCGCCATAGTTAGCTTTGGATAAGGACGTCCACCTGATCACAAGCAAATAGACGCAGGATTGATGTCTTGATGATTTCTTAAATCTGATGCTTGGGATTGCAGCAGACACATTTTCCAGGCGAGTGCAGCAGTAATTTAGGAATCAGCAATCTCATTATTTCTCCAGCCTGTAAGAACCAGACCTGAATACAACAACACGACCTGCGCCTGCAGGTGAGATCCTGGTGTCTGATGTGCATCTGAACCCGGGGAACGGGAATCCAAAATAACTATGAACACTGCGCCAAGGGCGTAACAGCAGGGATGCACTGGGCAATACTAGAGCATGGGGTCAACTGCAGCTTAAAGTATTATTAAAGGGGACTATTTTTTTTTTACCATGGGCCTGAAATCTAAAAGACAGGTAGGTGGAAACAGAGGCAACTACATGCGGCTAAGAGTGGTCACCGGCAGCTCTTGTCGGCGATTCTGCTGCTCCACGTCAGCAGAGCAGCTCTTCTTCTGGGCTGCTCTGTCGACGGGACAAGACTGCCGATGTCATGCTGATTGACAGCCGGCTTCCTGCAGTTAGACAACAGGAAGCCAGCAGTCAATCAGCATGACATCGGCAGTGACGCCCCGTCAACAAAGCAGAACGGAAGAGCAGCCGTTGCTCTATCGACATAACGTCAGTGAAAGCCGCTGGAGCCGTCTGTGCCGACAGAGATCAGCGCCAGGCACAACATGCTGGTTGGTAGCAACTAGTTAATTTCCGTAGTAAAAAAAAATGATATAGTACTGGATAACCCCTTTAATATATATAAACATGGAACTGGTAATAAATAAGAAGTTATATTCTGCCGTTCATGGCTTTAGTTTTTGTAGGGGAATATACCAATGTCCCACCTTCTAGAATTTTATATAAAATCAGTGAGATGCACAAAAATTATGCAAACCGAACTAAAGTGATTCTACACTCGGGAGATTTTTTGTTTATTTTTGTTTGTTTTTTTCTTAAATGTCTCTGTAGTTTTTAATGCAGTTTTTCAAACTAAATCCAACAATGAATTCAGCAGGAAGGAGAATACAAGTGCGTCCTTCATATTTTTCATTCCTATTCAATTCACCTCTGAATTTGCACCACTGGAGTGGTGCTTTAAATGTAAGTCCCCTGTCTGATATTCACCTTCTGGCGTTTTGATCCGTTTTCACCGCTGCTCCCTTTTGGTCTCTGGCGACAAGTAACCTGCCGGCAGTTCCAGTCTTTAATGGAGTGGCGCGGAGGACATTTTACAATACAAGTGTATGAGATTCTCGTTCTGGCTCTCATAGACTTCCATTGCGCTCTTGTGACGTAGCTTCTAACTTCCGGGCCAGTCAGATTTTGCGCTAACAAGATGGCACAGGTGGACCAGAGCGGCACCAAAAAAAATGTGGAGACGCCAGAGGGTGAGTATATGACCGGGGCTTAGATTTAAAGCGCCACTCCAGCACTGAAAAAGAAAAAAGTATTTGCATGCGATGGACAGTGATATTAAATGTCTTTTTTTTCTTTATTCAGGTAACTTAATACACACGTTCAGGACATTTTGCAGCCCATCTACAAATGACAAAGATTTGGGAACTAGTTATGCACGAGGAGAAGGGGGTCAATAATCCTCAAAAAGCTCATCTGTTTAGGGGGAGACATAACTACTGTGGCCAGCAGGTGGCAGCATCAGAATCTGTGTCAGGCTCATAGTAGATTCCAATGGCTGTGAGTCAGTGGAGGAGGAGGAGGAGAGGAGGAGGAGGAGAAGAGGAGGAGGTGGTGGTGCAGGTTCTGGAATTCCTCCCTATCAGGAGAAGCTGCTGCTGTGCTGTGCTTGGTGACTCCTCCGCGGTACAGTGGCTGCTGATACATCTATTCTATAGGTTGGCTATGTGTTCCTGCAGTATGATCCTCTTTTGGTAATATTGGGCTCTGTAGGTTAAGAGGTATCCATATAGGCTTAAAGGGGTATTCTCATCTCCAAGATCCTGTCCTAATATATAGCAGATATAATAATATTAGCAAATATCTCCAATTAGAAATGTAGGATAGTTTTTCTGATTAGCTATGTCTCTTTCCTCTTGTGCAGACATTGCAGAACCTTAGATATCCATGGTTACAACCACTAGCAACTAGCGGTCATTTCATCAGTGGTCGTAACCATGGATACCTAAGGTCCTGCAATGCCTGCACATGAGGAAAGCGACATTGCGAAATTAAAAAAAAACTATACTACATTTCTAATTAGAGGTATTTGCTAATATTATTATTATTATTATACATTGGGATAGGATCTTGAAGACTAATAAAATAATTGTACAAGGGGTTATCCACTATGAGGCTAAGTGCACACGTTCAGGATTATTTGCGTTTTTTTCGCAAAAATGCATGAATTAAGCATCCTATCATTTAGAATGAATTCGGCAATTTTTGTGCACATGGTGCTTTTTTTTCCGCAAAAAAAACGCATCGCGGAAAATCTAGCAACATGTTCATTAATTTTGCGGAATTCTAGCGTTTTTCTCGCTATATTATTGACCTAGAAAGTTCAGGGAAAAATTGCGGTAAAAATGTGTCAAATCCGCGAAAAAAAAAAAAACGCGCAAATCCGTGCAAAAAAACGCGCGTTTTTACCGCGAAAAAAGTCCATTTTTGCTCAGGAATATTCTGCAAACATTCCTGAACGTATGCACTTAGCCTGAATGTTATGTGCTCTAACATGAAATTGTACATAACATACCATGTGCAGAACAGCACAGCGCTCCTTATGGCCGCTACCGGGTACTGCAGATCAGTTCTATTCAAATGAATAGTTCACTTTACAGACCTTGTTACGGGAAGAACCAAGTTTCACGCTGGATTGATGGACTGATCGGCTGCACAGGTGCAGATGGCATTTCCCCAATAACAGTCATGTGCAGCTCACCTAAACTTGCATTTTAGGTACGGCCTCCTTTACATGTACAGGAGGCATTGCTTTTTTTTACAGATGCCACACGTACCCATTATAACCTATGCTGCTGTGCACATGTCCGTTTTTTTACCAGCAGCGCGGATGACAAGGGCCAATACAAGTCAATGGGTCCGTGTAAAATACGTGCAGCACACTAATATGTCTTCCGTGCTCTATAAGTGTTTAACATTGCAAAGTATAGGAGAAGCTTTAGAATTGATTTTTCTTAAGCCATACCCGAAAAAAATAGATGATACCTGTACCGTTTTTTCCGGTACTGGTATTAAATGGACGTGTGAAGGAGGCCTTAGCACGCCAGAGTATGAGAGATAGTATTTGGTGAGATTTTTACCTCAGGATTTGTAAGCCAAAATCAGGAGTGGGTGATAAATCCAGAAGTGGTGAGGTGTTTGTAATATACTTTTCCTCTCATTGTTCCACTCCTGAGGTAAAACACTTACAAATACTGAGGTAAAATACTGACCAAATACTGATAGTGTGAACGTGGCCTTAGTTAGCCTCTAACACCATTTATTTCTAAATTATTTTTTTTTCACTGACACTTACAATAGATCAGGGAAAAATAGATAGAAAAGTGATGTCGTCCATTTTTCATCAGTTTTTAATGTATGCTGGCAGACTTGACAGCCTGAGTCCGATCCACTAGAGCAGGGTTCCCCAACTCCAGTCCTCAAGGCCCACCAACAGGTCATGTTTTCAGGATTTCCTTAGTATTACCCAGGTGATAATTGCATCACTTGTGCAATACAAAGGAAATCCTGAAACATGACTGTTGGTGGGCCTTGAGG
>JARQOD010000007.1:64110190-64161113 GCA_033576555.1 Oophaga sylvatica
GGACAACTAGCAGTCCAAGACCTATACTCACTTTTATTCTGCATTGCAATCACAGCTACGCCTGTGACTGCAATGCACTCCATGGCCTCAGTAATCCTCCGCGCGCATCCTGGGGGAACACACAGCGCCCCCTACATGTAACACCGGTCACTCCCTCATAATAGGAATTCTATAAGATGCAAAGATTTTGGATTTGCAATTACCATATTGTGCTTTCTATGACTGGATCATTAACGAGTTCTCATGAATGCCAATATACCTAAAAAAAAACCCTGTTGCTTCCAGAAAGAAAATCCTTGCTGCTTCCCAAAAGTTTCTGCTGCTTCTTTCAAGAAGTCACCACACTACCTGGTGAGTTTTTTTTTTATAAACAAGCAATTCCTGCTTCCTGAAAATCTCCTACTACTGCCAAGGATGAGTCACTGCATCACTCCAAGAATCTGCTGCTTGTCAAGTGGAGTTCTCTCTTGCATCCCAAAGGCATCACTTCCTTTCAAGCAGTATCTGCTGAAACCTTGAGATGGCTGTCTTTGCCAAATCTTCAGTAATTTGCTCCAGGATGTCCTGATGTTCACTAGCCCCTGAATCACAAAAGACTTCATGGAGTCCTGCACCCCAGAAGTGTCTGCTGCTGTATCCTATTCCTTGTAGTTTGAGCAATCACAGATGGCTCTCCAAGACTGTGTGTGGAAGTCCCTAATGTATCAGTTGTTTCGCCAGAGGCCTAAGATAGCATGAAGATGTCAAAGTCTAAGTAGGACTGGTTTGAAGACCTTTAGGTCAAACAAGTGCTGGCCAAAGGAGGGTATGTCAAAGACAGCGAGGGAATCTGTATCAAATAGTGCAGAATAGTGCAGGATCCCCTTATTAAGGCCCACTGTAGAGAAGCTTCCATAATCAGAGTGTTCAGTATATCTAACCATGTGTTGGGTCTGGAAGCATTGACAACGCAGAACTAAATTTTATGTACTTCCTAACAAGCCCCTTTTTCGCGGCTTATTGAATTTTGGATAATCTTACAATCAATTTTATAACTAGGCTTGTCATATGCTAATTAGTGGGTGACTAATCTTGGGGGCATTGATTTCCCCAGGCAGATCATCCTACTAATCATGTTATCATGCCGCTGTGGGTATGAGTGACATGATATGCAAGAGCGGGTTACCGACGCCTTTTGCAAATCTTTGCCTCCCTGGCTATGCGCTGTGAAGCTGGGTGTATGCTCCTGGCTTCAATAGCGCACTGCGCATGACAAGGGAGGCAGCGGTGACGTGGGATACAGCCAGCCGCTAGATTTGCAAGGAGCCAACGGTAACTGCCATCCGAGTCCTGCTTTACTACTGCCTCCTTGGTCATGCACAGACATAGCCGGGGAGCATACACACGGCTTCACTGCAGATTGTTAGGGAGGCAAAGATATGCTAAAAGCGGCGGTCACCTGCTCTTTGCCTATCATGTCACTCATGCCCAGAGGGGAGTGATAACAGGAATAGTGGAACGACTAGTCAATAAAAAACAACGCCTCCACGATTAGTCACCAACTAATTACCATATCACAAGCCCAGTTATAAAACTGATTTAGGAATATTAAAAAATCAAAAAGCCACGAAAAGACGCTTGTTAGGTCCATTTACTCATGCCGACCGGTGGCACTATTCGATCGCCGATCACTAATCATTTACTGATCGGCGGTACACAATGTACACTGAGCGATATATGCTAGACCTCTCAGTGCTCATAGGCTGCCATAGTTCTTGACAGTGTGAGCCCTGTTTACACAGAACGATGTACCGCCAAGAACGATTTTCTTTTACGCTGTACAACAGATCATTTCACCCGATGATCAAGCTCATTCATCAAGTGATCGGCAGCCTGTTTACACGGCAAGGCAATCGTGAAATAAGTGTTTTTAACAATGCTTGTTCATTATTATCTTAAATGCCCTTTCTTTAAGTAGTATATAAAGGGATCAATAAATACATGTTGGCTGTGGGGCATTGGGGGACAGGGTCCATTTAACATGTCTATCAATCTGTGATTTGCATAATTCCATTACCTCTCCTTGTTGGCGTCGCTGTTCCAATATTGAAGAGTGTGTGTATATACTGTATACATAAACAAGAGAATGAAGCAGCACAAAAAAAGTATCATAGGGTACAACCCACCAACCTACGGTACATAAAAAAGCAAAAAAAAAATGGGCAGCACTCAATACCAATTTGTGCATAACAATGAATTTGCTATTGAGCACTACCCATTTCCTTTGCATATATACATGTGTATATAGATGTGTATAAATATATGCTGCATAGAGTACATAGAGGTAGATCATATACAGCACATCAAGCACCCTCGGCATAATATGTACCCTGTAGTTACGGTATATGTGATTTTTAATTCCACCCTGGTGTAATCTCCTGCCTCTATGCTCTGTCATTTAAAAGGTATATGATGCTCCTCCTGTCTCTGATGAATTTAATGACTGCAATTATTGGAAAGATTTTTTTAACAACCTTCCTGCATAATTTACAAAAAGTTTGTCTGACGTGTTTCCTTCACTTCTAGTTCTGTATTAACACCTCGAGAAATCCAAACGCTTTCTACTACTAGGTGCAATTAAGGATGAGCTCAAATACGCTGTGATTGACTCAATACCAGGGAGGTGCGAAAGTAAATATATTTTCCTTATTGATGTAAACATGTTTGCCACAAGCTCCTGTGATATTCTGCTTTTAGCATGATTCAAAATAGCTATATAAATTAAAAGTAAAATCAATCTATAAATGTATGCATACATAGGAATGTCATCTAATCTATCCATCTATCTATCCATCCATTATCTATCTATCCATCCATTTGTCCATCCTATCTATTAACATACAGTATCTTTCCGATGACTATGTATTTTGTAATATTATTATGACTTCATTTACTTATTTCCATAGCGCCATCATTTTCCTCTGCTCTATGACTTAGTTTTCTTACACTTTGGAGCACGTTTCGCTCTACGATGTTCTGATAATCCGTGGATTTCATTGTTCCTCTAACATATTCAAGGCCTCCACAACATTATGGAAGTTTCCCGGTAGTCCTCCAAGTTTCCCGGTAGCTACGGAGCACTTTTCTCACTAGGCTTTGTTTTGTTATCTCTAACCATAATACTGGTTTGCATCGCCGGAGAGCTCTAGTTTGGTTTTGTTTGCCCATTTTGTTTGGATTTTCTGTGTAACTTTTGCCAAAGTTTGCAAATCAGTGGTGTCCTCCATGGCTACAGCTCAAAGAGTGTTCGATGTATGTTATGGGTTGAAAATATCACTCTGAAAGTCTTTAGCTTAACCCAAAGTTCTTTGGATGTTGTATGTGGTAACTTTGCCAAATTTTTAACTCACTATCGTAAGATTTTCTCATCAATCTTCCATTTTCCATCATGTTCTGGGAGGTTCTTGAATATTCCATAAGTAGGAAAAGATGATACGTATGTCACAAATATAAAATAACAATGCACCAAAGAAAATTCAAAAATAATAAGTACAATTAATTGTGACAGCACCACCAAAAGTGTGGATGGCAGACCATCCGGAAATGTAATTGGAAATATCCAGGAATGGAGGAAAGGAACACCAGTGGCAGAACCGGTAACAAAGAGTCAAATGCAACACAATGTGAATATTTCCGAAACGCGCGTCGGGGCGCGTTCTTTTGAGGCCATAACCTTTTGATCTCAGCTCCCAGGTAATTATTACTAGATGGGTGGTATTTGGATTTGACCGTTATATTCACTGTGGCGCACAGTGCCCTTCTATAACACTGGTGCACGCATAAGTCACCTGTTGATTTTCACTAGTGCTTTCTTTATTTGCACTTGGCACTATTATTTGTGGTCTTTTTTCCATCACACTTGGATTTGTAGTTCAGTGTTCACATATAATCATTAGCAGCTGTGATATGCTGCATGTGTATTTCTTTTCTATCACATTTTTTGCTTAGTGATACACACAATTATTAGCAGCTGTGTTATGCTGCATTTTATTTACTGATTATTTTGTCACTAAGATATATTTTATTATTATTTTCATGATTCAAATTTATTCCCACCCACTTGTTTACCACATTTATTATTATTTTTTTACCTGGTCTTTTTTGAGCAAATATATATTTTTTCGTATGTATATATGATGGTACGCCTGCCATATATTTTATTCTTGTAGGGAATTATCAGGCACACATGGTTCTACATATACATATTGAGATGCTCATATTATATTGTGCTGTTTTACCATCAACCACGGGTTATTGCCTCTTTTTATAAAAAAATGTTCTTGTAATTTTGATACATATACAATTTTTGTCATTTTTATTTGTGCTATTTTGATTAAATAAAAATTATATTTTATTATTCACATTGTGTTGCATTTGACTCTTTGTTACCTGTTCTGCCACTGGTGTTCCTTTCCTCCATTCCTGGATATTTCCAATTATATTCCATAAGTAGCAAACTTCTTAATAACATTTTGAACTGTTAATCCTGATGTACAACAACAAATTCTATTGTGGTACCGTGTTAGCCAGAAAAATCTATGTAAATACATATTTACATCAAACTGTTAATCCAAGATGCAAAGCTCTGAGGAGATGGTCATCATTAGACTGCTTGCGCTTGGTGATATTGTTATTTCTGGTCTCTCCGACTTTGAAATTATGACAGAGAAGTGGAATAAAACTGGTCTTTTTGAAGCATCCAAACCTTAATTCATAGGATAATTATGACCGGTTGATGAAAATTCTAACTAGTAACAGGTTAGTCTGACGATATCCTTTTGTTTCAAACTTAACAGAGGATGCCATTAATTGTGGACTGGCACTGTTTTCTATTTGTATCTGTTTTTTAAAAAATTTGTTATGTTGACCACAATTGTAGGTCATGGGAACCAAAAGAAATGATAAGATTATATGATATTGTCCAGGGGGCTAAATTGACATAATTCTACATTTTATTGTATTGAACTATATTAATTTAAAACATTGCCTATGATATAAATGATCAGATAATATCATGTTATAGGGACAACTCATTCCCTCAATCCGGCACATAACTTTGATGGAATACAGAAAACTGAATCCTGCACTTCTGACCCGGAGCTGCTACTTTTGTTTTACTGTCTGATCCGAATAAATAAAATAATTTTTGGTTAAAAGACAATTTGTGAGTTATTTCCTTTGTACATATATTTCTTTATTTCTACATTTCTTTTTGCTTTGCAGGGAACAAAAATCAAATGCTAATATAATGCATTACTGGTGGTCGCTGCAGACTGATTATATGTGGCTATATCTGGTTAGATCTTTGTACCTAGAGCGCGAATAAAAGCTCTTTACCATTCATTCAAAAAAAAGATATTTATCAAAATGTTAGAACAATTTATGGGTCTCGTTTGTGGTCAAACCCATCAAAATCTGTACTGAAAGGCAATCTGTCAATAGGATGAGCCCTCCTAAGCCGTCTATATGAGCACGCAGGACATAGGAAACTGAATAAAATGATACCTTGATATCTGCGATCTGATGTCTTATTCCAAGAAATACACGTTTTTTTTAAATATGTAAATGAGCTGTTAAGATCTATGGGCCGGACATAGATCTCTCCGAGAATCTGTCTCCAGAGGTTATTTTAAATTAAATTAAGCGTTACCAGTGTGAGACATTTAATGACTGACGGTCTGCTCTCTTGCTCTACATGTCTCAAACTGGTAATGTCCTCTGTCATTTAAAATAATCTTTGAATTAAGAGTCTCAGGGAGATCTTATGCCCATAGATCTTAAGAGCTAATTTACATATTTTTAAAAAAAAATAATTTTATTCACCTTCCTATGACCTACATGCTCATGAAGACAATTTAGGAGATTAGATCTTACTGACAGATTCCCTTTAACCCCTTTATCCCCCAAACTTGTTTTCACCTTCATGACCAGTCCAGATTTTATAATTCTGACCACTGTCACTTTAAGAGGTAATAACTCTGGAACACTTCAACGGATACCACTGATTCTGAGAATGGTTTTCGTGACATATTGTACTTCATGATAATGGTAACATTTGTTTGATATGACTTGCGTTTATTTGTGAAAAAAAATCGAAAATTTTGAAAATTTTGCAACCAGAGAGTTATGTCACACAAAATGTTAATAAATGACATTTCCCACATGTCTACTTCACATCAGCACAATTTTTGAAACATCATTTTTTTTCGTTAGGAAGTTAGAAGGGTTAAAAGTTGACCAGAGAGTTCTAATTTTTCAAACAACATTTACAAAAACATTTTTTTAGGGACCATATCACATTTGAAGTGACTTTGAGGGGCCAATATGACAGAAAACACCCAAAATTGACACCATTATAAAAACTGCACCCTTCAAGGTGTTCAAAACCACATTCAAGAAGTTATTATCCTTTCAGGTGCTTCAGAATTTTTGCAATGTGGAAGGAAATAATTAACATTTAACCTTTTCCACAAAAATTTTACTTTAGACCCAAATTTCTTTATTTTCACAAGGATAACAAGAAAAAGTGGAACCCAAAATTTGTTGTGCAATTTCTCCATAGAATGCGGATACCCCATATATGGGGAAAAAGTACTGTTTGGGTGCACAGCAGGGCTCGGGAGGGAAGGAGCACCGTTTGTCTTTTTGAACGCAAAATTGGCTGAAATTGAGAGCAGACGCCATGTTGCGTTTGGAGAGCTCCTGATGTACCTAAACAGTGGAACACCCCCCCACAAATGACCCCGTTTTGGAAACTAAACTGTTAATGAATGTATCTAGATGTGTGATGAGCACCTTGAACCCCATTGAGCTGTAGAAATATACAAAAAAATCTAATTTTTCCCACAAAAAAAATGTTATTTTAGCCCCAATTTTTTTTATTTTCACAAGGGTTAGAGGAGAAAATGGAACCCAAAATGTGTTGTGCAATTATTCCTGAGAACGCCAATCCCCCATATGTGGGGGAAAACTATACCATTTGGGCGGATGACAGAGCTCAGAAAGGAAGGTGTGACGAATTGGAAGTCAGACTTTGATGAAATGGTCTGCGGGTGTCATCTCACGTTTGGAGAGCCCCTGATGTGCCTAAACCGTGGAGCCACCCCCACAAGTGACCCCATTTTGGAAACTAGATGTGTGGTGAGCACCTTGAACACTCAGGTGCTTCACAGAACTGTACAACGTTAATTTTTCTACAAAAATGTTTTAGCCCCACATTTTTCATTTTCACAAAGATAGCAAGAGAAAATGGACCCCAAAACATGTTGTGCACTTTCTCCTGAGTACACTGATACCCCACATGAGATCAAAAACTACTTTTGAGGGACAGTGCAAAGCTCAGAAGGGAAGAAGTGCCATATTGGAGTTGAGATTTTGCTGGAATGGTTTGAGGGTGCCATGTAACATTGGTAGAGCCCCTGAGGTGCCAGAAAATCAGAAACCCCCCATATGTAACCTCATTTTACAAACTACACCCTTAATTGAATTCATCTAGAGGTGCAGTAATTATATTGACACCACATGTGTCTCACAGAAATCTTTTACCATTGGGCAGTGAAGAAAAAATTTCTTACATTTTTACCACCAAAATTTTGTTTTAGCCCCAGATTTTACATTTTCACGCGAGGAAGAGGGTAAAAATGGCACCAAAATTTATCCTACTATTTTTGCTGAACGTGGAAATACCCTATATGTGGCTGTACAGTACTGCTTAGCCATAAGGCAAGATTTGGGAGGGACGCAGCACTATGTGACTCTTGGAGCGCAGATTTTGCAAGAATTGATTGCGGACTCCATATACAGAGCCCCTAAGTGCTAGAAGAACAGAATCCCCCTCAAGTGACCACATTTTGGAAATTATACCCCTTTGGGAATTTATCTAAGGGTGTAGTGACGATTTTGACTCCATGGTTGTTTTCCAGAAACAGGCAGCAATGGATGTTGCTGACTGAAAATTACAAACTACTGTTGCAGTCCCCAGTACGTTTCAGTGCCCAGTACTTGGGAGTGCTCAGCTAATGTTTCTGGAGACACGCACACGTAAGTCTGGCGGGCTCTCATCGCTACAGAAATGCCAAACATGTGGATGCTAAATGTGGTTTAGGCACACTGAGACTCAGAAGGGAGGGGGTATTTGGATTTGGGAGTGCAGAATTTGCTGAATTTCTTTTGGGGGCGAGGAGCCATTTCGCTTTTCCAGAGCCTTTGTGCTACCAGAAACATGGAAGCCCGCTATATTTTCCAATGACAGTTGACGCACCTGAGTGGGGACTTGCTTTTTTGTAAATTGATTCGAAACTTTTATTGGGAACATTTACGGTCACATTTATCCTGTGCGCTACGCTGAGCACTTATATCGGGGTTTCCATCTAAATGGTGATGGGATTCAGATGAAACCCCCAAAGAATCCATTCCCTATAGTGATGCAGGAGATTTACTCTGGACTCCATTTGGCCTCTGTTAAGCAGTGTCCTTTTTTCAGAAGTGCACAAAACTGTGGTCGATGTCACTTTTATGCACGCCTAAAAAGACGGATCACAGGTCCTATGGCGTCCACAGTGTCTCCATCTGCGTCATTATAGGAAATCTTTGCCGAGGATTCCATCTGAATTACACGGAAACCCCGGTGTAAGCACTCAGCGTAGAGTGCAGGATAAATGTGAGCCGAGCCTTACTGTGATCTTTGGGAGGCAGAATGAAAAAATCAACAGCAGGAGATGAATTAGTTTTTATGAGGGAAACCTGGAGAGCCACATTTATTTACCTGAAGCGTCAGAATATTACATTAGCAATGGTGCTTGTCTTCTTCCCTGTCGGAATTATATAGGGTCTTTGATATTGTGATACAAAATATTATTTTCTAGGAGAAAAGACAAAATCTCTCCAGGTCTTTAGAACACATGGATAAGGTGGTGTGTGGATACAACCACACTAAGGGCAGGTGTAGACACCTGTGTATTCTCTCATCCAAGAAAATCTGGCCACTAAGCAAATCACATTCTGATAGAATTCTGATCAGATTGTGATGACGTTCTTTCAAATTAGGAGAAAATGGAAAAAAAAAATTCTCCATCGGACTGCAGTTAGATGTCATCTGAGTGCAGTCCAATAATATCAAAGGAGTCATTGACTTGTATGGTCGAATGCGATCCGAATATCAGCTCAAACTCAAGCATGCAGTGATTTTCTTGCCGGAATGGCTCTGTCCGAGAAAAAATCTGATGTGCACAGCCCCATAGGATAACATTAGTCTGGGTGTGATCCGATGCTTTGTTGGAGCGCACTCGGACTGGAAATACAGTCGTCTGCATGAGCCCTAACACTCAGGTTTTTGGCTAACTGCAAATTGAAAAACTTCACAGCAGAAAGTCTTTAGTAGAGTTGAGCAAATTTTTCAAAATTTGGTTCTGAATATGATCGTCAGAGAATATTGTTTTTGCAATATTTGCGGAACCAAGCTGAACGTCGTTTGAGTCCATGGGAGTAGAAATTACTGAATATATTCAGCACGAATAGGGTACCAATATGGCACGAATATGGCAAATTCAGATTCGGCAACTGATTCCGAACATATTCGCTCAACTCTAGTCTTTAGGAAGCTATAAAGACAACCGCATTTCACATACGTATAAATTACTGCCATTCTATCAATAATGCGACTGTGTAAACAAAAATGATATAGAATTAAAACTCTTATCATCACGTGACCACATTACACTTCTCACGTCTTTACCAAATGACATAGATGGAGCGTGATCACAATTCCACGTAATTAGGTTTAACGTAAGCACAAATTGGTGATTAGTCATCCGCATACCGTAGCTTCCAAAAAGAGTCAAGTGCGTCATGAAAACAAGACAATGTAACCAAACAAGACAATCTAACCAAAGCTTCTAATTAGTTTAAACTTTCATTAAAATGTTTCAAGAAAGTCCAGGGATTTCTGTAGAGAAAAAGCATAAGGGTATGTGCACACATTTGCACCAAAAACCAGATTGCTGCAGGAAAAAATGCTGCATAAAAAACAACAACTTGTTTTCGACCCTTTTTACTTTCATTGCCGTTTTTCTTGCATTTGTTTCCCCCATTCATTTGAAAAATGCTAAAGGAATTGACATGCTACAGGGTGGTTGAAAACTTGCAAGAAAAAATAGATTAGATTTCAAAAATCACATTCACTTTGCTGGTACTGCAGCGTTGTTTTTTTTTTAAACTTAAAAAGGGGCCCCAAAAAAAACAGTGGCAATAAAGCGGTGTGTGAACAACCTCCTATTTGGCTATTTTCTTAAAGGGGTTGTCCTGGATCCAAATAGTTTTACCTTTTTATTCATTCATAAGAAGAAGGCTTAGAAATGTAATAGCCCCCATTTATTAAAGGGTTGCCTCATCTTTTTTAGAATGCATCCAATGGAACAATCAGCTGATCCCCTGCCCCACTGCCAGCACCGCTAGCAATCTGCTAACAGCAGGGGAAACGTAGTTTTACATAGCAGCCATCATTCTAAAGAATGAAGAGGAAAATAACCCTTTAATTGGAGATGGTAGCGTGCAAGAATTACATCTAATTAATAAAAGTTACAGACTGTTTTGTATTAAAGCGGTTGTCCATTCTTAAATTACAAATCTGCAGTCACTCTGTGACTGCAGACTTGTGAATCATCACAATGCGCACACTGTGCACTGTAAGGATTCTCTGGTGCCGAGAGAGTTAGGCACGTGATCGCAAATATGCAATTTGCATACATGCAGTCACGTGCCTACTAGACGTGTCTGACCTCGTTCAATGCAAGTGTATTGAGCCAGGCTGGACATGTCCAGTTGAAATGTGGCTGGGAGTTTGCAAATCACATACTTGCATTCATACGTGACCGCCAGCTCCTGGAACTGGAGGATCCTCACAGTGCATAGCTTAAGACTGGACAACCCCTTTAAATTTGGTGCATTCAACTTTGTTTTACTACCGCGTTTTTAAAGTTTGATAAATGAGGGTAAGTATAGCTTGTTTTCCTGCCTGTGTTTATTTTTTTTTTGGGGGGGGTGAAAAGTGCAAGCAAAGCTTTTCAATGGAAAAAAACAGCAGTTTCCTTTTTTGGCTTTAAGGCCGGCGTCACACTTGCGAGTGTGATGCGAGTAAGTCGCACGACTTTCTCGCATCAACACCCGGCACGGCCGCCCGCTCTCGGACTCGAGTGTGCGGCTGCATAGAAATACATGCAGCCGCACACTCGGGTCTGAGAGCGGGCGGCCGTGCCGGGTGTTGATGCGAGAAAGTCGTGCGACTTACTCGCATCACACTCGCAAGTGTGACGCCGACCTAAGAGTAAAAATAAAGTATAAGTAATAAAAACCTAAAAGGAAGTAGAAAGCAAAAAAAAAAATCAATTAATTGTACTCATGGATTTAGTATTTGCTATAACTCTTATATCACAACAATAGGTAACAAGTAAAATCCCATGTATTTGCTCTAATCGGGTTCTCTGCACATGATGGGACTGGTGAAGAAATAAGTAATCATCTACCATCTGCCATCACGTGGATAGATGTAGACCTGTGCTATCCCTAAAGTACACGTCCAATATTCTGTGCCAATTATTTCTTATTATATCTTGCTATTGGTCGGAGCACCATTTTTCTGACATAAACCTTTTAATTTCTTACATAGAGTTACCGTATATGATAAAAGTCACCACTGCAGCCACCACTCAGGAAGCATAGAAACTGACTGTATCCTGGTTTATTATCATAATTTTTTGCACTTTTTTACACCTATTAATAAAAAAATATATATTTAAGCTCTACTAGATGCGAACAATTATTTTAATTTATTAAAAGAGCTATATATTTTTTATTTTTCCGCTGACATTGCTTGTATTTTGTGAGATGACTGGTAGGTTTGAAGGAAACTAATCAATTTACCAAATAATGTGCTGAACACTTGGGACAAAAATACCAGTGCAGTCAAATGGTAAAAAAGCAATAACACTAATGTTTTTGTTTTTTTTTATTTTAAAAAAATGACTCGGTAATGTGAGCCTTCATTTTATATCAGTATGATTACAGCTATGCTAAACTTGTATGTTTTTTGCTATTACTAAAGTAGTGTGAAAAAAATTCTGAAATTTGTAAAAATAACAAAAAACAAATATCGCAATTTTGCATTTTGATTTTTTTTAGTCTTTTTATGGTGTTTATTCTAACAGTTAATTAATTTTGTATATACAGTATATATATATATATGTATATATATACACACATACACAAATAAAAAAAATATATATTTTTTTAAATTTCTTCATTTTTCACGTGGAAAATGAGTTTTTTTTTGTATTTTCAAATGTTGCTGTCTTTTGAAAACTTTTTTCCTTTTTTTTGTCCACCTAGGGGATTTGAGCCGCTGATCATTTGCTCGCTTGTTCTGTGTATTGCAATACAATGGTATTGCGGTGTATATAAAAACAATACATTTTCTATGAAGCCAAGACTTCACAGGAGGACTCAGATAAGATAGCAGCCCTCAGTGGCCAAGAAAACCCATCTGCACTCCAAAATTGCTTTGCAGGTGGCCCATGTGAGCCGGAGAGCACATCATTTAGATATAGCGGTCGGTGAGTGACAGGGACGTTTAAATGAGCCAATTGCTGTTGTTACAGCAGATGCTGACTATGTAACACAGCCTTCATCTGCCAGGCGTGGTGCAGGCTCAGCTGCTGAGCCCGCTCCATACATGACGACTCAACGTAGGACGAACTATTATGTCCTAAGTCAGAAAGAGGTTAAAGGTAATGTTCTGCCACTTCAATTTCTTGAAAAACATAAAAAATAGTGTAAAATAATAAAATTAGTAATACTCAACTTATTGATATCCTGACACTCCAGTTCTGATGCTTTCTGGCTCCCTGGCCAGACTCGATACTTGTGACACTGAACCAGTGACTGGCTGCAGTGGTCACACGTCCTTTCTGACAGAGCAGGTACTGCACCGACCATAAGGGGAACGGGAAGCAGTGGAGCAGGAGGAGATGGTGAGGTTTTCCTTCTATTATTATTTTACATAATTATGAGTGGCGTTAAAAAAAATGTAAGTTGACAACTCCTACACTTTGATGTGTTTTCTTTTTTTCATATATCTACAGTACAAAAAGAAAACTTTGTAATTGTAAGGATGTTCTGTTAGTGGTTGCCTGGCAGCTCTAAAACATAAGCCACTCCGCTTACCAGATCCAAGGGGCTACCTTGGCCTTCATCCTTTAACACCTGCACAGTGATCTGGACCTAAACAGGGGCCATTGGGCTGGAGTCACGGAATGGTCAAGAAGCCGGGTCAGAACCAAGAGGGCAGGAAAAGTACAAAATCAGAATAGTTAAGAATAGTCAGAAACATAAGCCAAAACAAGGAGCAATGATACAACAATGAGAAAGAAAGACAGACAGAACTGAACCAGAGGAGCACAAGACCATATCTGGCAGCTTCCAGCAGTAAGCTGGAAGCTTAAGTTGGGTGTGGTGCTCTCTAACAGGCTGAAGCAGGGAGCTGATAACTCCAGCTGGACTGCACACACACCCATACTGTCAGACTGTCACTGCTGCTCCCAGATACCCAAATCTAAATGGATGGACAGAGCCTGTGCCGTCCAGAGCTTCTGGTTCCAACGTCTCTTCTATCACCAGAATGAATATTGCGGCGCCTGACAGCAGAAGTCCTGATGGAGATGTGAAAGTAATTTATCTTATTAGAGAAAAAAGTTTATTTTCTTCAATTAATAGACACTTTTTTTGTCTCCAGCAATGAACCTTAGCTCTAAAAATAAAACTGCTTAAATCTGTCTACAATTCTGTCTTCAGTGAAGATCAAGTTACACTTGCTGCAAATATAACACATATGGAGAGGGGAGGTGGAGAAGCTGGAGGGAAACAAAAGCATTAAGAGAAGCCTAATTTACCCCTGCCACTGAAAGCACTTGCAATTAGGGCTCAGTTAACTAATAACTCTCAGACAAATTATAATTACTAATTGTTTATAGTCACTTTTAGTCCCATCACATTTAATTTTCATGTTTCAGATTCTTGATTCTTTTACTTATGTTCCAGCCATGCCAGGCATCTATAGTCTGTGCTGCATTGACCACTGAGGTTTTGTAGATTCTACCTTCCCTTTGTTTCAGCAAATTCACATGTACATTAGCAGCAATGCAAATAATCTTTTGCACTGAGGCATCTAATGAGCGTGTGCAAAAGTCATTTTGTAGGGAAGGGAAGGAGGTGGACTGTGACATCACCTATTGTAATTGATGGGTCCTTTGTTATCAGCTGTGTATTATCTGTCATTGTAATCCTGCCTCTGATGATAACGAGCCTACTGAAAACTCTTCCTGAAAGAACAGGAAGTTAGATACTTAAAAAAAAGCCCCAGTGGCCATTGTGTAAATTGCAAGATTACTAATTTTATTTTTCAATAAAGATCGTAGGTGTGAAAATAAAATGGGCAAAAATCTTTTTAAAAATACATGTTAACGCAGAAACCTTTTTTTAAACATAAAAAAATATTTTTTATGATATATTCCCTTTAAATTCACCATACTGTTCATGACAAACATATGGGAAGTTTCATACAGGTCTTGTTGCTGTATGCCGTTCACTTCCAAATACGTTTACGTGCCGCACATAATTTTACCATCTCCCCCGCCCTCAAGTGTATTTTACTAATCACAACACTTTATTGTGAAGGTAAATAGATGCTGTGTTTAATCAATACCGCCATCCATTCTGATCCACACTTAAGGTAACTCAAGTCAACTGTAAATAGTTCAGTATGTGGATAATTACAGAGAAGGTTGCAATTTACTCACAGCTAATTCCCCTGACTTCTATTTCTCCGGGAAAAAAAAACTTAGAGGATCCGAGTCCAACTTCCTAAAAGCTTTCATGATTTAGGAAATAAAACATAATAATAATAAAAACACAGCCTCTTGAGGTTTTTCTATTTTTTTTTGCCCAACATCTGTACAGGTGCCGGGATGGCGAAACATAGGAATGGTTTACAAATGTTAGAATTAGACCTCATGTACGCGGAGGAGCCGTGTGCACGGGGCGCGAGACATCAACTCGTAGAAGCCTACAGAATCATAGTCACTTGGATTGCTTAGATATTCTCCCCTAAAAGTAATACTTCAAGAAAAAACAGCTCCAACAAAAAATGGCACAGAGAAACCTCAGATCGCACTTGTCTGATTATTACAGTCGTGTGGCCCTTAGCTTGATCACCCATCATGTACATGAGCACCTTTTGGAAAGTAGGGGGTTCTTACTATTCATTGTGGGGTCTTCACAGAACATAAACAGATTAGGAAATTCTACAAACAAAAACATCCCCAAACTGTTTTTTTTTTTTTTTTTTTGCTTATTCATATTACCTTTGCAAGTCTCAGTGTGTTTTAAATGTTAAGGATTTTCTTTAAAGCAGCCCAGGTTAATAAAGGAAAGGGCTGGTGTATCACACTCCTTACAGTATTGTCATGCTGCAGATTTTATAGAAACGCTTTTGCTCCACGCAAGCATTGAGTGTTTGCAGCAGGTGTTTCTGCTGCAAAAGTTATTGCTACAATAGGGAGGAGGAAACGAAGAGTCACTGGTGACAAGAAATATGTATATAGTACAAAATATTTATTAAACATATCAAAAAGTGACACAAGAATATATGAACAATGACAACACTTTAAAAGGACAAGTGCGAATACAAGGGGAGAAATCTCCCAGCAGTGAGGCAAAAATACATTTGTGGCAAAGATGGTAGTACAATACATTAGAGCTCATAACACATAGAGTATCTCCCCCACAAAGAAGGTATGAAAATAACAGAGCTACACATAGTATTGCCACATAGAATGGAGCATGCCTTTCATAAAACAGTGTACATAGGTAAAAGCACCAGTAAACATAAGTACAATGCTGGTCGGTCTGTCACAAAAGCATGCTCACCAAATAAAGTATAAAGCCACCCTGGGAGAAGTCACCCCCATTAGAGATGCGACCAGTGGCTTTATACTTTATTTGGTGAGCATGCTTTTGTGACAGACCGACCAGCATTGTACTTATCTTTACTGGTGCTTTTACCTATGTACACTGTTTTATGAAAGGCATGCTCCATTCTATGTGGCAATACTATGTGTAGCTCTGTTATTTTCATACCTTCTTTGTGGGGGAGATACTCTATGTGTTATGAGCTCTAATGTATTGTACTACCATCTTTGCCACAAATGTATTTTTGCCTCACTGCTGGGAGATTTCTCCCCTTGTATTCGCACTTGTCCTTTTAAAGTGTTGTCATTGTTCATATATTCTTGTGTCACTTTTTGATATGTTTAATAAATATTTTGTACTATATACATATTTCTTGTCACCAGTGACTCTTCGTTTCCTCCTCCCTATTGTATCTATATGAGTGGTGATTTGGTCACACTTCTTTGTGTGACCCACTGTTTTTGATATACCCATGCAGCTGCATCTCCTCATACTAAAAGTTATTGCTAGCAGGAAAAACGCAGCATAAAATATGTTCTTTTTTATGTGCTTTTTTCACTATTCAATAAACAAAAAAATGTGCACTCTGTGGTGCTAAAGTGCTGGGGCTGATGGGGTCAGTGGGCTTGGGGGTAGTCCAGAATGAACGTGTGGCAGAACTAAAGAGGCGTTTTGCTAAGGAGGAAGGAAGTCTCCGTTGCTGCGCCCTATCCCACTTGTACCCACCTGATGAACTTGGACTGTTTAGTAAAAGTTCGACTGTTTCAAAGAATCTGGTGTCCGATGCATTGTCTGCAGCGGTTCCTGAGGACGGAAGCCAGAGGAATCATAAACAGACTTTAGAAATACTTTTTTCTAAAAATCTGTTTATGTGTGTACTGTAATAAAGGGACTGTTAGGCAGTGGTTTACATATGCAGACGCAACTGCTGGTGGCTCTCTGGGCACCGGGGACTTGACAGGTTGCCTTTAAGAGGTTAAACTGTTGTGATCAGACCTAGCTCTGAACTAGCTGTCATCAGTTACTTTTAGGTGCTTGTTATGTACCCGGTACGCACACTGTAAGAAGCTGGCTTAGCTCCTGACTTTATATAGTGCTGCACACGCAAGGTGTTGAAGGACAGAGACTATTTTGTAACTGTGTAATGAGCCTTAGGATAGGCCATAGTTATCAGATTTGTGGGTATTTGACCTCCAGGTCCAACACTGATCAGCCAACTAAAGAGCCCATGGTGGGGACCCCTTCCTTATTTACCATTCACAGGATGCAGAAACAGTGAAAACAATGCTGGAAAAGGGAGTTGTGTATTTAGAGGCTGAGAGTGCAACATACTGTGTGTGATGGGCAGTGGGGGCATCTTACTGTGTGAGAGGGCTCATTAGGGGCATCATACTGTGTTGTGGCTGTAGGGGGTAGTATACTACTCTGGGGTGCAGTGAGGGGCATTATACTGTGTTGGAGATCATAATGCGGTCATCTTACTGTGTTGGGGCATTGTGGGGTCATCCTACTATGTTGGGACCTATGGGGGTAATATACTGTTCTGGGATGCTGCAGAGGGGGCATTATACTGTGTTGGAGATCACAGTGGGGTCTACTTACTGTGTTGGGGGCACTGTGCGATCATTCTACTGTGTTGGGGGCACTGTGGGATCATCCTACTGTGTTGGGGGCACTGTGGGGTCATCCTACTGTGTTGGGGGCACTGTGGGTTCATCCTACTGTGTGGGGGGCACTGTGGGTTCATCCTACTGTGTTGGGGGCACTGTGGGTTCATCCTACTGTGTGGGGGGCACTGTGGGTTCATGCTACTGTGTTGGGGGTTCTGTGGGATCATCCTACTGTGTTGGGGGCACTGTGGGATCATCCTACTGTGTTGAGGGCGCTGTGGGATCACCTTACTGTGTTGGGGGCGCTGTGGGATCACCCTACTGTGTTGGGGCACTGTGGATTACTGTGTTGGGCACGTGGGATCATACTACTGTGTTGAGTCCACTGTGGATCATCCTACTGTGTTGGGGCACTGTGGGATCATCCTACTGTGTTGGGGGCACTGGGGTATCATCTGCTGTGTTGGGGGCACTGTGGGATATCTGCTGTGTTGGGCACTGTGGGATCATCCTACTGTGTTGGGGGCTGTGGGATCATCCTACTGTGTTGGGGGTGCTGTGGGATCATCCTACTGTGTTGGGGGCACTGTGGATCATCCTACGTGTTGGGGGAACTGTGGGATCATCCTACTGTGTTGGGGGACTGTGGGATTTATCCTGCTGTGTTGGGGGCACTGTGGGTTCATCCTACTGTGTGGGGGGCACTGTGGGTTCATGCTACTGTGTTGGGGGTTCTGTGGGATCATCCTACTGTGTTGGGGGCACTGTGGGATCATCCTACTGTGTTGAGGGCGCTGTGGGATCACCTTACTGTGTTGGGGGCGCTGTGGGATCACCCTACTGTGTTGGGGGCACTGTGGGATCCTACTGTGTTGGGGCACTGTGGGATCATCCTACTGTGTTGAGTCCACTGTGGGATCATCCTACTGTGTTGGGGGCACTGTGGGATCATCCTACTGTGTTGGGGGCACTGTGGGATCATCCTGCTGTGTTGGGGGCACTGTGGGATCATCCTGCTGTGTTGGGGGCACTGTGGATCATCCTACTGTGTGGGGTGCTGTGGATCATCCTACTGTGTTGGGGGTGCTGTGGGATCATCCTACTGTGTTGGGGGCACTGTGGATCATCCTACGGTGTTGGGGGCACTGTGGATCATCCTACGGTGTTGGGGGAACTGTGGGATCATCCTACTGTGTTGGGGGTACTGTGGGATCATCCTGCTGTGTTGGGGGCACTGTGGGATCATCCTACTGTGTTGGGGGCACTGTGGGTTCATCCTACTGTGTGGGGGGCACTGTGGGATTATCCTACTGTGTTGGGGGCACTGTGGGATCATCCTACTGTGTTGGGGGCACTGTGGGATCATCATACCTTGCTGGGGTCACAATAAAGTCATCATACTGTGCATAAGGGGTTTTGCAGGGACAAATTGTGTGGGGGTATCATACTGTGTGTGGAGGGCATTTTTGGAGGCAAAATACTCTATGGGGGCCATATAAGGCATATTTTTTTAGAGAGCTGTAATTAAGACTTTTACTATCGGGGTCCCATGATTTCTACATACACCTCTAGCTTTCAACTAAAAATATTTTTGGTATTTTGCTTAAAAATGTTTTCTTTAGGATAAAAATGGTCATAAATGTTATTTTTTTGCCAAGCATTGAGCTACACTATAAAATAAAAATTCACAAAGTTAAAAGTACTAAAATGCCTTATTTTTGGAGAACATATTGTAACTATTCTTAGGGATGGCATAATTAAAATGTGTATTTCAGTTCTTTAAACCTATCCACCTTGAGAAAATAATAAACAACTTCGACTCACTGCATACCGGAGGAAGAAAAACACTCCCAATGCACAATAGAATAATTTGAGCTACTTAATGATATGGCTTATTTGGTAGCTTAAATGAGTGTTCTGTATCTCCGCTCACCGCTGATCACAGGTAAAACTTATGAAAGAAAATTGAAATTACAGAGAGCATACGGAATGCAATCACAAGGATAACAAGGAACCAGTTATAAGCCGGCAGCTACTTAAGCACTTTAAAGAGAAATCTTCTTAGTATCCTCTGGCCCTGATTGACGCAACTTTCTTGAACCGTTTCTTCAATATACAAGAATCTGTTGAGAAAATACAAGATTTACATTTAATTATTTAATGTTGCTCATATAATTTGGCGGCAATTGCGGGGGAACCTATTTACTATGCAAATGTTTAGGATTTAGGATCAGAATTGTACACTATCTGGCCAAAAGTATGGGACTATCATGCCGATATACAGTACAGACCAAAAGTTTGGACACACCTTCTCATTTAAAGATTTTTCTGTATTTTCATGACTATGAAAACTGTACATTCACACTGAAGGCATCAAAACTATGAATTAACACATGTGGAATTATATACTTAACAAAAAAGTGTGTAACAACTGAAAATATGTCTTATATTCTAGGTTCTTCAAGGTAGCCACCTTTTGCTTTGATGACTGCTTTGCACACTCTTGGCATTCTCTTGATGAGCTTCAAGAGGTAGTCACCGGAAATGGTCTTCACTTCACAGGCATGCCCTGTCAGGTTTAATAAGTGGGATTGTGCAGAAGTCTGGTGGATACACAGCTGATAGTCCTACTGTATAGCTGTTAGAATGTGTATTATGGCAAGAAAAAAGCAGCTAAGTAAAGAAAAACGAGTGGCCATCATTACTTTAAGAAATGAAGGTCAGTCAGTCCGAAAAATTGGGAAAACTTTGAAAGTGTCCCCAAGTGCAGTTGCAAAAACCATCAAGCGCTATAAAGAAACTGGCTCACATGAGGACTGCCCCAGGAAAGGAAGACCAAGAGTCACCTCTGCTTCTGAGGATAAGTTTATCCGAGTCACCAACCTCAGAAATCGCAGGTTAACAGCAGCTCAGATTAGAGACCAGGTCAATGCCACACAGAGTTCTAGCAGCAGACACATCTCTACAACAACTGTTAAGAGGAGACTTTGTGCAGCAGGCCTTCATGGTAAAATAGCTGCTAGGAAACCACTGCTAAGGACAGGCAACAAGCAGAAGAGACTTGTTTGGGCTAAAGAACACAAGGAATGGACATTAGACCAGTGGAAATCTGTGTTTGGTCTGATGAGTGCAAATTTGAGATATTTGGTTCCAACCTCCGTGTCTTTGTGCGACGCAGAAAAGGTGAACGGATGGACTCTACATGCCTGGTTCCCACCGTGAAGCATGGAGGAGGTGGTGTGATGGTGTGGGGGTGCTTTGCTGGTGACACTGTTGGGGATTTATTCAAAATTGAAGGCATACTGAAGCAGCATGGCTACCACAGCATCTTGCAGCGGCATGCTATTCCATCCGGTTTGCGTTTAGTTGGACCATCATTTATTTTTCAACAGGACAATGACCCCAAACACACCTCCAGGCTGTGTAAGGGCTATTTGACCAAGAAGGAGAGTGATGGGGTGCTACGCCAGATGACCTGGCCTCCACTGTCACCAGACATGAACCCAATCGAGATGGTTTGGGGTGAGCTGGACCGCAGAGTGAAGGCAAAAGAGCCAACAAGTGCTAAGCATCTCTGGGAACTCCTTCAAGGTTGTTGGAAGACCATTTCCGGTGACTACCTCTTGAAACTCATCAAGAGAATGCCAAGAGTGTGCAAAGCAGTCATCAAAGCAAAAGGTGGCTAATTTGAAGAACCTAGAATATGACATATTTTCAGTTGTTTCTCACTTTTTTGTTAAGTATATAATTCCACATGTGTTAATTCATAGTTTTGATGCCTTCAGCGTGAATGTACAATTTTCATAGTCATGAAAACACAGAAAAATCTTTAAATGAGAAGGTGTGTCCAAACTTTTGGCCTGTACTGTACGAACACTGTACAATGAATAAATACATAAACTACAATATTGCTATACAAGTAAAAAACATGTACCGTATATACTCATGTATAAGCCGACCCCCCTAATTTTGCCACAAAAAACTGGGAATACTTATTGACTCGCATATAAGCCTAGGGTGAAACATGATTATGCCCCATATGAGCCATAGATTATGCCCCCATATGATGCTCCACAGATTATGCCCCCATATGCTCCACAGATTATGCCCCCATATGTTCCACAGATTATGCACCCATATGCTCCACAGATTATGCCCAATATGCTCCACAGATTATGCCCCCATATGCTGCACAGCTTATGCCCCCATATGTTCCACAGATTATGCCCCATATGCTCCACAGATTATGCCCAATATGCTCCACAGATTATGCCCAATATGCTCCACAGATTATGCCCAATATACTCCACAGATTATGCCCCCATATGCTGTACAGCTTATGCCCCCATATGTTCCACAGATTATGCCCGCATATGCTGCAGTTTATGCCCCCATATGCTGCATTGTTATGTTACGGTAGCTGAGGAGTGCAGGTAAAAAAGGAAATACACCAGAGCAGTTGGAATCTATGAGATTGCAGTACACTGACTAACCACCGCAACTAGAGGCAGCCGTGGAGCGTTCCTACGTTGGTCCTAGACGCCTCGTCACAGCCTGAGAAACTAACTACACCTAAAGATAGAAATAGGAAAGCTATCTGCCCCGGAGCAGAACCCCAAAGATAATAGAAAGCCCCCAAACATGTAATGGCGGTTAGACAAGAGGAAATACTGACACAGAAAGAAAATAGTATGAGCAAACGCTGGGGCCCAAACTATCTAAATAGAAAAGGACAGGAAGGGTACTTACTGCAATCCCAGAAAACCCTGAAAAGCACCAACTCCACTAATTTCAAAATCACCTGAGATCACACGACCTCTACTACCTAAATTAGTTCTCTGGTGTAACAAAAACAGCAGCCACTGAAAAAACTGGAAAAAGCAAAAGTACAAAACACAGTGGCTGGACTAAACTGAGAGGGCAAAAGCCCCCGGAGGGGACCCAGAAGGCCCCCACAGAAGTGCAGGACCAAATGCAAAAATATAGCAAAAACACAAAATAAGAAATTGTCTTATCTGATAGCAGGAGATGCAGACACGACACAGCAGGCTACAAGGGAAACTGGAAAGAAGGATTCAGACCAGAACAATTGATCACCGGCAACCCTGATGGGAAAATGACTCCCTTATATAAGACCAATGAGTAACACCTGATTCCCAGTCCTCACAATCCTCACTAGTACCGCTTGTAACCACCAGAGGGAGCCTCTGCTCAGAACTCATCTCAAACCCATTCACAACAGTACCCCCCCCTTGAGGAGGGGTCACCGAACCCTCATTTGAGCAACCAGGTCGGTCAGGATGAGTTCTATGATATGCACGGATAAGTCTCCTAGCATGGATGTCCGAAGCAAACACCCAAGAATTGTCTTCCTGACCATAACCTCTCCATTTAACCAAATACTGGAGTCTTCGTCTAGAAAAACGAGAATCCAATATTTTCTCAACCACATACTCCAGATTGCCCTCAACCAAAACAGGGTCAGGAGGCACAGCAGCAGGAACCACTGGCTCAACAAACCTCTTCAACAAGGACTTGTGGAACACGTTATGGATCTTAAATGTCCCTGGAAGAAGCAAACGAAAAGAAACAGGATTAATAATCTCCATGATCTTATAAGGTCCAATGAACCTAGGCTTAAATTTAGGAGATGCTACTCTCATAGGAATATTCTTTGAGGACAACCAGACCAAGTCCCCCACTTTAAACCGAGGACCATCAGTCCTATGCCGGTTAGCAAACCGCTGGGCCTTCTCCTGAGAGAGGGACAACCTCTCCACTACCTGGTCCCAAATCTGCTGCATACGCTCAACAACAGAGTCAACACCTGGACAGACAGAAGCCTCCGTCTGTCCTGAAGAAAATCGAGGGTGAAACCCAGAATTACAGAAAAACTGAGACATCAAAGTGGCAGAGCTAGCCCTATTATTAAGAGCAAACTCAGCCAAAGGCAAAAAAGAGACCCAGTCATCCTGATCAGCAGACACAAAGCATCTAAGATAAGTCTCCAATGTCTGGTTTGTTCTCTCAGTTTGACCATTGGTCTGAGGATGAAATGCCGAGGAGAAAGACAATTGAACACCCAGTTTAGAACAAAAAGTCCTCCAAAATCTGGAAACAAACTGGACTCCTCTGTCAGACACAATGTTCTCAGGAATGCCGTGTAAACGAACCACGTGCTGAAGGAACAACGGCACCAATTCAGAGGAGGAAGGCAACTTAGGTAATGGCACAAGATGTATCATTTTGGAAAACCTATCACAAATTACCCAGATGGTGGTCATTCTCTGAGAAACAGGAAGATCGGAAATGAAATCCATAGAGATATGGGTCCATGGTCTCTTGGGCACAGGCAATGGCATCAACAAACCACTAGAGCGAGAGCAAGGCTTGGAGCGAGAGCAAGTCCCGCAGGACTGCACAAATTCCTGACATCGCGAGACAAGGTAGGCCACCAAAAGGACCGACTAACCAAGTCTCTGGTACCAAAAATTCCGGGATGCCCAGCCAATGCGGAACAATGAATCTCAGACATCACACTCTTTTTCATTGGTCCGGGACAAACAATTTTCCAACAGGGCAGCGCTCGGGCCTATCCTCCTGACACCCCTCCAGAGCAAGTCTCAAATTGGGCGAGATGGCGGAAAGAACTACACCCTCCTTCAAAATAACAGAGGGATCAGATAGCTCAGGAGAGTCCGCAAGGAAACTCCTCGAGAGGGCATCCGCCTTAACATTCTTAGTGCCAGGAAGAAAGGAAACCACAAAATTAAAACGTGTGAAAAACAAGGCCCACCTGGCCTGTCTAGGATTGAGTCGCTTGGCAGATTCCAGATAGACCAGATTCTTATGGTCTGTAAGGACCACCACCTGATGTTTGGCTCCTCCAGCCAATGTCTCCACTCTTCAAAAGCCCACTTCATGGCCAATAACTCCCGATTACCCACGTCATAATTACGTTCAGTAGGAGAAAATTTTCGAGAGAAAAAGGCACAAGGGTTACTTTTAGAGGTCTCTGGATCTTTTTGGGACAAAACGGCACCTGCCCCAATTTCAGAGGCATCAACCTCCACCTGAAATGGCAGAGAAACATCAGGCTGCCGTAGAACAGGAGCAGAAGTGAATCTCTGCTTAAGTTCCTGAAATGCAGAGACTGCCTCAGGAGGCCAATTCACCACATCAAAACCCTTTCTGGTCAAATCAGTTAATGGTTTAACAATAACAGAGAAATTACCAATAAATTTACGATAAAAATTGGCAAAACCCAAAAATCTCTGAAGAGCCTTTAATGAAGTAGGTTGAACCCAATCACAGATGGCCTGAACCTTGACCGGGTCCATTTCAATAACAGATGGGGACAAAATGAATCCCAGAAATGAGATCTTCTGTACGCCAAAAAGACACTTTGATCCCTTCACATACAGAGCATTCTCTCTCAAAATCTGGAATACAGTTCGAACATGTTTCACATGAGAGTCCCAGTCATTAGAAAAAATCAAGATATCATCCAAATAAACAATCAGAAATTTGTCCACAAAATCCCTGAAAATGTCATTCATGAAGGACTGGAAGACGGAAGGAGCATTAGTGAGCCCAAAGGGCATCACCAGGTACTCAAAATGCCCTTCAGGGGTGTTAAATGCCGTCTTCCATTCATCCCCGTGCTTAATGCGAATAAGGTTATACGCCCCCTGAGGTCAAGCTTGGTAAACCAAGTAGCGTTTTTCACCCTGGAAAACAGGTCAGAAATCAAGGGTAACGGGTATTGATATTTCACAGTAATATTGTTCAAGAGACGATAATCAATACACGGCCTTAATGAACCATCTTTTTTGGCCACAAAGAAAAAACCGGCACCTAAGGGTGAAGAGGATGGTCTGATATGACCCTTCTCCAATGATTCCTTGATATAAGACCGCATAGCGTCATGTTCAGGTACAGACAAGTTAAAAAGGCGACCTTTAGGGAATTTACTACCTGGCACTAATTCAATAGCGCAGTCATAGCTCCTATGGGGAGGTAAGGATGCAGATTTACTTTCGCTAAACACATCAGAAAAATCAAACAAAAAGTCAGGAACATCCTCAGCCTGGGGGGAGGCAGAAAAAACAGGAGTGTTGGCACTAACACATTGGCAGCCCCAACTGGTTACAGACACAGATTTCCAATCCAAAACAGGATTATGAGACTGTAACCAAGGGAAACCCAGTACGATAATATCATGCAGATTATATAGAACCAAAAATTTGCAGCACTCCTGGTGATCAGGTTCAACCCTCATTATCACCTGAGTAGAGAACTGAGGTTTATTCTCAGCCAAAGGGGTAGAATCGATCCCCAGTAAAGGAATAGACTTCTGTAGGGGTATCAAGGGAAACCCACAACGTTTAGCAAAATCATAATCCATCAGGTTAATAGCTGCTCCAGAATCAACGAAAGCCTGAGCAGAAAATGAGGACAGAGAGCATATCAGAGTGACAGTTAATAAAAACTTAGTCTGAACACTACCAAGACAACTGAGCGTGCAAAATGTCTTCCCGCTTAGGGCAGACTGAAATAGCATGAGAGGCATCACCACAGTAGAAACATAACCCATTGCAGTGGATAGTTTTTTTCTGCTTTGGGGTTGTTATATGACGATCCGGATCGTGTTTCATCAGCTGAGACAGAATTGAGACGTTTGAGACAGGGATCAGGTAATGTGGAGAAATATTGTACTCACTTCAGAAGGTGGTCCACACAGGTGGGCTGGAACGATTCAGCTTTGAAAAGTTTATTTCTTGCAGGGTTAAGTGAAAGGGTTAAAGATTTGCTGATTGCTTATCCTATACCTGGTAACTTGCAAGAGGCTATGCAATTAGCCATACGGGTGGATAGGAGACTGCGTGCAAGGGTTAATGAGAGTAAATCTGCCTTGTCAGCTCCAAGTTTGGAGAAGGAATGTACTGACATTGCAGAGCCATGGAAATTGGAGCAATGACACTTCACTCTCGGGAAAAAGAATGCAGATTTGCTAAGGGCTTGTGTTTCTACTGTGGTAAATCGGAACATTTTATTAAGAACTGTGCGCTTCGAATGAATAAAGAGAGAAAAAAAATGAGGTCAGTTTCGCCCGTATAGCTTGTTTAAACAATAAAGGTGTCTTTCTTTCTGCTACCACTGCTGGTGAGGAGGAATTAATGGAGTTTCGGGTATTTGTGGATTGTGGTTCAACTCTCAATGTGATTGATGGGAAATTTTTGGAAAAACTAAAATTAAAACCCAAACTTCTGTCTTCCCCTATTAATGTGGTGTCTGTGGATGGTTCTCACTTGAAAAATGTTACTCACCATATCTGTGAATTTCCTCTTACTATTAATGGTGTTCATCAAGAGAATTTGGATTTGGTGGTTTTGAATAATTTGCCCTCACCGGTGATTTTGGGGTTACCCTGGTTAAAATTGCACAATCCGGTACTGGATTGGTCTACCAATTGTTATGACAAGTGTTGTAACGGGCGTATTGCTGCTGTAGTTAAGGGGGAGTTACCTGTACCTATTCAGGATTTTTGGAAAGTTTTTTCTGATAAGGAATCGCAGGTATTGCCTCCTCATAGAGATTATGATTGTGCAATTGAATTTGTCCCTGGAGCGACTCTTCCTAAAAGTCGTTTATTTAATTTGACTATTCCTGAGAGAAAGGCTTTGGAGGAATACATACAGACAAGCTTGGCCGCCGGTCACATTAGGCCTTCCAAATCTCCTGTGGCGGTTGGATTTTTTTTGTTAAAAAAAAGGACGGCGGTTTAAGGCCTTGTCTAGACTTTCATGAGATTAATAAGATTACTGTACGCAATCCTTACCCACTGCCATTGATTCCTGATTTGTTTAACCAGTTAGTGGGGGCCAAGTGGTTCTCGAAAATTGATCTTCGAGGGGCATACAATTTGTTGCGCATGAAGGAGGGGGATGAATGGAAGACTGCGTTTAACACTCCACTGGGTCATTTTGAGAATCTGGTCATGCCTTTTGGACTTTCCAGTGCTCCGGCATTTTTTCAGAATCTTATTAATGACATTCTTAGACCTTTGATCGGCAGAAGTGTGGTTGTGTATTTGGATGACATTTTGATTTATTCACCGGATTTGGAGTCTCATTGGAGGAGTGTGCGTGAAGTATTACAGTTACTGAGTGATAATTCACTTTTTGCCAAACTAGAAAAATGTGAGTTCGCTGTACAGAGACTTAGTTTTTTGGGCTACATTGTCTCCAGTGAAGGTTTTGAGATGGACCCGGTAAAAGTGCAAGCTGTGCAGGAATGGCCTAGACCTATTGGTGTGAAATCAATACAGAGGTTTTTGGGGTTCGCCAATTATTATAGAAAATTCATAAAAGATTTTTCTGTGATTGCCAAACCTCTGACCGATCTCACCAGGAAAGGTGCTGATGCGGTTCAGTGGACTACTGAGGCCATTGAGGCTTTTGTGTTGCTAAAGGAGAGGTTCAGCTCTGCTCCCATCCTTACGCAGCCTGATGTGACTAAACCATTTTTGGTTGAGGTTGATGCTTCTTCTGTGGGGGTCGGCGCGGTGTTGTCTCAAGCAAAGACGGATGGAGTACATCCCTGTGCTTTTTTTTCAAAGAAATTTTCTGAGTCTGAACTAAATTATGATATCGGTAATCGGGAATTGTTGGCAATTAAACTCGCATTTGAACACTGGCGTCATTTTTTGGAGGGAGCGGAATTTCCCGTTCAAGTCTTCACCGATCATAAAAATCTGATCTACCTTGATGCTGCCAAACGCTTGAATGCCCGTCAGGCTAGATGGGCACTGTTTTTCTCACGGTTTAATTTTACCGTTACTTACATCCCAGGTACTAAAAATGTTAAAGCTGATGCTTTGTCTCGCAGCTTTTCTCCTATGGTGGGTACTGAGGAGGAGGAGGAAAACACCTTGCAAGAGGGGGTTGTTATTGCTGTTTTGGACTCCGTGCTGGAAGATGAGATTCTTAAAGCACAGGAGAATGCCCCATCTAACACGCCGCATGGGAGGTTGTTTGTGCCTGGTACCCTGAGGAGAGATTTGTTTGATGAATGTCATGACTCTCGGTTGGCAGGTCATCCTGGAATCTCTGAGACCAAGAGACTTGTGGGTCGCAGTTTTTGGTGGCCTGGATGGCAGAAGGAAGTCATTAAGTGGGTGCGTCAATGCACTGTGTGTGCTAGATCTAAATCTTCTCATACTCCTGCTGCAGGGTTGCTTTGCCCTCTGGAGGTCCCTAGTGCACCTTGGACACATTTGCTATGGACTTTATTACTGACCTTCCCCCTCTGAGGGTTTCACTGTCATCTGGGTGGTCGTGGACCGTTTTAGCAAGATGTGTCACTTGGTTCCTTTCATCAAATTGCCCTGCGCTAAGACTCTCGCTAAGGCCTTTGTCAAGGAAATAGTCAGACTACATGGTGTTCCTACTGACATTGTTTCCGATAGGGGACCTCAGTTTGTGGCTCGTTTTTGGCGCGCTTTTTGTGACAGGTTGGGAGTTCATTTGTCGTTTTCATCGGATATCATCCGGAGTCTAATGGCCAGACAGAAAGGAAAAACCAGGATGTTGAGCAGTTCTTGCGTTGTTTTGTGACTGATAATCAAGAGGGGTGGTCTGAGTTTCTGCCACTTGCTGAGTTTGCTCTTAACAACCATACATCCGCTTCTGCTGGTTGTTCGCCTTTTTTTTGTTGTACTGGGAGACATCCGTTGTTTGGGTCATTTTCCAAGTTGGGATCGGCTGTACCTGAAGAGGAGAATTTTTCTGGTGTTTTGGAGAGAGTTTGGACTGATGTGCGTGGTAATCTTCAGGAGGCTAACAAAAGATCCAAAGTGTATTTTGATAGAAAACGACAAGAGGTTTTGTTTGCTATTGGTGACATGGTTTGGTTGTCCTCTAAGAATCTGCGCTTGAGGATTCCGTCTAAGAAATTGGGTCCCAAGTTTGTAGGGCCCTTTAAGGTGCTTCAGGTTATTAACCAATCTGCTGTTAAGTTGGAGCTTCCACCTCCTGGAAGATTAATCCGGTGTTTCATGTTTCTCTCTTGAAAAAAGCTGAGGTTTCAGATGGAGACGTCTCGGCCACTGTTCCCTGGTGGTGGAGGACGGGCAATATGAGATTTCCCGCATCCTAAATTCTAGACGGTATAGAGGGAGTTTACAGTACCTCGTCGCTTGGAAGGGTTATGGACCCGAGGATAACTCATGGGTGAGGGCGGATGATGTTTCTGCGTCTAGACTTGTCAGAGCGTTTCACAAGAGGTTTCCGGATAAGCCTAAGTCCTAGGGGATCCGGAGGATCCTCTTAGAAGGGAGGGTACTGTTAGAACCCTCTCGTTAGGTTTTGTTTCACTTTGCTGGTCACATGACCTTTTTACCCTATTTAGTCTGGTTCGCCCTTCTGGCCTTGCTGGACTTCATTGTATTATCTACTCTTAAGCTAGCCGGGTGCTTAGGTGCCTTACTCTGTCAGTTTTGCTAGATCTTAGTATTTCTTAGTATTTGTTTTCTGTTTTATTTTCCCTGCTACACTTTCTGTTAGGAGGTGTCCACCTTTTCACCCAGTCCCTAGATCTTGTAGGGATTCCTCCCTCGCAACTATAGGTCTTCGTTCAGACTAGCTGAGGACTTTAGCGGGTCTGGTCGCAGGATCAGGTTCCCGTTACATCGTAGGGATCCAGCTCAGTCCTATTGTAGGGACAGAATTCCACCTTTCCTTAGTGCTTGTAGCAGATCATAACACTTGTAGCTGTCACGCTGTATCACAGATATATATATAATGTCAGTAATCAATACCAAGAGGGACAACATACAATATAACATATGAATAGGTAATATCAACATGTACATAAAGTATAGTATTACCTGACATAATATCCGTTGTACTGTGGGTGAATCCTGAAGACGTATTACGCTGTCACAGGCTGGAGGTGGACCGGGGTCTATGCTGACCCTAAACTGGGGTCCTGACTAGTCCCTCTACCTGGAGGTACTGTTAATGGTACAGAGGTCCAGGCTGCCAACGTAACCCTGTCTCCTATAAGTCCCTGACCACTGTAATCTAGTCCTCAGAAGGACCCTGATTACCACACAGGGAATAGGCAGGTCACTGCTTAACAAACAGTAAAGACAAACGAGACAGACAGGGGATAAAGTAAATACTGTCTTGCATACAACACTTAAACACAGAGGGAACACAAATGGTCTAGGAGATAAACTATAAGCGAGGAGAGGAGAAACCACAAAGGAGCTCTTAGCTTAAGTCTTCTCAGAACCGATCCTATCTGCTGGTCTGCATGTAAGCTTTCACTGGCATCTAACAAGCAGACTGGCAGGTATATAAAGGAAGCTAATTAGTGCATAATCAAAAGCAGCCGGGCGAGGCTGGACCTAGTCTTAGCAAAGAGCTAGGTAAAATTAACTCCCTCACTACCAAACACAAAGTAACAGCAACTCAGCTGCGAGAAGTCAGAATGTGCAATCGCGACGATCTTCGTGGCGATGCACCCATGACAGTACCCCCCCTTCTACGAGGGGCCTCCGGACCCTCAGGGCCAGGTCTGCCCGGGTAAGTTGTGTGGAAGGTCCGAACCAATCGATCTGCGTTAATATCAGACGCAGGGACCCACGTCTTCTCCTCAGGACCATACCCTTCCAATGAACCAAGTACTGAAGGGACCGGCGATTCAGACGTGAGTCAATGATCTTCGACACTTGAAATTCTAAGTTACCATTGACCACCACTGGAGGAGGAGGTAGAGGTGACGGTATAACTGGCGCCACGTACCTCTTAAGCAACGATTTGTGAAACACATTGTGGATTTTAAACGTAGGAGGGAGGTCCAGACGAAATGCCACAGGATTAATTATAGAACTGATCCTGTATGGACCGATGAACCTGGGACCCAGTTTCCAGGAGGGAACCTTGAGTTTTATATTCTTGGTAGACAACCATACCAGATCGTTCACACAAAGGTCCGGACCAGACCCTCTCCTCCTATCAGCCATACGTTTGTAACGATTGCCCATAGCACTCAGATTATTCAGTACTCCTCTCCAAACTGAAGCAAGTGACGACGAGAATCGTTCCTCCTCAGGAACCCCAGAAGGGCCCCCCCATTGAAAGTACAAAACTGGGGATGAAAACCATATGCCCCAAAAAATGGGGACTTACCAGTGGACTCGCTCCGCCTATTGTTAAGAGCGAACTCTGCCAGAGGCAAGAAAGAAGACCAGTCCTCCTGGTTCTCTGAGACAAAACACCGAAGATATGTCTCTAGGCTCTGATTCAGACGCTCTGTCTGACCATTGGTCTGCGGATGAAAAGCCGAGGAAAAAGATAATTGCATCCCCCGACGTGAACAAAATGCCCTCCAGAATTTGGACACAAACTGAGACCCCCTATCTGACACCACATCAGAAGGCAACCCGTGAAGTCTCACAATCTCCCCAATGAACACCTGCGCCAGAGTTTTAGCATTAGGAAGAGCAGGAAGAGCAATAAAATGTGCCATCTTACTGAACCTGTCAACTACAACTAGTATGACAGTTTTCCCTGACGACGGAGGGAGGTCCGTAATGAAGTCCATAGACAGATGAGTCCATGGACGCTCCGGAATTTTCAAAGGCAAGAGGGTCCCAGACGGACGGGTATGTGGGGTCTTAGAGCGAGCACAAACCCCACAGGACGCGACAAAAGTTATTACCTCTTTATTTAAGTTAGGCCACCAAAACCGGCGAGAAAGGAGATCCACAGTTGCTTTACTCCCTGGGTGTCCTGCTAAAGCAGAATTATGATGTGCCTCGATAACTTTTGTCTTAACTGATTTGGAACAAACAGTTTCCTGGAGGTCCTACAGGGGCGTCCCCTGAGCCTCCAATACCTCCTCCTCAAGCTCAGAGCATACAGCCGACACTACAACTCCCTCCTGAAGGATAGGAACCGGGTCATCCGTCTTCCCGGCCCCTGGGAAACTACGAGATAAGGCATCAGCCTTAACATTTTTTGACCCAGGACGATATGTGACGACAAAATTAAACCTGGTAAAAAACAACGACCATCTAGCTTGTCTGGAATTCAGACGCTTTGCAGATTCTAAATACAGCAGGTTCTTGTGATCAGTAATAACGGTGACCGGGTGGACTGCCCCCTCCAAAAAGTGACGCCATTCCTCAAAAGCCAGTTTAATGGCCAAGAGTTCCCTATTGCCGACATCATAATTCCTCTCGGCGGACGACAATTTCTTAGAGAAGAAAGCGCACGGATGCCATTTACCAGGGGACGGACCTTGGGATAATACTGCACCCACCCCTACGTCAGACGCGTCCACCTCCACAATGAACGGTTGTGATGCATCTGGTTGAATGAGTATGGGGGCCGAAGCAAAACATTTTTTCAAGGAGGAAAATGCCTGACAAGCTTTGTCAGACCACCTAGAAAAATCCATCCCTTTTTTAGTCATGTCAGTGAGAGGTTTGACAACAGATGAGAAATTACGAATAAATTTCCGGTAGTAGTTAGCAAACCCCAGAAAACGCTGCAGTGCCTTAAGATCCTCTGGCCGATCCCATTCAAGCACTGCTCTCACTTTCTCAGGGTCCATACGGAAACCGGAAGCTGACACCAGGAAACCCAAAAACTGAAGTTCCTGTACGGCGAATACACACTTTTCCCATTTGGCGTACAGCTTATTGTCTCGCAAGATCTGCAACACCTGTCTCACATGCTCCTGATGAGACACAAGATCTGGCGAGTAAATTAAGATGTCATCTAAATAAACGACCACAAACTGCCCCACAAGGTGGCGAAAGATGTCATTAACAAAATGTTGAAACACCGCCGGGGCAGTAGTCAGACCAAAAGGCATGACAAGGTTCTCATAATGTCCCTCCGGAGTGTTAAACGCCGTCTTCCACTCATCCCCCTCCTTTATCCTAATCAGATTATACGCCCCCCTGAGATCCAACTTAGAGAACCATTTGGCGCCCACAATCTGATTGAAGAGATCAGGAATAAGTGGGAGCGGATACGGATCTCGGACAGTAATCCGATTAAGCTCACGGAAATCCAAGCAAGGGCATAGGCCTCCAACTTTTTTCTTCACAAAGAAGAACCCCGCGGCCACTGGGGAAGATGAAGGTCTAATATGCCCTTGGCCAGACTTTCCGAAATATAATCCTTCATAGCCTGCCTCTCAGGATCAGAAAGGTTATATAACCTAGATTTAGGTAATTTAGCATCAGGAAGCAATTTTATGGAGCAGTCATACGCGCGATGAGGAGGTAACTCTTGACACCCCTCCTCTGAGAACACATCCTCAAAGTCCTCCAGAAAAGGAGGCAAGGTTCTAGGCACGACCGCACTGATGACCGTGTTCATGCAGTTACTCTTGCAAAATTCACCCCACTGGCTTATCTCTCTGGATTGCCAATTAATCACTGGGTTATGTTTAACCAACCAAGGAAGTCCAACACAATAGGAGTAGGAAGACCCTCCAACACATAACAAGACAATTGTTCTTTATGTATTGCCCCTACTCGAAGGTCTATGTTATGAACAGCATGTACAAAGCTACCTTGACCGAGAGGCCTGGCGTCAATAGAGAATATAGGGATCGGTTTGGGCAATACACTCAGTTGCATACCTTGCACCTGGGCAAACCGAGCGTCCACCAGATTAGCCCGGACCCACTATCAAGAAGAACAGAAATCCTCTCAACTCTCGTACCAACCACCACCTCCGCAGGTACGAGAAATTGAGACGGACTTGGGGACGAAATACATACTCCCAGGTTGTCGTCCACCACACAACCTGGGATTAACAGTTTTCCGGCGACTTTTTGCTCAATGAGGCACGGGATGGACACTCCTCAACAAAATGCCCCTCTCTCCCGCAGAAGAAACACCTTCTTGTCTTGCGGCGCACCGCCGATCCCCTCCTACAAAATGATGTCCCTCCAACTGCATAGGTTCCTCAGAACAGACCAGGGGAACCTCAATATAAGGGACTTTAGTAGTAGGTGGAGTCATAACAGGGGGCGGAGTTACCTCGCACCTCTCCCGAAGCCGTCTATCAATACGAATAGCAAGGGCCATAGCAGCCTCCAGTGACGGAGGAGAATCATACTGAGCCAAAACATCTTTTAATTTGTCAGATAACCTTGACAAAACTGGCTCCTAAGAGCTGGGTCATTCCACTGAGTATCTGTGGCCCATCTACGGAACTCAGAAGAAAATTCCTCCGCCGGACGATCTCCCTGCTGTATCTTACGTAACTTCGTTTCAGCAAGGGAGACCCGATCTGGGTCATCGTATATCAGACCCAGGGCAGTAAAAAATCGATCTACTGACTGGAGGGCCGGGGAGCCCGGAGGAAGAGAGAACGCCCAGGATTGAGGGTCCCCTTGTAAGAGCGAGATGACAATTCCCACCCTCTGCTCTTCACTCCCCGATGACCGAGGCCGAAGCCGAAAATATAATTTACATGCCTCCCGGAAGGTAAAAAATTTGTCCCGCCCACCAGTGAACCTGTCCGGGAGAGCAACTTTAGGTTCAGATCTGGTTTGCTCCGGGGGGGACAAAACCTTGGACTTAATGTCCGTCAGCTCCATGGATAAACTCTGCAACTGCAGGGCAAGCTGGGCAACTGGATCCATGGTAGCTGGGGAGAATCTTTTTTGGGCCGGTGAAAATGTCACGCTGTATCACAGATATATATATAATGTCAGTAATCAATACCAAGAGGGACAACATACAATATAACATATGAATAGGTAATATCAACATGTACATAAAGTATAGTATTACCTGACATAATATCCGTTGTACTGTGGGTGAATCCTGAAGACGTATTACGCTGTCACAGGCTGGAGGTGGACCGGGGTCTATGCTGACCCTAAACTGGGGTCCTGACTAGTCCCTCTACCTGGAGGTACTGTTAATGGTACAGAGGTCCAGGCTGCCAACGTAACCCTGTCTCCTATAAGTCCCTGACCACTGTAATCTAGTCCTCAGAAGGGCCCTGATTACCACACAGGGAATAGGCAGGTCACTGCTTAACAAACAGTAAAGACAAACGAGACAGACAGGGGATAAAGTAAATACTGTCTTGCATACAACACTTAAACACAGAGGGAACACAAATGGTCTAGGAGATAAACTATAAGCGAGGAGAGGAGAAACCACAAAGGAGCTCTTAGCTTAAGTCTTCTCAGAACCGATCCTATCTGCTGGTCTGCATGTAAGCTTTCACCGGCATCTAACAAGCAGACTGGCAGGTATATAAAGGAAGCTAATTAGTGCATAATCAAAAGCAGCCGGGCGAGGCTGGACCTAGTCTTAGCAAAGAGCTAGGTAAAATTAACTCCCTCACTACCAAACACAAAGTAACAGCAACTCAGCTGCGAGAAGTCAGAATGTGCAATCGCGACGATCTTCGTGGCGATGCACCCATGACAGTAGCACCCCTTTTGAAAGTATCACAGCTTGTAAACACTTTTTGCAGCCAGACAAGAGTCCTTAAATTCTTATTTAAGGGATTTCTTCCATTCTTCCTTGGAAAATTCTTCCAGTTCTGTGAGATTCCTGGGTCATCTTGCATGCAATGCTATTTTAAGGTCTAGCCACAGATTTTCAATGAAGGACAAAGATTTTCTTCCATGAAGGCCATATTTGTGCTGGTGTCTCGGAACAGTAAAACAATGTACCAGAACTCCAGAGTCTGCAGCTCTCACGTACATTTTGCTTGGTCTCCCAGGCCTTATCTTGACCTCCACTGTTTCTGTTAATGACCATTTCTTAATTACATTTCGAACTGAGGAAACGGAACTTGAAACGCTTTGCTATCTTCTTATAGCCTTCTCCTGCTTTGTGGGCCTCCGCCATTTTCATTTTCAGAGTGCTAGGCAGCTGCTTAGAAGAACCCATGTGTTATGATCTGCTACAAGCACTAAGGAAAGACGGGAATTCTGTCCCTACAATAGAACTAAGCTGGAACCCTACGATGTAACGGGGAACCTGATCCTGCGACCAGACCCGCTAAAGTCCTCAGCTAGTCTGAACGAAGACCTATAGTTGCGAGGGAGGAATCCCTACAAGATCTAGGGACTGGGAGAAAAGGTGGACACCTCCTAACAGAAATTGTAGCAGGAAAAATAAAACAGAAAACAAATTACTTAGAGATCCTAAGATCAAGCAAAACTGACAGAGTAAGGCACCTAAGCACCCGGCTAGCTTAAGAGTAGGTAATACAATGAAGTCCAGCAAAGCCAGAAGGGCGGAGCCAGACTAAATAGGGAAAAAAGGTCATGTGACCAGCAAACTGAAACAAAACCTAACAAGAGGGTTCTAACAGTACCCTCCCTTCTAAGAGGATCCTCCGGATCCCCTAGGACTTAGGCTTATCCGGAAACCTCTTGTGAAACGCTCTGACAAGTCTAGACGCAGAAACATCATCCGCCCTCACCCATGAGTTATCCTCGGGTCCATAACCCTTCCAAGTGACGAGGTACTGTAAACTCCCTCTATACCGTCTAGAATTTAGGATGCGGGAAATCTCATATTGCCCGTCCTCCACCACCAGGGGAACAGTGGCCGAGACGTCTCCATCTGAGACCTCAGCTTTTTTCAAGAGAGAAACATGAAACACCGGATTAATCTTCCAGGAGGTGGGAAGCTCCAACTTAACAGCAGATTGGTTAATAACCTGAAGCACCTTAAAGGGCCCTACAAACTTGGGACCCAATTTCTTAGACGGAATCCTCAAGCGCAGATTCTTAGAGGACAACCAAACCATGTCACCAATAGCAAACAAAACCTCTTGTCGTTTTCTATCAAAATACACTTTGGATCTTTTGTTAGCCTCCTGAAGATTACCACGCACATCAGTCCAAACTCTCTCCAAAACACCAGAAAAATTCTCCTCTTCAGGTACAGCCGATCCCAACTTGGAAAATGACCCAAACAACGGATGTCTCCCAGTACAACAAAAAAAAGGCGAACAACCAGCAGAAGCGGATGTATGGTTGTTAAGAGCAAACTCAGCAAGTGGCAGAAACTCAGACCACCCCTCTTGATTATCAGTCACAAAACAACGCAAGAACTGCTCAACATCCTGGTTTTTCCTTTCTGTCTGGCCATTAGACTCAGGATGATATCCGGATGAAAACGACAAATGAACTCCCAACCTGTCACAAAAGGCGCGCCAAAAACGAGCCACAAACTGAGGTCCCCTATCAGAAACAATGTCAGTAGGAACACCATGTAGTCTGACTATTTCCTTGACAAAGGCCTTAGCGAGAGTCTTAGCGCAGGGCAGTATGATGAAAGGAACCAAGTGACACATCTTGCTAAAACGGTCCACGACCACCCAGATGACAGTGAAACCCTCAGAGGGGGGAAGGTCAGTAATAAAGTCCATAGCCAAATGTGTCCAAGGTGCACTAGGGACCTCCAGAGGGCAAAGCAAGCCCGCAGCAGGAGTATGAGAAGACTTAGATCTAGCACACACAGTGCATTGACGCACCCACTTAATGACTTCCTTCTGCCATCCTGGCCACCAAAAACTGCGACCCACAAGTCTCTTGGTCTCAGAGATTCCAGGATGACCTGCCAACCGAGAGTCATGACATTCATCAAACAAATTCTCCTCAGGGTACCAGGCACAAACAACCTCCATGCGGCGTGTTAGATGGGGCATTCTCCTGTGCTTTAACCCCTTCACCCCCAAGGGTGGTTTGCACGTTAATGACCGGGACAATTTTTACAATTCTGACCACTGTCTCTTTATGAGGTTATAACTCCGGAACGCTTCAACGGATCTTCGCGATTCTGAGATTGTTTTCTCGTGACATATTGTACTTCATGTTAGTGGTAAAATTTCTTCCATATAACTTGCGTTTATTTTTGAAAAATACGCAAATATGGCGAAAATTTTGAAAATTTAGCAATTTTCAAACTTTGAATTTTTATTCCCTTAAAACAGAGAAATATGTAACACAAAATAGTTAAGAAATAACATTTCCCACATGTCTACTTTACATCAGCACAATTTTGGAATCAAAATTTTTTTTTGTTAGGAAGTTATAAGGGTTAAAAGTTGACCAGCGATTTCTCATTTTTACAACAAAATTTACAAAGCCATTTTTTTTAGGGACCACCTCACATTTGAAGTCACTTTGAGGGGTCTACATGACAGAAAATACCCAAAAGTGACACCATTCTAAAAACTGCACCCCTCAAGGTACTCAAAACCACATTCAAGAAGTTTATTAACCCTTCAGGTGCTTCACAGGAACTAAAGCAACGTGGAAGGAAAAAATGAATATTTAACTTTTTAGCCACAAAAATGATCTTTTACAAACTTTTTTTTTATTTTCACAAGGGTAAAAGGAGAAAATGGACAGATAAGGTTGTTATGCAATTTCTCCTGAGTACGCCAATACCCCATATGTGGGGGAAAACCACTGTTTGGGCACACGGCAGAGCTCGTAAGGGAAGGAGCGCCGTTTGACTTTTTCAAACTAAAATTGGCTGGAGTTGAGATTGGACGCCATGTCGCGCTTGGAGAACCTCTGATGCGCCTAAACAGTGGAAACCCCCACAAGTGACACCATTTTGGAAACTAGACCCCCTAAGGTACTTATCTAGATCTGTTGTGAGCACTTTGAACCCCCAAGTGTTTCACAAAAGTTTATAATGCCTGGGTGTGAAAAAAAAAAAAAAAATTCCACAAAAATGATTTTTTAGTCCTAAATTTTTGAATTTTCCCAAGGAAATTGGACCCCAAAAGTTGTTGTCCAATTTGTCCTGAGTACGCTGATACCCCATATGTGGGGGTGGAAAACTGTTTGGGCGCACGGCAGGGCTTGGAAAGGAAGTAGTAACGTTTTGGAATGCAGACGTTGATGGGGGTCATGTTCCGTTTGCAGTGCCCCAGATGAGCCTAAACAGTGGAAATCCCCCACAAGTGACCCCATTTTGGAAACTAGACCCCTAAGGAACTTATCTAGATCTTTGGTGAGCACTTTGAACCCCCAAGTGCTTCACACAAGTTTATAATGCCGGGCATGAAAATAAAAAATCCTATTTTTTTCCCACAAAAATTATCTTTTAGTCACTAATTTTTTATTTTCCCAAGGGTATCAGGAGAAATTGGACCACATAAGTTGTTGTCCAATTTGTCCTGAGTACGCTGATGCCCCATATGTGGGGGGGAACCACTGTTTGGGCGCACGGCAGAGCTCGGAAGGGAAGGAGCACCATTTGACTTTTTCCAACCAAAATTGGCTGGAATTGAGATTGGATGCCATGTTGCATTTGGAGAGCCCCTGATGTGCCTAAACAGTGGAAACCCCCCACAAATGACCCCATTTGGGAAACTAGACCCCTAAGGAACTTATCTAGATCTTTGGTGAGCAATTTGAACCCTCAAGTGCTTCACACAAGTTTATAACGTAGAGCCGTAAAATTTAAAAATCATATTTTTTCCACAAAAATGATCTTTTCACCCCAATTTTTATTTTTCCAAGGGTAACAAGACTCCAAAAGTTATTGTGCAATTTGTCCTGAGTACACTGATACCCCATATGTGGGGGTATACCACTGTTTGGGTGCATGGCAGAGTTTGGAAGGGAAGGAGCGCCATCTCACTTTTTCAACGCAGGATTGGCTGGACGCCATGTCGTGTTTGGAGAGCTCCTGATCTGCCTAAACAGTGGAAACCCCCCACAAATGACACCATTTTGGAAACTAGACCCCTCAAGGAACTTATCTAGATGTGTGGTGAGAACTTTGAACCCCCAGGTGTTTCACTAAAGTTTATAACGTACAGCCTTAAAATAAAAAATCCTTTTTTTTTTTTACAAAAATGATTTTTTCGCCCCCAATATTTTATTTTCACAAGGGTAACAGAAGAAATTGGAACCCAAAAGTTGTTGTCCAATTTGTCCTGAGTACGCTGATACCCAATATGTAGGAGAAAACTACTGTATGGGTGCACGTCAGGGCTCGGAAGGGAAGTAGTGACGTTTTGGATTGCAGACTTTGATGGAATGGTCTGGGGGCGTCATGTCGCATTTGGAGAGCCCCTGATACGCCTAAACAGTGGAAACCCCCCACAAGTGACCCCATTTTGGAAAATAGACCCACAAGGAACTTATCTAGATGTGTGGTGAGCACTTTGAACCCGAAGTGCTTCACAGAAGTTTATAACGCACAGCCGTAAAAATAAAAAATCCTTTTTTTTTTTTACAAAAATGATTTTTTTCGCCCCCAATATTTTATTTTCACAAGGGCAACAGGAGAAATTGGACCCCAAAAGTTGTTGTCCAATTTGTCCTGAGTACGCTGATACCCAATATGTGGGAGAAAACTACTGTATGGGCGCATGTCAGGGCTCGGAAAGGGAAGTAGTGACGTTTTGGATTGCAGACTTTGATGGAATGGTCTGGGGGCGTCATGTCGCATTTGGAGAGCCCCTGATGCGCCTAAACAGTGGAAATCCCCAACAAGTGACCCCATTTTGGAAAATAGACCCCACAGGAACTTATTTAGATGTGTGGTGAGCGCTATGAAGCCCCAAGTGCTTCACAGAAGTTTATAATGTACAGCCGTAAAAACAAAAAAATCTTATTTTTTTTACAAAAATAATATTTTCGCCCCCAGTTTTTTATTTTCCCAAGGGTAACAGAAGAAATAGGACAAATTTCACAATAACTCTTGGGGTCCAGAGTACGCTGATACCCATATGTGGGGATAAACTACTGTTTGGACGCATGGCAGAGCTCAGAAGTGAAGGAACACCGTTTGACTTTTTCAACGCAGAATTGGCTGGAATGGAGATCAGACGCCATGTCACATTTGGAGAGCCCTGATGTGCCTAAACAGCGGAAAACCCCCAATTCTAACTCCAACCCTAACCCCAACACACCCTAACCCTAGTCCCAACCCTAATCCCAACCCTAACCCTAATCCTAACTCTAACCCTAATCCTAACTTTAGCGCCAACCCTAACCCTAACTTTAGCCGAAACCCTAACCCTAACCCTAATGGGAAAATGGAAATAAATACATTTTTTTTATTTTATTATTTTTCCCTAACTAAGGGGGTGATAAAGGGGGTTTGATTTACTATTTATAGCGGTTTTTATGATTGGCAGCTGTCACGCTAAAAGACGCTTTTTATTGCAAAAAGTAGTTTTTTGCATCGCCACATTTTGAGAGCTATAATTTTTGCATATTTTGGCCCACAATGTCATGTGAGGTCTTAATTTTTGCGGGACGAGGTGACGCTTTTATTGGTACCATTTTTGAGCACGTGACATTTTTTGATCGCTTTTTATTTCGATTTTTGGGAGGTTAGAATGAACAAAAATCAGCAATTCATGAATTTCTTTTGGGTGAGGCGTTTTTATTGTTCCGCGTGTGGTAAAATCGATAAAGCAGTTTTATTCTTCGGGTCAGTACGATTATGGCGATACCTCATTTATATAATTTTTTTATGTTTTGGCGCTTTTATAGAATAAAAACAATTTTATATAAAAAATAATTATTTTTACATCGCTTTATTCTGCGAGCTATAACTTTTTTATTTTTTTGCTGATGATGCTGTGTGACGGCTCGTTTTTTGCGGGACAAGATGACGTTTTCAGCGGTACCATGTTTATTTATATCCGTCTTTTTGATCGCGTGTTATTCCACTTTTTGTTCAGCGGTATGATGATAAAGCACTGATTTTTTGCTTCGTTTTTATTTTTTATTTTTTAAGGGGTTCACAAAAGGGGTTAACTAGTGGGACAGTTTTATAGGGGGGGTCGTTACGGACGCGGCGATACCATATATGTGTACTTTTATTGTTTTATTTTTTTTATTTACAATAAGTAATGAATTTATTGGGGAATATTTTTTTTTTTTTTTTTTGGATTTTTTTTTACACATGTTTATTTTTACTTTTTTTTACTTTTTTACTTTGTCCCAGGGTGGGACATCACTGTATTTCATCAGATCGCTGGTGTGACAGTGTGCACAGCACTCTGTCACACCAGCGATGTGACAGGCAGTGCAGGACGCTTCCTCATGCCTGCTCTCGGCAGGCACTGAGGAAGCCGCCTCCCTCCAGGACCCCAGCGCCATCTTGGATCCGGGTCCTGGGAGGGAGGAAGCCCTCAGAGCAGCGCGATCACATCGCGCTGGTCTGAGGGTCTCAGGGGGGCGCGCAGGGAGCCCCCTGCCTGCGCGATCCTCCCCTGTGCCCCCAGTACACCGCGATCATGTTTGATCGCGGTGTGCAAGGGGTTAATGTGCCGGGAGCGGTCCGTGACCGCTCCTGACACACAGTCACGGGTGTCAGCTGTGATAATCAGCTGACACCCGGCGGCGATTAGCTGCGCTCCCTCCGGGAGCGCAGCTAATCGCCTATGACGTACTATCCCGTCCATGGTCAGAATGGCACGGGTTTTATGGACGGGATAGTACGTCTAATGTCAGAGAGGGGTTAAGAATCTCATCTTCCAACACGGAGTCCAAAACAGCAATAACAACCCCCTCTTGCAAGATGTTTTCCTCCTCCTCCTCAGTACCCACCATAGGAGAAAAGCTGCGAGACAAAGCATCAGCTTTAACATTTTTAGTACCTGGGTTGTAAGTAACGGTAAAATTAAACCGTGAGAAAAACAGTGCCCACCTAGCCTGACGGGCAGTCAAGCATTTGGCAGCATCAAGGTAGATCAGATTTTTATGATCGGTGAAGACTTGAACGGGAAATTCCGCTCCCTCCAAAAAATGACGCCAGTGTTCAAATGCGAGTTTAATTGCCAACAATTCCCGATTACCGATATCATAATTTAGTTCAGACTCAGAAAATTTCTTTGAAAAAAAAGCACAGGGATGTACTCCATCCGAATTTGCCTGAGACAACACCGCGCCGACCCCCACAGAAGAAGCATCAACCTCAACCAAAAATGGTTTAGTCACATCAGGCTGCGTAAGGATGGGAGCAGAGCTGAACCTCTCCTTTAGCAACACAAAAGCCTCAATGGCCTCAGTAGTCCACTGAACCGCATCAGCACCTTTCCTGGTGAGATCGGTCAGAGGTTTGGCAATCACAGAAAAATTTTTTATGAATTTTCTATAATAATTGGCGAACCCCAAAAACCTCTGTATTGATTTCACACCAATAGGCCTAGGCCATTCCTGCACAGCTTGCACTTTCACCGGGCCCATCTCAAAACCTTCACTGGAGACAATGTAGCCCAAAAAACTAAGTCTCTGTACAGCGAACTCACATTTTTCTAGTTTGGCAAAAAGTGAATTATCACTCAGTAACTGTAATACTTCACGCACACTCCTCCAATGAGACTCCAAATCCAGTGAATAAATCAAAATGTCATCCAAATACACAACCACACTTCTGCCGATCAAAGGTCTAAGGATGTCATTAATAAGATTCTGAAAAAATGCCGGAGCACTGGAAAGCCCAAAAGCCATGACCAGATTCTCAAAATGACCCAGTGGAGTGTTAAACGCAGTCTTCCATTCATCCCCCTCCTTCATGCGCAACAAATTGTATGCCCCTCGAAGATCAATTTTCGAGAACCACTTGGCCCCCACTAACTGATTAAACAAATCAGGAATCAATGGCAGTGGGTAAGGATTGCGTACAGTAATCTTATTAATCGCACGAAAGTCTAGACAAGGCCGTAAACCGCCGTCCTTTTTTTTAACAAAAAAAAATCCAACCGCCACAGGAGATTTGGAAGGCCTAATGTGACCGGCGGCCAAGCTTGTCTGTATGTATTCCTCCAAAGCCTTTCTCTCAGGAATAGTCAAATTAAATAAACGACTTTTAGGAAGAGTCGCTCCAGGGACAAATTCAATTGCACAATCATAATCTCTATGAGGAGGCAATACCTGCGATTCCTTATCAGAAAAAACTTTCCAAAAATCCTGAATAGGTACAGGTAACTCCCCTTAACTACAGCAGCAATACGCCCGTTACAACACTTGTCATAACAATTAGGACTCCAGGACTTAATTTCATTGGTAGACCAATCCAGTACCGGATTGTGCAATTTTAACCAGAGTAACCCCAAAATCACCGGTGAGGGCAAATTATTCAAACTACCAAATCCAAATTCTCTTGATGAACACCATTAATAGTAAGAGGAAATTCACAGATATGGTGAGTAACATTTTTCAAGTGAGAACCATCCACAGACACCACATTAATAGGGGAAGATAGAAGTTTGGGTTTTAATTTTAGTTTTTCCAAAAATTTCCCATCAATCACATTGAGAGTTGAACCACAATCCACAAATACCCGAAACTCCATTAATTCCTCCTCATCAGCAGTGGTAGCAGAAAGAAAGACACCTTTATTGTTTAAACAAGCTATGCGGGCGAAACTGACCTAATTTTTTTCTCTCTCTTTATTCATTCGAAGCGCACAGTTCTTAATAAAATGCTCAGATTTGCCACAATAGAAACACAAGCCCTCCGCAAATCTACGGTCTTTTTCCCGAGAGTGAGGTGTCATTGCTCCAATTTCCATCGGCTCTGCAATGTCAGTACAGTCCCTCTCCAAACTTGGAGATGACAAGGCAGATTTACTCTCATTAACCCTTGCACGCAGTCTCCTATCCACCCGTATGGCTAATTGCATAGCCTCTTGCAAGTTACCAGGTATAGGATAAGCAATCAGCAAATCTTTAACCCTTTCACTTAACCCTGCAAGAAATAAACTTTTCAAAGCTGAATCGTTCCACCCCACCTGAGTGGACCACCTTCGGAAGTGAGTACAATATTTTTCCACATTACCTGATCCCTGTCTCAAACGTCTCAATTCTGTCTCAGCTGATGAAACACGATCCGGATCGTCATACAATAACCCCAAAGCAGAAAAAAAACTATCCACTGATCTAAAGCATGGATCACTAGGCTGCAGAGAAAAGGCCCAGTCCTGAGGTTCTTTGCGCAAAAGTGACATTATGAACCCTATGCGCTGTGATTCATCACCAGAGGATCTGGGTCTCAAACGAAAATACAACAAGCAAGCATTTTTAAAAGAAAAAAAATCTTGTTGTTCACCAAAAAATAAATCAGGCAAACGTACCTTTGGCTCCACGAAATGTGCTCCAGAACAACTACTCACGTGTTGCTGGATTTCAGCCACCTCCAGAGAAAGTCCCTGCAGGCGTTCAGCCAAATCCTGAACCGACACCATGATGGAAACAGAAAATCTTTCCTTAGTGATTTTTTTTTTTTTTTCTTTTGGGCTGGACTTACTGTTATGATCTGCTACAAGCACTAAGGAAAGACGGGAATTCTGTCCCTACAATAGAACTAAGCTGGAACCCTACGATGTAACGGGGAACCTGATCCTGCGACCAGACCCGCTAAAGTCCTCAGCTAGTCTGAACGAAGACCTATTGTTGCGAGGGAGGAATCCCTACAAGATCTAGGGACTGGGAGAAAGGTGGACACCTCCTAACAGAAATTGTAGCAGGAAAAATAAAACAGAAAACAAATTACTTAGAGATCCTAAGATCAAGCAAAACTGACAGAGTAAGGCACCTAAGCACCCGGCTAGCTTAAGAGTAGGTAATACAATGAAGTCCAGCAAAGCCAGAAGGGCGGAGCCAGACTAAATAGGGAAAAAAGGTCATGTGACCAGCAAACTGAAACAAAACCTAACAAGAGGGTTCTAACACCATGGTTGCTGTGTGTAAGGTTCTTTGTCTCTTTTGACATGTTCCTTGAAACTCAGTTTTCCGTCGGCCATTTTGCTTTCTGTCTTTCTGCAGCTCTTGCCCTCAGTTAATATGGAGTTTCCAGTTTTCATGTTCCCGCCCTGATTCTCTCCCTCTTGCTTCTTAAGCAGCCTCAGCTGAACAATCAGTGCTCCTGAATCAAGCCTCAGTCAGCCTGTGACCTGACTCCTGGAAACCTAGGATTTTGGACTCCAGCTATTTCCTACTGAGGAACTTTGGAACACTTTTGGACTTTGGAAACCTGCTGTCTGGTGAATCCATGTTTGCAGAGGAATTACGGTACAGAGAAGAGATCCTGAACCTGCTTGGAGAGTTATTGTAGAGCTTGAAGTTACTCTGGCCTGCTGTGTTCTCCTGCCTCTGTTCCTGCAAACTGTGTGACCTTTTCTGCATGCTTGTATGAAGTAATACAAGTCATTTCATATCAACCTATGTCTCATGTGTTTTCCTCGCACCCAAGCACAAGACGCTATAGGAACTGTACACTATACATGACAAGATTCAGGAGCCAATGTTTAGTGTCTGCTGGGTCTGGGAAAGCCGTGTCTGCTGTGACTGTGGATATCAGATGTCCGTTTAATACCTTCTGTGATGACAGTGGTTGTGACTTCTCACAACCATTCCAGGTGAGCGCATTCCCTTAAATGTTACTCTGGAGTGTTACCACAGGTAAACACTATTGTTTTTTTTTTTTTTTTCCTCTTCTCCTTCCAGCACTTCTGCCTTAAAAGATCTGGAAGATGGAGGCCCGCATAAAGGAGCTTTGCGGAGTGACTGATACAATCCTTGCAGATATACAGACTATAAAGACCCGTTTTGCAAGCCTACAGGACCTCACTAATCATAATTTGCAAGTGTTTGGACAAACTACTCAGGAATTACGAGCCAGGATTGAGGCTCTAGAGCAGACCCGGGCAAGGGGCGGCCCGCGGGCCGCATCCGGCCCGCCGGCTGTCCGTGACCGGCCCGCGGAGGCGCTCCGGCAGTCTCAGGGCCCCGGCATCAGCTGGCACAATACTTACCTCTCCCGTGCCTCCGCTGCTGCAGCTCCGGGCTCCACCGGCGCTTCCTCTCACAGCCGGCCGCTGAATGACGTCATCATTCAGCGGCCGGCTGTGTCAGAGAGCGGGGACGCTGGACAGGTAAGACGTGTCTCTGTGTGTGTCTGTGTCTATGTAGTGCGGTGCTTTGTGTGTGTGTGTGTGTGTGTGTGTGTGTATGTATGTATGTGAGAGAGTGCTTATGTGCTGTCTGTGTGTGATGATGGGCAGGCATTGCTGATAATGGGGAGGCATTGATGATGATGGGAGAAGATGATGATAATGGGCAGGCATTGATGATAATGGGCAGGCATTGATGATGGGGAGAAGATGATGATGATGATGATGGGCAGGCATTGATGATGGGGAGAAGATGATGATGGGCAGGCATTGCTGATAATGGGGAGGCATTGATGATGATGGGGAGAAGATGATGATAATGGGCAGGTATTGATGATAATGGGCAGGCATTGATGATGGGGAGAAGATGATGATGATGATGGGCAGGCATTGATGATGATGGGGAGAAGATGATGATAATGGGCAGGTATTGATGATAATGGGCAGGCATTGATGATGGGGAGAAGATGATGATGATGATGATGGGCAGGTATTGATGATGATGGGGAGAAGATGATGATAATGGGCAGGTATTGATGATAATGGGCAGGCATTGATGATGGGGAGAAGATGATGATGGGCAGGCATTGATGATAATGGGCAGGCATTGATGATGGGGAGATGATGATGGGCAGGCATTGCTGATAATGGGGAGGCATTGATGATGATGGGGAGAAGATGATGATAATGGGCAGGTATGTATATATACAGTATATATATATGTATATATATGTGTATATATACAGTATTGGGTAGAACGGAGTTAATTATATTAGTCCGGCCCTCTAAAACCATCCCAATTTCTCATGCGGCCCCCTGGCAAAATTAATTGCCCACCCCTGCTCTAGAGGAACGAGTCCAGGCTCCTGCCATAACCCGAGTTATGGGATCCCCAAGTTACCTCCTTTTCGTTTTGGCGGTGAACGTGAGAAATTCAGGGGATTTATTAACCAATGCAATCTATTTTTCTCTGCACATGCTTCACAATTTCCCACTGAACGATCCAAAGTGCTTACTATAATCATGTTGCTTACCAATAAGGCTTTGATGTGGGCAAACCCTCTGATTGAGACTGAGGATGATTGTTTGAATCACCTTGATGCTTTTATTTCAGCCATGGGGCAGGTGTTTGATGACCCCAATCGAGGTGCAACAGCTGAAGCAGCCATGTTAACTTTGCACCAAGGTAAGCGTTCAGTAGCCGAATATGCCTTGGATTTCAGGAGATGGGCTCTTGATACCACTTGGGACACTTCCGCCAAAAATCTATTTTTCGGAAAGGGTTGTCTCCACTGATTAAGGATGAACTTGCTCGTGCCGACCCTCCCACTGCGTTAGGTGACTTTATTAACTATTGTATCCGTATTGATGCTCGTCTGACTGAACGCAGACAAGAGAGATGGTTCGAAAATAATCGCACTAACCTTTTCCTACCTCCCTCCTCAGCTAAGGAACCTTTGAGTAGGATCACAAGGGAACCAGAACCTGAACCCATGCAGGTGGACTCTTTACAAAGACGGGTTAGAGATGCACGCAAAGAACATCGTATAAAGGAAAATCTATGTTTTTACTGTGGTAAGTCAGGGCACTTCATTATAAACTGCCCCAGCCGTTCTCGTAACACTACTGCAGCAGTCATTCACTGTGAGTGTTGCGAGAGGCGCTCTGTCATGTCCGAGCCTCAGACTCCAGAGAGATCTGCTGCAAGAGATCTTGATTTTTCGGACTTAAACTCTGTTAGTTCTGGGGACAATGACGGTATAAACGCTGCAATTTTTCAAGTTTCCTCAGCGGTGTCCCATCTGAGTTGTAAAAGAAATAATTCTCATTGCTTCCTTTCCATCAAACTCTGGGTGGACTCAGTCTGGGTGTCTAGCTCTGCTATGATCGACTCAGGAGCAAGTGGAAATTTTATGGATATCTCTTTTGCTCTGAAACAGGGGATACGTTCAGTGAAGAAGGCTACTCCAGTACAGATGGAGACTGTGGATGGCTCCCTGCTGACCTCTGGACCAGTGGATCAGGAAACAGAGCCTTTGAGGGTCCTTATGGGTAAAGATCATCAGGAGAAAATGTCTTTTATGCTTATCTCTTCTCCCCACTTTCCCATTATTCTAGGGCTACCATGGCTGCAGGCGCAGAATCCTACGATTAACTGGGAAACCAAGGAATTACACTTTCCGGAGAAACAGATGAGTCAAGGAGTTTCAGCTTGCTCTGTTCCTAAAGGAACCATGTCAGTCCCTGAACTACCAGCTGTATATCAGGACTATGTGGATTTATGTGACAAGAAGAACACTGATCAGCTTCCTCCTCACCGTCCATATGATTGTCCAATCGAATTATTGCCTGGAGCCGAGATACCTTTTGGTAAGATCTACCCCTAGCGGGGCCCGAGCTAAAAGCTTTGAAGGACTACATAGATGAAAATCTAGCCAAAGGCTTCATACGCCCCTTCATCTCCCGCAGGTGCACCCATCTTCTTTGTGAAGAAGAAAGATGGATCAAGCCTCAGTCAGCCTGTGACCTGACTCCTGGAAACCTAGGATTTTGGACTCCAGCTATTTCCTACTGAGGAACTTTGGAACACTTTTGGACTTTGGAAACCTGCTGTCTGGTGAATCCATGTTTGCAGAGGAATTACGGTACAGAGAAGAGATCCTGAACCTGCTTGGAGAGTTATTGTAGAGCTTGAAGTTACTCTGGCCTGCTGTGTTCTCCTGCCTCTGTTCCTGCAAACTGTGTGAACTTTTCTGCATGCTTGTATGAAGTAATACAAGTCATTTCATATCAACCTATGTCTCATGTGTTTTCCTCGCACCCAAGCACAAGACGCTATAGGAACTGTACACTATACATGACACTGTGTTTTGGCACAAGGTTAGAGGAGGTTGGGTTTTTATAAAGCTGGGAAATTTGCATCACCTGGCCTTTCCAAACAATGATACTAAACAAGCCATAACTCTAACAGGCTAATTAAGGTCTGAAAACTTGGTCAAAGTTATCTGAGCATACAAATTTACAAACTTTTGCATCGGCCCATTTTCCTTTTTGTAATTTTTAAAATGTAAAAAATGACAATATATATATATTTTCCCCTAAAATACAAAGAAAATGTGCCATCTTTAACTTTAGGCCTTTTAGATATAATTTCATCTTCAACTTGCTTAACTGTTCACAATAACAGTAATGTTGACCAGGGGTGCACAAACTTTTACATGCCACTGTACCTAACCAGACCTCAATTGAATTGGAAAGTGATAAGATCATGCTTAGTTCTAATTAAAACCTGTCTGGGAAAGATGGGTGG